>CP136885.1:10600674-11800674 GCA_033000465.1 Sciaenops ocellatus | reverse complement strand
GGTGCTCTCTGATCTCCTTGAGAGCTGCCATGGCGATGCGAATGTCATCCAGGTCTTTGATCTGTCGATTCAGTTTCTTTCCTGCTTCATCTACAAAAACAAAGATCTGTTCCATCTCTGAGCGATACTTCCTGTTACAGTACAGTCCATAGTCGACCATCCAGTTCTTGGTTTCAGCAGTGAGGGACATCTTCAGGTCAGCTGGTACAAAGAAATACATGTGAGCATGCAAAGATCAGCAGCTGTAAGTCAGTTTTCTATTTCATGTCGGTGTCAAGTTTTCTTTACACTCCTTATCGGTAATGAAGAACAATTAAGTGTTTCATTTTATCAAAGCAAGGTAGTGATGATGCTGAATGTATCAAAGACAGGTAGTTCAAGTTCAAGCTAAGAATTGCAACTTAATCTAACCTGTAAATAGAGCTAAAGCTCCTACAGTGATGTACTCTGGTTCAGAGTTTATTTCCACCTCCTGTTCTCGATAGAAAAGAATCTGGCTCTCAAACTCTGACAGCAAGGGACTGCCCTGGATAAATCTGTAAAAAACATAAACCGTTAGTTCTCAGTGGTAAGAGACAGATATGAACGAATGAACAGTTATTCAGTTCATCATACCTCCGCATAGTGTCTTCACGGTCCTTTCTCCAGATGTGATGATAACAGCTAAAGCGGTCTAGGGCAGTCATCACTTCCTGCTCAACAATATGCAATAAGAGTTACGAGAAAAGAAAAATGAATAGAAAATAGAAAATCAGATAAGATAAGATAGACGGATAATTTCTATTTATAGGGGTACATGGAGATTAAAATACAAAAATTACACGTTTATTAAAAAAAAAAAAAAACAGTAGCAGTATAGTTTAGACTCTGACTAATTTAGAATATTGCTGTGTGCTCTTTTGTTTATCTTAGTCTAGCCAATTTTATACATGTTATATGCTTCAGTGGCATGTACCTTTTTGGTGGAGCTGATGGATGTGCTAAGAACAGACACTAGTTTGACTATCTCCTTGTTCTCAGACACGCTTTTGTGGTAGTTTCTAGCTTGGAATGGGATGGCCTGGATCACAGATGCTGAAATTTCTGAGGTGCTGCCATCTGAAAAGGAAAGAGTTTGGGTGAAAAAGATTGTTCAGACAGCTGGAATATTATAACAAACATTTATAAGGTTGAGTCTTGATTCTATGTTTGAAGAAATGATTCTTCAAGCATAGAATCACTTTTTTCTGTTTTTTAACCCTGGTAATACATTTCTCAAGTCAGTGGGCGCTTCAAATATCACGTTATCTAAAATCATTACCACCGTAACATAGAACATGTACAGTATATAGAATGTCCATATACAACAAGTCAAAGTTTATGTTCCTTTCAGTAAATCCATAACCAGGCCACTTTTTCACTCATCAGCAGGCAGGAGTTTCACAACATTACCTCCATGTTAGCCAGGGCGCGACAGTGACTGAAAGGGCTGCTCTATTTAAATGAGATTTTAAAATGTATTTTGTTTAAATGTCTTCCTTTCAAGGCCACTGACATACTCATGCCATTTTCATGAACACATCTTTATCTGCTCCTAGCCAGATGAGGTTTTGCTCTGCTGAGCTGTGAAATAAGAAGATCTGATTATCAAGTGACTGTGGAGCAGTAGCTAATGATCAATGTTCTGGTCTGCATGTTGGAAACAATGTGGATAAATCACTCTGAAGTCAAAAAATTGGCAAGCTGTATGAACTGCTGAGGTCATGAAGTAAGGTGAGGTCTAATGTCCTCACATACCAGCCAGGCTCCTGTATGTTGTTGCCCCATCCTCTGATTCACTGTCAGAACTGTCCTGTTTCAGAGCCGCCATTCGTCTTTCATTCATCTTTCTCTGTAAAAGGGAAAACAGACATTAAGGAAGACCTCAGGGTTAACATGACAGACAACAAGACCATAAAATTATCAGTTCAGAAAAAAAATGAATTATCATTAATTACTGTAATTACACAGCTTTGTTAAATACTAAATTCTGATTGGTCAATTACTGCATTCTATGGCCCATTATTTCTGTATAGCAGACAGTTGCTATGAATAGCAGGTCATTGCTATGGACACAGTTCTGATCGTAGACTCTGGAGGACCATAATGGACACAATAAAATCATTTTTAAATCAACAAAAATATTTTTAATCAATAAACTGACACAAAATATTTACATTTTATATTTCTATGTTTACCTTCATCAGATTAAACCCACCTTGGAGATCCTTTCTTTGCTCCACTGGCTGACCCCTTTGCTGACACTGACTACACACTCTACAGCCCTGTTTAGAGCTTGTTGGACCTCCTCCAGAGCTGGGACCATGGTGATGTTAGGGATAGAGAGGGTCACATTGACTCTGAAGATTGCCTGCTGACCGCTGTTTTTGCCACGACTGGGTGAGTCACCCTCAGCTACAGGAGAAGAGAAGAACAATTTGATGTGAATAAAGAACAACCTCCTATGAGCTCCGTACACTTAACAGGTAACAATCAACCTCACATCTACCGTACCCGATACAGCTGATATGGACATGTGGTCAAATAGACTTGCTTGTTTGACACAACATTTTTTTTTTTTTTTCCAATGGGAGAATCTTATCCCAACTCCAGTGTGACTATTCAGAAGAAGCACAAACTATTTCAAGTTTTATTGCAGTTTTCTGGCAGAAAATATGCAATGCACTTTACAAGGGTTTCAGAATGAAATTCCAATTGTCTGTCAAGGCACAGGAGCCATATATTCATTCTTAGCACTTAATGCTAATAACCCTGATGTTGAATATACTGTATGTGTGCAGATGTGGGATGAAAGACTGCAAGCATTAAAAAAAACAAAAAAAACATGATATATATCTGGATGATATATATTAAAATCTTTTTAGCAATTAAAGTCACTTGTATCATTACCTACAAATCAGGTGTTCTTTGAACAGTTCCATATTATAAAAATATCAGAAAGGCAGAAATATTGTTCATAATCTTATTATGAAAGCAGCAGCACTTAATAAGAAAATAATGACCTGTATATTTAGCCACTTGATTATGAATTAAAAGATGACAATGAATATTAAACATAGCTGAATTTTGGTGTTTACCTAGATGACCATATTGGTGCAAAGTTTTGTACAATGCAAAAATAAAATAACTACATCAGATAAATCAAATGAAAATCAATTTAAGATAATTAAGAAACTGCCTGTTTCTCCTGAAATTTGTAGTGAACATGATGATTCATGGTCTGCAGAGTATCAAATGTTCCAAAAAACAACCTGGCAATTATTTGAATTTAATGTGATTATGGCTATCTGATCACAACATTCTGGTATTAACACAGAAACGAAGCTGCTGGACAGCAGCTAGGATAGTAAAGGCAATTTTGTTACAATACGAATCCAATTTACTTTTGTGTCTTCCCAGAATGTTGATACATTTTAGGAGAAACATTTTTTATATATTATATTCAGATGTGTAGTACTGAGAGCAGCAAAGTGGTTACATAAGACCCACCCATGAAATGCATAAGCGAGGAGGCGTGGATGCGCTTCCGTAGCATCTCCAGGGTGTTGCGTGTTAATCTGAGCAAAGCATCCACATTGCGTTGGTTGAAGTATGAGAGCAGCTCCTGGGCTTCCTCCTCCATCACTTCCATCAGGTCCCTCTTCTTCTTCCTCCTCACCAAGGGAGAGGAAGGGCCAACGCTGGCAGGAGGGAGCAAGGTGTTTCTGGAGAACAAACGGCCCTCTGAGCGTCCCTCATCTTCACCTAAGATGCAAGTGGTGACACAGTTACTCTTAGCTTAGTTACAGTTCCCCTTGACTAATTAGGAATAACCCCAAGCTCCACCATAGTAAAACCAAACAGAAACTCACAGTAACTGGTTACCACACATGCACATAATATTTAAAGAGGCAAGACATAAATGAAAGTTAAACTCATAATATTACAAATTGGGGCTTTATCAGTTATGTCCTTTCTTTTCTTTTGTGCTTCTGTTCTGATTTACTATTTGATATCAACCTCCTCTATTTTAGTTTGTTCCATTACACCTCATCATAATCTATATTATTTGAACTCAAAAGGAAAATGTTAGTATACCTTCACTGTCAATGGTCTTGCTCTCAGCACAGCTTTCTTCCTCAACCTTCTCCACCTCCTCTCTCTGATTGTGGTCAAACTCCAGCAGCATGTTGATCAGTTCATTAGCAGCCTCCTCCACTAGTGAGCTCTTAGTATGGAGACTCTGGGCTTGCCTTATGCACAGGTCCTATACACATTATACATATACATACACATACATATTTGATATGTACATTAAATATGGTGGGTAGTGCACTACAGAATAGCATTAGCTACAGGGTTTCACCAGGGCGCCCTCAACCACAATTAAAAAAACATGAAAATTCCTTTTAATTTAGTTACCTGGGCACAAAACCTAATTATGTTGGCTTTAATTAGTGTCAGTGATTTCTACACAGTATAGAGCATCCTTCCATGAGTCAATCAGTACTTCACATCATTGTAGTATGCAGAATACTTATCTTTGTCTGCACTTTGTTACAACTTTGTTGTAATAACTTAACAGCTATTGCATCACATTAAGAAATTATGACTATAATAGCTTTGACTGCTAATAGGAGGCTTTGTGCTTATCCACAAGTAGTGTCACAAGAAATATGTAAGCAGTAGTGTTAATGTAGGGTATCATATAAATCTATACATGTTGTACAAAATTAACCAGTAATGTTATTTATCATAACATATAATTAGAACAAAACCTTTGAAAAGAAGAACATTATTTTAAAGACAGGGGACAGGAAGGGGACAGGAGCTGTTGCATAAGAGGTGGGCTTTGTAAAGTTAGAACTACAGACTACAAATTTATTTGAAACAGACTGTATTTATTTACCCTGGTGGTCTGAACAAATTCTTCACATGTGACCGGTTCATCCTCTGGCAGAACACACAATGTGGATCCACTCATCTCCTGCAGCACTGCATCTATCCTAAACTCCACCAAGTCATTCACTCTGTCCATCAGCAGCTCCAAGTCAACTGGAGAGATTAGAAAAACACAATTGGACACAGAACAGAAGTGGAGAGGAATAGGATGGCAAACATTAGATGAAGGGAAGGAGAGAGGGGCGGGTGAGGCAGAAAATGTACAAGTAAGAGGTAAAAAAAGGCCAGAATAAACAATGAAAAGGAGCTTAGAGAGAGACAGCATACATACTGTATGTGAGAGTTACTTGTAAGAACAGACACACAAACAGTAAGTGCACAATGAATCCATTAATGTAAATTTTATTAAATGCTGCCAGTGCTGAGTTGCCGGATGTCTTATGAGTCAGCATGTAGGACATTGATCTCACTGGATTTTTTGCTTACCCAAAGCCTTGTCGATGCGGCTGAGGTACTTGTCTATGTTCAGAGATGTCCAGTTGAGGGAGGTCAAACCCGGCTGTATGGCATCATCTACCTGCCAAGTCAGTGAAGTATGATGATGCACTTTGTAACAGCTGCTGTGCACAATCAGATTCATTTTGTCATAAACATTTTGTCACATGTTAAATGTTGATGTAAAACAAAGCAATTTTATTTGTATGACCAAACCAACATGAAAAACAATATTCTAGCACAGTTAGATGTATTTAATTGTTATCTCCATTATAACTAATCTAAAACAGAATACCTTTTAATACAGGTCATCATACCATTTCAAATTCATAAATAACTTTAAATCAATACAAACCAATTGAGTACATTTGTCCCAAGAGTCCTAAAGAGTCTAAACCACCCAAACATTAATGTTGCAACTGGTAAAGTTGGGATAATTGAATTTCACTATGATTGTATCCCATTTTTATATGTGACAAATTAATTGAATCCAAATGAATTTCTTTGTATAAATTATTGCTGAGTAGCTTGTGAACTTTCCCCTTGGAATCAATAGTCTTATCTCAACCAATAATGATACACCATAATTTATTTGTTAAATATATTTTAGATAATTAATACTAATCTGCAAAGTAAACTAAAGGTATCAAATCAATGTAGTGGATTAAAAAGTACAATATTTCCCTGAAAATACTCAAGTCAAGTAGATGTACAGTTCAGCAATAATAATAATAATAATAATAATAATGAATAAATGTACTTCAGCACTAGGTAAAGTTTCAGAAGCATATTGCTATATTACCACCATTAAAGTGGTGTTATCATTTGAATAGTATTCATTTTGAAAAACAATTAATCTGGTGGATTATATGGCGAGCAATGCTAGTTGCTAACCTCATTATTCTGAATGATGTTTTATCTAGTGGAACATTACAGCCGGTGGTAAACTAGACAATGCAATTCCTAGCCTATGTTAGCCTACAGGTGACCTTAATTAATAATATATGAAGACAGTCCACAGCCTGGATAGAAAACTCACCTGTACCTCACATTAACACAGAGGGTTAGGGGTTAAATTAAAATTTCAATCTTGGACACTTACCTTTAATACTGTTAGAATTATATGAATCATACACTTATGAATACCACTGCCTGACATGCAGGGTTTGGGCTGTTGGTTATATGCATCTTAACATAACAGCATCTTACCTTAGCTACATGCGGCATGGCCAGCTGTTCAAAAGCACTCTGAATCTTAGCCCGCACTCTGGTGTTCTCACTCAACATTAACTGGAAGGAGAAAGTTATTAATACAAAATATGAAGTATGAAAAATGAACTTTGATCCCTCATGTTGCTTCTTTAGGTTTTATGTATTTGCAGATGTGTACAGCTGTGTGTAATATCCACCTGTAGTTTGTTGTAGTTCTTTTTGAGGGTGTCCTGTTTCTGTTGCAACAGAGCAGCAAAGAGTGGAATCTCTAAACTCATCTTTGTCATGCAATTCACCTCCCTGATCTGGGTCAGAATCTCTGGATCAAAGTTCACAAACAGCTCTCCTGACTCTGGAGACCTGACCAGCAGAGAGGCCTGAAGGCCCACCCGGGCATCCTCCATCTGGGTAGGAGGTAATAAGGTGGGTTGAATAGTTAAGTGAGGGTGGTGAGAAAGGAGAGGTGAGAAGAAAAGAGAAGATACAACAGAGAAAAAAAGGAAGATGACAGGAAAATTTGTAAGAGAGGGAAGGCAGTGGGCAAGAATAAGAGGGGAGAAAAAAATCCATACATATGTGCATGTTGTGATAAGAGCATATCCACATTTTATATGCATGCTCATGTGCCAAAAATGTTATTTTGTTGCATGTTATTATTATCTTATTAGAAATTCCACCCCAGTCCACATCATGTTTCCTCTCTTCCTTTACCTTTTTCATCCAGCTGTGGTGGTAAAGCATCTCAAACTCCAACAGGACTCTTGCTACCCTGTTAAAGTTCCTGATGATCCTCTTGGCCTCTGGTGTGGAAAGAACTCCTGGATGCTACACAGGAACAAAATGATACTGTGTGACTTAAAAGAGAAAATGCAGACAATTCCAATGTAAATCAACAAAAACAAGCCAGATTTCTTTGTAGAGAAGCAAAAAAATGTATATTACCTGTTGAAAGAGATCCATGGGACCCTGGATCCTGCTGGAAAGCTGCCGAGCCCACATGATACGGCCTGCTACTGGGGGCATGTTCCGACCAATGGGGGGGTCCAGTTTTTGCTTCATGTAGATATGGGAGACCATTTCAATGTCCCGGCCGTAGTTCTGCAGAATGAGCTGATACTTCTCGCCAATGCCAAGGTCTGGGATGCCCAGTCTGTCCAAAAATACAAATAGTCGCATTTCATCAGAATTCAAAAAAAGACAACCAATGTCTGAATCAAGATATAATGTCAAATAAACTGTAGGGTATTCCAGGTCAACATCTATTACTCATGGCACAATAGATTTACTTAGTAAATCATGTCAGCCAGTATTCATAAAAAAACATAGTATTCATAAAAAAGACCCTGGAACTGGCAAACCTACTGGAATGCAACAACTGAACCTTAATAATTCCTGGCCATTTTTGCTCTGTGGTCCAATGACAGTTAAGCCAGCCTTAGTCAACTTTCTCCTTTCCTGTACTTTGTATGGGCTTGGCTTGTCTACATTGAAAAGACAACCAAATATTAATGTGAAAAGATTAAAATAATAATAATAATAATAATAATAATAATATATATACATATACATACTGTATAGTCACAATAAATTAAGTTAGCAAATGTTAGCAAAACATTAGCTAACTAGCTAATTAATCTATAGCAATCATTAGCTAGCTAGTTACATCTGAGAGCAAATGTTAGCAAAATGGTAGGTATCTAGGGAGCTAATAGACCTTTTTCACAGCAGCCATTTTGACATGAAATAATAGGGTCAACAATGATACTAATTAAGGTTCTGTTCCGTTTATTGCAGCAGAGCCTTTCCAGTAAGCCAACATGCACAACAGCAGCATCCTGACTCTGTTTGACCTGAATGGAACCTTAATTAGTATCATTGGTAACACCTGTGTTTACCGTAGGCCTACTATTTCATGTCAAAATGGCTGCTGTGAAAAAGGTATATTTTCATCAATCGTTAGTTAGCTAGTTAGCTAGTGTTTTGCTGACATTAGCTTAAGATTTGACTGTCACTTCTAATTTTTAACCATCTTTAAAATGTGGTTGCATTTTCAATACAGATGAGCTAGCACATACATAGCATATCACTTAAGCATTCCAACTGTTTTGCTTTGTCTGTAGTAGATGTTTAACAGATTATCTATAGAGTATATGTAACAGTTCATGAACATACCCTAACCAAGATGTTTTTGTGCCTAAACCTAACCAAACCTTAAACACAGTGTAATATCAGAAAATGCTTTTATTTGTGAAACAGTTGAATTGTTGAATCTCTCAACTAATACCATGCTGAAATGTTACAAATATTCTATAAACTATCTGTAGGCAGTGTTAAAGAGTATATGTCTAGAATTGTAAGTGTTTAAGAATGGGTTACCTTTCAAATTTCTTCAGCACATTTAGAGCTCTCTCTGTATTTTGAATTTTTTCAAAGGTGCTATCCATGAAACTCTTCAGCTGGTTCTGGAAGACCAATGACAAAAAAATATTGACAGAAGAAACAGTGGAGTGGAACTTTTATAGAGAAATTACAGCAAAAACCCCAAAAATGGCTCCTATTAGGTCATACCTACAGTACAACAAGACAAGCCACAGGTGTTTTCACGTATTTCCACCTTCTTAAGCATTTGTATCTGTAATATTTAACTCACATGAAGCTCAGTGGTGCTTTTGCAGAATTCCTCATAGTCAACATCAAAGTCAGTTCTTCTCTGGTCTAGGAAACTGTAATGTTTTTTCTTCATGTTCAGCACGATAGCCTATCACACAAGCACAGAGCAAGTTTTATTTTTAAACATTTAGCAGTTTATAAATCAAACATTTAAAAGCCTCCCAAAAATCATTATTTTGCTGCAGTCAAACCTTACCTGGGAAATACTGCTATTCTCTCCTGAATTTAATCTTTTTAATCCCATTTCCTTGATCAATAGTCCTTTTTCGCAACATCCATGTGGATGTGAAATAATAGGAAAAACACAGGTGTCACCAGTGATACTAATTAATGTTCTGTTCCATTCGGGTCAAACAGCCAGGGTGTATTGTACAGGCTCACTGGAAAGGCTCTGCTACACTAAATGCAATGGAACCTTGATTAGTATCATTGGCAACACCTGTGTTTACCCTACTATTTCATGTCAAAATGGCTGCTGTAAATAAGTCAACTGTGTGTCAGGACTTCACATGACATCACAGTGATGTTGGAAAATATATCATCTTACTCTGGGGGTTAGTCTGGGCTTTTTTTTTTTTTTTTGAAATGTAACACCAAATAGTAAAGCTTACCATGAATTATGTATATACTGAAGTTAACTGTCAATGTCTACAAAAGGAGAGGTCTGCAATCTATTTTAATCCAGCTCTTACTTGGGCCATGAAAAAACAAATGGAATTACAGCAGGTAAACTGGAAAGCATGCAAAACATTTGCAAGTAGATTGCTGGAAAAAATAACATAACAACACAAATAAATGGAGTAACTAATAACAACACATTTTGGCGTTGGTTCTCTATTCATGTTCCATGCAGTTAGTATTGTCATATACATTAGTTATTAAGTGATGGTACAGTAGTAAATGTTTATTTTACCACTGCATGCTGTCAACTATGAAAACAGACCATGAGTTAATATAAGTTAAAGATTGCAGTGAAACATTACCTCCCATTTTCCCTGCATTTCTGCAGTCTGTATGCCCAAGGAAGCAGAAACAAATAGACAGTTCACATCAATATAGCCTCAAGGGAAAACAGCTAAATTCATTTATTTGTTTCTTTGATTTTGTGAACCTAAATTCACTATGTGTATACTATTTCTGGCAACAAAAAACAACAACCTGGCACTGTCACACTAATGTGCAACCTGAAGCTCTTTGCTGATGAAATACAACTACTTTTGGACACATTCTATTTAACGTCTCAGATATTTTAACATATAGACTGTACATTCAACAACAACAACATTTTGCACCTTCTATGTTTGTAGTAGTTATACAAGAGACATAAACTTTGTTCTCTTCATTCCTGTAGCAACCTTACATGTGTTATTCCACTGACATAATCCAACATCAATGAATGGAAGAAGAAATACAGGCTCCGCTGACTAGCAGTAGCATTTCATCAGTGAATGAGAGCCCTTCTGTGTCAGAAATGTCTTGACAACAGTCTGATGTAAAAAATATATATATATATATATATGTATATATATATATATATATATATATATATATATATATATATATATATACCCACTTGAAACCTGGTAGCTATGGTCTCCATTCCTTCTATCTTAGAGTCCTGCAGGGCAGAGTAGGTGGAAATGGTGCTGAACATTTCCAGGATCTTGTTGAGTCGTTGCTGGAATGTGTCAAACTTCCAAAAAATGTACATCTCACTGAAGTCAAACTGTCTCTCTGAGGGAGTCTTTTCTAGCTTCTCCTTGGTTCTGTGGAAACACCTCTGGTACTCCTGGAGGATGCAGTAATGGCAGTGATTGTTGGTTCAAAAGTAATTTCACTGGTCTTGTGCAGATTTTTCTTTCCAAACAATACACACAAATATTAAACAGTAGGGCAGATAATTTTTGTAAAACCCCCCAAAAAAACCACATGTAATAGACATATTAATAGATATATTCTGCCAATAAGCAGTATCCAGTACCTGGTTTAGGTGGATGGCAGCTTTGATTTTGTCCACTACAAGTTGCTGAGGCTGGTCCCATATTGAATTAGAGCCATTATTTGTGATGTAGGCCTTGCAGGCTGTGATCATCTGGTTTGTAACCTGGAAATATTGATGGGTATGGTGAAAAGGGATAGGCATTTTAATCCATTATGGACCCAGTTGAGTAACCTAAGTAGCAAGACATCAGTGCGTATTATCATGACCAAGGATGTCAAAAGGTCAAAGGGGCAATTTGTAATGCTGTAATATGGTCCATGAAACATGCTGTCCTCATCTATTCTGTCAGAAATTTATTTGCTCACTGTGATGTTAGAAATGGAAATTCTACAAATCCTTTCATGTGTATATTTTACTTTTTACTCTAGGTTAATGTAACAATGTAAGGTTTCAGTGGTTATTTTTATTTATTCAGAAAAAAGGAAAATCGTAGATTGAAGGGTTCAAATGAACACAATATCCAGACTGTAGGTAAACAGCTTTGCTGCATCCCATTGTTAATTGTAAAGTATTCCTTTATACTGTTTCATTGTACAAAACCACAGCCACACCTACCTTAACAAAAAGTGATGTAATCTTTTCTGATGTGTTGTAGTAGCGAGAAATACTGTGAATCATCTTGATGGCATTGATCAGACCTGGAATTGCATCCACCATCGAAACCTGGGTAAAACAGAAATGATAGCTTGTGAGTGTTTGTACAACTTATTACATGCACTTGCACATTAAAGCGACTTTTCGTGCAGCAGTTCATTTAATCTTTAAAGAAAGTATTGTTCTTACAGGGTCACTGTTGTAGAGAGGATCACAAAACTTCTCTAGACTGTAGAGGTACTTGACATTGTCTTTGGCCTCGTTGGCTGCATCAGTAATCCTGGTGTCCAATTCCCGCCATGACTGGACAGAGCAAACCGTTATTGTATTTAATGTACCACTGTATCACACTAATATTACAGTTAAAATTCATATGAATGAAAACATCATCTTGACGAACACAAGCAATAAACATTGATATGATGGACGGAAGAGATTGGCAGAATCAAAATAGTGCCCTGTGAAGGTGCTAAAAAAGTTGTTACTGACCTTTATGAGTTTAGATTTGGCCATCAAGAGCACACCCAGTACAGCTTTGACATCAGGGCTCTTCAGCTGGTCCAGAAGGTAGTTGAAGCGGGACATTCGTTTCTTCCAGTGGTCCAACTCAGCACGAGGGCCAAGGTCATCAGCCTCTTTTCTCAGTTGGTCACTCTCAGCTAGAACCTGAAGACCAGAATTACTTCATATCTACTTACTGTTTATGTATCATGTCAACAGTTCATCTTATGCTTTTCCCGAATTTCATTTTATTGTGGTAGCTTTGCATCCCTCCATATTGCACCTTAAATTAATTTGAATCATTAAATGTTTAAGTTGTGATAAACATCTATGAAAACATGATATAAGCCAACATATATCAACATTTTATAATACTGTATGCTGCCAAAATACAGCAGTAACTGCATGTTCATACAGCAGTAATTTTGTGATAAAAATTCTATTTTACATCTGCCCTGATAGAGAGCTTTGCTACTTTTCGGGATGAACATGTATTTTAAGCATTTGCTGCTCCGTTCCATTAAATATTTAGCACCTATCCAATCAAATATGTGCCTGTTCAGCTTCATCTTATACATGGCACATTTAAAAACTTTTCAACCAGACTTGGATCTGTGAATAAATTCTGTTTTAAAATCAGGCTACAAGTTACTATGCACAACATTGAGGAGTACAGCATTACAACAGGTTTGAGGCTAAATAATAATTGTGAAAAGTTTGAAGATAACTTCTTACCTATTACCTTACATGTCTCACCTGTTCTATCTGTTTGATCCAGACTTTCATGCAGGCTTCTATCTTTTCTGTGGACTCTGTGCTGTTGGCTGCTGCCATGTAGTCTGATGGGCCTTTCAGCACCCGTAGGTCAAATGTGTCACACTCTTTCAAGGTAACCTGGAGGCAAGGCAGGACAGTTCATTTTTGCTGCTGTGTCTACAAATTATTTTGTTTGTGGATAGGCATGTGTTTTCTCAGACTGTGGTCAAAACGGGCTGTTTACAGTTATTATGCAAGACTAGTTAGGTTGTGGCACTTTACTGTGTTAATGAAACACAAAACTCAATGTTCAAACAGCCTCTATTTACCTCCAAATCATTATGTATTTTTTGGTGTTTGAAGCAACATATAGGGTGCCAAGTGCTGGCAATGGTGTGATATCTGCTGAGGGCACACATATTTAACAGTGTCTGTTCCTTACCTTTTCTTGCAGGCTCTCCTGTGCTCCAGCCAAAACAGACACAAAACTTTCCAATGATGATATGAAGTCCTGTTTGACAGCCTGGGCCTGGGGACTGGCCGTCTCCCCCCAGCCATGGTTCATCTTCCTTAGCGTGGGGATGAAGATCTCAGAAAGCAACTGCTCCACACTTTTTAACAGACCCATGTCTGTTGTGTCCAGCATATTGAAATTTACATCCTACAGAGAAATAAAAGTGCACACATCTCACACACATATATCTTAATCTAAAAGGTTAAGATTTTGACTGCAATATATACATCCCTCACTACAGGGTATGCATACTGCGTAGATCTCAGACATTCCTATTTCGTTAAACCATCCCACAGTGAAAAACAGTTTCTGTCCAGTGGAGGGACATCCTCCCCTTACATAAAGGGTAAAAAAAGAGTCATTCTAATGAGTCTACTTATTCCTCGCGTAACACAGGGAGGGTGAAATGGTGTGATATCCCACTTCCTCACTTCGCTATCAGGGAACCAGGATTACAGTTGTAATCTCTTTGAAGTATTCCCTCGCTATCTCATTATGGCGATATGCAGACTAACATATTTTCAGAAAAGCTTAATTCGAAGACCGACTGCTATTCACTCCTGGGTAAAAGGTCCCTCAAAGGACACAGCACTCAACACTGCATGTGTCAGAGTTGGTTCAGTAACATCAAATTGACAGAGTGTGATGTGACACCAAACTTACAGATGAACATATCCTGGAGAGAAATGCCCTTGAATGGGGCCCAGGATGCTGCCATGTCCCTAGTGAAGTGAGCATGCAGACCAGAGGGGGTCTGGAGACTCTTGCTAGTGTAGGCTATAGCAAAACTCTCTACCAACCACTGGGAATGTTGTTAAGATTAAGGTTTGCCTGTATGTGGAGAAGCCCATGTCTTCCTAAATCAAATAGCATTGTCTCACCTGACCAAAGGTCTTTTTTATTTCCCTTTTATTTCATATAAATTAATAATAAAAAAGGCTAAAAAAAAAAAAGAAAAAGACAGTGTCACTTTTACACTACTTTCCGAGACACACACACACACACACATACACACACACTCACACACACACGCATACACACCCACAAACACACACCATGTTGTCCTTGCTCCCTCACTTGCTGTGAATGTCTTGTAGCAAACATGCCCTGTTATTCGTGGTGGTGATTAACTTTGCTGCTGACAGCAGGTGATCAGCAAGAATCGGTAGCCAGAACTGCCCATGCTATCACAGTGCTATTGTCTCACTAGCTCTGTAAGAAAATAAGCTGTCTTAGTTAAGGGTCACAGGTATGGGCTCAAAGGAAAATCACCACCAAAGGAAAGGAAATTAAATGTCCTTTAGTATGTTTGAATTTGTCATTAAAGTGAAAGTTTCTTTTAGTTTTCTTTTCTTCTTTTTCTGTCCTTGACTGACCTTTACTTACCCTGAAAATCATGACCTCATGCTTACATTTCCAAAACGGTACTTTGAAAAGTGACTCACTCTGTGAATGTTCTCAGAGGTGATTGTCTTAGAAGTGTTGGCTCTGGTAAAGAACACACACACTCCGGTCAGCGCCACATCCCTCCCGTCTGTCACAAACACTTTGGACTTCTTGCTGCGACCATGCTGCTGGGCAACAAGCTGGGAGGGTGCAGAGGCTGCTGCTGCTGAAACGAAGAATTAGACATAGAAACAACACTAGGCGTCACCACAGTTAGCTTGACCTTGATACTGGGGACTTGTATTTGAACCAAATTATTATTGATTTGGACCTAATCAATTACTGCTGTGATTGCTGTCCCTGTTAATTCATATTCAACTGACATGTTGCCAACGCTTAGTGTAGTCTAGACATAATATTCATTTTTGACATTTTTTTGACATAATTTTGGCCATTTTCACATTACCTGCTTCAATTGGCTCAGTGTCCTGATAGTAGAACATGAGGTGTGGAAGACCTTGAGCAACAAAGAACTGCTCCATGCGATCAATCTGAGAAAGTTGACAAGAAAACGTTTTAGCACCATCAGACAAAACAGTGTCCCAAACTGAGAGACATTGTGTGGCTGTTTGAGTGCTTACGTAGCTGTACTGACACGCACAGTACAAATGACCACTCTTAACTGTTATAAATACCCTATCTTAATCGAAATACATTACACCAAACCAGTTCTTAACCCCTTGAAACTTAAATAACAAAAACAAAAGAGATGCAGAAATTTTGTATCAATTTTTGTATCAATAAAAATATTCATTCATAATATCTGGAAAATGCCTCTCCTATTTGCTTTAATATGCTGTGATTTCTACAAACAAAAAACAACAACAATGAATACGTATGAATACAGGGTACCTGATTCCCCTCCAGTATGGCATCTTCCACATCAGCTTTCTCCAGCGCCAGGCATGCAGCCACAATGCTGAGGATGTAGTCATGCCTAGCATCCAGCTGGGCCCGCTTCGCTTCACGTTCCTCTTTCAACTTTTGCTAAAATAAAATGTACAAACAATTTCACTTATTAGGAAGCCCTTACCTTTAAATTGATTGAAAATGCAACATATACATTTGCCATTGATTTAGTGCTGATTTAGATTAAAACATCTAATTCTGTCATTCAGAATAGACAAAAATGAAGCTGAGTTCATCTAAACTCTGGTTCACTGATGGTAAAAAAGAATAATATACTCTACTGTCTTGTCATTTTTTTCATGAGAGGAGCACATAACAAGTTAAGCCACCACATGACCAAACAGAGCACAAAGCAATTCAATCCTATTTTATATACTCTATGTGTGGTAATGAGGCTGTTGGTAATGATAATTCGAGCACTCCTGTGGTCCTCCACTTTTTCTCAGACATGTTTTAAATAAAAACAGCTATGCATAGTTTCAATTAATTAGCAGTAGAATATGTCAAAAAATACTTCAAAAGAAATAATCCTTACTATACTGTGAAAACACAGGATCGTTCTCTGCTTTCTATATAGCTCTACACATGAATGACAGAAAATATCCAAAATAGATAGTATTCCTTCAAGATTTTCTCCATTCTCACCGCTCTACTTTTGAAAAGTGCTTCCATTTCTCTCCTTTGAAATGAACACCCATCCAAAGTCTGCAAAACTCAGGTTTCGTAGACAATCTTAAACAACAACACAGCCAGTCTCGTAGGTCGTAGCTTGTATTTGGGATGGTGGGACAGTGACATCAATGACAATGGGTTGCCAGGTTACGCTGCTCAGTAACACAGGAACAAGGTTAGCCAATAAATTACATGGAACCTGGTATTGCATGGTGTGCCAGCTGCAGGGTGCATTTAAATTCTCTCATTTACCCTTCCTTTTGTCTGTCTAGAATTTAAACAGGAGATGACAAGAATAGCTATTTCTGGCTTAAAATATTTTTTGCATTGACGTCACCATGGTCAGACTATCTTTTAAAAGTCCTTCTTTGACAACAAAGCAGAAACATCCAACTGTGACTGGGCATGCCAAAAATAGAACAGAGACTTTTATACCACTCTATTTAGACAATTTTTAACAGCTGGATTAAAATTTAACATTGAGAAAGACACATTAAGTGATCTAGTGTCTCTCTCATCATGATGTACTCCTTTTCTCTCCCCCTCTCCCTTCCTTGTGTTTTTAAAGTACACATTCTTTGCATGTACTTCATAGAACAGTGATTTCACTGTTCTGTAGCCTCATCCTTAAACATCTATTTTTTTCTTGACAACTGAAACCAGCTGCTAACGTCTGTAGTCTGGAGCGCGGGACATATTGTACATGCAGGGACCCTGGGTGAATCCCCATGGATTGTATTGAGCATCAGATTAGAGAGAATAGATGTGACAAGTTTTGATAGATAGATCAGACAGAACCCTGAATAAAGCCTTGAAAGGAAAATAAAGCGGAAAGGTGCCCAATCCAAAAGATGGCGAGGGTGATTAGATAAACACAAGCACTGGAAGAATAAAGAGCTGCATACATGAGCAAAAACAAACACAGGGGATGTAGATGCTTGGAAAAAAGATGACCCTCACTCCCAAAAACAGCAAAAGGAGTGAGATTGAAGTATAGGATCGGTAGTTGTGCACAACAAATAAAAATTGTAAGATTGGGAGCAAGAGGGGAGAAATGTAAGGAAGAGGGAATTGAGGGAGATCGGAAAGAATATAACAAGGCATTGTAACTGGCAAAGACCTAAGGACAAGGATGGAAAGCAGGAAGCAGGAGGGAGGGGACAAGTCTTCAAATCAGGGTGGTTAAGTGTCAAGGTATTGATTCTTGTTAGCTGGGAGCCTGGGGGGTTGATCATGCAAAGCCAGAGTGAGGTGGAGCATGCCAACAACCGTACAAGCTAACTATGTCAGTAAGGTTAGTGAGAGAAGGCCATTAGCAGCTTTAAAAGAGATCAGACAATAACCACATTTGCACTAAAGTTTGTATTGTGAAAGTAGACAAATAACATTTTTCTAAAGAGCTCAAACAGTGTCCACGGGCAGTATACTCAGACGCCATCAAAGTCCTCAGAATTATTAACTTTCTCACAAATCGTGGTAATATTTGACAAGGCCCAGCAAGCTACTCTTAGGAACACTGGCTGCAAGTTCACCTCAACAGATAACAGGATGGTTGCTAAGCACAACAAAACTGCAGGCTCTTTTACTTGTGCTTAATGTAAACAGACGTTGCATTGGTATCAGAGTCCTGTTATCTTTCACTCCTCTGTAGCTTATCTTAAATGTGAGAACAGACAGATCTATTTTAAGCACTCTCGTGGAACATTAGAGCACAGGGCTCACATGTACAGAACCACTTAGACACTAACTGTACAATTTTAATTTCTAGACTGGAGATCTCATTTCAAGATTAGTGATCTTCATATATGAGATATACTCATGCTGGACAGGCATATTTGATATCCAGTGTTGAAACATAAAAATTATGCTATCAAATGTATTTTTACATTTTAGACATTACAGAATAGAGAAATTTATTTACCTACATATTTAACATTTGGTTAAATAAACCACCGCAGAACTCTGACAACAAAACACATCAACCTCTGGTGATATACACACAACAAACACTGACATCACAGGTCGACCATAAAAAAAGCATGCCAAGCCATCAGTTGCTGGGAGACCAGGCATTTCATACCTTGTCTCTGCCTCTATTCCAAATTGTGTGAGCAACCATCTCAGCCTTCAGCCCAGAGACAAACAATACAGACACAATGTAGTGTGGTGCACATTATTCAAACAAGCAGACTAAGTCAACGCTGAATGCAATACACAAATAAACAGAATACACTAGCCGAGAGTAACAGGCTCCAACAATGTCAGACAGGCACACACACAGAACCACATTTAGTTATTTCCATACCACAGACACAGAACCCCGCACTGACAGATCAATGTAATGACAGCTACAACATTAATAGCTTTCAGAAGCAAACAAAGCCCCATCCTGAGATAAGCTATGGCGAGACCCACAATCCCTATAATAAACAAACTTTGACTTTTGGAATTAAAGAGAGAACAGCTGTGAC
The DNA here is from genome assembly GCA_033000465.1 of Sciaenops ocellatus. Taxonomy (NCBI): domain Eukaryota; kingdom Metazoa; phylum Chordata; class Actinopteri; family Sciaenidae; genus Sciaenops; species Sciaenops ocellatus. The sequence goes on along the minus strand of CP136885.1, from coordinate 11,781,512 downwards.
AGAATGTGCAGCAGGACAGTTTGGCAGGAATATAGTCTGATAATTTATCTAATATTTAAAAAAAAAGCTATTCAAAATGTGTTCAGCGCCCTGGCAAAATCTCAAATAAACACAGTAATGATTTAGTCAAATTGAATCCAAATCTTCTGGGGAATAGAAAAAAAAACATGCACAGTCAAAGTCAACACAGTTGTTGTGGAAAAAGTTTTGTACCTAGTTTAGTTCATTTAAAATTACACTGCGATAAACAGCAGCCAGAGCTTGGCATTATATACGAGTATTCTGTGGCTGGATAAACTAAAGTGGGAGAGAAACTTCAAATGACACCACAGCAGACATAACAGCAGTGCTGCAGTACATGATTTCTCTTACCTGAATGACTTTAGAAACTGTTTGTTTCCAGAGCTGTTTTCTAAACACCTGCGACATGGCAGCTTCTCCGCCTCTCTGCCTCCTATATCGCCTCTATAACCTGCTATCACTTTCTCATCTACATGTACACAGGAAAGCTGTATACTCTCTCCATGGAAGGAACAAGCCCTATCAAGTTGTCAGTGGTGACCGCTCACCCAGGTGAACTGAAGCTGTGCTGGCTTTATGTCTGTATGTTTGAATTAACACCCATATGTGGGTAAATACAAACCGCAACACGTGAACAAAACAACACACAGCACAGCACTGTTTGCAAACACTTATTATACATCCACAGACTAACATGCAGGAGTGTGCACACATACAGACACACCTCAGGTATCACTGATCTAACAGAACACGATAGCAAGCCGGATCATAACTGTTCATTTACAGTTCACTATTAACAAATAAGGGCTAAAGGGTGTGTTCTGCTCATGGACATCCACTATATTACTTATGCCACTTCACATCACATGATAGGTCATAGATCTTGTTAAAGGTTATTTAAAGATCACTAGCCATGGACTCAATTTTCATCTGCTTCTGCAAACATATTGGACAATTAAGTTTTTCCTTTTTGAAAAAGCAGCTAAAAACACAAAATTCACTGTGACTCAGTCAAAAATATTTTTTTGTGAATGACTGAAAAGCTTGGTCCTAAAGTAGCACTGCATTAGCAGTCATCACACAGCTCTTCTAATTTCCACTCCTGTATTTTCTAACATTTTATGATACAGCACGACGAGAGCAAAACTCACAAAATGCCAGAAAAACAGGAAAAAAACTGATCTGAACCTTGTCATTTCTGTTTATTAAGTGCACAGATTCTCTAATCTGTAATGGTGTAGTTATTTTTGTGTTATTAAAATTATGTTTGGATGGTAACAGAGATGTTAAAATAACAAATTAAGCTTAATGTTATGTCAAATTTATGGACATGTTTTTTTGCAGTAACTACAAATACAGACAACAGCTCTGGTCTTATTTTTTCATTTAAGAACTTGCACTTTAATTATCTATTTAAACATATAACGTGTGTTTCAAATCATTTCTCTTTGGTAGCATGAAATACATCCAGTAAAAAGTGCAACTTCCTCACTGGTTGACATATCTTTTTCAAATAAATATACACCACACTGAGGCTCTTGTCAGATTAAATGAGTTGGTTGTGAGAAGCCTGCAAAACCTGCAGCACACAAACACATTTTAAATAGGCTCTTATGCATAAATAAAACCCATTTTCTCAGCATTTCCCTTGCTTTAGCCTTCTTTAACTTTTCTACCAGCCACTTTTTGATACAAACTCATCTGCTGTTTACTGAATCCTGACACATTAATGATGAATTACATCGGGCCAAAGTAGATAGCCATGAAGCCAAGTTGTCTGTAACTTCAGAACTCTTGGGTCACCTTACCTTGTTTTGATAGTCTGGTTTAAAATGCAGCATCGTCGTCAGCCTTTCAGTACTGTCTGACACTTCTTTTCAGGTCATTCCACCATCTTAATTGGCCTTGCTTTACATGTCATTAGAGAATTACAGCTTCCAACAAAGAAGACAAGACAGAGGACAAGTGGCTTTGCTACAGTATGTGAGCAACCAGCCTTCTTATTTGCCATGTGAGAAAGGTTGCTGCCCTGAAATTATGGCAGTGTTGCTCCTAAAAGGGAGCCTAACTACATAATGTGGTGTTGGGTGACCATCTGTCTGCAAGGTAATTATCAAGGCCTGCTCTCACCTTACAATTCTATTACAACAATGGGATGGTGAGACAGGTATGAGGGTACGGGTGCAGGTGGAAACATAGGAATACAGTGTGGGTGTTTTTTTTTTTTTTAATGACCTTATTGACCTATAAGACATTTGTCAACCTCTTAACCAGGTTTCACAATCTAAACACCTTGGATACTGTATGCATCACCATTGTATGCTAACTGATAATAGTCATGTAGTGACTGCAGTAACACCTCCATAGGGTAAGAATATAATGGTGACATTTGTCAGACATTAGCATTGGGCTTTTTTTTATTATTCTAACATGGTCTAGTAAATATAATTTAAAATGTCATAGTTGCAGGGGTGGTTTATGTGGCACCCTAGTTTGTCCTGACTCTCTGCTTTAAATGATACATTTATAATATTCTCCAATGTGAGAATTTATCAGTGTAAATTGTTTACAATTTGATTTTGGACAAAAAAAGCAATTTGAAAATGCCACCTTGGGTTTTCCTTTTAACATTTTATAGATTAAATGAAAAAAAAAAAAAAAAGATAGATTAGAGCGTAACAAAAATAAAAATTTGTTACAACTCTACGGGGGACACCCGAATAATTCACCCAGTGAATACACACACATGCACACAAACATAGACCTCCTGCCAATTAATATTAAAATGCCATTAGCCTTTACTGTGGTGTCCAACAAATAAGAAGCTCCCTCCACAAGGATCTAGCTGGTGGTTTGATATTGAAGAAATGATTGCGAAGCTTTGCATTTAAAAGCAGTTGGGTCATCAATTTTTCACCATGCCATGACTGATTTTCTAAGCTGAACTGTCTGGTTTTGAGCTGCCAAGAAACAGGAGAGTGACTGTAAATTATAAATGAGGGGGAGGTGAGATCTGAAAGAGAAAGACATAGAGAGGGAGCAAGACAGTGAAAGGTCCACTGTTCTCCCAAAGGATGTTCACACTGGCAAACCCGGAGAGTTTAAACAAATCTGTACAGAAGAAATACACCAGGCTGTAGCACAATATGTCTCAGCAGCCAAAAACAGTCTGATGACTTCTTGCACCGGTTCTCTTTTAATGGACTTTGTTGTCTAGTTGGTTCTAACAGATTGTTTTATATTGCTGTTATATGAATGCATTTTACTTTATCTATAGCCTGTTACTAGACTCCAACAAAATGGACATAAAGAAGACAAGCAAATACTGTGGAAGTTGTTCAATATTTCATGAATCCACAGAGTGCAGGATCACCTGTGCTTATCTGGGTCAATCCCATGGTGGAATGCAGTTCACATAAAGTCCTGTCTCCACACCTACCATGCCATCAAAAGCAAGCATGTACATACTGTATTCAACCACGACCACGACTATTTATGTACAATTTATGTTATATTTTAATGGAGGCTGCACAAAAATTCATAAATAAGAGGGAGGTGTTTACTCCACTACAACTTTTGTCATTTATCTTTAAATGTATGCATACAAATAACAAAATTAACTGCATTAGCACCTAGAAGTAATTTCCATGTGGATATACTGCATATTTCCTCTTTCATAGTAGTAAAACACATCTCTGTGAAACGTCATTCAGCCTTCTGAGAACAACAGCAACAATACACTACCATCTAGTGGACTGAGGCTCACAATACAACCAACATAATAGGTTGCGCTACAGTTATGTTTGAGTACTGCCAGCGAGTCTAATAGAGCAGTGCTTCTCAGAGCAATTATCAAAAGCACTCAAGGGGTTCATGAGTTGAAAATGGAGTACAGATTAATTCCATCACTCTTTTCCCCCATAATTAATTAAAAAATAGTGAGAACCTCTTGTGCACCCAAGTGATAGAAAAAAAAGAGTGGCATTACTTTAGAAGAAAACCCACCCGGTCCTTAAAATGTCTATAACTAATTCTAATTAGAGACATGTGGTTCTTTACATTTGGCACATTACAATTTAGCAAAATATGAAATTAAGGTTTTAGATGATCATATGCAAAATCAATGACACAACCTGAGCATGCCAGGAGGAAGATAAGAAGGTATGCTTTTGCATGTATGAAAATGCTGTTATGATGATATAAGGATTCTTTACACAGCATCAAAACCAAAAAATAATAGTAAGATAATGGATTATTACAGCAGTCCTAACACCTAAAAGCAGACCACTACGTAACAGAGCTCACTCGGGGCAATATGGACAAAGAAAATGATTCTTTGGCCTGAGGGTCTGCATTCCCTTTGGATGAGGGGACACTAGGGACACGTTCCTCACAGACATACATTGTCGTGATTATCACTCCTCTGTAACAGGTCAAGCAATCGGAATCCAACCTGCATCTCCTTGAGTGACTCCACTTGGACAGAAGGCTGGGTGGGTCGGTTCCTGTAGCTGACTTTGGCGAGTCGAGAGTTGAAGGACATGGCTCAAACATTCCTTGACAGAAATGCCTCCTCTAAAACTAGACTTAAGATTTCCAGCTTCATCCGCGTCAAGTACGGCAAAGTTTGTTTTTTCCGCCTTTGTTTACATTGAGGTATACTTTTCTGAGACTTGTTTTCGTGGTCGGAGCGCCCTAGCTTTTACAAAACACGTTTTTCCAGCGCGGTGTTCGTCTATGTTGTTAGTGGTTTCCAAGGTAACGAGACATTTATCAAAGGGGTGATGGGCTGGTCCCGAAAGAAACAGAGACAGTTTATTCATTGTTTCACGATGCAAACAAACAGCGTGGTCGTCTGAAGAGTTGGAAGTACGGACATAAAGACAGACGGGACCACCAACGGACGCCATGGAATCCATGCAATTATGTCACATCAGTGCCCAAATTCGGACGAGGAAAGCTTATATTTTTGGGCAAGTCACTTTGGTTACTTAAGTTAGGATGGTGCCGTTCATCACATTCATGCCATGTCATTTTCTAAAGAGCAAAATGCTTGATCTTAAGTTTTATAAGTGGCTGCTAACCACGTTTAGCAAAACACTGACTTCTTGTCGATTAGCTACAACATGCTAGCAGATATAGGTTAGCCAATTTTTTTTGGGCCGCTGTATTACTTGTTGGAGATAATTAGCCAAGTTGTAAGTCGTTACACAGTCACAGTATACCCAAACGTTAATTTTGCTTTCCGTTTTATTTTGAAACCGTCATCAGGAACAGGTTAAAGGCATTAGCTAGCCTGATTTATAGCTACTTACCAGGTGTGCCTGATTACACAGGTGCATCAAATCAGAGTGTTACAGATAGGAGTCGGTCTAATTATTAATGTGATATGTATTTATTCCAAATTATTTAACTATGCTCCATGTTTTATTATTTAGACCTAAGTGTCATTGTAAAAAATAATAATAATTCAATGTAACGCTCTTTTAAACGGGTTTGTGATGGTAACATCACCATGGTACACAGTTGCTGACATCTCCTGTGATGGCAGCCTCTAGATGGCAGCATTGTGCCGTCCCTTGTTTAAAAAAAGGCCTGAGCTGCAGCTGTCAGGGAGAACTGGGTTAGATTTGTGGGCCAAATGACCTCATACTGTAGCATCATCTTCGTCACTAGGAGATGAAGAGAGACTTAAATAATCCTTCTCCCCCGTCGTCATTTTCTCCCGCTGATCCGCTGAAAACAGTCATTACTGGCAAATAAATGCTATGGACAACTTGTAATCGTACAGTAACTGTTCGGAAACTAAATAATGCAACACTAGAACTCAATGACCTCATGGGCCTTTATAATAAAGTTAACAATGAGAGGGGCTGCCATACTACTACTACTACTACACGAATAAGAAAAAAACAAGGGTATGCATGATGTTTTTGTCGTTGTGCCATCTCCCATAACATCTGGGCTTTCAAAGGCATGCAATCCTGATGGAGGACTCCTACGCAGCCCGCATCAGCACCGCAGTGAGTGACGCTGGGGGCTGCTGATGTGCTGTGGCGCACACTAAATTTGGGTGGCGCACAATGCACCAAAACCCCCCGAAACGGAATCCCAGGATATCCCACCCCCCACCCACCACACGAAACGGAATAGCCCTCCTCCCTCAGTTCTCCTCCCCTCCCCTTTTACCTCCGCCTTCTCTCACTATCAACCCCCCCTATCCTCCTACTCCTCCTCCTCCTCCTCTCGCCCTCACGTCCCAACTCGGGAGCGCCGCCGATCGGTCGCCAGGATTTTCCCTTCTCGGCCAAAATGGAGGAGGAGGTCTCTCGCTTAATGAAGGGAGAACAGATTGTATGACCGGATCTGCTTCAATGAAAGGCGTTAGGATCCGCTTTTGCTGATAAATAATTAGTGCAACCATAAAACCCTTTGAGGATATCCACCGCTATTTCTGCGCAAGCGACCACAGCCATGAGCGCAGGAGAGGGACTAGATGAGGCTGCGAAGGACGCGGCAGACATAGCGGCGTTTTTCAAATCCGGTAAGTCGGGAAGGGGCGAGTCTAGCTACGGGAGAGCTACAGTAGAGCTGTCGGTGTGATCAGTGGTGGTCAGTCACTTTGTTGACAAAAATGACAAAAACCACTGATGGGTTTCATGGACGAGATGCGTACTGCGCGTCCGACGTGCTGGAGAGATGCGCACAGCTTGTAGTTATTTACCCAATTTTAGTCCACTGACTTGTCATTCCACAGCCTTTGATGACAACAGCTCGAATAACACCTCCTGAAATATTTGCTTTTGATTATTAGGCAGTGACCCCATTTTGGGTTGGACTAAGTAGACTACAAGGTGTGGATGGTTACAGCTCTACCACAGTCTCTTTGGGCTGTACGAGTATTTCGACGTTACAGCAAGTATCCATCACGAATCCCTTGGATGTGGGTCGAACATTTTTTTTTTCTTTAATTTAATCTCTGTCTTTAGGCGCGTGTAGATTGAGTAATCATGTGGGATCGTGCATCATCACTCTGAACCCAGGTCTCTCAGATCTGATGCACGGATAGAGGCTAGGCCATCGACGCACGTATGGGCAATAGGTTGCACTCTACGCACTGGGCCCGTCTGATATGATGGCATCAACCTAACAAATAAGGATAGGCCTGCCTACCTTATCAGTCTGCATCCAAAACATAAACATCTTTTATAGGTCCTAGGAGGCTGCTGGTGCCTGATGTCAGCCAAATAATAACACAGAGGGACTTGTGTCATGCATTTTGTTGTGATGATGGTGCTGAGAAACATTATTTGACATAAAGTTATAGGTAGGTGTAGGTAGGGTGTCATTTCATACATTACTTTCATACTTTAGCCTTCTTCAATGGCAAACCTGTATAGGAATGTCTAAAAAAAAAAACACTTAATAGCTGAGACTTTTCAACATCGTGCATTGAGATCAGATATTGTTGATATTGTTTTCTTATTCTAGCTTCCTCATGGATGTCAACCCACCGTGAAGCCCGCATTAGTTCGAACTTTCTAAAATACCTCTTTAACCCAATCTGACACAGGCATCAGGAGGGCAGGGAGTACTATCACAGTTTTCAGAAAGGTACATTTTAAAGCAAAAGTCCAGTGTTGGGGAAAGATGTCGCCACCATTAGAGCGGGACCACCTCTGATACACACAGAAAAAGCAGCTGTCTCCCCTTCTCCCTCTCTCTCGCTCAGCTGTTTCTCTCTGTGACACCTGGTGCCTTGGGGTCTGCTGTTCACCGTCTCCCCAGATTGCAAACACGCAGGAACACACACACACACACACACACACACACACACACACACACACACACACACACACACACACAGCAGTTGCACACGTCCACCTAAGTGCATATGAATCAATAAATTCAGCAGACGTGTGCTTGTATGTGTGTGCACACACACACACACATATATACTTCATACTTTTTTAAAGAGTCTATAATCCACATACTTTCTCACAGAAATTTCCTCTGCCAGTCAGACGGGTAGGAATGTTGTCAAAATGGATTGTATTCAAATGCTATAGTCTCTTTTACGGTTGGTTGGATGCCTGCCAATGTATTTTCCTATAGCTGTGTTGTATCAGGCTGGAAAGTTGGCTCACTGAAGTTGGACTGCTTGGATGTTTATATAGCGGCAAATGCAGTTCATACAGTATTCATGATGGAGACAGAAATAGGTTATGGCCTCAGGAAACTTTTATGAGAGACTATTATGAAGAGAAAGGACGGGGAAAAAGTTTCTGTGTCATTAATGTGAAGAATAGCACTAAATGCTAAATGAATAATGTCAAATAGCAGCAAGTCTCCAGCTGAGATAGAGCTAATTGTTTATGAAATGTGAAAAAAAGGTACACAAAGATGATTGACAAAAGATTAGGAAGATGAACAATCTACATGTGAATGAATTCACTCATATACTGTGCTTAATTATTTGATGATATCCTCCCTCATTTGTTCATATATTTAGCAAACTTTACTAATATTTCCCATCACTTTAAACATTTCATGTGTCATTTACTTCTTTCTCAGTTTTAAGCATTATCAAACACATATGCACATCTGTAATTTGTCCAAACATAATCGGTCAGCCATTTATGCGTCCATACATGCATACTCTGTATCCTTATCTTTTTTATAGTTTCACTGAGGGACCAGTAGTAATGGCCATCCCGCTCCCTGTAGCCTCTCCAGCAGGCTCCCTAATTGCTGCCAGCTTGTTGCATGTTGAAATCTTGGCACACAGCTGCTCATCCTAGTTGATCCTAGTTGCTCTGTGTATGTGTGAGTGTGTTTTTCTTTTCTTTTTTTTCCTGAGACTCTGGATGCCCTTTGGTGCCCTAGTTAGTCAGTGAAGGCTAGAATATGGCAGATTATTCTACTGAACAAGACCTAAAGTGACTGACTGGCTGTCTGAGCGGCTTGATCACTGGCTAAGAGGCTGACTTAGTGAGACTCTAACTCACTGGCTGGCCGGATAACGGAATGTGAATTTGTAGCTACAAAGCTGGCTGATTGTTTGGATGATTAAACTGAGATTTCCATCAAAGCACCAAGTGTTTCAAAGTCCTAGTGTCTGACCCTGCACTACTAGTTTTGAATTTCTTCACCTGAATGGGTAATGTTATCGTCGGCCCTTGAAAATACTTGATGTTCCTCTCTGCTTGATTATTTTCAGTGAGCAGATGGAGCTCCATCTCTGAGTCCCACACTGATGCTGTGGATCACAGCTCAGCCGCTGAGTCACTCTCCCAGGTTGCTCATGCCGTGACTTAAAAACGAATCCCAAAATTGTTTCAACTGGTTAAAGATGAGGAAAAATCTCACTGCTTCCTTGAACATTTTGAAGTTAGAAACATCTTTTTAACCTCTTCCAGGCATATATCTCTACAGATTTGCAAGTGTTTGCATAAAAACATTTTAAAGCATGGGAAATTGGGAATACAATAAGACTTTTCATAACTATATTTAGTTGTTTATAAATAGCATAATCAATTCAATATTATACTAATAATATCAAATTCTGTTTTCAGTACAGTTGCTGATAGTACCTGTTTCCTGTCCTGGATTGCAGATTTTTGCAGTCTTCAGATGATTTGCGAGCCTACACAAGCGCAGCAGCATGTTCCCCGTGAAGTCAACATATAGAGTAAATTGTAATCAAGGCAAATTGCTCATAACTAGAGGTTTGCCTAAAAATATCTTCTAGCACTACTGGCAGCAAACATGAACAGAGTAAATTTAAGTAGTTCAATATAAGTAAGTTGAAACTTTATTAATCACATTGAACATGTGAAATTACTCCTCCGCATTTAACCCATCCAGTTTGGCACCTGTTGAAACACACACATGCACATGCACATGCACAGGGTCACACACTCAGAGACAGATGCCGTATTCACTGATTCTGGTAATGTGTTAATGTTGTGTCTGGTTTTGATTCACTCTGTGTCAATATATTTATTTCTGTCTCTTTGAAAATGTTTAGGACTTTGTTAGAGTAGATGAGTTAGCAGGGCACCGCTCTACTTGTCATTCTAAACATCTGCATGCATTTCCCATCTAAACTGTAGATATAAATAAAATTAAAAAAAACACACACACCTTGATCATGTACTACCCTACCATATGTCTGAGGTTAAATCATAATGGACAGCAAAAACAACATGTCTAAAATAATTTGGAGTCTAGGCTATACTTTTTATTTTGCTTGACTTATACCATTTTTTTATGCATACCTATTTTGTAAGAAATATTATGATATGCTGATCTGAGTCTGTCCTCTGTAGAAACCTCATACACAGCACAGTCCTATGCTATCACATTCTGGAGCAAAAATATCAGTGTTTGAAATGGCCGATGACATAACACTTCTGTCCCTAGCAAAGTCAATATATCAAACAGCGCGAAAATTTATCATGGTTTAAACGCAGAACAATTTGCAGGGCCCAGAAACCAAATCAAGCCTCATTCTTACTGCTAATTGGCCGACAACTCCCAAGGCCTCTAGTGTCTTATAGGTTGAAAGGCATAGCTACTGTGCAATCCTAGTATGTGATGGTTCAGCACATCTTTAATGTGCAGTAAACTTTTGCAATGCACAGCTACTATCTCTTTCTGAAAATATCTTCACGCCAGAGACATTAGCTCCACATGAACTAAAATAATGTGGTCACCGGTGACAGGAAAATGATGCATTATATGTTTAGATTAACCACTGTCAAACGTGTTGGTGCAATATAGAGGGAGCCATCTTTGCAAAAACAAAAATAACATTTGCACAATAGTGCATTTTTACAAGATATTAATTCATAGATAGTCTCTTGAGTGATGTGTAATGAAGTTACTGGGCCTGTGCAATAGCATTATTGTACAGAACTGCACTGTGAAACTCAATTGACATAAAACAACCGGATGTACCGCATGCTGGAACAAGATTAAATAACTGTCAAAAGAACTTGCATAAGAGCCGTATCTCCCCTTATAACTCCACTGGTCATAAGACAGTGGTCATCAGTCATTACACCCATGGAGTACAGGGCTTAGGGCTGTTGCAAAGATCTACTGTGTACTGTGTGAAACTGGCTTCTATTCTATCCATTACTAATGATGACAGGCTTTCAACTATACATGTATGAGTGTGTTAGCAGTCTGCCGTGTTGAATAATAGATTTTTTTTATATGCCAGGAGAATAATTGATGGGCAGTAGCATAAATGATTACTTCTGCTTTGTCATTGTAGTAGAGACTAATTATAAATTTTATTGCAATAAACAATGTTTGTTGCACATCTTAATGCATGTTATATTTAATAGCTTATTAATCAGGGCATCTTGCATTGAGGTTAAAAACGAGACATCAGCATCAACAAGGCAGTGTCAGTATTGACGATGCAGTGAGCCATCTCCCTCTGTTCCCAAAGTGAACCCAGTGACCTGTGCCAGTGCAGTCTGTAATGAGAGCCAAATCACTGAGCAGTGATTCTTCATTTTCTTCTAGCACAGTCATAGTTGACGAAAGCATAATGACCTAATGTTATCTTGCACACTCAAGCAGAAATCTTATATAATAATGTAGATGAGGATTTCAACAGACCATGCAGCATGCATCTTAGAGTACGTAACATATTGTAAACAGTACTGATAGAGAGGGAGAAGTAGATGTGAAGGCAAAGACAAATGTGTACTGAGAGAGGTAAAGGCCAAGAATAAATAAAGGGAAAGTAAATGGAAGTATAGGATAGAGGGAAGAGAGAGTGAGATTCAAAGAGAGGACATGACATACTTAGAGGAACAAACAAGCCTTCACTCATCAAATTATAGAGCTGAGGGTTGGGTGGAGCACACCCTGCAAAATGTAGGCTACTCTGCTCTCCATGAGGCTGAAACCTTTTGGTTTCATCCAGGGGCAGCCTAATTGGCAGTTGGTCAGAGTTAAAGACTATAAGCTTAGATTGGCATTGCCTGCACTGCTAAATCGCCTGGGCTCGCATGCACAGTTGGCTATCTCACTTATTCAACTGAAGGAGTGAAGGGAGGACAAGTTATAAAGACAGAGAAATCTACATAGTTATTGCAAAAAGTAATTACAACATTAATGGACTTACATACAAAATAATGTGATTGTGTTGCATGGCAAATTCTGTATTACCAACCAAGCTAAACTGAAAATGCCACAACAGTCAGGTCAGTATGACAGCACCAAAATGAGTGGCAGCATGGTTCCAAAACTCTGCAAATTCAACAAAAAAAAAAAAAATGTAGCTTTCATCATGATGCTCATTTGTCACAGCTGAGGCAGGAAGTGGTTTGCCTTCAAAATAAGAGTGCTTGTTTTAAAATACAAGGACGCTAAAATAAAAAAGAGGGTACTACAGACTGTAAATTATTGTAACTGTGATGGCACCACACTAAATATTTTTCTTTTCAGAAATAACATACGTTCATGCAAAGCCTTATTCATGTTTTCACTCATTTTTGCTTGGTAATCAGCAGCTTAATTGTGCATTTCATGCAAAAATGGCTAAATTCAGTCTCACCTGAATCAGCGATTTTACAGACCACATCAAATACAATTACAGACTAATAAGTCTGTAATCAATAACATAACTCAATAAACATGAGCAGTGAGATCTTCTAAATCTACATATATCCGAAAGCCCAGTTACTGTGCCAATAAAAAGATCAGGGTGCTGATTCATCTGTTGCAAGCTTCTCCCGTAAAAGAAACTGTTTTCTTAAAAGCATGACATACAAATAGTCACATGACTAAAGAGGAGTTTGCAGCATGCCAAAAACATGTGATTCCAGGCCACTGCACTGTATATGAGTCAGAAGAGGCAGATTTCTCCTCCTTTCATGAGTTTATATAAAAAGCCTACTGTATGCTCCCAATAAGGAGCAGCTGTTGGGATGCTTGTTATAGCCTGTTCCTCTCGTGGTGTTTACTGGAGATTTTTATGGAGAAGACAATCAAGACGGTAGCAGGGCAAGACAATTACCTGTTTTACAGCCAGACTGCGCTGATCGATCTCATCAGAGACTCTCGACCTTTTGGAGAGAGTCTTAATACACTTTACAGACATGTAACCCCCCTCCATCTCGACAAATTATTGATTGTTGTAAAATGTCATGTACATCTATGGCAGAGGTCATTTTGAAGGCAAACAGGCAGGGGACCCAGTTTGCTTTTCTTTAACATAAAGAAAATGTGTTGTAGTTAGTTTAAACTGGCCAAATATTTAGCTCATAGATTTTTCTGCAGAGTTTGAACAGAATCTCAAGACATACCTAAACCTGACTGAATGCATCACATGATGTAGTCAGGAGCTACTATAAAGGACATCAGTGGAAAAACAAGCAGAGCAGTGATACTAGCTTCTTAGATCTAAACTTTATTTTTCTTCATTACACATATTCTAAGAAACATCCTAAAATTATTCAGGGCTCTTAAAGGGAAATGGTCACTACCTTCGGTGAGAAAGAGATTGGCTGGTAGCCGTATGTCGATAATCAGGAATTCCAGTAGGTTGGTAATGTGTTAGTAGGATGCTAAATGCAGCCTGTGGGACAGCGTCATTGCTTCACACACACATGTGACGTACACACATGCACAGAGGTATAAATCACTACATCCCACCCACGTCGCCCGAGGCACTGGAAGCAAGGGAGAGGGGGATGGAGTGAATGAACGAGGGATGGAGGAATAGGAGGATTGCGGGTCATAAAAATAGGTTGTGGGCTGGTCTGCTTGTCTCCTGCATAACCCCTATCTGATAAGAGACAAACCTTTGTCAGTCAACTGCAGACTCCCACTCATTCTCTCCTTTTTCATGCCTTTCATCGCCTCCTCTACTCTTCTCCCACACAGCCTTCCATCATTACTTCATACCTTGCCTCTTCTCAGTGTTGTCAGATATTCAAATAACGATTTTGTTTTCTAATATTCGGTATCCTGTTTGTGAATTTATGCTTTCTTTTCTTGTAACTTTAGTAAAAGAGACATCCAGACAAAGACGAATTAATTTGACTGACAGACTAAGAAGGACATGTGTGTCACATTAAAGGAAAAAAAAACAACTGAAACAATATAACTGTCTCTGATGTTTGGCCAGCACAAGCCACCACAATGTTCTGGTGTTGATCCTAATAGGAGGGTGCTAAGTTCACCATTAACTCAAAAAAGCAATTTCACAGTATTATGTCAACTTTTGGAACCAAAAGATACTTTATTGTTTCAATAAATGAATCAGGGAGAAGCAAAGACGGATGACAACAGTCATAATTTTAACTTTTATTATTATAAACATATTGCTTCACTAAATGTTTGCCAGGATTCCTCCACATTCCTAATTCTTCCTTCTTCGACCTTTCTCCTCTTTCCTAATAACCCTAAAGCAGATTTCAATCCTCCCTGTCTTTCACAGTTCCTCCCTTATCTCTTCTCCCTTTCCCTACAGGTTAAATCAAAGGAAGCATCTGGATCTGGTATCTGTAGTTGCAAGCCTCCCACAATGCTTTGTGCCTCCTTGTTTCAAGAATAGCACTTTGAAAAAGCAGCCACGGACTCATGAGGCCGTGCCCGCCCATGAGTTCTGAGACACACACACAGTTTTTTAAGAACGTCCTACTGAGAGAGAGAGAGAGAGAGAGAGAGGTGCAGTGTCAGTAAGTCAAGTGTCGGGATGTGTGTCATTTTTTCATTCATAAATTCGGTTAGTGAATGAGCCAGTTCCGCTTCTCTTGCAGAGTGCGTAAGAATGGGTCACAAGACTTCATTCCCAATTGTGTGTTTGTTTCATACTTTTTTTTTAGTGTAGTTTTAGGCTAACGTACTATGATGCTGATAGTTTAGCACAGGCACAGAAGCACACTTGTACATGTCCAGCTGAATCCTTGCAACTTGCAACAGATACCAGACCCACACACTTCACTGCACTTCTCTGCACTAATGGCATGTTTTACCTTTATAGCAGTCAAGCCAAGGTCTTACTCCAGTAAGTATGACAACAATAACTCTGAAGCTTTGGCGAAATCAAAGCACAGCCTGGAGTTTGTGTTTGCATACATGTGTCAGCTTGTGTGCTGTTCGAGACTGCTTGTCTTCTGTCAACAGCTGTGCTCAGTCTGTCCAACAGGAACTGTGTAGTCTCTCTTTCTCTCACAAACACACTGTAACATTCTCTCTTGCTTTGAAGGCAGCAGCAGGCTCTGATCCCTGTCGCGTGAACAGTGCCAACCCAGTGCTCCTCTGGCTTAGGAAGGCTAAACTGCTGCTTGGCCTTTCTGGCTTTGGATAAAATAGGTTGAGGATCAAACTTAACATCCAACCTACTGTATTGGCTTGCAGAAGTACCCACTCTTAAACTGGCACTGTTTTAGAGGAAATACTTCCAGTTCTGCTGTGCTTTTGGAGCTAAATTGTTTGTTTTGTTGGTGCAGCATTGACACATAGTTCAGTCTAAATTCCTGTAAAACACTCAGATATTTCACACTTAACGTCTGTAAGATGAACCTGTGAAACAAAGTGCACAATTTCATTTCATTTTGAAGAAGCTAGCCATTACCTACTTTTGTTCTCTCCCTTCCTAATACAAAAACCTGCCTCAGTTTTTAGCATCCTGCCAAATCATCCTCCCTAAAGGGGCATTTCACTGTTTTCCAGTGACAAACAGCAAATCCCTTAGGATCAGGGAGGTCAGGTTTGTATTAGTTCAAAAAAGTTAGAAATCTTTAGAGTTCAGATGAGGAGAATGCTTGTTATTGTTCCTTTTCAAACGCTCTTACAACGTCATGTTCATAGGTCTGTCACTTGTGTTTGACCTGGTGATTTCTTTCTTTCACCCTTTTTGGTAGAAGATTACTTATGCCTTCTCTCCTCCCTCCTGTCCACATGACCATGTTGCCACCTAATCCCTGCCTGGCAGCATATGCAGATCATGATTTCTCCAGGCATCTAATCACCATACATTCTTCCATTCTGTAAAGATGAGTCAAAACCCAAAATTGTCTTCAGAGTATGGGAACAATCATTTTTAATCAAATTTGTAATTTCTTACAGATGATTTTGCTAAGATTCAAACACACCACACAAACAGGAATTAGATGCCAAATACATGGAAGGCCTCAAAAACATTGTTAGCGGACCAAACACTTTATCCACACTGCACTGTATAAAATGAAACATACAGCGTGTGAACAGGCGCTTACTGTAATCCTCGTTAGGCAGCAGCATATGCCAGGCTGTTCTTTTCAGAAAGGCAGCCAGGAGAAGTCAGAGTGAAGAAGACTTAAGCTGCCCCTGTCCCTCATATCCCTGCTTCTCCACTCTGTTATCTCGTGCCACTATAACGTCATACTGATGAGTGACCCAGAAAGAAAGTTCATCAGTCTGCTGTCGGATATAAGATGCATGTCAGTCCAAATAAAGAATTCAGTGTGTCTTTGGAGTCAGGCTATAACTATTATTTATCTGCAGGGTTAATATCATTGACATGGAACACTTCTCAGTCTCAAAAAAAAGAAGTGCAGTCATTTTTCCATATTTATCTACGCATGAATTTAGATTAAATAACCACCATCCACAACTCGAAATAATATTCGAGTTGTGGACGTGTGGATTAGCAGAACACCAATAATGAATCAGTTGTTATTAATTAATAAGTCCTAAATTGATCTTGATGAAGAAACTGACGTCACCCATTTTAGCACTGCAGTTCAGGCAAGACCCAATTTGTCTCTGCTCTAATGTTACAGGCTTTGAATATCAAGCACCAGACACACTGCTCAGCTTCTTCACAAGTCTGGTTGAATATTCTTAACATTTCATCTCCCTGAAGATGATGCCTTGGGCATTAAAGATACAGATATGTACTGTTCTTTTGTATTTTTAAATAATTCATCCACTTATCAGTTGGTGTGTGTGTGTCTGAGGGTGTGTGTTTGTGACAGAGTTCCAGGACAAAGGGTAAAGAAGAGATATAAAACGCACGAGGATCTATAGGGTGGATCTTTACAGACATTTTGACTCAGATGTTGAGTGTACAGTGAACAGTCGTCACCAGCCCATGTTCAGCACCCGCGTGTGTGCACACAGACATCTGCGTGCAGCACATCTAATGGTGCTTAATCTCAGGGAGGGACTATCCAGATACTCAGTTCAAAGAGCTGCTCCACAATTGCTCACTCTCTCATTTGTACTGTGTAATCACAAAGCTCTGACTTCTGACACTAAAACATGGTAAAGGTTAAGGAACTGCTCTACTGGGTCACAGGACAGTCCTTTCACTCTTCATTTTCTTTATTAAACTAACTTTTTTTTTTATCTCTCTGTCTCTCTTTAGACTGCTCTCTTCCAAAATGTGAATCCAAACTGGATGGCCCAGGTCAAACCTCAGGTAGGTCTGATTGTCACACAGTCATATTCGGGAATTTCCTTCAAGAGCAGGACGTATGCACATGATCTGTTTATTGCCCATGCTAAACATCCCTGTATATGTGTCTTGCTTCATGTTTGTGTTTATGAATGGGGTTGCACTAATCTTACATCCAACTTCAAATGGAATTCTTCCAATTTTGTGTTTGGTAAGATGAGAACTGATGTAGCAGAAAAAAACAGTTCACCACGGATGAGATGATGTAGCTTATATACTGCATGTATTTTTGTGTCGAAGAGAGAGACAGGGCAGAAACATCAAGCACACCATGAACCCTGCCCACTTTAAGTAAAATGTTGTGTACCATCAAAGCTATGCTGAGTCGAATCCCATTAGACTCAAGCTCCTCTGTGGCATCAGCTAGCAACCATGACCTTGTGGGTTCACATCCCTAATACCCTAGGACCTACATACATACTAAAAATACACCAACTCACTGTCTCTAGGGTGAATTGTTTTTGGGTATAAACAGGGCAGTGTAGTGGCCCATATTAGGGTATGCAACCAGATGATCCCAAACGAATGGTGGCCTGCACATAGATTATTCAGTTTAATCTCATTTGGAGTAAAATGCATTGTAAGTGTTCGGAGCTTCTCCGTTGAAAGTATGATTTTAAATTGAAAGGCTTTGTGTATTCTGTGTCACAAAAGCTGGCATACAGTGGCAGAAAGTACATTTGAGGTGTAGTGCCAAGAGTGAACACACTGAAAACACATCCTAAAATTTTGTGCGTGTCATTTAAGCTTTACAGTGTGAAACTGTAGCCAGAAGAGCA
This sequence comes from Sciaenops ocellatus, assembly GCA_033000465.1. NCBI lineage: Eukaryota > Metazoa > Chordata > Actinopteri > Sciaenidae > Sciaenops > Sciaenops ocellatus. The sequence goes on along the minus strand of CP136885.1, from coordinate 11,763,239 downwards.
TGTCAGGGTGTTTGACATAGTTCAGACCTCATGTTTTCCAAATGGGTCATTCAGGGATGAACATTTTTCCCAAGACGGTTTTCAATTGACAGCTTGCCCTATTATTCCTACTTGCCAGAATTTGAATGTGTGTTAATGGGAAATGATTTGGACATGCCAGGCAAATCCTGTGCACAGGCCTCTTGCCCAAAAACCCTTGAACTTCATCCCTCAGGCTGACTCACACAAATGAGAGCTGCAGTGGTTTCTTTGTATATTTTTGTTGGAATTGGGCAGAAATTCACGAACTGCCTACACTGAATCTGAGGTAATCAGGTTGTACTGGCCGTTTTATGGCTGATTGTTCATTGTTCATTTTCAATTACTCTGAACAAAATTAACTTGCTGTTGAGTTAAGTGTCGATTTAGCAAATTGCCTGAAGCATTCCATCACACTGTAACATAAAAGCGCAGATGTACAAAATCTTCTTGGAAAAATTAAGACTAATATTTATTTCACTTATACTTATTAGCTTATCTGGCACATTTGAATCATGGAGTGTGCTGTAGGCCACAACAAAGCATTTATTTTGTGTCCTAATGTATGTTTGAATGAAGGATGTGTGGTTTGTCTGAGTCTGGCTATTTTGATCCCGAAGTGGGAAAGTATTTATTATTTTTGTTTGACTCCTCCCAGCCACCACATACTGTGTATCTTTTTTGAGAGTTTTCTTTTCCCTTTTCTGCAATACATGTGCTCATTTGTATTGTTGTGAATTTTGGTCTTGCCTCCATGAGATGTGCTAGATTTAGATTCTTTGTTGCTTCCTTTCAATGGGTTTGACATAACCTCAACTGGGTATTTCCTGTTTTTTAATCCAAACTTGGTGTGTTTGGCCAACATGTTTTGAGAAACATTGGTCTTTTCAGGGCTTAGGCTTGTTTTGTACATAACTCTGTGTATTTGTGGGAACTCAAAGCTATACATGTATATGTGCTGTGTATGGAGAGACTGCTTTGTCTATGTGGGTTGATAAGTAAGCAATAATATATGATAAGGTATCCTGATGTAGAAACTGATTCTATGGAAATATTAGTCTGTAAGATCATCATATGCTTGTAACATTGTTGTCCTGTCAGAACCACTTATTTCTCAGCTTTTAATGAGCTCATAAAAACAGACCTGTCTTCAGCTTTGTAACAATTATCAATACAACAATTTCCAGCTAGTCTAAGGAAGTTTTAAATAGTTTAATTAGGTTGAGAAGTAGAAGAATTAACCTATAAAGAAACACATAATCATTAAGTTTATGAGAAAAAATCACCAAATCTGTAGATACACTTTTTTTATTGGAGAATAGGAAGTAAAAAAAGAAGAAGTAAAAAATTGTAATCTGAGGAGTAACTAGTAACTAGTAACTAAAGCTGTCAGATGCAGAGATGCGCTGTCTGGTACAAGTACTTAACTACAAGTAGTACTGGGATTAGTGCAGTACTTAAATATAGGGAGCCTATTTACTTACATTGCACCACTCAGTCAGTTAAACCATTACCATAGTACAAATTTATTGTTTCTATGGTTACGGCCTAATTTAGCTTAGCAATGATTTAGACCAGTGATTACTCTGTTAGAATCAAATCTTTGGCCAAACAAAGCTACATGAGGCAGAAGATAATTTGCCCAGAATTAAGTTAATACATCAAGCCATTTCTGTTATAACAGCAACACATTCAGCCTTTTTCACTCATCTGTGGATACATATGGCAAAAAAAAGACAGACAAGTGAAACATTATGAGCATTGGTCCCAAATTAATGACGTGGGTTTATGATCTTTGAGAGTACAAATACAGTTCACACACAGGGTTGTTAGCCTGTCGGCTTTAGTGCTGAGTTGTTTCTGTGTGTGTCTCCAGATTCATGCCAAGTTCAACTTTTCTACCAACATCAACCTGCCTCTCTCTTGTCTGATCTGTCAGTGCTCATCTGTTCTGCTCATGTCACATCGCTGCACAGAGGCCTGGACTGATCCTGCATCTAAACACAGCCACTTTCATTTCACACACACACACAGACACACACAGACACACTCACTTTGCTTACTTTCTTACTCTTTCACTCAATCAGTTAATTTTGTTTTTAATTATTAGCACATTTATGTGCACAAGTTAACAGTATATTAATCATGATAAATATGCATTAGTCTGATGTTGAAGTAGTTTACATTAACATAACTAAAACTGGATTAGCTATGTCCTTTCAGTCTGACTAGCTCACACACATTTTCTATGTTGATGGAGGGGAACGTTTACAAAAAAACCCTACAATTTAGGTGAGTTGAGTTTTATAGAAGACACTAAACCACAAAATCACAAGCATCCCAAAAACACTGTTGGCCTGCATATGGATTTACAGACTAAGCATGCTTAGAGTAAATAGTTGGACTGTTCCCCAGATATACTCTGGCTCTCTGTCTAAGATAATCTGCAACAGTAGCCAACTGCCTGTTCAGTCAGGATGATTCTGATCTCTTGCTGTAATAATATTTAGCATGCAGAGTATGGTGAATAAGATGAGAACGATTTGCAGTCCTTGTCTTGGTGGCTGAAAATAGATGAATATTTGAACATGGATACAGAGAGAGAGGGAGATGAGGAGCCCTCTCCTCTCCTCTCCTCTCCTCTCCTCTCCTCTCCTCTCCTCTCCTGTCATCCATATGTTTCTGTTCAGTTTAATTCAGCTGTGAACTCAGTCTCTCATCTCTACCCATACTGAGCTCACTGTGTGGTTCCTATTGAATTGGGTTTTGAATGCTAACCATGTGCTCTGCGGGTAGACGATCAGGCAGGCATACTCACTCAGTCACACACACACACACACACTTCTAAGCAGCGGAGGAAGTGGTTTTCTCTGGAGTTCATTGGATTTTTTTGATTTTTTTTATTCTCCCCTGCAGAGGCCAGGGTGGGGAAGTCTAAACTCTATTTGGTGTGTTTGTGGATGTGGTCGTGTGTGTGTGTTTGAATGAATTTTGTCTACTCACTCTCTATTCTAATCTTTTCTCTCTCTTTCCTTTTTTCTCACTCCATTGCTTTGTTCTGTTATATCTTTCGGAAGATGATAGTTGATTTTTATTATTACTTATCATCAAATGGAACAAACATGTATACAGAGAAATATAACACAACAAGAGCTCATAACAACACTGACAAACAGGCCGATGATGACGGAAATTAATAAATTAAACCATTTAGAGAATGCAGGTATAGGTGTCGTCTACAGTTTCATGTCCTCACCTCTACAGCAGCACATAAGGTGTGTGTTGAATTCCACAGCTTAAGTGGTTGGCTGAACTTCATTTGAACTTGGCTTGCATAAAGCGCATGATCAAAGAAGGTGCTGTCATCTAATTTGCATGCATGCATGCTATTGGACAAGTACCAAGCATAATTTTAATGAAGGCATGCATTTTGTACCCAAACTGGCCATCCACATAGTGTCTCTTAGTGAAGTGTGCACTATAACACTTAGTATTCTGGGGTTGGCACAGCTTATAGTAAGGTTTAGCATGGCAGGTGAACCTTGTGTCATGTCTGGAATGTCCAATTACAGGACAGCCTCTCAGTATTTTCTTGTTTTCTTGTTTTTCTTTTCTTTGATTACTGGATTGGATTGCAATATTTCCTATGAGTCTGGAAAGTTATTCATTTCAAAGTGTTAAAAAGACCAAATTCTTCATTACGTCTCTCTCTCTCTCTCTCTCTCTCTCTCTCTCTCTCTCTCTCTCTCTCTCTCTCACACACACACTCATATACATACACACAAAGGAGATGGGATGAAAGCAAGGAAAGCCAGTTAGACGCCCTGTGGTGTCTTACACAGAGACAGCTAAAGTCTGTACTGAGAGTGTTTGCGTGCATATGGATGTGTGCATCTTGACCTCTGTGTGTGCCTTTTGCCTAGCTTGTCCGAATGTAAGTGTGTGTGTGCACATGTGTATGTGTGTATAGACGGCCTTAATTGGATCATGCTGTGGAACGCTGGCTGTGTTGGTTTTAGAAAGAGCACAGCTTGCATCCTCCTGTCACAGGATATCAACATAATGATATCTGTTTGGCCAAGCAATATTTCCTGTGGCTGTGAATAACAAGACAATCAAATCCAAAAAGGGTTGGTGGAGAACAATATGAAAACTTCCTCCAAACACTGCATCAGTCCCATCAACTGGAGTTTATTAATCAAATGTATGTATTTGCTTATTAAAAACATGCACATGCTGAATGGGTGTTTTTATGTCACTGAATAATGACCTTTGGACACAGCTTTAAATTCTTACTTGCATATAAAAAGACTATTTTATCAGAGCTATTAATTAATGAATCAAAAACTGTGTCATGTAATCTGAATTTCTGATTAAAATCATACTGATTAAGAAGTGATATAAAATTAGTTTCCTGTCACTTTTAATATGTTCTGGCTCAAAGCCCAAAATACCACAATGCATGTAATTATATATCTCTGCAATGTCTTTAACTGCTTATGAAACACTGGAAAATGGAAAGCAGGCACTGATCAAGGAGGACATGATATTGTTATAGACTATTTTGATTATTCAAAGTCCGTGAATAACTATGCAACTTTATAAAAACAGACACCTTCAGTGATATATCAGGCAACATCATCAGGTTCACCCATAATGATTTTTCTCATCGCCATGCATAGCTAAGCCCTGCCCTCCATATACAAACACACACATTTAAATACATAAATACAGCACCAAAACGACCAAATGTAAACTGCATTTTCCCTGAAGTCAAGACAGTGTGTCCCTCTGCGCTGTCGACATCAGTGTACTTCTCATCTGAATCTTTTTTCTCTACTTGAAGTTAATACTAATAAAGTAATGATTTCTTATGGATATTATACATGGACAGTGCTGGGATAAAATAGAGGTGAGCAGTGTAATGTAGCTAATTTTTATTTTTCCTCTTTCTGTCTTTTTCCTCTTCTCATTTCTCTCTCTCTCCCTCCTCTCTTCTTCATTTACCTCCCTCCCCCTCCATCCCTCATATCATTTCTATTTCCCCACATCATCATCTTTGTCCTCTCTCTCCCTTGCTCTCTCTCCGACCCCGGCCCTTTCCTGGAGAGCACTGATGCATAGGAAAGCAAGGTTCCGCTCCATCACCTATCCAATCGCAATCAACCTCTCCCCCGTACACGAGCCAATCGCTCGCTAGAGATGGTCACCAGGGGAGGTGCTAGGCATGAAGGGTGGGGCGGGAGGGGGATGTTGTGTGTGTGTGCCGGTCCTTCCTTGACTAGAGGGACATAAAGGATGCTTGGCTGCTCCAGGGACACGGGAATATCACCATAATGCCCTCTGTATCCTCTTCGATGGATGTATTTGCAGTTTTTTTATGGTTGTGCAGCTTCAGGAGCAATGCTATTTTATAATCAAGACATTACACTAGAATGCTTTTCAGTCATCCATTCAAAAGAGGAATAAGGTGCGATGTTGGATCGTATGATAGGATTGTGATATGCGCAAATACAGTAATTTCGATCATTTTCATGCTAAAATACTATAAATGTTTAAACCATAGCAGCAGTGTGGCAGGTTGACTGTTGAAGTGACACCACAGGCAGAACTTAGATACTTATGCACATGGAGTGGAAGGAATAATGATTTTTTTCTTATTTTTTCCTTAAGAATTTGATTGATCAATACTTTGTGGTTTTATGTTGCAGTGGACATAGTGTCAGTGTGAGAATGACTGCTGTTGACAAAAGGTGACAGCTAATGAAGGTGTTTACTTGAAGCAGTGTTGTTGATGGAGAAGACCGCAGGGAGTAAAGGCTGTGATTCTTGAAACCCATAAGCATAAGCTTTCTCAGAAGTGGAGCCTGTATCATCTCTCATCCTTTTGGAAGCTCATATATGGATGGAAACCGTCCTGTGCTGTCATGCTGTTTGCTTTATTGGTCAGTTGACTGATTCGAGTACAGAAGGAGCACAGACAAGCTGAAGACATGTCCATCCAGATCCTGTCTGCTGAACCTTGTAAGTATTATATGATTTACAAGACAGGACTGAATAATTTAACATTAGATAGAGGACACGTCTACACTGAGGCAAGGCCACACTTTTTTTTAAATGACTTTCAAATGTTGTATATATCGCTGTGTATGTGTGGGTATTCATGACCACATACTTAATGTGCATTTTAAAGTGCATTAATGTGAGTCGTGTTTCACTACCTGCAACATAATAATGCATTCATCATATTGGTGAAACATGTATAGTCCACTGACAGCCTCTGCTCTGCTCTATACTTAGAGCTACTTCTCAACAGCATCACAACTCCCTATTTTTGGTCTGCAAGCTAACTAATGAACGCATGTGAGTCATGTGGTCTCACTTCTCCTCCTGCAAAGGTTTGTGTTTACATGGAGGGGGGAGGGTTGTAACCACCAGAGGAGCTGAAGAGCTATCATTGGCTTGTGTAGCATCACATTGCAAGCGATTCTCAGCATAAAAGACAAATACATCATTTAAATACCTGACATATGTTGCTGTATTTTTGCACTGAAAGCCCTCCTAGAGCCATAGATCACAGACTTAAGACCTGGACCTTTGATGACCCAACTGGAGTCACAAAGACATAAAACTAAGATGTGGTTCTGCATCTCAGAGAGGGTGGTTCATTTTCACAAATAATGACGAACGTTTAAAGTCCGTGTAAAGTTAAAATAAATATGTGTTTTGAGTTTGTCAGACTAAAGAAAAAAGTGTTATTAACCACCCAGCCAAATTTGAATGCTCAAAAATAATGACAACTTTATGAAATTAGGTATCAAAATCAGGTAAAAATGAGCAGTATTCTCAGCTCCAGGACTGTGGGGGCGTGTCCGCTGAATGTGCCGAAGCCACGCCCACTCACCAGAGGGGTCCCGCCTCCCTTAACAGTCAAATGGTAATTTTATGTTAATGATCACCACGTGACGTCATGCGGTCTTGTTTTAGGACCGCCCACAAAATCCTGGACTGAAAACTGGTGAAAAACTGTTTGAACCTCTAACTCCACATTTCAGTAATATATCGATCAAAGTCTTTTCACATGTTTTCAGCAACTATTTTCCGACACATTTATTGTGTTTTGAAAGAAAACATGGAATTGCCTTTGCACAGACTTTAAAGAGTAAATAACAGACAGGGAGGCGTACACAATCATACAAGATGCTCAAAGTGAGCAGATTAAGTTACATGTTGTTTATAAATCAAAAGACAGCAATATTCAAATGTGGAATTTAATTTTTAATTTAAGAATTCCCCTAATATTCTACAGAAGCCTGGAAGGGACATGGAAAAAAAAAAAAAACAGTGTAAGTCTACTTTTGCGTTATCTTTGTGGTACTTTGCGAGATCTCGCAAAACTACACTGCCACTGATTTTTTTTTTCTCCATGTCCCTTCCAGGCTTCCATAATATTCAGTCCCATTGATTGGCCGATCATCTTCTACGACGTGAACATGAGTATTTTAGTTTTACTCATCAATATTGGTAAAATCCGTTCTTAGCTGTTAGCTACTGAATTGGTTCACGTAATAATTGTATGGATCTTTATGTATGATTTGTAAAAAAGTTTGGCATTTGTGGCTTGTTGTTTCCCCAACTATAAAGTCTGTGTGACTGGATAGAATTATGGAAATCACTAAATGAAGAAGTTTGAAGTGAAGCAATATTTAAGGAATCAAACTTCCCACTTCCTAAGCCTCTTTCGGCAGCACTCCATAACCTTCACTTCTTCACCCTGAGATGCAGTGAATAATTAGCTTGCTCATCTGTCCTCAGTTGGTCAATTAGGTGTTAATTTGAGCGTTGGAGCTGACGTGACGTTGCTCACAGCATGACGTTTACTTTGGCTCTCTCTCCAGGTATGTGGTTTGTGAATTATGGTCCAGTGGGGACTATTTAAACCAGGACAAAAGCAAAATATGTAACAGTAAAAGACTGTTTAGACTGTGTATTTCAAACTGTAGTCAGCAGATCATTTTCAAGAGAAGAGGATAAAGAAGAAAAAGAGAGAGAGAATATTTGGTGTTATGTACAGTTTTATCTGGCTGGCCCTTTCACCTTGTAGTGGAAACCACTGAATTCATTTGTTATTCTTTCAAGGCATGAGTAGCTGTCAGAGTATGCAGTTCATACTTTATAAAATGAGCAGTAGAGACTATTGGTGATGCACTGTTTCCATGATCGCTACATAAGGTGTTTTTAAGATGAAGTTAATTAGAATAGATAGATACCACGTCACTGCAAATAAAGTGTGAAGTGCCAGCACTCTTTATAGCAGCATTGTACAAACTGTTTTTTGTTCTAGCTCTGCCAGCGTCAGAACTGCATCTTTGGTCCTGATGGTGAATAAATGAGAAAATAATCCAGTGTTCTCTCCTTCCCATTGACACCCTCAACCCTTTGCTTGTGCGGACAGTGAGATATGAGCCTGTTGGCCGTGAAACAAAGTGTAGTGACCCATAAGCATTTAATATTTAAGCAGCCTGTCAATATGGATTGATCATCTACAGCTGGATGATGGGGATATGAGAGTCAGGAATGGTGGGAATGATTCCTTCATTTGGATTCCTATGTCTTCTCTCTCTCTCTCTGCTATTTACGATGAGGAGATTTAAGACAGTGTCACTGCACATTAAAATACCTTGTCAAATCAGATGCACGTTCCATCACCCCACTTTATTCTCTCTCTCAAGTTTTTGACATGGCTGTTGATGCAAGTAAGATGTGACAGATTAAAAAGTTATCAGTGTTCTCAACTTGATTTACAAAACCAGATACAAAGCTGACAGAATTTAATTTATTAGCTAGAAATACTTTCTTTTGTTTTAAATGAAAATAGGGAATGTGTTTTTGAGTAATGTCCAGAAAGCAACCACTGCAGCTGAATGCTAAAGCTTTTTTCAACAAGACATAATGTCCTTATTTGCCATATTTATTCTTGGAGTGTGTGTCATGGCGGTGATTTTGAAAACTTGTTGCAAAACGAAAAGATGTGTGGGCTTAAAGAGTAGTGTATTTGTTGGACTTAAATGAATCTCAGACGACCACACGTCAAAATGTTCCTCCAGAAACCTACTGATGATGTCACAGAAGCTACATTCATGTTTTTGTTCAGTGTATGGTTTTATCTGCCCATGATGACTGTTTGCCTGATGAGAGTATGTAGTGACCCCTACTGTGCGAGACAAAGAGTGCAGGGAGTTAGTATGTAGGTCTCTCTCTCTCTCTCTCTCTCTCTCTCTCTCTCTCTCTCTCTCTCTCTCTCTCTCTCTCTTTCCTCAGAATAATTATGTCACTGCGCTGTTCATAATGTGTTTGCATTTTATTTAAAGTATGAAGACATCACATTTATTTGTATTTCCCATAGAAGAATCCTGCAGATAAAAACAGAGTATAACATGACTATGTTTAGTATCCTTTCTATATGCAGTCGGGGTGGAGTCCATGTGGTTCTGTGTTGTTTGCTTGGAGTTCAGCCCTCAAAGTCATAAAAAGACCTACAATTAAATGGCCTGAAGAGAGCATCCTAAATTGGGAGCAGACACAAACCAGTCTGAAGTTATGTTTATTGCTCCCTTTTTCTCTATTTTGTGTCCCTATTTTTCATTTTCTCACCTCTATCTGTCTCTCTCAGCCCTCAGCCCCCCCTCCTTTCCTCACGGAGGATGGTTAGAAACTGAGACACTTGGGAGCCTCAACAAAATATGAAAATAACTAGATGAGATTAGATTTGGAACAGCTCAACAGTCTAAATTGGTGTGAAATATTTCCCTCTGTAGAAACACTGTTGTAAATCAACTGGCAAGTTGCAAACATACTCCCACCAGTAAGCACAGCTTATTTGCTTCTTTATGTTTTTATTTTGGCACTGCAAAACATGATTTTGTGCAGATTTGCGTTAGGGTCTTCTCTAGAGCAAGTAAGGTTTCAGTGTCATGATGGTTAGAGCAGAGAGCGAACACATAACCACCACTGGCCACTCTATCAGGGTGTTTGTCCATGCATGTGTGTATCCATGCATGTAAGTCAGATATTCCATCTGATAGTCTTTTGGCTCCCTGTTTGCATAAGCCAGTTGTTTTCAGGGCTGTAATAACAGTGGATAGCCATGGGATCCACTAGCTGCCTCCTGGCTATGGAGCCATAGCCTGTAGTTCCCTGTCTGCTGTGTGTGTACTCTACAGAACATTGTCTGGTCTTTGTTGAGGACAAGTCTAGTGAAAATCTATTCACAGAGGAATGGAGTGACAGGGAGGCAGGCAGAGAGGAGAGGTGAGGAGAGGGAGGGCAGGATTGGGAATGACCAGAGGAATGTCGAAGAGGGCAAAGAGGGGTAAGAAACAAATGTAATAGCGCAGATGAGTGGAAGACATGGATGTGGAGAACATGCGAATGAGGCAAGGCAAGGAGGAGGATTACAGAGAATAGATGGAGTCAGGAAGAGGACTAGTGAGGCTGACAGGAGAGGAGAAAATGATGCATATGTACACCAGCAGCAACAATCCACACAAACTCTGTCTGGACACACACACACACACACACACACACAAACCTACGTCATAAAACAACAGTGTCCAGAACTACCAGAGGTCTGTACACTCTGTTAGTGTATTTGTGTGTGTTTCTTTGTGTATCTTCCTCCGGGAACCGGCTCTGACTGCTGAGCTTGTAAACAGGAACTATCCTTCTTATAGCAAGCTGGAAGCCCTGCAGGTGCACATACACACACACACACACACACACACACACACACTGTCACACTAAAGACAATTGGATTCAGTTATAATAGTTTTGGTCTGTTTGCCGGATTTGTTGAGTTTCCTTGTTTATCTTTCAACACTCTGTTAGAGGCATTCATTACAGATAGTGTTTAGAAAAAAAGAAATTACAAAAAGGTGGCGAGTTTGCTCAGCACTATTCTGAATGATTTTGCACTCACGCACTTTATTTCAGGTTTTCTTTTTCTTTTTCTTTTTGTGCCAACAGCAACTGACACAGGAAAAGAACACACACTGCTGGATTATTTTAAGTGTCCCTTATGCTTTCCTATTGTTTACCATAGATGTGTCTGACGGAGCCTTGTGTTGTATTTTTAGATTTTGTGCAGCTTCATCACAACATTTGTGTTAATGACTGCTTTTTTTTAAGTTAATCATGTGTTCATTTTAAGGTTTGTCCCTCAGGTTTACAGAAGTAAATAATCCTATTATCAGAGCTCAGCTGTTGCTTTGTTCGTGCTGCTGTCAGCTGAGGTCATGGTTTGGCTGACCTGACAGTTCTGCTGTGAAATGGGGTGATGTTCCTTATGTTTTATGCCACACAGGAACATTTTGTACACGCTTTGCAGTATTTTCTCCTTTTGTGATGCACAAAAGTCTTGTGTATTAGATTGCTCTCCAGCATTATCTGTTCATGTTATTTTGAAGTCTCTCTGTCTGTCTTCCTCCATTGTTTCCAAATGTTGCACAGGTTTTGAGTGAATTTGGGACATTTGGGCAAAATAAAACGTGAATCAGTGTTTCCAGCTATCATTTTGTGAATAAAAGCAGTTGTTGTGACAAGAATTATACTTTTATTGCTGCTTTCCACATAAGGTGGCATGTTTGTTTTTTAAAATGGGTTGCTTCTGTGAAACATGTATCCTGTATTGCTTTTTAACCACTACATTGTTAGAGACGTGGTGACATGCAATAAGGGCTTTAACTCTTTGACACCCCTGCTCGTTTTGATCATTTATTGGGCCTTCTGGTGGCATGGAAGCACATGACAGTGAGAGGCAGCAAGCAAAGACACTGCAGTGTTGAGGTCTGTTTGAAATCTGTTTTAACAACTTGCATTGTGTTTTGCATTTTATAAAATTGTATTAGTTCATTTATTTTTGTGTTGTCCCTGTTTTTGATGTGCAAATTTGAAAACTCGTAAAAATAGGAGGGTGGAAATCTTCCTTCTCTCTTTCTCTCATCATCTCTCTCCCATTGTCTGACATCATCAGTTAAAGTCCTGTCTGCTCTGGGCCACAACTGTCTAAAATAAACGAAGGACAGCTGACATGGTGTTGTCTCAAGCACTTTCCCTCCTTCCTCTTTCCATCTCTGTCCTCTTTTCTTCAGAGGCAGTTAGTAACACAGTGGACCACAGAAGCACGCACTCTCCTCTTCTTTCTCTCTCTCCCTTCTGCACCCTGCCTGTCAAGTGTTATTTGGTGCACTGTGGTTTATTGGCTGGGTTTTGTTGTGTGGCAGGACAATCGGAGCATGGTTTGGATAGAGGAAGCTGATGAATGGTGTTCCCTGAGCCGTACAAAGCGTCCTCCTCTCTACTTCATTGATGTGTTGATGTGACTCAGCTGGCTGCCCAGTGAGTTTATACTGTATACTGTTGTGCGCTTACAAGCAGACAGATGCACATGGACGCTCAAAGCTGAAAAGGGCTTTTATGCTTTTTTTATAGTGTCCATCCTTCTCACACTCACCACTTCTCTCATGGTCTTTCTACCCTTGTTCTCTTCTCTCTGTCCCTGCTACAGTAACAGTGCAACATGCAACAGTAGGACAGTGTATGGAGGTCACAGAGACAAACTTTAGTGAAAAGAGTTAGAAAATTCAAATATGAAGTAGAAATAAATGACGACAGAAAGCAACTAAAGTCAACATGCCTGAGTAACTGGGACTAAAGATAAAGAAACAAATTTTTTATCGTATTTCCAGGATATGGTGAGGCTATCTATGTCCACAGGTTATTGTAACACATCATATGTTATGCCATTGCAAGATAAACAAACAAGGCGTCTACAGCTGCAAAGACCTGACCTACTACTCCATTCACTCATCTGTTTGTATCCTTGTTACAGCTGACTCATGCCTCATTCTCAGAGGTGACAATCCCCCTCAGTTATTTATTCCAACAGGATCATTTAGATATGTGACCTGGTCCACTTACATACACATACTGCACGACAGACCATACTTTCAACTCCCAGAGACATTAGAAGTGCTGTCAGCTTTCACACACACTGAGACAAGACATGGACAACATCAGTGTAACACAGTTAGTTTTCAGCTTCTTTACGCTTGAATAATAACTGTATAGTCTTCTTTCCAAAACCAGAGGACATATTTCAGACCTTTGTCTTGGGGATCGAGTTACATTACAAGACCCACCGGATCACTTTTGGACGCTTTTCTGTGTCACGTCGGTAAACTTTGGATCATTATCTGTGACACAAAACATGGCTAGCCTGGTTGTCTTGTTCCGTTTCATGGGCTTTCTCAGGGACAGAAGGGGTCGGTTGACTGTGGAACCATGTCAGACAGTCAACAAAGTTGGTAGGTGGTCACAGAAAATGCTGTAGAGCGGGATACTTTATAAAAATGTGGATTAAATTGTTTATGATGATTTTATAAAAATAAATAACTGCTTAATATAATGCTGCCTGCCCATTATGTCATCGCTTTTATATGAGGATAATGACTTTGCTGTAGCTTGAGTACTGACGCTTGTTAATCACAGGAGTTTTACTTGCTGGATCATGACTTATTTTGGCCTTGCTTTTTGAGCTTCACGTCTCATAAAACCCATTTTTAGAGCTTATCTGAGCTTTCCTCACAATTTGGAAAAATAATGGTAATCCCCACCCCTTGGCTTTTCCTTTGAGAGACAACAAAGAAGCTTAATTTCTTTCTAGGAGTAAACAGTGGATAAGCTCTTTGTTTCCTTTCCTGAGTTCAAAAGACGCTGGCTTCCAATCAAGCAACTGTTTTATGAACGTGGATATGCAGGAGTATTTGGATCAAATTTAGCCATGCTTGTAAAACACTTTAGATAATTTGGTTTCAATAAATTCTTGCACAGATCAAGTTTGTTCGAGTGTTTTGGTAGTTTGACGTCAAGATTGCATAAATGGTCAAATAAAAACGCTTAACACATGATTAGAAATTAATGAGCTGGTTACGTGTGTATGCCTGCTTAAGTAAATGCAATTCAGGTAACAAACTTTTGTTGAAGAAAACAAGATGAATGTACTTGGGGATAAGATAGATAGTCACTGTGCTCTTGATAAATACACTTGTAAGGAGGACATTATATTAAGTACCCCAGTGCAGAATCTCACAGTCCCCAACAGAGTCTAAGTATTAGTCAGAGAAAAGATTACAACCAATAATTAATAAAGCCTATTTCACCCGCAAATCCACTAGTGACAATTGTTTGGCTGGCTTAACTTTTTTCCCTACCCCTGTGAGTAGCTAGCCATGCACACATGGGAGAAACTGTTTAATGCAAAGCAGCACTTGTTACTAAATCTTGTTTTGGGGAGGGGTTAGTGACATGGGGAGAAACGGGTAAAAGAAGCCAGTTGGTCAAGGCAAAAAGGAGCTGGCAGTGCCTTTGGCTTTCTGCAACACAGTGGGTGGCAGGGCGTTGGCCAATATATGGCACCACAGTTGTTCAGTTGCCTGCACGCCATACAACAATGGAACAGTCAGAAAGATAGAACTGGTAGGATGATAACCGCTGTAGGCCTGTGTAGGATCTAGTTTAGGCCTAGATTGATCAGGACGGTTCAGAGCTGTTTTTTGCTTTACAATGGCAGTACTGGATAACCACAGCTGGCAGTATGCCCAGGCTGGAAAAACCCTGATCAGACTCTCAGGTAGAGTATTCTCTATCATAAGTATATTCTGTCATGTTCAGCCAGATTCCTGTTTATTTTGATTCCTAAAGTACTTTTTTGATTTTGATTTTTTTGATTTTGATTTTTGATTCTGAAGTACTGAGACAGCGTCACCTCAAGTAGTCTGTAAAACAAAATTATATTGGAAAATGCCTTTAAATATCTAAAGATAATTTAATGTTAATTATCTAGAAGCTCATTACACCTTATAATTATTTGTTTGTGCTAATATTTTATATTATTTCTGTGCTGCATTTTGTTTTGTTTTTCATGTGAAACCAGCACTCTTAATAAAAAGGATGCAAATGTTCTGCAAATTAGTAAAATCTGTCCTTTCTTAACTGTAGAGCTCAGGGAGACAGGAGGGACATAAAACTGTCTAAATCAGAGACTGTAGTTGCCGAAACTCAGTTGCAGCATTATGTTACTTTATGACTGTTTGTTGAAATTTTTAACATTTATTATGCATGTGTATAAACCACAACTCTCTGTCTAACAATGATGAATTTGTGCGTATTTCAAGGAAAATGCAGCATTTACTAATTGATTTCATTCGTGATTTATTTACCAGTAATCTATAAGCCAACAAACTTGGTACTGCAGTCAGTAACAATAGTATGTCTATAACCTCTGTCTGAGAAAAGATAAGGGAGTGAGTGATGACTGAATAATAGACTGCACATAGCCCTCTGCATATGCTTGTGTTGTTTCCTGGACCCAAAGTAGTATGGAGAACACGGGCATACTGTTATAAGAAAGACCTACTTTTTAAATACCTGGTGCAATGCAGCTGCATTATAGCTATTCCCGAGAGGACAAAATAATAGGAACACCTTATAATGCAGTGCAAAAGCCTAAATAATCCTGTTGTGAAGCAAATTGTTCATTTTCCACTGAGGCTGTGTCAGTGAGATTTGATTTGACTTTGTGTGTGATGTTATGCAAAATTCTGTTAAGTTTCTTCCAGTCATGTTGTTGAGGCTGAGCTGTGACTTCTGTTCCCCTTTGATAGTGCAACTGCCTGAATAATTTTGACACATAATGTTGCTTCAGTTCAGACAATGACTATGTGAGCCTGTTGTATGTATGTGTGTCATTTTATGTCGGGCTGAAAAATATTCAGATCTCTGCATTCAGAAAGCGGACACTGCTAATTTATGTGTGTGTGTGTGTGTGTGTGTGTGTGTGTGTGTGTGTGTGTGTGTGTGTGTGTGTGTGTGTGTGCATGTGCGTGTGCGAGTCTAATGTTTGACTTAATTTTGGGAATGCTTCTAAGTGAAGAGGACACAAAAGCCCACTACATGTACGTTTTTATTAAGGTGTCCTGTTTTCACTTTAGTATATGGGTCATTGTGCTCAGCTTGTGCTGTGCTACATAGCCTCAAAACTGTTTTAGTTACAATATGATATAAATAGAAAAACAGAAAAGTTACTTGGGGCACACCCTACAGTTTGTATTTGCTGTATGATGAAACTATGCTATGGCTGAACACAACATCTCACTTGAACTGTTTGTATGCATGCAAAGCTACAGCCTGCTAGCCATGGTATACCCATGCCAGGTGTTGAGACAGGTCAACCAGAGCAGCTGGTCCACGCTTTAGGATTACAGTCCATAACATAAGACTTGGCATTTACCTCCCCAAGTACTCAGGTAGCTAGAAGAAAGTACAACCATCACTCTCAATAAAAAATTAAAGTGTTCTTTTTCATCCCCTCTTGCTCAATCACTAGGACTTGGTGCCTGCAGGGGTAATGAATGCAGATGTCTGAGGAGATGACTGCTGTGAGCCGATTAGGAGAAATAGTGCTATTTGTCATGAGGAGAGCACTGCAGAATGAGATCACAACAAGACAGGCGGAGGGAGGATTTATAAGGCCTCTGGTATAGTTTAATTTAAAATAAGACCTGGAACAAAACCTGTCGCCATTGGGTCTCAGTTACTCACGAGGACAACTGTGCAATCAATTGATCAGTCTTTTCACTTGGGTCAGGTGAACCTTTTGTCCTCATACAGGACCTTTTCACTTTTATAGTAAGATCAATAGAAAAGGTCTTTGTCAGACCCTATAACAGCTAAAATATCAATGCACTATGCTTTCATAGTGTTTTGATAGTTACCATTTGGGGAAATGAAAATGTGTCATCCAGTAGAGGACCCATCAAACTTTGGTGCAGACTTTTAAAACTTCCTACACATGCAGACACTTTAGAGATCTCATTCTTTTATGCACCCCAGGAGGATTTGTTCCAACAGTCCTTCTGTTTTAATG
Source organism: Sciaenops ocellatus (assembly GCA_033000465.1). NCBI lineage: Eukaryota > Metazoa > Chordata > Actinopteri > Sciaenidae > Sciaenops > Sciaenops ocellatus. Next base: position 11,746,237 of record CP136885.1, on the reverse strand, counting down.
CTGGACAGACTTGATAATGACAAGTGCTTCAAATCAAAGAGCTTCAGTCCTCTGTTCCCATCACTGACAATGCCCAAAAGTGCTGACTGTTGGTGTAGCATTGACACACATGTTCTCATCCTTTGAAATTTAGCCAAGTTTCAGTGTGGAGACAAAACTAAAAAAAAGAGACAACATTAAGTACTGGCAAGTGACACAGTGTTGCCAATAGTGAGGCCTAGGGGAACACTAAGTATGTCAGAAGTCAATAGAGTCAACAGAGGGAGGGGAGAATACAGAGAGAGACAGACAGGGTGGTAGGATGTCACATGAGAGATGAGAAACAAAGAAAAAAAGGGAAAAAAAGAAGATTTGTAAATTGTACACGGAGGTGAGGTTGTTATCCAGGCTCGCTGAGGTGTGAAAGGAATAGAGAAACAGCTGTAGCACCATAATAAGAACACACACACTACTTATATTCTGTCAAGGTTTATTACAGCCTTAAACCGATCACAAATTAAACAACTATACACACAAACAGACAGTCACACACTCATTTTCTTATTTGTGCAGCATGCATTCAGCCCTCGGCTATCTCCAGGTTGTGTTTTTTTTTTTACTCTGTGTGTGGCATTTCATCATTATTATTACTGCTTTTACTACACATGCATGTCACGGCATTAAAGTAATTTTAGAAATGTGTGTGGTGTTGTGTGTGGTACTGCGGTATTGTGAGAGCACAGATGTGAGCACAGTAGTTCATTATACAGCATTGAAACTGCTTTGATTGTCATTTTGCTGGACTTACAAACAGCTCAGTGAAATAGCCTCCGTATGCACAGTCACTGACTTGCATAAGACTGCTGACCATTGTTTGTCTTAGTATTGCCCCTTAGATGCTCACACACTGTACTAAATAAGAGTTATATTTAGGGTATTCGTTGCACCAAATGGTGTGAACATGATTTACAGAGCTTTCTGTTCTCTGCTCAGTACGACGAGTTGTCCATTCTTAATCTGTACAATATATTTAGGTTTCACTCCATCAGGTTTTGTTGTGTCATGCTCAGTTGTGAATTATTTATAAGGATTGCATTGTGGTCAAATATTGGTTTTGAAGTTCTGGAACAATAAAAATAAAAACATTCATTATGCTTTCAGCATACTCACAGGTGCATCGTAGTAGTACAGTTTGTATCAGAAGAAGTGACCATGGCTAGTGCCAAAATGATTAGTCTACTAACCGACAAGTTAATAGAGAACTAATCAACACCTTTTGATTATTGATTACTCATTTAAGTCAAGCAAAAATGCCAAATGTTCTAGTTCTGGTTTCTCAAATGTGAAGATGTGCTTCCTTTCTTTATTTTATGTATTGTGTACTGCTGATCAGACAAAACAAACCATTTGAAAATGTCCAATTGTGCAATGGGAACTTGTGATGTAATTTTTGTCACTATGTTCTGAACATTTTATGGACTAAAAATGTATTTCAAAAATCAACAGATTTATGAAATTATGATCATGGCCTGAACCTATAAAACGTATTTGAAGCTGGTGTAGTGACTCCATATACTAAACAACAGTTCTTTACTGGTGGGGGGGGGCATTGTTTTATCTGAAGGCAACACACTGCAGTTACACACTGAGCATTTAAGCACAATGCCAGAGCTGTACCATGAGATTAGCTTTTGTTTCCTACCCTTCTCATTTGTTATGACTTATTCGTAAGTTTTTTTTTTGTTTTTTTTTTGCTGTGCTTAGGGGTTATATCCAGGTCGAGGGGTTGCGGTAGGAGCAAAGTGTTATTTTTACTGTAAGCCACACTGTAACAACAATATGAGAAACCCGATGAAAGTTGAGCTCACCACAGTCCCCAGGCCCCCTGCCAGCTTCGGCTGAAGGTCACAAAACTGGAGTAGAGTAGAGGCTGCTAGAAGTGGCTGTGTATCTGTAGGAGGCATAGAAAGACTGTGTTTGTGTGAGTAAGAGATAGGAAAATACATAAATGAAAAGGAGTTGAAGAGAAATAAAGATAAAGAAGTAGAGCGAGAGTCAGAACAAGAGCGAGACGGAGCTCTAAGTTGTTTATCTTATTCCCCCCTGTCGCGCCGTGGCAGCCTTGCTGTTATTCTAGTCGGGGTTGTCACACAGGGGACATGCTTGTAACAGCCCATCATATAGACTCGGCTCAATACTCATATTGCCCACAACAACATGTAGGGCAATGGCAGCCTGATATCCCTACACATGTCCCTGTTAAACAGAAATAGTACACAACATGGCATCTTCATATGGCAGAAAAATGAGAGTCCATTGTTAATACATAAAAACAAGCCTGTGAGCTAAAAGCTGAATTGTACATTCAAGTCCCTTGGGTGAAATAGCTGAACAATCCTAATTTTAAACCAACATTAAACAGTGAAAGTCAGCAGCTTAATTTGAGTGTTCTAGAGAAGTATTAGTAGACTCACTATTTTTATGTCTTAACTTTTAGTGCAACTCAAGGAGCTGTTATTGGCTTGCTTCGGATATTTGCAAAAAATTCAGCTAGACTTTTCTCAGCCCCCCAAAAAGCTGACATGTTAACAAAAGCTCACTGGCATAACTGAAATTGGTGGGAGACATTCTGAGCTAGAAGTTTCCTGGAAGACACCAATGTTACTTTTTCTCGGAGTGAGATATTGATTTAGTGTTATGTTGAAGCGTATTCTCCCGAGGACCTACAGTACCCTGTGCCCTTCTTTCTGCATGGCTTCTGTTAAGTTTTACTCAAAAATCTAATAAAGTGGCACATCTCTCTCTCCAAGGGAGCACTATTCTTAGAGCTCTGTAAAGGGTGCCAGTCATGCTGCTGCACTGTGAAACACAGGTCAGAACACAGGCACACATGCACAGAATCTGGCATGCAGACATATAAAAACACAGTAACAAATGCATGCCTGGAACAACACATAAGGTGACACACACACACACACACACACACACACACACACACACACACACACACACACACACACACACACACACACACACACACTCCAGCACAGAAATGACTAAATCAATCCACTCCCGCATTTCCTCTGCTTCTGCACTCTTCCCAAAAGCTCCCCACGTTCTTAGCAAGTCCAAGTCGGGCCAGACTGAGCCAAACCAGGCTGAGCAGTGTGACAAATGCCTCCCAGTTGCCTCTTTTCACTCAAACTCATAGTAACGTTCACATACTGGGCTCTGACCCAGAGCTGAAGTATGAAAGAGCCATCTGAAATCCATCACAGTCACATGCACTGTAAATCTCTGTAAATAGCAGACACTAAATTCTAAAAGCGCTTACATTTATACAGCTGTGATTGCAAATAAATAATAAGACTCCATTTGTTTTATCTGTTCTATGAAATATTGCTGAATGTTCAGGTATTAGGTCCACATCACTGGTATAAAATGTCTTTGATAGTGACTACTGCTCTGAATCTTTGGATTTTTGAGGCGATCAACATGACAGCCAGGGGAATTGTCCTGTAGTATTTCTGCTATATTATGTCGCCACCCTGGTCTGTTCTGCTGTTCTTCAAACACAGCCTAGCTTGTAATTGCTCTGAATTTGAGGTTATGAGGTTATGAGCCAGAGGATTGGCATCATGTAGCGTGCCAGGCTGTGCAGATGCACCATGTACATGTCTAGCCTGTGGTCTAAAGGATTGGAAGCAAAGGGATCGGCACAGCGCACTGAGGCTGTTTGTTTTGCCATGCTGTGAAAAGACAAATATGCAGTTGTGTTCATTCTGGGGTTATGAGTTGGGGTTATGATGCTTGTAGGTGAAGTTTCTCTGCACATGTTACAATTTTGGTCAGGGGGTTCTAAACTTTTTCCATTATGATCTAAAATTAGTGTATTCATTCCCTATTACATCTCATAAAAACCCTCTAGAAACAAGTCTGTAACCCAGTTTGGATCATAAAGGATGTGGGATGTTTTCAGTCTGTGGTGTGAAGAATTGGTGCAAGGCACGAACACAATCTGTTCTGTAGTAGTGTGTTCAGATCAGCATGTGAGTATTTCCAGCCTGGAGTTAGGAGGGCAAAAGGAAATGAATTGGCACACTTTCTGTGTGATGTGCTGTTGTACTGGCTCTGCTATACAGCAATGTGAATTTAAGGATTTAGGGCACAAGCCTCATGGATAGACATGAAGACGGTTTGAGCAGAGTAAAGCTGCTGTGCTGCTACCTCTTGCTCTCTGTCTGTTTGCTTTGTAAATTCATGCAGAGCAACAGGAGTGAAAATGCAGTGTACTTCCTGCTATAGCTGCATATGAAATATTCTCACAGTGATCAAGCTTCGCAAAAACATAGGCTATGTCAAATTATTTTAAAACCATGTAAGCTACAATTTAGTGTCTTCACCTCTGTGTTCTGTGGTTGTGTGTTTTACAAGAATATCATTGCTAAACCAAAAGGGTTGGCTTTCAGCTGCATAAAGACACAGAATTAGAATTAGTCTGTCATCACTTAGTAGACAACGCATGAAATTAGCCAAACTGTAACTGTAATTTACATGCAAGCATGTAACTGGACAAACCCTGATTGTACATTCATTGGCCCTGGGTATGAATTATAGCTAGTGTTGGCAGTTTTGCACAGTTGTGGGGAAATAAATAGTTTTCATTTCTCTCCAAGTTCTTTTTTTTGCCTGTTTCCCTTGAAAATGCATTGAACTTATGGCCTTCCAATTGTCCAACTGTTTTGGACACTGAACAGTTATTACATATTTATTAAATGAAAAAATAGGTACAATACAAGTGGCAATGCAAATTATCAACGTGACAAATGGCTCCACTCTTACTCACAAGTGAGAGCGTTATTGTATATCATGCATTATGTGTTGTCAAGCCAGCACAAGCACAAAACACTCCACATGACACACTGTCATTGTCCCTTTGATGCATGTATGCACAAGATGTCTCCATTACTAAATCTGCAGAGAGAAAGAAGGCATAAGTGCACATGTGAATGCTCACATTAGTGTGTGTGTTTCCGCTTCTGTGTGCGTCATAAATGACAGAGGCGCCCGACACGCCTGCATTGCTTGTGTCTAAATGATCCACTACCTGTCGTGTGTGCAGTTTATCACCTTGTACTTCCTGTCAGATGTGTCACAGGGATTATTTTCCTGCTCTGAATTCTCGATTAAAGAAAATAATAATTACGAAAAAGCTTGCTGTAAAAAACCTTATTTCTTGGATGAACACTATTTTGCATTTCCCCTCATTTTACAGGGCACTGAGTACAGGCTGCCAGTAAAATGGATTGCTCTCATTATGAGCGTGTTATGAACAAGCAGTCTGTGATTGAAAAGCTTTATTTCATGCTCGGCAGACTTGTAAATGAGGGGTTGTGTGTAGTGAAGAGAGGAGATTGTCGTGCTTGCCCGTGTGTTCCGGTGTGTTACTGTGTGCACCAAGAGGTGATGATGGGATTTCATGAATCACGGTGTGTAGCGTAATACTTCATTTCAGTGGGATATTGTATGGGTTATTGCTGCATATGACGAAAATTAGGAAAGGCTGTGCGGTTGCATGTGTACTTGCAGCATAGTGCCTATTTTACTGTGTTGACATCACAAGCAGTAATCATACACTGGAAGCAACTTACTCTTCACCAACAGCTGCTTATGTTTTGCTTCTCGTCATATTTTTTTATGATCCTGCAACACTTTATGTGGAATTTTTCAACCAGATCTCCCAAAATCTAGTGTTGCAGCATTAAGATGTTCAACGCGTATGGCAGTCACATCTGTTTCTAGCTTAATGCAGCCTTTCACATAAACCCAAAGTGCTTGTATGCCCAGCTCGCTGCCAGACTCGGCCTGTTGTGGTGTTCAGAAAGGTGATGAACTGCAGTTTTAACAGGGCTGCAGCAGCATAACAGAGGTCAGTGTTGGCTGTGTGCCAGCACCAGGATTTTAAATCAACCACCATAGTGAGGAATGTGTCTGGGCACGCTTCACAGGAAACACACACACACTTGCAAACACACAATGTGCAAGAGGAGTATTTTTTCTTTGTGCTAAATAGGCTCTGTATGGCTGATGTTCACACATATACACAACTTTAGCTATTTTGAAGACACAGAATATGCATCTTGTTGTTGATGTTTTCAACATGTTTGCAACTATTGCCATGCTATTACCATGTTCTCAGTGTGTAAGAGGCAGACAGAAAGTGTGGTTGTATGAGAAACAGGTGCAGCAGGTTATAGACAGTCAGCAACAGAGAGGGAGATCATAAAAGTGTGGATTGCAACAGACTCATTCAGCTATTTGACCTCTCTCTCTCTCCTCTCCCCAGCCATGTCAAGAGAATGAAATCATTATTGCCACCTCAGTCCCATCTTGTCTCGGCTGGTTGTGACATTATCCGTGAGTCAGGTTGTGTCCAGTCCGGCCTCTTCTAACTGTGAGCTAATGTGCTGTCATCCAGGCCTGACTGCCACTCCTGACTCCCTCAGACCGTGGATGAAATCGATATTACAGGAGCCATTAAAACCTGTAGGAGTTATTTTGCTGTCTCTTCCTGCAGTCTCTTCTGTCAGTATTATTATCTGTCTCGCTGTACACTGCAGTTTTGTCTATCCCCATATTCGTCTCTACGCTGTCTCGTATGAATCATTATCAGCCTGTGCTTCTCCGTTCCTATCATCTCATACCACAAGCTTTGTCTTTGTCCCTCTCCATTGCAGTCTGCTTTTGATCCATTTATCTTTTCACCTATCCATCCATCCATTTAATGTAGCTTTCTGTCATCTCCTCTCTGTCTTTACTTTGCATTCTGTCACATCTCTTTTTTTCCTTCATATCTTTGGGTTGTAGCTCATTTGTAGCCTGTAAGAAGCAGTCACAGGTTTAATGATACTCCTGTTGAAAAATGTCTTCGTTTGACTATTTCACTCTCTGCTTGCATCAAGCTGTGGGCTGAAAAATGTTCACATTTTGAGAGCGAAAAACTCTACTTTGAAAAATCACTGGCTTGAGTAAAGCTTGAGAGTTAGTACTAATACTGATTTGTGTTTGTGTGTGTGTGTGTGTGTGTGTGTGTGTGTGTGTGTGTGTGTGTGTGTGTGTGTGTGTGTGTGTGTGTGTGTGTGCGTATGAGTACATGATTCAGCACTCAGCAGTCTAGCCTCTATCTAATTAGCTCATTTCCATTCATAGTCAGAATGATTAAATGTTTATATTGTAACTGTCAAAGCAGCACAGCATTTAAATAAAATTGTTAGCTCTTTCGTTTACAGTATTTGTCTCCCTTGTCCCCTAAACTCTGTTTACTGTAACAGAACTTAAAATTAATTCTCATATTTCCCCTAGAATGCATTCTTATCCAGTTTTGTCATATTTTGTCTATCAACGGGAATACAAGTACTGTATCTAAATGGGTTGTGAATTTAAAAAGTTCAAATTCTGTAATATATGTAGTATAAAATTGTATGCATTTATGTAGTAGAATAGACAAAGTGTGACTTTAATGTTTTACGTTTGATGTCACTATTATGATATGATTTGAGCACAAACTGCACAGTTAAGGTTTGGTTTAATATAATCACTTTGTAATGAGCACCATGATAACAGTTAAAGTTGACTCTAAGTTGATTTAGAGTGTGAGATGTATTCATCCTGAGTTGGGTTTAAAACAATGTGTGAAAAGTATTAATCAAGCTAAAACGTGTTAATCAAGGTTTGAAGAACTGTACTACACCCACGTAGTATGTGATAATTGTTACAACACGTTTTGATGATTGTTATAGTACTTATTAAAACACTTTAAAAGTTTAAAAAAATGCAGTAGAGAGAAACTATAATCTAATGGTGTAACAAAATGGGAGTAAAGGTAGAACAAGTAGAACAAAGCTAAACTTTAATGGTGTAAATCCTTGGAGTAGAGAGCATAAGAAAAAGTACTCAGCTTGCTGCTGCAAGTAGGGTGTGTGTAAGGCCACAAGATGCAGGCTGAACACAGGCTGTGTAGGCCATAGCAAGGCTGACGCCGGCTGAGCAATGGCATTAGTGTGGTTTGGCACAAGTGTGGGCCAAGGTCAAGTATGCTATCATACACCATTAAAGGAGGGGGGTCCCTGCATTTTCACTGGAACAAGTGTTAGTTGCTTGGCAAAAATGTTACACCATTATGTAAGATTGGATGAAAGATGAAAAATGCATGTCAACGTGGGCAGGGACCTACGTGAACTGTGTGTATAAAAGGTAATGTTTTGAGAGGAGGAATCAGTCTATCCATTGGAGACTCGGGCTTTGTTTGTCTGTGAAGATAATAAAGCTCATCTGCAGCCAACTTTGATGAATCCCGTGTGCTTTTTGGAGATTGCTACAGTTTGACAGATTGGCGATGAAGTTGGACTTGGTCTCTGACAAGGATCAAGACTCCTTATCTGATCTGATACGTCATATACCTAGACAGCCAATCAAATCTTGCATAAAGCAGTAATGTCAGTGTTCTATCATATTGAGAGGAGATGGTTACACTGAGCCAGACAGCAGACAGCTACACAACATAGGAACTACAGACTTTGAACAACTTACATTAGCTTTCTGCTAAAGTCTTCTCCTTCTCAAACTTACAGACATGAACACACATCTTGTCCTGCACCTCAGCTTTTCTCACCTTGAGAAAAGTACACTACTAACATCAGTTTGCATGCTAGATACAGTAGCCAATTAGCTGCTCATGTGCAACACATTAAACAATATGTAATCGTACGTGCAAATTTCACTCAGGTCAAGTCAGATGTTGCTGTTGTTTTTACTCTTCAGTGTCACTATTAACCTGCTGTCTGCCCATGAAATGTAGGGTACAACACAGGTTTGTTTACTTTGTCACTTGTTCACTGTGGTATACACCAGCCCTCTGGCCTCAGCCTGTCAGCTGCTGTCAATCAAACACAGACACACCCCTCCAGCTGTCTGAGATGAAAAGAAGCATTTCTGATCTCTTCTCTTCTCTTCTCTTCTCTTCTCTTCTCTTCTCTTCTCTTCAATATAGTATACTACAATGTGTCTGTGTTGTGTGTGTGTGTGTGTGCGTGTGTGTGTGTAAGTGTGTGTAAATGTGAGAGAGATGACTCACAGCTAAAATGAGGGCTATCTGATGACATCATCAGCTAACTGCCTCTGCAAACACTGCCTCTCACCCCTCACCCCAACTCCTCACTCTCATACACTCATATATTCAGTGGCCAAGTCTGTCAATATCATGGCTGATGTATATTTTTATGAACCGCTGTATCGTAGCTTTCGGTTATAGATTATTGTGTGTTGCAGTGCATAAGGTTGTTCATTGTGGCTGTGACAGAGAATTTGTAATTTTAACCAAGTACGAATGTATCTGAATAAAAGCCCTTTAACAGCTATCATCACCTTACACCATGAAAATTAAGAATCTCATCCAATTTCATTGGAATACTGGATTATATAAATCAGTCTTCATGACTGGCTGATCTGACAAACCAAAGAGATAAGTCAGCTAGTGTGAGTGTGTGTGTTTCAGTGTGTGTGTGCGTATGTTGAATTGCTCCATCTTGCTTCCTGGTATTAACCGGTGTGCCATCTGTTGAGGAGGCGAGGCAAAAGAGTTGACATTTGAAGAACATACCACAACAGAGCAGGCGAGACCATGGTGGAAAGTATACCAGGGCAGCCCAGACTTGCCATAGTTATAACCAGACCCATAAAGTCACTTATTTTTGTTCCTGACTTTAGTACATTGATGTCAACACACTAATTGGATTCACTTCGTGTTTTTTTATGAAATTCCGCTGAACAGAATGTTGTCCAAGGTGTACTGTATGTCCATGCTTATACATATGCTTATGTTGCCTTTTATAGAGTATGTCAAAGAAAGTGAATATGAGACTGTGCCAAGTCAATTAAACTTGAAGCACTACAAGCAAACACTTGCCACATTGGGCAAAACACTCTGCTGATCAACTGGCTGACCTCTCTGTTTTTCTCTGTGTTTCAGGGTTTCATCGCAATGAGGATATGAAGGCTATCGATGTGCTTCCCATCCTCAAGGAGAAAGTCGCCTTTCTCTCAGGTCAGATAGTTATAGTATAAGCCAATGATATGCAGTGTTACACATATTACACATATTGCACATTTTACTAGTTATTTTCATCTGAAATCAATGAATTATAATATCAATGTCTGCATAGAGTGATTTGTTACTGATTAGACTACTTTTGCTTTTTGGGAACTAACTTAATGTTTTTGAACAAGCTGATATTGGCCATGATGCTTGAGCTTAGATGAGCTTGTTAAAATTTGCATGCGGAATTTTCTGTCCTTAGGTTACACGGGGCCTTGAGATCCTTGGCAGTAGTAGTTGTTTGGCTTTGTTTAAGGAAAGCAGGTGCCAGCCTATCTCGACGTTGTGGTGACCAGGGTCAAAGGAACTGAATGTTGGCTTCCTATCCCATAATAGATATCTTGCCGTTGACTTACCATTAACATAAACAGACAACAGTGGCTCCAGACTAGAATGTGCTGACGGTAACACTAACATGGGTAAATACATTCTCTTTGACTATTTCTGGGCGTATAGTATTTGTGGTGTTATCTGTAGGGGTTTAAAGTCCACCACCATGAGGTGGAGGAATGTGAGACAGACTCAGGCACTTTTGATGTACTTCGAGAGTGTCTCTATTTCTCCTTGGCCAAGCTTCACTTAATACTATAGCATAAGGCATCAGAGGCTCCTGAACACTTTCTTCCCTCCTGACCTCACCATTGACCATTGAGTCCAGCAATTTCCCCACAACACTAAGACACATTTATCAGAAGAGACAAATGCACGAGGTGAGGTGAAGACATGAAGATCAATTAGACAAGTGGAGAATTCAGTTTCATACATTATTCTTAATTAAGTGTCAGCTAATCAGAAAGACAGAAAAGACGTTTTTCCGTAAATGATACCTCTAGTTAATTTTGTACTTCAAAGTCATACTCTTGACAAAAATTAGAGCAAAATCAACACAGTAACAAGGTTTTGTCCTGTGCTTGAAAGACAGATAGTTTCAAACTGTCACAACATGGCATATGGGTCAGTTTGTTCAATCATGGTTATGACCTGACCTTCTAGTGTTAACTGCATGGGAATTGCAATAATTATGAGTTTGAGAAAGTCTTTCTCACTGTTTATTATTGATTAGTGTTGTTTGTTACTGCAGTGTGACAGATGCTATTACTAGTCTTGTCATCTTGAAACTACTTTCAGACCTGACTCCTCAATTGGACTCAGTATAGTCATGACTAACTTCACAGATGGTTGGGTACACATACGAATGAGCTGCTTTCATCTCAAAGAACGACTGCACTTCTGCACTCACTTTACATCTTGTTGCGGTAGTTTTCTGTAGGTTATGTAGTCCTTACCTGAACTGATTAGGTCTTTTGAAATATCTGTTATATATCTGTTGTGTTAGCTTTGCTACAGCCATGCCACAGTATAGGAGATATGTCTACAGGGGAAGAAGCTGTTTTTAATGATGTTTTCTTATTTGATTTCTACCCAAAGGTGGCAGAGACAGACGCGGTGGTCCCGTTCTCACCTTTCCAGCACGGAGCAACCATGACAGAATACGACCTGAAGACCTCCGCAGGCTCATAGCATACCTGGCTACTATTCCTAGGTGCGCAATGTGCTTGCAAGCACCAATACAAAATGTTTTAGTGAAGGATTCTTATGTTTTCAAACTCCCATGCACATGCACTGATTTACCTATCCCTATTCATTATCCTGGTTTAATTTGAAACAGACCCGTCCTCTCAGCCTGTTATGCAGTCAAACTCACACACATCTCATCACTTTCTTTATGTCAAGCTTTCCCACCTTGCTTGGATTTAAAATGCTAAAGCATAACCTGAAGCTACAAAGGCCTGGGATGGTTTTGTTTTAGATTCCCTGTGAAGACTCAACCCCCCTTCCTCCTTTCTTCCCTCTCATTTCCTCCTAACTCTCTAGAAAAATCTACTACACCTTTATGTAGGTTACCACTCTCCTCTCTCTGACCCTGGTATTGATATTATCTAGTTAGAGTGGGTCAGTTCTAATTAAACAAAAGGTCATGCGGATTGCTTTTCTTTCCTGTTTAGCTGTTTCCCCTGGTTTATCGTATGGACTAGAGTCTAAAAACTGCTACAGGAAGCTTGTAGCCACAGGATGTCCTTGTAGAGTTGCACTCACTCTGTAGTTCTGTGCAGGCTTGTATTCAAGTGTAGAAGCACCTTTGCTTCACATTTAACACTTAGCTCCAGGCTGTTCTGTTTGGAGGCAGTTGTGATTAGCTCGGAGGGAAGCTTGCACTCCTCTGTTCTGTTGCTTTTGATCTCTGCGCTATGCTTTCTAGTGCTTTGCAGCTCTCTGCAGCTCTCTTGTTTTAAGTCTTTTCACTGTAGAGTTTGGAGATATGTCTTGAGGCGAGAGGTGGTCCAGATCAGTTGCTGCAGAAATTGGGTCCAGGTTTCTTTGGGGCTTCTTGAGGGCATTCTTGGATGTCAGAGGCAAACTCCAAAATGCATATTTCAGTCAGCATTAGTCAGTATGATGCAAATGTTTGTATAGTGTAGATAGTTTGCACATCTATATTAAAGCCAAAGAACAAACTATTAATCAAATGATGACATCCTGGAACAAAATCTGTGGTGTATACACACTAAAAAAAGGAGGATCATGTCTATATGATGGAACTGAAGGGTTACAAGGGCTGTTCTGCGTTCATTTTTGTGCTTTTGTCTTCTACTTTTATGTTACATCAGTTGGTATTTATTTTGGAGTGCAGACTAAGCTAAATAAATCAGTTTCGTGTTAAAAATGCTTTCTTTATCTTGAGAGAGACCACCTGCATTTTGTCAAATGCTTTCTGCTATCCGCTATCCAACATAAATAGAATATATTAAAACCATATTCAAAAATGTTATTTTTGGTGCTTTTTGTAGCAATAAAAGACAAGTAGTTTGCTTTAAATCAAGACATACTGGTTGCAGTTGGTATACAAAGACTTCAAAGGGCTCCAAAAGGCTAAACTCTGGGTTAAGAGGTAAGACCAGAGAGGAGAAAAGATCTGTCAGAGGTGGCCAGCCATCTAGTTTGAGGCTCAGAAGTAATTCAGAAGGTTAGCTTCTTCTCCCTAGCTTGTATTCTCTTTCTCCTGTCTAAATATTTCTTTTGTCTTTCCCCCCTTTTTCTGTTACATCTGAACCCCCACCCCCCACCCCTCTCTCCCTCTCCCTCTCCCTCCCTCTCTCTCTCTCTCTCTCTCTCTCTCTCTCTCTCTCTCTCTCTCTCCCTCTCCCTCTCTCTCTCTCTCTCTCTCTCTCTCTCTCTCTCTCTCTCTCTCTCTCTCTCTCTCCTCTCCCTCCTCTACACTCTGTTTTTCTCTACCCATTTGGCTGCCGATCTGTTTTCAGAGAGTGAGGTCAGAGTGAGTTAGAGCAGGAGGGCCTGCGTCTGTTTCTGTCTCCTAGCTAGACACATTCAGATTAAAGCCTTTAACACTGAGAAACAACCTTTTATGGACTTATACAGCAGCAGGACTCCTGGTAAGCACCAGTGGAAATTTCAACGCTCGAATGTTTTAACTATTTTTTTTCCTCCCCAGATGCTCTGGAGATTTGCTTTGGCTCTTTTCACTTTAAATCTTTTTGGCATCTTTGCAGTTACAACAACTTTTTACAAAATTTACAATGAGTCTCTTTTTTTTGTTTTTTAGCTCTATAGTGTTTCTATTTCTGTTACATGGGCGGTGACAATAATGTGACTCAGTAGTTTGACATTGTTTCTTTTAGCTCATTCAGGTTTGTTCAGTCTCAAATCAGTCATATCTGATTGACTTGGTCTTTTCGTTATCACTCTTTTGTACTCTCTCCTGATGGTTTGATGTTGGCTTTGTAAAATCACTTAAAAGTAATATATCTTCTCAAGCGTTTATTTGTTCTTCATCACAGAATCTGACCTCTTTATTTATGTTTTATGCAGCGAGGAGGTGGCCAGACATGGCTTCACAGTCATTGTGGACATGCGTGGTTCTAAGTGGGACAGCATCAAACCTCTGTTGAAGATCCTTCAGGAGTCTTTTCCGTCGTGTATCCACGTCGCTCTCATCATCAAGCCAGACAATTTCTGGCAGAAGCAGAGGACTAACTTCGGTAGCTCCAAGTTTGAATTTGAGGTGGGTGACACTCACACATACTTTACACACTTCTAATATGCAAAATTATTTTTAATAGTTTTGGCTTGGGTTTTGTTGTTGTGAATGTTAAACATGAAACATCAGTGTTATAGTCTCTTTTGAGTATACTGATTGTATCATGATTGTTTTCTACAAGAGGTGCAGATATTGTTGTTGCTCATTACATCAATATATTTTAATATTAACAATTAGCTGTAAGCTATTAGAGTTCTTGTTAGTTTAGCATAGACATCGGTCTAATTTATCAGCTCTAATTGGACTGCTGCTCGGTGACAGTGGCACTGTTCTGTCCCGTGTGGGCATGTGGTGCTGGTATATTTAGTTCTGACCCAATTACTATGGAAACAGGATATATAGGACATGGCGAAGCATTTCATCCCAACAGTGATGACTTGAGTTTGGACAAGCCACTTGTTTTTATGTACTGTATGTGAGCAGGACACAATGATAAACAGGAGTTCACTGGTTTGACTTTCTGGCTGTATTGTAGTTGGGGGAAGTGATCAAGATGTGGCTTTTGAGTTTTTGTATCAGCAATACAAAATGTTTTTATAGCATAGGTTCAAACTTCCACCTTCAACTACTCCTTTAAGTGTGCCTCAGCTTGCTTGCAGTTAAAAAGAAGCTAAACCTGCAGTCTTTACACTGTAGAGTTCTCAGACAGACCTAAATGGTCAGATTTGGGGCTGGAGTTTGGGTTTTCAAAACACTTGCTCTTGTGAATATCGGCAGTTTCTGTTTTTACTTCCTAAGCGTTTATATTCTTGTATGTCCATCTTATTAATCATAACATGAACGGTGCTTAAAATGTCTGGAATGTGTGTTTTTTCTTTGGTCACCCCACCTATCTAAACACCTATGTGTGGAGCCACTGACTCTGCACATTCTTTTCATAAGCTAGGTACAGGAGTGGATAATATTTTGACAAGTTAGCATTTGATTAGTTTTGAATATGAAGATGATGATGAGTGTGATGATAACTAAATTGAGATGGTCTGTCTCCCTCTTTCACCTCATCTGTCTCCTTCCTACTTCATTCTTCATTTGTTCCACATACACCCACCCACACCAGACGGTGATGGTCTCCTTAGAGGGTTTATCCAAGATTGTGGACCCATCCCAGCTAACAGCTGATTTCGAGGGCAGCTTGGACTACAACCATGACGACTGGATTGAGGTTTGAATACGTTCTCTTTTTGTTCTTTAGGCTTTTTGTGTTTAATTAAGAAAAGAGCTCTGCTCTTCACAGCGGGGCTTTATCAACAAGCCTTGTTTTTAAGCAATACTTAATTAAATGAAATTCAGCAGCATTTCTCGCTTGTAAAAATGCATTTCACTTTTATCTCTCATTTCAGGTGCGGCTTTCATTCGAGACATTTGCCAGCGATGCAGCGCGGGCACTGGCACGCCTCGAGGAGCTGCAGGACACCTTGTCCCAGCGCGATCTCCCCCGAGACCTGGAGGGGGCTCGTAGGCTCATGGAAGAACATGCAGCACTTAAGAAAAGAGCCACAAAGGCATCTGTGGAGGAGCTTGACGCACAGGGACGAAGGCTGCTACAAAGGCTACAGTCACAAACCGCAGGAGGTGGAAGTAGCAGTGAAAGCGGGTACGGGAACCGCTCTGGTGGAGCTAGTGGAGATTCAAATGACCATCATCACGGGATCCATACACATGCGGATGCACACAACCTAGTAGCTAAAGTGACAGGTTTGTTGGATAAACTGCATGGGACTCGCCAAAATCTGCAGCAGCTCTGGCACATGAGGAAGCTGAAGCTGGACCAGTGTTTCCAACTGCGCCTGTTCGAACAGGATGCAGAGAAGGTCAGAGTGCCATTCTATTCTGTTCCATTCTATTCTCCATGATATTTACATGATAACTGAAACCATGTAAAGAATAAGGTTAACTGGTTCTTCATTGCCTCCTCACATTCTTGACTCTTGGTGCTACTTTGTCAATATGTGCCAGTGTGCAGTTTATTTCTTGATACATACAGGTATGTATATTTAGCCTGCATAGGAGCTAATGTAATGCGTGAGCATGCATGCATGCATGCATGCCAGCCTTAGCTGGGTATTTGAAAACATTATATTAATCTAGACATTTAAATCCTCGGATCAACTTTCATCCCCATGCAGGCCAGATTAGCGAGGTTGTGTGTGTGTGTATGTATAGTGTTAAAAGCTTTACAGATGAGCTGCATTGGTGGATGGGAACTACTGGCCACTGTTGACAGGAGGTTAATATACAATATCCTATTAGGCTTTTATTTTAAAACCTTTTTTGGTCATATAAGATTGACTTGTGTATGTCGTTTTGGTGTCCTACTTTATATCATGGTCTGTCTGGGCTGTGTGGTTGTGTGCATGGAAACAGAGAGGTAATGAATGTGCGTGAGTGTGTGCCTGCGTGTCATCAGTGTTTCAGGAGAGTGTGATGTTGCGTGTCTGGAAGTGGGAAATGTAGCTATATGAACTGTGCAGAGCTGGAGGCAAATGCAGAGGCCTGCTATGGAAAGAACTGTAATTAAACACCTTTTCCATACACCAAACAGAACACACTGCCACCTAAATGAAAGGTTAAGAGCAGCGGACACCACGCACACACTCACACACAAAGCTTGTTCTTTTGTTCCTACTTATTACAGAGGAACTCAAAGATGACTTGCCTGTAGATGTCAGTGCAGTGATGAGTGATGAAAGGTTTTGGTTAATTACAAATGCCAAACAACAGGCGCTCTCTTATTCTCACTGCTGTCGTTGTGAGTAAACACGAGATGGAAAGACCTGTTTCATTTGTAGTGCATTCTCTGAAACTAACTGCGCTTTCTCCCCCTCCTCCCTGTGTAGATGTTCGACTGGATCATGCACAACAAGGGACTTTTTCTCACCAGTTACACAGAGATCGGAGGGAACCACCAGCATGCGGTTGAGCTGCAGACCCAGCACAACCACTTTGCTATGAACTGTATGGTAAGACGTTGTCTTTGTCTCTGTTGTGCACATGTACAGACACACACTTACACATGGGCGATGCAGTCACAAACTATTACCATCACTGTCATTCACAGTAACAAGCTAAGGCCTCCCACCTCTGGACAATCCACACACAAACAAACATGCACCTCTTCTTTTTCACAGCCTTTATGCCGAACCGTCCTCTCCCTTGGGCTGTGACTTGCTGATATTTTCTGTCCTACCAATTTCTCTCTCATATTATTCAGCTGTTTTCCACTGTGCCTCAACTCTGCCCCCTCTGTCATGTCTTGTCATGGTGCTGTTACCATAATTGACCCATATTGCCTCCTTGCCCCTCCCATTGCTGTGTGCTGCCCTCTGCCCATAACCCTCCCTGCCCTCCTTTACCTCACTGTAGTCTGCGGAGCTCTGCTGCTGACTAATAAGTGTAGCTGAGAACATTATACTGTATTGACGCTGCAGTCGTACAATGCTCTCCTCTGCTAGTTCCTTTAACCCCATCGTGGTCCCACTGACTAAAAAAAAAAAAAACATAGTCAATCCCTGGCTCTTCTTTCCTGTTTGCAATTATGCCCCTTAGACCACAAGCCATATACATTTTATTTTTTATTACAATTCATCAGTGACAGTCCATTTACAGTCTTATTGCATTGTAATGCTGTGTGATCCCTATCTGGCAGACATGACTAACAATTTAAACTAACCTTGAACCAATTCTGTATCTTTCAAGGATGTAGAGGTTGGCCTTGACAGCAAATTTGTGTCTAGAAACATAGAAACACAGTCTGAGCTTAATGTATGTCTGTGAAGAGGAAAGTCTTTGCTTTACTGCCTTACCAACATAATCAAAATGTGTTTTGGGATCAGAGTGACTCAAAATTATGGAGCAGGTCACATTTGCTTGGACTGAAATGTCCTACAAGAAACAAAACTAAAAAAAGAAATAAGTAACCATATTCAGCCCATTGCCTCTTATTTGGACAAAAACAACACAACCCTTACACAGGAAAATGTGTTAAATCACAGATTTTTCGCTTTCAAAGTCATACACTAACTATTGTTAATGTGTGACAAATGTGTAGCCAAGGGAGAGTGTGGCCTAAATCCTCCCACTCACAGTGTCACAAATCACTGGTGTTAGGAACCATGTGCAATGAATGTTGTCAACATAAGGGCCCAGGGGCAGCTTCAGTGATTGCCCAAAGTCAGTTGTGTCAACACTCCCAGTTGAGATGAACCAATAACCCCTGAGACAACCGTAGTAGAAAAGACAGATGGAACTGCAGTATAAACCCACACATATATTCACAGTATAGTGTATTCACAGACGCGCGCACAGAGTTGGGTACGCTCAAAGTGACCACCGCCCCCTCCACCCATTCTTCCACAGGAAGCAGCGTTTCCTCTTCCTGTTGCCTGTATGGCTGAATGGAAATACAGGGTGTCAGAGTGCGTGTGCGTGTGTTCATGTGTGTTCATGTAGCGATACTGTCCGTGTCTTCCTTTTTCTGGGTGTGTTTCTCATATGTATAAACATTTATGGGAGAATAAAAACAAGGGGAAACAACACCTATACACATGTTTGCCAGTTTCCACTGATGTGTAAACATTGGCATTCATGTCTTTCCATGAAGAAATTCATGGAAATTCATGTGAGCATCAGGTTTAAACCAAAATTCATATTCAAATGTTAATGTTGACTGTTTGAAATTATGTAAGTGATAATATCATGTACAATTCAATAGACATTAGTTACTGTCATGCCCCCTATAGGAGGCATTAGGAGGAGTTATTTTCCATTAGACATAGACATTAGACTCATAGACATTATTTCATAGTGAAACTTTAATTAGAACAGCTTGAAACTTATTAGCTCATACATCCACACATTATTAACAATATAAACAGGAACAGAACATAGAGTAGCTTATATATGTGTGATTTTGTGAAATGGAGTTCAGAGACTAGTTTTGAGGAATTGTTTCTATACTGGCTATAATTTGACTATCTTGGCTCAAGTGTTGTTAAATATTAAAATACATTAAATTGTAAGTAACTACCACCTTATTCCACATTTTTTTTTTTTTACAGTATCACAACATCAAGTTATGTGCTGAACTGTCCAAACCCACAGCCAGTTTAGTATGGGTCATTTCCTTTAACGTCCCATTAGAAGAGAAGAGTCAATGGTTTGAGCTTGGAAAACATTCTCACACACTATCATTTATTTATTTATTAGTTAATATCACATTCTTTTATGGCAGACATATCACATCTGTACAAGAGATACCACAGAATGACCTTGAAAACATACTATAGGAAATAGTAATCAATTATAATGGTTATTATGGTCATGAATATATTGTCTGATATATTCCTAGTCATTTCTGCTTTTCAGGCTCAGACAGGTTCTGTATCAGTGAAAACAATGACTGGCATTACGTTTGCACTTACAAGTGCATTGACTGAAGTCAGTGACGCCGTATGTGTCATTTTCCAAGATCCTGTGATCCAGATAGAATGAATCCCCTTTCATGCGTTCCTGTGTGCGCAAATCAAGTTGGATTTTATATACATACATTATCTGTAACCGCTTATCCAGTTCATCGCAGGGCACATAGAGACAAACAACCTATGGACACTTTAGAGTCACCAATTAACCTATTGAGTGCATGTTTTTGGACTGTGGGAGGAAGCCGGAGTACCTGGAGAGAACCCACACAGACACAGGGAGAACATGCAAACTCCACACATTCCACTGCACCACCATGCCGCCCAAGTTGGATTTTATTTTCTGAAATATGTGTGCACAGGTTCAACACAATCAAACAAATCAGCAAATGTATTCCTTACCTCGAGCACTTCATGATTTAGTATGAACAGGTCCTGCCCAGTTGAACAATTATGTTCTTCTGTGTGATAAACTTTGAATATTGATCTCTCCCATTGTCTCAGTTGGCCTGTAAAAATGAATAACAGTTTACTTTTACAAAACATTTTTTTACTTTTATAAACATTTGATCATAGATTTGTGCTGTTTTTTTGTGACGTTTGTGACCACTCACATATTTCATTTTGCATGGAAAGGGTGTTCTCATTTAGTCTGTTATCTGTTATAAAAGAGATGGACATGTTTCTTAATTTAGTCTCTAACAAAGGCAAAGTTCAATACATTTGCATACACAATCCACGACACTAGCACGAAGGATATCATTCACATAAGTACCCTAAGACTAATAGTCAAACTTTTGGTCAGTGTAGTTGTTTTTAAAAAATAACAAATTTAACAAATAATCCCATGCAAATTACAAAATTAGAAATAATAATCCAGAGTAAAACAACACAAACACTGTAAAAATCTTCCTATTGTCAAACAAATAATTGAAAAGTCTATGTCAGAAATTTCAAGGGTCTAATGATCAAAAATGGTCCATTTATTTAAAAAAAAGAGAGAAAAAAGGAGTTTTAGGGTAAGAGTTGTACACTTTTTCCTAAATTTTGTCACATTTTCTTTTGCTTTGGTGGAAAAATCTGCTGAATCTTTAAGATTGTGATTACATAAATTCAGACTCACAGAAGTGGCCCAGACAGATCAACCCTCCGAGCAACAGAGCACACAGCAACAGCAGACACAATGTAGTATTCCTGAAGAAAACTAATCAGATGATAATATGTCATTGTAAGTAACCATTGTTATGCCAGTTTATTTATTATTTGAATTTGAGTGTTTGCCTTACCTAATCGTTGTGGTTGCTTTTTTTCTGGTGCTCTGTTTGCATTCCCTGGAGGATGTCTGATAGTGATGTATCTGTTCGGCAGAGTTTGGATGGAGAGTTGTGCAGTGTTTGGGTCTGGGATGTTTTGCCTTGATCTCCCAGTTGCAACTTTTCCTTTTCTCAACTCTTCTTTCTTCCGTTCTCTTAAATCAGAACCAGATTGACGTCCTCCTGGATCCTCTTTTCTTCTTTTTTTTAAATCATCTCTGTTTTCATCATTCTGTGTCGGCAACATGTCAGCATCCATTGCCATGTATACATTATCAGCGCCATATATTGCTTCAGGCTCCTCCATTGTGAAATTGTCCCAGTCTGTATGTGACTGCGTTATATATGCATAAAGAACTTTGCTGTTGATACTAATGACTTGGCAAGAAGTACATTATTTTAGTGGGAGGGACTTCATGAGACTGCTGCTTATCAACCTGAATGTAGTTCATCTTGCATACATTACCATAATTACATTTCAAGATGAGACCAAAAAATGGAAGTTTTAGCTATATTCTGTAATGGCTGAAGTCCCTGGCAGATGTTACAATTATTTATAGAACATAACACTCTGTATACCATCTTTATCTGTAACAAAGCATAGCTGCACAAGTGATAATTTTAGCATGCCAACATGTTAGGTAAAATAAAAATGGGAACAAACCTGAAGGCATGAAGATGATTTGCCTTCAGTTTGTATGCATAAGATATTTTATAGAGATTAGGAATAGTTCCAGTAAACAAAGAACTGAGTGCTGTGAAACTGATCTGTGAGATAAGAAGTCTACAAATAAACAGTGGCATTTATTCAAAGCTGCAGTTTGCATTGTTTGTGAGGCATGTTGCTGTCCTTGTAAAGCAGAATTGGACACAGTGATAAATAGACTGCTCTGGTATGGTAGTACGTTAAAAGTCCAATGTGTAAGATTTAGGGGCTCTATTTACAGAATAAGACAGACATGGAATATACTACTCATTAGTGTATAATCACCTGAAAATAAGCCACTGGTCCTCTTCCACAGAGTCTGCCATGTCGAACCACGATGTTTCTACAATATCCCAGAGTAGACAAACCAAACACTGGCTCTAGATACCATCATAGTTTGCCCCTTACGCTAGGAAGAAGAGTGCAAGTCAAGGGGGTTACAATCAGCAACTACACAGCTAGATAACACTAAATCCTACACACTGGTCTTTTAAGTTCAAAACCTAAAGTTCAACTTTTAGTGCTGACTCTGATGTCACATGACTTGTTTTTTTGGACTGATTTTTTTTTTCTTTGCATTCTGCAGATGCAGATAGGTGTGAGTAGATAGGTTTGTATTCTCATGGTAACTCTTCCTGACCAAAAGGACACTTATACAAAAGCTGCATTTTAGATGATAACTACAGTAAACAGTTTGTTTTTATGCTATTAGGCCTTCAAAGTCAATGGTAGATATGGAAAGCCAGTTGCATTATTTACCTTCTCATACAACAAACCTACTAACTTACTTACTTACTTACAGTCCGCTAACTCTAACTGGTTTTCTCAATGTTTGTGGGCTGTGTTCACTTGTTCACATGTTCCCTCGTTCGCTATTCCCTGCATAATTAACACTCAATAACTTACCCCAATAGCAGCAAACTGAGATTTCATTGAGTTTGTTAAATTCTGCTGCTTTTTCTCTCCCTCACTGTTTCCCTTGCCCTATAGGTTTGAATTAGGAATACCTTGTCCCTATCTCTGCTCCACCCCTCCCCCTTTCTGTCCATCAGTTTTGGATTAAGACTTTACCACCCAGTGTGCACTCCAACCTTTGTTATTCAATCTAATTCATAATGTCCTACAGATGGCTCGAAGGCCTTCAGGCTTATTGGTCGTGACTGACTGTTTTCTACCCGAGGCCTTTTGTGCATATGTCTTTTCTAAAAAGTCACCACAGTTTTTTTTTTGTGCTATAACAACACACATAAGAGCTGGAATAGCTTAGAGATCATTTTCCTGTCATATTTCGTTGTTTGTAAAATGCATAATAGGATTACTGTAGCTCTACTGTGCACTGCTGTTCTTGCGTTTACCACAACTTACCTACTGCGGTGCATTTGAGAGCTGCTGGACTCCCTTGATTTCTCATGTGAGCCATATTTTTAAACACACCACTGCCTCTGTTATCTCACGAGTCAACATAAGACTTAATCTAGCGCTTTTGATTTCCCGGTGTCAAGATTATCCTGGATTTTGGACACTGGGGGAGGGAGCTATTCAAGACTATTCCTAATTCCTAATTTCAGAAAAGGACACCACCTCTGTCTGCAAATTTGATGAAGAAATGAATGATGATTTGTCTTGCTAAAACCACTGTCCTAGACCCTGCTTCTGTTTGAATACTGTAGCTGGCGTTTGGTTCATCTTTCCTCCTCGTTGTGATTGAAACAAGCAAACTAAGAGCCATAATAGGCTCCAGGAGCAGTAATTGAATAGAATAATAACAGGCTGTTAACACAGTTGTTAATTAGCGTTTGCTGCTCCGTGCCTATCTACACAAAACAGCTTGGAGCCCATATATTAAAAAAGACTGAAAGATTAAGAGGCAAATGGGTTTCTCTTCATTATTCACATGAGGCTTGCCTCCCAAGGGAATGACTTTTTAATATCCACAAGGTTGTGTCTGTGTGTGTATGTGTGAAAGGGGGGAGTAGCGTATGACCAATGTGCATGTATTGACCTTTAATCCCTTTAATTCTACTCACTGTGAAATATAATAGCCACAATTACCTTAACATACACAAACACACTTTGATTCCTTTGCAGAAATACAGCCAATCTTGACTGTTAGAAGACATAGTTTCAGCTTTATACATCATGACACCCAAACCCTAAATTTTAACATGGAAAAACATTGTTTATATGAGTCAGTAGTACCTCATGTCAGCTGTCTTTAGATTTAAACTACTGGACTTGATTGATTGTAACAAGTTAGTATTTACTTTGTCAGTCTGTCTATATACAATAACTTAGTTATAGATTGTTAAACAGATTCTATTTTATTCATTATTTTATTGGTAAAACCAATACAGGTATGTATTTTAATCTGTGCTGTCGCGCTTCTCTGTCTCTCCTTAAACTCAGAATGTGTATGTGAACATCAATCGGATCATGTCAGTAGGGAACCGGCTCCTGGAGTCAGGCCACTACGCCTCCCAACAGATCCAGCAGATTTCAGGACAGCTGGAGCAGGAGTGGAAAGCTTTCGCTGCAGCACTGGACGAACGCAGCACCCTGCTAGAGATGTCTGCCAGTTTCCACCAGAAAGCAGACCAGGTACAGACACACAAGACTGACAGACACACAGAAAATCCAGCACAGATCTGATGAAGTGACTTCCACTGGAAAGCTGAGGCAACACTTACATGTGCATACATGTGCCATGTGTAGCAATACATTTTCTTCAATATACTGTATGTTGTTCAACTATATGCACAAAAACATCTCTACTTATCGACATATAATCATCCTGCAAACTAAATTTACTGTTGGCAGGTGCACTGGAATATTTCAAAGTATCTGCATATATTTACAAAGTTTTTAATTCCTACATGCATATACATGTATTATACTGTGTTAATAGGAGGTGGAATATTGTGCTTTCCTGAGTAGTTTAGTATCTAAACCTAGTTACAAATACTTTTAAAGAAAGAGAAGTAGGACATTTTGTTTTGCCTCCCAAGTATTGGCTTTTTTTTTTTTTATCCCTAACAGTCCTAAAAGACAATTTAACTGATCAATACTGCTTTCCATTGTTTTGCTTACGATTGCAGTAACAATGCATTAGTTTGTTGTTGACACATATTGTTTGCTGAGTGCCCCCCTTTACTGTAGAGTCTTTAATACTCAAGACTTCCTTGTAAACTATTAATATTTTGTTGTCAATATTGGTGGGTTAGGCTGCATTACAGACATGATATTGTATGTTTTCACGTCACAATTGTTGCAAAATAGTCACTGCTCTTTGTTTGATTTTCTGTGATAGAAAACATGTTTTTCATTCAGAGCCCTTTCTCCCCTTCCCATAACAGGATAATCATTTAACCATTATTTTATTAAAGGCTGCTACAGAGCACCGTGCTCTGACTCTTTTCTCTTTTATGAACTTTCCCCTCACTCATACTTCAATTTCTCTATCCCCCATCAGCCTTCCTGTTTCCAAACATAACAGTTTGGATGCCAAACCTTTATGTGGAGCTAGTTTAGCTGACAGCCTGTCATGAGTAATTTTAATGCACACACATTGTTTTTCTTTGTTTTTTATTTGCTTAAGGTGTTTAATGGGGAGCAAGAACTGTGTCTGAACTCTTCATATATACTAATACGGAGGAATGTGTTAGTATTATCACGTGTAGTGTTAGCATGTGAAAAGTGCATGCATATAAATGTGAAATCAATAGTCACTGCACACTGAATAATTCAATAATTCATTTCATTATCTTGGTTTCAGGGAAACAACCTGATCACTGAACAAAGCAGAATAATAAATTGGGGCTTGATAAGATATTCAAATTCCGATGTGTGTTCTTTTAAATAGCAAAGTTGTTCTTGTTTTACCAAGTGCCCAATCATGCACATGCATACACAATGGATACTGCATTCTACCTCCCAAATAGTATGCATGCATATGACTATGTCTGAAAACAGTAAAATCAAAATTGAGTGGTCATCATCTCACATCTCACTACGTTGCGTACATTTTTGCATTCAGATATAACACATGTTAATAACTTCTATATAATATAGTGCTTGAGTCTTTATAAAACTGTATGAAGGTCTGTATTATGCAGTGTTTTATTGTGTGTGTGTGTGTGTGTGTGTATTTTCTTCCCAGTACATGAGTAAAGTGGAGCCTTGGTGTAAGGCATGCGGTGAAGGAGAGCTGCCCTCTGAACTCCAGGATCTTGAAGACACAATCCACCATCACCAGGGACTATATGAGCATATCACCACTGCATACTCCGAGGTCAGTATACACATTCACATACGCATACCGTATGCATGCGCATGCACACACACAATGACACATCCATCCATCGATCATTTTCTGTGACCACTTATCCAAATCAGGGTCGTGGGGGGCCGGAGTGAATCCGAGCTTGCATTGGGCAAGAGGCAGGGTACACCCTGTCACAGGGCAGACACATAGAGACAAACAACCATTCACACTGACATTCACACTGTCTAATGACACATGACTGTGCAAAACAAATGTATATGCAAAGATTAATCCCACAACACAAAATAGGACAGACAATTATCCAAATTATGTGCTCAAAATACACAAACATGTCTTCAATGCAATTCTATTGAAGACATGTTTGTATATTGTTCTAGTGTATTAACTCCCTCCATGATCCATCCATTTGTGTTGGAGTTTATTAAAGAAGAAGATTTACTTTATTAATCAGTCCACAACAAGGGTCTCAAGGGTCTTATTCATTGTTTCTAGGTAAGTAATATACAACAATATTCACACTGTAAATAATATACAATATATGACATGAAAACAATTATAAAACAATAAAACAAAGGTCACAGTCTTTTTAAATTTAAATATTTAGTGATATTTTTGAGATGTAGATTATTATTTTGTTGCATCTGTGTAAATCTGCTTACCTAATTAATTACTTTTGTAGTTTTATTGATATTGATATACCAATAGATTTAGTTTTTTTACTGAGACTATCATTGGGTTCTCTTCAATAAACAGACATTCAGTTATGTCTGTTTATTGAGGCATTTAGCTGAGACTTGAGACATTTGATTTATTCTGTGAGATACTTAATGAAGTTTTGCAATATTTCAAACTACACATCAACTTTTACAGGTAAGCCAGGATGGGAAGTCTCTTTTGGACAAACTGCAGCGACCTTTGACCCCAGGAAGTGCCGATTCTTTGATGGCATCGGCTAACTACTCCAAGGCCGTGCACCACGTCCTAGACATCATCCATGAGGTGCTGCATCATCAGAGGCAGCTGGAAAACATTTGGCAGCATCGCAAAGTCCGCCTGCACCAGAGGCTGCAGCTGTGTGTGTTTCAACAGGATGTGCAGCAAGTAAGAGACATATATAGACATACAGAGCAAAGTTCAAATACAGCCAGACCTGGAGCTCTGTGGGCCTTAGCAGTTTTTTTGTGCGCACATGACAGTAAAGAGTACAGTCGAGACAGTAGAGAGAGAAAAGTGCTGTCACACCCTTGCCTACATGTTTCAGTTGAAGTACTACCAATGTACAGGCCTATCCTTCCAAACATTTTTACTGAAATTAATCAACTTAATCAACTTATTGAACATAATAATCTTATTGTAAAACACTTGTCTTTTCCTTGACTAAGGCTGTTATTGTTGTGAAATGACATTTTCTGCGAGCAACAGTAGTTAATAAAGAAAAATGATCCATTATACAAACATAACGTAAAGTGAATAGCAGCAATGTTAAGTGTTGCAGTCTTAATATTTTTTTAATGGTTATAAACATCCAGTTAATCTTTGTTGTTTTGCAGAGAGATATTCTGTAAGCATTCCATACTGTATAGCAGAGTGATATTAAGATATAATACAATCATCTCCGGCTTTAAAGCCTTTTTTCCACTTTCTCCTGGGTTTTCACAGTGAGAGTCTCTATCTCTCTGCGTGGCTGTCTGGATAGCAGAGCTCTTAGATCAAATCTACTGAGTTGGTGTATAGTGTCATCTATGCGTTTCTACCCTTTGGGCATGAACTCTTCTATGCCTCTCTGCCCTCAATCTCTTCTCTCTCTCTCTCTCTCTCTCTCTCTCTCTCTCTCTCTCTTTCTCTCACTCTGTTTTTTTTGTATTTCTGCGCTTCTGTCTTCTCCCTTTTCTGTCTGCTCTTTCATTACCCTTTTCTCTTGGTAGTGGTTTCCATGGTGATGCAATTTACTGTCACACAAAGTGTCGAGGGCATTGTGCACATGTTCATATGTGTTTGTCCCATCAAAATATTCTCTCAGAGACCTTGAAAGCGTCATGAAAATCTCTTTCATTATCCGACACAGAAACAGATGAAGTATGGCCATCTGTTTAATAGATAATAAGGTAATTATGTACGAAGATTTATAGTTAATCTCATCCACAGTGGAAATGTTGACACTGTTAGCCCTGCTCTGGATTTCCTATCAGGCAAAAGCTAATTGTCCACACTTGTGTGATTTAAACATGACAGACTGCAGATGGAGAAAACCAGCAAAGAAAGAGGGGGTATGAGAGAGATGACATCTATGGACTACTGTAATTAATGTGATCTGAGACACACAGCCTGTGCCACATCCAGTCAATTGCTCCCCCTACTGCTTGAAAATGTATACTGCATTCTCAATGTACAGTTACCCTGTGTAATCGTGCATGTTTGAACTATGTACATATGCTGTATTTGTGTGTGTTTTCCAAGGTGCTAGACTGGATAGAAAACCATGGAGAGGCTTTCCTCAGTAAACACACTGGTGTTGGGAAGTCTTTGCACAGAGCCAGGGCTCTGCAGAAGAGACATGAAGACTTTGAAGAGGTTGCACAGGTGAGTTTAAAGTGTCAAACCAAAAGCAAATCTTCATCCTGTGACATACCTTTTTCTCTGTGTTGCAAAATAATTTGGATTAGTATAACAATGAACAGACATGTCTGAAAGCTGCACTCCATTGTGTAAACATCAAATAGATTTGACATTGCTGTATTGCCGTATAACAATACAAATCTGAGGTACAATGTTAACTCTTATAGACTAAAAATAATAGTCATAATAATAGTCAGCCTTAGTAGCCAGTCTCGTGTAACTGTAGATACTGTACTCTCATTTAAAATATTTCTAATGTTATGTTCCAGAACACCTACACCAATGCTGACAAGTTGCTGGAGGCAGCAGAGCAGCTGGCACAGACTGGAGAGTGTGACCCTGAGGAAATTTACCAGGCTGCTCACCAGCTAGAAGATCGCATCCAGGACTTTGTGCGACGTGTGGAACAGCGTAAAGTACTGCTGGACATGTCTGTCGCCTTCCACACACATGTCAAAGAGGTGTGTATTTCCTCTCTTCTCTTCAACCTTAATTACCCCCATTTTCCACATTGATTTGACTCCTGTATTGCCTTAAGCTAAAACTCATGCAGCTAATACTGGATGGAGATAAGAGCCAAGAAGGTAGGGGGTTATGGATTTATTGATCACAGTCCAGCTTTTCATCATATGTAGGAACAGCAGGAAAAAGCTTTGTCATATTTTTGTCCACCAACAGCTGACTCAGCTAGCCATTTTTCCTCTTGTCTCAAGTAATATGGCAAAATGATGGGAAATTCTTTATGTTAGACAAAAAAAAAACAATGATTGCTTTGTATATCTGTGCACAAATGTACAATCAGAGTTGCGGTTGTAGGCAGCTATCACTGTGAAGACACGATTAACTAGAAAACACCCGGGGAGCGCATCCTTCATCAGGGCAGCATGATCCTTTTAAATATGTTGTTTTCATAATGAAATATATTTGGACGTGTTAGATCTTCATTAAGATCTGTCAAAATCATCATATAGTAATATTAATTCTAGCAATCAGCCACTATCTTCTATGTTAGGACAAGGACAATTTAAGTGAGCCACAGTCATGTCCGCAATCCATCTGTGTTCAATTGTTATTGTCCAATGGCCCACAGACATACAAATATATTTGTTTATACTCTATCACACACTTGCTTTATAATTGTGCACCAAAAATTCCTAAGAATTTACTTAGTTGTCTTTATAGTGAGAGATAGAGGTCTGTGTGTGTGTTTTAGTGTGTAAATGTGAATCATTCCTCAAAATGCTCCTGGATATGTTCATGACAGTTATTACGTTCTCCTTGTGTACACATCTGTGGTTTCCTCTCCTTCTGTAGTGCACTTGTGTTTACACAAATTAAAGACAACCTGCCTTCTGCTTTAAGGTGATAATGACAACCAT
The DNA here is from genome assembly GCA_033000465.1 of Sciaenops ocellatus. Lineage (NCBI taxonomy): Eukaryota > Metazoa > Chordata > Actinopteri > Sciaenidae > Sciaenops > Sciaenops ocellatus. The sequence goes on along the minus strand of CP136885.1, from coordinate 11,716,275 downwards.
GCCTTTAATTTCCCTTATTATTATTTACCTTATTTCTTAAAAACAAATAGAGAACACACAAACTACACAGTACATGACGGGAATCATATGTTTTCTGTGGATGTGGTGCTAATGGCTGCACCGCTCCCTTTATTCCTCTGTTTTGGTTCTATTATGGTAATATGAGATTTATACATTGCACATCTATGACTGTCAAAATAAACCTCTCTGCACTGACATAGCACCATGCTCTGCATGTGTTAACACTACATCCTGTTTGCATAGACTCAAAGAGACAATCAGGACCATGGTGTTATTAATGATGCTAGTCTTTAAGGTCCATATGGACTAATCTCCTTCATCCCATCTGTCAGCTCACACTAGTGCAGGCTACTGTGTGTGTATGTGTGGGCCTCCCTGTGTGTGTGCCTGTACATGCATGTCCTCCTGTGTGTGTGTGTGTATTTGAATATTTCCTACCGATCACCTCTTCTAGTTCTGTAGAAGCCTTTGGATGCAGTCCAGCATGTTGAAAGACAACGGTTTACTGTGGAGTTTGAACTACTTTGGAGTATAGGGGGTTCATCTGCGCTGATATTCTATGAAGTATACAGACAAAGTCACTCCATATAAAAGGCAAATCTCTAATTTCAATTGTAATTGTTAATAAATCTACATTAATGACAGAAAAGGAAAGGGTTGCTTCATCCACACTAATATATCAATAATATAATCTAAATCAGGAATCCACCTCTAATAAAAAAAAACATTTTGTCTTACCAAAAAGCTGACTCAGTCATTTGCATATGGCCATATAGATGTCAGGTATAAGGTAAGATACTGTATGTTATTAAGTCGATGATGGTAACAATACCAAAAGTAGACGTGTTTTTGAGAAGGCAGTGTGGGTGTTAGACAAACCATGGGAGCCAAGGTCTCTCTCCTGCAGCCTGGATGCTGTGCCAGGGCTTTAGTACACTGAGCCAATTCACCCAGATGGCTAATCTGTTACAAAGATGACCATTCACAAAACACCAGCTTTGAACAGAATCGGTTGGATTTGATTTCTGTCCCCCAGTTTTTGTCTGCCCATTTGGCAGCTCGTCCATTGATCCTTACATCTGTATTTAACTCACAGTGCCCTATGTATCTGCCCCACACATGTATATTATGTTCACAACAGGCCTGTTTGGATGCATTATGTTTTTCCTCTGCTCTTGGAGGTGTACACAGCATGATGCTGCATTTTAATTGGCTTTTACGTCCCTGTCAATCACTGTTAGCTGTGGACGTGGTTGGAGGAGCTTCAGAAGGAACTGCTGGATGATGTGTATGCCGAGTCAGTGGAAGCAGTGCAGGACCTGATCAAGCGTTTTGGCCAGCAGCAGCAGACTACCTTGCAGGCTACTGTCAACGTCATCAAGGAGGGAGAGGACCTTATACAACAGCTCAGGTGACAATTATTAATGCATGTTACACTAATGCACAACACACACTCTTGAGTTAGTTTTAGAGTCACAACAGTAATGAATTGCTGTATCAATGAAAAAAAAAGTTACTAAGTAACAATCGAGGAAAAGATATAATACAAATACAGAAAACATCAATTATTCATAAGAAAATAAATCTGGAGCCAAAACTCTGACCTCAAACACTCTGTACCTGTAACTTCCCTGTATTCAACTTCTCTTCACAGAGACTCGGCCATCTCGAGCAACAAGACTCCCCACAACAGCTCCATGGCTCACATCGAGAGTGTGCTTCAGCAGCTGGATGAGGCCCAGGGCCAGATGGAAGAGCTGTTCCAGGAAAGAAAGATCAAACTGGAGCTCTTCCTCCAGCTCCGCATCTTTGAGAGAGACGCCATCGATGTGAGTAGGCAGATACAGAGGCTCGGTGTATGACGAATATTTATTTATGTTTTGTCTTGCAATGTTCAGCCAAAAGTGAGAGTGAGAAAGACAGAAAAAGGGCTAGAGATGGAATTTGAGGATTTGAGGGTTGCACAGGGTGAAGAGAGCAAGAAGTGGATGGGAATGGATGAAGCAAATAGACCTGCATGTCTAATATCTGCTTCATTAATTAGCATGGATCAGACGTTAGCCAGAAGTTGTAAACTTTTTAAACTGTTAATCTAAAACTCGAGAGGGAAAAGGGGGTTGAGGAGGTGTTTGTGGTTTATAATAAAGCAAGATGAAGAATGGAGGTGACAAGAAAATTGTGGGGAATGTGATAAGTTGAGAAAACTGGAATGACAGATACAAATGTATCATATAAAACCATTTGGGTTTTTTTTATTTTTGTTTTAGTAGTTCTTAAATGCAAAAAAGTTCAGTTACATGTGGCAAGGGACACACTGGAAAACCAAAATGACTGTGGCTCTGAGCTGATGGAGCATAACGCCGTAAAAGGGAGAGTCAGTCCCGAGGATCCCGCTGGTTCAAAGCTTGGTTGAATTCACAGCGATACTCTCACATGCGCTACATTAAAAAAAGTATTTAGTTCCACTTGACGCATCTCATCCGCTGACTCATTCCAGTTTTGTTTCCCCCTCCACAACCAGCAATTGGCTGCATTGTATCCGCTAATTCCTTAACGTCCCACTGTGAGAGTGAATGCTTTTCTCAGCTGGTGCGCAGACATGAAAACTGCTCTTTTCAAATATTATTTTATGTTTCCTGTGACGTTTATCATGGCTGTTGAGTCAGATTTGTTGAGCCACACTATGTTGACAGATGAATTACACTCAGTCACTGTGGAAGCAAGCTTGTATTCATGAGAATAGTGTAAGAAAAGAAAAGTAAAAAAAGAAGCTTTGTGGAAAGTAATCGTGGCAGACATGTTCAATGAAAGTGGGTATTGAAATAGTTTTCAATAATAATCACATAACTAGTGTTATATAAGAAGAGCATTTTTAGCTGTCCTTCAAGCAGCGTGGCTCTGTGGATAGCCATGTTGGTGTGGCAGTCAAGTCACTCAGTCAGTCCACCACTTTGGTCCAGACTGAAATATCATAACTATTGGATGGATTGCCATGAAATTTGGTACAGATATCTATGGTGCCCAGAGGATAAATCTTAAAGACTTTGATAATCTCTTGACTTTTCCTGTGGTGTTAACAGCAGGTCAAATTTTTAACATATCCTGTCAAATATCCTAATATGGATGGTACAACATTTTGTTAGACTCCTGCTCCCAGAGGATGAATTCTATTGCCTTTGGTGATCCACTCTTTATCAGGTACAAAATTTGATTTGTCAGATACTTGAGTTTTTACCTGTGCTAAAACAATCTAATTTCATTCCCACCAGGGATGTAGTAGTAAATACAGAGGTAGGTAAACAGTAGCTTTCCCTAAACCGTATATGTAGATAAGAGTTTACTTTGGTTTACCGTCCACCATGACCCTGATTTCCATCAGCCTTAGTTGTAGTTTATGTATAGTGCTAATTAGCAAATGTTTGCACACTAAACTAAGATGTGTTAGTGTTTAGTAAAAGGCACCACCACTGTGGTTTTACTGCCTGAGTATAGCCACACAGATCTGTTAGCATGGCTGCAAATTCTCCTTTGTCTCTCTCTGCATTGAAAAAATTGAGTATGTATTTGTTATTCCTCGTGAAATGCATTTGAATGCACAAAATCAATGTCAGATTCAGTTAAATGTTGTAATACCAGCCAAACCTGATTTTACAGGCATGCCTAATATTAGGCCACACACCTTTTGTTTGTGTTAATGCTGAAACGATTATGGAATTATTTTATCTCTATTAATACCCAGAGCATTCGTTTTACCTTTCCTGCTGTTGTCAGCTGCACTTTCAAGACACAGACAGGGTAAGGTAAAGGTCTACCAGGGGAGACTGCAAAATGTGTGTCAAAATTCATGAAAACTATAAATGAGAATGAGAATGAGAAAACTGCACATTGGACACATTGTGGAAGTACATGGTGTTTTATTTCCCTCCACTTCGTGCTAATAGAACTTCTCTGGTTTCAAGTCCTTTGTGTCCATATTGTTAAATCCAAAACAGGAGATAAGTCTCACATTAGCTCTGCGTGTCAAGTCAGGGAATGCTGGTGAATCTGGTAATCTCTCATGTTGAACCTTGAACACCCACACATAAACACACATAGACAGAGGATTAATATGACACAGTGCTTGAGCATGAAGATGGGTGGAGGAGGCATTTGTTTCCCTCCACTCCCTTCCCACACACACACACACACACCAACACACACACATACATGCACTGTGACACTCCCTCCTTGATTGAAGGGGGTGTGTGTTTTAGGTGAGGGCATGGGGTTGAGGTGAGACATGCAGTCGTCTCACAGTGCTTTCTTCTTTGACGATATCACTGGAGACCACGAGGAGAAAAAAAAGACGTAGTCCAAGAGGAGACCTATCTCTTCACATTAGTTAGGTTTCACAGTGTTGGTAGCTGAGGGAGATGATCTTTTTGCACACAGAGGGCATTTTACTCAATTGTAAGAGGAGAAGAAAGCAGAGTGCAAATAAGTGCTTGGTAAGTTTCTACTTTGTTGCCAGATTTTTTAAATGATCATATTGCTTTGAGAGATTATTATATTATTCTGCTATGAAAAGGCTTCATAAAATTACTCCATATGCTAGCCAAGAAAGCCTTGTTTCAATACAGAGGTGATCTTGATAGCAGAATTTGTGTGAATTTGAATTCCCAGAGCACCTTCTCATAAGCCAAGCATGCTTTTCTACATGGAGAGAATAAGGCTCTTTGTGCAAAAGAGGTTTATCTTACTTTTGTATAAACATATTAAATGAGGAAGTGCCCAAAGAACCCTTCAGTTATTAAATAGACGTCTATTTATTGTGTTGTCTTTATGGTTTGAAATGATAGAGAATACAAAATTAATGGATGTGTGATTAAAAAAACACTTGGAGGATGTCTCCATGGTCCAAGGCTTGTCTGAACCCAGGTTCGAGGAGACAGTCTGCGGTCTGGCCTTCGTTTCGGTATTTGTTCCAAGAGGGCTCAGCAGGTCTGTGACTGTCTGTGACCTCTCTGCTCTGCTGGTTGAATATGTGGAAAGCAGCTGTTTTGGATCATAAGGTGTCCTGCTATTACACTTAGCTCAGTGAAGAAGAATAGGCACAGACTGAGCAGTAAGACACTCTTTCACAGAGAAATTGGATGAACATATATCATCTATTTTCCTGAGTTATTGGAATTACTAGAATGTCACTGATGTTTAGACTTGTTTTTACCATTCACAAGGTGGAAGATGAGAAAGAAAAAAGGAGACTGTATTTTGACAGCTGATTTGAAGAAAGATTTTGCAGATAAATATGTGGACATTGTATCCAGGTAACCACATTTTGTCGCTCATATTGAGGGAATGTGTGCTCTACTGGTCACTGTGGCTAGACACAGTGCCTACATGTACCAGAATACACTGCATTTCTTTTCAGTGGTCAGTCTGTGTGTTTGGGAAACTACTGCAGAGTAGCTGAAGTTAGCAACTTTGCTAGCCACGGCAGCTTGCAGACCACAATAACTGATATATTGCATCGCATGATTAAATTATTTGAATTATTAAAAGCCAGATGACAGTGTTAATCGCTATTTCTGTTTCCCCTTTCTCTCCTGCATTGGCATTTACTGGACTTTTCCTTTTCGAAGTCCATTCATCTAATTTTCCCCATTGTTGCAAGGGATCTGAATTGAAGAGGACAGCTGCCTAAGCATCTAGTGCACACAGATCATATTTTACCGTTATGAGCTACCGCATGACATATTCCCATTACTTACATGTAATTCTGATAGACATCCATTTGTCAAGACATGGTAACTCCACACGTTTCAAACTGACACATTCTTTACATGAGTTTACTGGGGTACACAACAGCTGAACGTAGGTCAAACCTTTCGAGTAACTTCAAACTTTCCCCATGTCGCTTAAGTAGATGAGAGGATGAGTGTTGCAATTTGATCAGTTTTGTCTTTCATGAATCATGTTCTGGCCACTGCACTGTAAATGTCAAACTCAAAGCTGCAATTCCGACATTAAGATTTGATTTCATACCCTACCAGCTCCCAAATAAAAAACAGCGGTGCAGTCTATTCTAACACATTTAGTTTAGTCCTAAATAAAGCCTTGATAAAAGGTGAAACGATTAAATGACCAATACCTGTACTGATAATTTTCTACCGATAATGATTGCCATCTGGGAAATGGAGTTCTAAACAGCACACAACAGTGACAGTAAGTTATTACAACAAACACAGCAAATCAGGAAACAGGGAGTATTAAATTCACAGAATAATAAGACTAAATAATACTTTACGGTAACTCCATATGCCCCAGAGCAAGAGGTGGATAAAATTAAGTGTAGACTAGACCACATGAGTTTGTTAAAAAAAAAAAAAAAAAAAACATTGGAAAAACAACATTGACAGACAGCTGGATGGAGCCAAGCTCAAGGTGCCCCTGGTATCATGATTCAGTCTGTGTGGGTAGTCAGAGACAAGCGCTGACATCTCGGTACATCTGCTTTACCAGCCGTGCATCACCAGCGTAATATGTTATCTGTTATTATGGCACTTAGCTTAGGGTGTCGAATTACAGCGATTAAAGTGTCTGACTTGATTTTCAGAAATTCTCTTAATCATAAAATTATATGGAAATTAAAATGGCTGTGCTGTTTCACTGTTTTTTTTACAATCCTTTAAATGTGTGAAAATAATTGTTGGCAACTTGTTGTCTTAGCAGCAGTAACACATAATTTCATACAATCTTTCCCTCCCTCCATTTTTCATTTTAACTGTCAAATATTTTAGCAAAATAATTGTGTTCATTGTCTCTCAGTCCTTTTTTATGAATGAATAAGCAGATTTTTATTTCCCCCTTATTATCTATGAGCTGACTCTTCTTCCTGCCTCACTCTCTCTGTCCCCGTCCCTTTTCCCCACTTGCAGATCATCTCAGACCTGGAGTCATGGAACGAGGAACTGTCCCAACAGATGAGTGACTTTGACACAGAGGATCTGACGCTGGCTGAGCAGAGGCTACAACATCATGCAGACAAGGCGCTTACTATGAACAACCTAACTTTTGACGTCATCCACCAGGGACAAGAGTTGCTGCAGTATGTCACAGAGGTCCAGGCTTCTGGTGAGTGAGAGAATAGAAATACACTTCCTACAGAATTTTGTTAAGCACAGATTATAAATGCACCACAGACATCCACATGTAGGGTACAATACTAACACATGGTAAAATGAATCTGTTGGAAATACACCTTCATTTTAACCTAATGTGCAAAAATCAGGGACATGTGCTACTTGCAGGGAATGAGTGGGTAAGAAATTTAAGGAAAGAGGAGGAGGGAATGGGAGGCAGATCTGGCAGAAATTTTGGCTCTTAATCAATAAGACTCATCTTCACCGTCAGGTTAAACCACTGTTGGGCAACACACACACACACACACACACACACACACAGTAGTAAAAAGTTTTGTTTTTTTTTAGATTACCAGGACCATGCCTCCTGCTTTGATTTTCACAGTACAAAGCTAGCTGACGTTATGCAAAACTCTGCCGCTGCAGTGAATCAGCCAGCTTCACTGCTACAGCTAGTTACAGGACTATGTTAATGAGCAGAAATGTGTGAGCTACCGCTGCAGCTTGCCTTTGTGCAGAAAATGACTTTCAGACATTATTTAGTCAGCTTGTAAGCTGTCTATGCTATGAATAATTTTAAACATGTCAATTCTGTATCCATCCAGCTGTTGCTTTTCTATAGATGCAGGTAACAAAGAGTGAATTTCTGAAATACATATTTTATACTCTCCCTGTGCTTCTATGTAGACTATGTAGATTCAGCATATGGCAGAGATGTGTGCGAAAATACAGTACATTCAATACCCAATGCACTTGTCAGTAACAATAAATGACTTGAATTAATAACTAGGATGAAAAGAAAGGACATGAACAGATATTACAAAAGATTGTTACTGGCAACGTAATAAAATGTCTGTTGTGTTGCAGGTGTGGAGCTGTTATGCGACAGAGATGTGGATATGGCCACACGGGTCCAGGACCTGCTGGAGTTTCTCCATGAGAAGCAGCAGGAGTTGGACCTGGCAGCAGAGCAGCACAGGAGACATCTGGAGCAGTGTGTCCAATTAAGGCATCTACAGGCTGAGGTCAAACAGGTACGTACTTGAAGAAGAAGAAAAGGACAAGAGAACATAACAAGACGCAGCAGTGATTGGAGGGTGTTGGTGGGATTTTGAAAGCATTCTAAAAGACAAGCCAGAAAAGAGCTAGGCATTTTGCTGATAAAAGAATAATCCCTGCATTGAGCTCACAAAGAAAAAAAACACTTACAGCATATGAGAGGTTGTATATAATGTTAAGAAATTGGAAGTGAAAGTTAAGCTCGTACATGTACTCATATATGAATGCTGACATGTGCTATACTTCAGGAAAAAAACACGCCTTGGGCTACCTGTAATGCTTTTTCCCCCTGAGAGCGAGGTCAAATTGATCTGTGGAAAGCCATTCTGACAATTTATTGCTACAGTGTGCCGTCATATTACAGCAGAGAGTGTTGAAGGGCTAAAAGGCTAGAGTATGTTCTGTCTGTACATGACCATGGGTAAATGACTCATCCTGTGTCGACAATTGCTCTTCTGCCTCTGTCTTTCTCTCTCTTGTTGTATTTCCATCTCTGTATCTTTCTTGACTTTGGGGAATAGTCAGAGTGATACAGTATGGTCAGATGTTCAGCCAAGGTTTAACAGTTTAACTTGTGTGGGGTTTGCAATGTAGCTCCCTTGTATTTTAAAGCAAAACAAAAACAAACACAGAGACAATTTTCATAAATAGGCCTGTTATCATATTGACGCAGCTGATTAACAACAGGCTTTTGTTTCAACGTAAGCTAGAATTAATAAAAAAACTTAAGTGCTAGCAGATGTGAAATTGAGACTGAAATAAACAAAATTATACCCAAAGAGTACTGCAGCAACACATTTCTAAAGATGCACAGTCTTCGCATTGATTGAACTGATCTGACAGTGTGATGATAGTGTTATTTTTACTCATCTACCCACAGAGAGGCAGTGCTATATCTACGGAGCTTGTTTGTGCAGCTACAGAAATCGTGACTAAGAAATCACTGTTCTATTAAACAGTTTTTAAGCTAGAAAATACAAAACTGCCTTTAAAAAAAAAATGAGCACACATCCTAAATGACTGTACAGGACAGTTTTTAATGTGGATTTCTCAGAAACTTACTTTCCCTCACAAAGCCTGGCTATTACCCGCCCTGCACTACATCCTGGGAAATTACTGCACTCCTGTTAGATTAAAGTTGGACAAAACCATAATCTGGTAATTGTAACTTGTATTTTTCTGCTACTGGTGATATAAATATTGCATCCTTTCAGCCCCAGCCAGAGATTACTACTGAGCTACACTTGCTGTTGTTAGTGTGTTTTTTTTTGTTTTTTTTTTATGGCTTCAAATGTCCCACACTTAGACGTAGTTACTTGTTAGGACTAATTTCTGTAAGTCATTATGAAATGTCACAGTTTAAAAATAAGGATTATGGATAGATGAATAACAAAGTACTGTAAGGTCAGGTAGTGTCAGTTGTAGTTGTATTATGAAACATTTAAATATACTATGTTAATCTAATCGTCTGACATACCATACTTATGAATCACAAGTTAAGTCATGTGGACATTCAGCAGCTAATGCTCATACCTGCCTCAGGACAAGTGCAATGGAAACATAGGCCCTGTTAAAGAGTCAGAGTCAGAGTTGTGTTGCATCATCACTTTTATAGCCAAGATCCAGTTGCAGTTCTGCCCATCACCCACACAGCAGGTGTGCTTGCTGAGTCAGAGAAAGAGGTGTTCTGACAGACTGTGTTTAACATAACCTTTGGCTAGAACTAGGCCAACAAAACTATGTGTGCATCTAGGAGCATGTATGTGTGCGAGGTGGGGTGCAAGGTAGTTTAAGACATTGTATACAAAGGAGAGCAAAGTAAAGGGTAGGGAGCAGGTAGGGAAAAGAGATATTTTAGGTCAAGGAATTGAAACAGTAACTGAGGTGTCATGGTTTAGAGAAGCAGTGAGAGAAAATATATGAGACAGATGAAGAGGAAAGATTGAGAGCTAATGGAAGAATGAGGAAAAAAAAACAGAATAAAGAAGACAGCTTACAACTTTTTGGAAGATGTTTTAATAGTGTAAGCAGTGCAAGTAATTCCAAGCTATTCAAAATAAAGAGTGGTTAATAACAAAAATCCCTGTCTGTCTTTGTGTGTGTGCTGTGTGTGTTTTTAGGTTCTGGGTTGGATCCGTAATGGTGAATCCATGCTGAACGCTGGTCTGATCACAGCCAGTTCATTACAAGAAGCCGAACAGCTGCAGAAGGAACATGAACAATTCCAACATGCAATAGAGGTGAAATGAAATAAATTAATAGATTTAAAAATATATTTATATATTATGAAGAGTCAACAAGCAACTTCTTTTATACCCTTTCATGCATCTCACACTTCATCTCCCTTTTCCCTCCTCTGCTCTGTTCAACCTTTTGCCTTTCTAAAATTCTTTACAGGTTCTCCACCACCTCCCCATTTCACCACAAGTCACACATGAAATGGAATTATAAATAACTAATATCTCTACCGCTTTCTTTCTTCTCTCTCTCTGCTTACCTTTTACCCGTTTATTTTCTTTCTCTCTTCTTACCCCTGATTATGCCCGGGTCCCTTTGAACTCGGGCCTGGCTCGTTTTAATGCGGTCCTGTACCTGACCTACTTCTACAGAGCTCGCACACACACACACACACACAAAGATGTACACTGAAAAGAATTTTTGATTATTGTTTATGTGAGACTTGAATTTTAATATGCATGCCATAACTGTAGCCCCTTGAACTCTAAATGGGTCCTGCACAGTGAGAAAAGAGCAACTGATATGAGAATGTCCTCTTTGATGGTACCCTACAGGTGCTGCAAACATTATCAAAAGTTGCAGGAAATCCTTCATTCTTCCTTTATCTCCTTCTGTTTTCCCTCCCTCTAGTGCTCTGAGTCCAGCAATAGCAAAAGCCTTATTCTCAGACTACACAAAAATTACCAAATACTTTCCTTTTCAGCCTCTATATCTCATTTCCTCTTCAGAATGCTCACTCCAGGACAATTTTTATGACACAGCCATAATGAGACACTAGTTTTATTTTTTTAGCCATTCCTCCACCCTCCACCAAACTGCCCTGCAGGGCCAACAAGGAGCTGGGGTCCTATTTTCAAAGCAATTATTGTGATATAGAGATACATACAACTCCTGAATTTCATTGTTTTTTATCTCACACATATCCCCCACGCAGAAAACCCATCAGAGTGCGCTGCAGGTACAGCAGAAGGCCGAGGCCTTACTCCAGGCAAACCACTATGACATGGATATGATCAGGGACTGTGCAGAAAAGGTATTGCTCTTTTATAATTTTATACATCTCTAAAGGAAAGCATGAATAATAGCGACGTGGTGACATGGTTGCTGTTAGTCATGAACTGATTTGTTCTGTGTGACTTGAAGGTGGCAGACCACTGGCAGCAGCTGATGCTCAAGATGGAGGACCGACTCAAGCTGGTCAATGCTTCTGTGGCCTTCTACAAGACCTCAGAACAGGTAAATTTGTGTTTATGTATAGAGTGTGTTAGATAATCTTGAACAGGGGTGAGTTTGAGGGAAAATGACGAAAAAGGATGATGAGGATTACACTGTCTTATGCCAATAGACCTGAAGAACGTGGGAGTATCATTAACCAAATGCTCTTCAGAACATGCAGTTTCACAGGTTGCATTAAAGTCTGGAGCAGGAGAAGACCAGTGTCGCATTGTAAAGTGGTTTTATGTACTGTCTCAGGTGTGCAGCGTGTTAGAAAGCCTGGAGCAGGAGTATAAGAGAGAAGAAGACTGGTGTGGTGGTGCTGATAAACTGGGCCCAAACAGCGAATCAGACCACGTCACTCCCATGATAAGCAAACATCTGGAGCAGAAAGAGGCCTTCCTCAAGGTGAGCAAGTCATTTTAATTAATATTTAAGAAAGGACATGTCAAATCACTTGTTATTTCAATATTTTATTAGTCCAAAGGGTATTACAATTGACCCTGTAAGATAAATCTGTTCTCATTCTGCACACTTACAGGCCTGCACATTAGCCCGGCGTAATGCTGATGTCTTCTTGAAGTACCTGCACAGGAACAGTGTCAACATGCCCGGCATGTTGTCCCATGTCAAAGCTCCAGAGACTCAGGTTAAGAGTAAGTAGATGACTCAGCAATCCCTTTTATCTTTTATGCATCTTATCATGACAAAAATCAAGTTGTCGTTAGCTAATTATTCTTCTAGTCATCCTTTTCTAGTTTTCAATATGTTCTTGTATAATGCTGACGTGCAGTATAAAAACATCTTGAATACATTTATTTTGTATGCTTGTGCTGTTTCATCAGATATCTTGAATGAGTTGCTGCAGAGAGAGAACAGAGTGCTCCACTTCTGGACCATGAGGAAACGGAGGCTGGACCAATGCCAGCAATATGTTGTGTTTGAACGCAGTGCCAAACAGGTGTGTGCCTATGATTGTGCATGTACTGTATGTTTATGTATGTGTGTGCAATAAGCAAAATTTGGAGATCAGGCCTCCTCCTTGTTAGATGATTGGCTGCCGCTTGAATTGGAACTAAATCAGCAAGTTGAATTGTCTCAGTTATCATAGAGCTGTAACTTCCATCTTGATCTGTCTCTTTTTTTAGATTAAGCAGTCTGTGTTTTCTTTGCAAGGATAGATTCCAAAATATACTGGAAATGATGTAAGCTGGCAGACATTTGCAACAATGACAGTCTTAAAGACGGCTATCATTATGTGGCTCAGTAAATTTAAACACTACGTTTATTACAGAGCATTGCCAAACATAAGTCTACAACCACTAATTTGTACCCCTCAGGCAGTACTCAACATTTCAACCACTGAGATTTTTCTATGTTTTAGAAGAATAAGATATCTGAGCTAGAATGAGAGCGTATGAGAATACCTTAAGAACACTCAATATTTCTCAATTAAGCAAGTCTTAGGTCAGCCAATATTCAAAGATACAAGGACCTATTAGATGGACAGAGTTTGGATAATACTGTTTTTAATGGCAGAAAGCATTACTCCACAGATTGGATTGGAGTGGATTGATATTTGTTTTATTTAAAGATAACTGCTGGAAACTTTTCAAGTCCAAAGAAGTTACAATCTGCGACCCTTAGCATTTTTACTCTATCTCCATGCACCGGTTCTAAGGCTGTTTAAATACTAGACACTTTGCTCCCTCTTGTGGTGTATGAAGACCACAGCACAGGCACACAGTAATGCACTGAGCCAATAAAATCAGATGACATCATAGATGTTTCTAGGACATGGCTATTCTGGGTCGATCCAGGTTTTATCCCCAGGGCCCAAATGCTTTCTGGTCTCACAGTTTGACTGGACCAGTTCTGCCAGTACCGATTATAAAGTACAAATAGAAATTAAGTCTGACCTTTGCAAATGATAAGCGGATGATGTTCCATAAAGATCTAATTCTTTTATCATATTGTTGATTATACAATTATATGGATGAACCTCTCTGATTCTAAATTTGTATTGTTTCTCAATGTGTACAGTAGAAAGACACATACATATCAAAACCTGATCAAGTCAGATTTAAACCAGTGTACCACTTGATAGAAGAAGATTGAGTGGATGAGTTTAATAAACTACCATTTAGCTTTAATTGTATTGAAGTTCTAAGAGTTTTAAGTGCACCAGCTTGTTCTAGGTCTTCAGATTTGGACTGTTAATAGAGACTGTGTCAAATTCTGTAACTAAAATCCCTGCAGTATAAACGTACTCACTTGTGATTGGTTGTTTCCTCAGGCCCTGGAGTGGATCCATGACACTGGGGAGTTTTACCTGTCCACACACACATCCACCGGCTCCAGCATTCATCACACACAGGAGCTGCTAAAAGAGCATGAAGACTTCCAGATCACAGCAAAGGTACGTGTGTGTTTATTTGTCATCTATTACTGGGTAAACGAAGGTGGGGAGGATAGAAACTGTATGTGTGTGATTTTGTTGTCCTCCTTGTTGTGTGTGTTTGCACAGTCCTGTGCTCTGCCGTGGGGCCCATTCCCAGGGCAACGTATTGTCCTCTTTCCTCGTTGCTGTGTCACTGTTATTGTGTCAGAGAACAGACTATTGTGTCCATCAAGCAGCACACTGATTCCTAACACTCTCTCTCGCTCTCTCTCTCTCTTATCTACCTTTCCTCCACTGGGACTGCCTCTCTATGGCCATCTCTCTTCTCTCTCTGTCCCCTCCCTAAATGTCTCTCTATTGACAGCAAACCAAAGAGAGGGTAAAGCTGTTGATCCAGCTGGCGGATGGGTTTTGTGACAAGGGCCACGCCCATGCCCTGGAGATAAAGAAATGGGTGTCCTCGGTGGACAAGCGCTACAGGGACTTCTCTTTACGCATGGACAAATACCGAACCTGCCTGGAAACGGCGCTCGGCATTTCTTCTGACTCCAACAAGGCTGTGAGTGCACACCACTGATAACTGAACTGAAGAATACAGATATAGGAAGAACAGAAATATTCTTCCTAATGTGTTTTGAAACTCTATTTGTTGATGTTTTCAGATGAAAGCTTAGGTTTATGATGTATAATGAAAGACTACAGAAAGATACAGCTGTTGAAACTGTTTATGTCTTACACAGGTTGTAATTATACAGGTATAACCTTGGCCTTCAGCCTTTCTGGTGTGTGACTGAAAATGTTTTTGTGATGAATTGAATCGTACAAACTACCCCCGGCTTTCATTTTGTTGTTGTTTCAAGTGTAGGAGCTTGAACCAGGTTGTCAAATGTAGATAGATATGTACCACCGTTCCTATGTAAACTCCATCTCACAACAGTTCATTTTAATGAACTGGTGCTAAAAGAAAGCAAATAAATCACTCATTGACGTGTTGACTAGTCAATGACCACCGTGCCTGTTATGTGCAACATAAAAGCCACTGTCTTCTTTTCAGAGTAAAGAGCTACAACTGGACATCATCCCAGCCAGTGCTCCAGGGTCAGAGGTCAAGCTGAGGGATGCTGCCCATGAACTCAATGAAGAGAAGCGGAAATCAGCACGAAGGAAAGAGTAAGTGCAACAGCTTTTTCCCTGGCACAATCTCCCCCGATCACCACCTGATGTTCGGCATCGCAGGTTTCCTTCACAGGCTTGGAAGTATGCCTGGATGAATAATTGAGTCATTTCCTGCAGCTTATGAAAACATATTATTTTTCAGTCCGATTAGCATTTTATTGCTGCAACCAGGCTTCCATTTCATATTGTTAGGGTTAGTGATGATGTGGAGTTTAATGTCAAATTACCCAGAGTACATGGGGACATCACAGTGAACACTGAAATCTTAAAATCCAATCAAGTGTGTAAACAAATGAAAATGGAATTTATTGTGCATGTGAGCAGAAATGTGCCTTATGAGCATTTATTACAAAATGTTTCACTGTTCCTGAAGCTGCATAGAATGTGGTAATTAGCTTTACCGAAGGGAACCCATGAACAGCCTGTAAATGACAGCACATCGTATGTTCACAAGACATAAGTGAGACAGTCAGTTATAATGCATCCGCATACAGCAACAGCGCTATATTTGCTCTCTATGCCGAGAAGACATGTTATAGTAGAGGAGTTGCTTTAGATGAGTTTAAAGCATTAAACTGATGTTAAAATGCTATCACCGACTGTTCACAGCAGATTGTTTGTGACTGTAGGTCAAAATATTACTGCATCACACTGTCTTTGTACTTAATGTGTTGTTATAGTTATTGTTTTGTTTTTTTTTACTTTCATTTGTACACACCAGTCTTCACCAATTTATATATATTCAGCACCTGACCATGTTCATCAGTGTGTTCTTCATCTTCCCAATGCGCATCTCCTTTCAGATTTATAATGGCTGAGCTGATTCAAACAGAGAAAGCCTACGTCAGAGATTTACGGGAGTGTATGGATGTAAGTACTTTAACAAATGCACACAGACACCTATTTGTTTATAAGTTACCCTTTTTATCACATACTATTTCAGTGGTCCTGCTCGTAAAAGCTGTAGTTGAGATATTTAATGAAATGATCATCAGACGAGTTGGCACAGTATTTAATTAATTATACTCTGGTGTGTGTGTTTGTGCAGACATACCTGTGGGAGATGACCAGCGGTGTGGAGGAGATTCCTCCTGGTATTGTCAACAAGGAACACATCATCTTTGGGAACATGCAGGACCTTTACGAGTTTCATCACAAGTCAGTAGAGCAGTGATCTGCTGCAGTGTATTCTGTATTCCTTACCTTTACTTATGTTCTTAATCAGCATCAGCCAAAATGATACATTTTAAGTGGAAAGCTTTTATTCCAGAGTAGTGGATTTATTAAATATGTTCCTCAGCTTCTGACTGCTCCTCTTTTAAATGTTTCTGTCTCTGTACAGTATCTTCCTGAAGGAGTTGGAAAAGTACGAGCAGCTTCCAGAGGATGTTGGCCATTGTTTCGTTACTTGGGTAAGAGGTCTATGTGTTCTGACTTTTATTTGTATGTATGTGCTGAGCTGATTTTACCTTTACCCCAACAATTACAAAGTTGTGCCAACATTGTTTTAATTTGTTTTCATCAGCATATTTTCTATATAATAACATCCATATTCAGTTTCAGTACATACACAGTACATTAGATCTACAGATTATTACTCTTTTTTTTTCTAAAACTGATGTTTAGTATCCAAACTCCTAACACCTTGTGAGTAAAGTACTGGTGTTGTTTCTCCTGTTCAGGCTGATAAGTTTCAGATGTATGTAAACTACTGTAAGAACAAGCCCGACTCCACTCAGCTCATCCTGGAACATGCTGGACCCTACTTTGATGTAAGTACCTACTAGAACTGCTTGATATTAATAACTTGTGATATTAGGAGTGACTTTTTTTTCACTCCTTCTTGGACTTTGGTGTAAATACATCTCCATGAAGTAAAGACTTTTTCATAAGATGTGTGTCTGTTTCTCTTTTTGATTTACAGGAAATCCAGCAAAGACATCGCCTTGCCAACTCCATCTCCTCTTACCTGATCAAACCAGTCCAGAGAATCACTAAATATCAGCTCCTTCTGAAGGTACAGCATGCATTTAAATAAATGTAAAAGTAAGGATATTCAGTCTGGTATTATCCACTTTTTTAGGCAAAAAATACATACAGAAGGAATTTAACCCTTTAACCATTGTTTGTTCTTTTTTGGTGCTATAGGAGTTGTTGACATGCTGTGAGGAGGGTAAAGGTGAGATAAAGGATGGTCTTGAGGTGATGCTCAGTGTCCCCAAGAAAGCCAATGATGCCATGCACCTCTCAATGCTGGATGGTGGGTACACACACACACACACACACACATACCCTCACACACGTGCCTCTGCTGTTCATGGAACTCACATGTTGTTTTATTGCCAAGTGTTGAACTGCTCATTTATGTGCTCGGAGTGTCTGATAATTCCCATTAATTCAACATTCACTTTGCTTTTGTTAATGGAATCTCGTCACTCACTCACCTTCAGTTCATTCAGCACAAATTACTCAGCTATGAGTCAGCACTAATTTCCTTCCATTTGCCACCCACAAAGATGTTTGTTCATACTGTACACACCTGCAAGCACAGCTGAATTACTCTTTTCCTCCTCTTTGTTCACTACATCAGGGTTTGATGGGAACATTGACTCCCAGGGAGAGTTGATACTTCAGGAATCTTTCCAGGTCTGGGATCCCAAGACTCTGATACGGAAGGGTCGTGACCGACACCTCTTCCTCTTCGAGATGTCTCTGGTCTTCAGCAAAGAAGTCAAAGACTCCAACGGGCGTAGCAAGTACCTCTACAAGAGCAAGCTCTTTGTAAGTAATGTTTTATTAGACTTTTTTTTTTTTTTCTCCTACAAATTATGTGGTGTTTACTTATTGCATCATTATTTCATTTCATGTTCATTTGTTTATGTATCGTGTGGATTTGCTGACGATGTTATTCACCTCCTCAGACATCAGAGCTTGGAGTGACAGAACATGTGGAGGGAGATCCTTGCAAGTTTGCCCTGTGGGTGGGCAGGACCCCGACCTCGGACAACAAGATCGTCCTCAAGGTATGTTGTTTTGAATGGTTAAGATAAAGGGGGATTATTTGGTCACTGCATTTATATTTACATTAATTATAATTTTTTAAACAGCTTTTTCCTCCTTTAAATATTCTACAACAGCATCTGATATAAATGATCAAGTAAGAACTGAGAACTAGAATATTTCTGCTTCATAATTAGCTTCAGTTCCACATTGGGCACTGCACTAAGTGTAAAATAGACCCCGATATGATTCCCATTCTGCAGGAGTGGTCAAGTTGTTCACACATAAAGAAGAAGAGTTACTTCATATCTGTTGTCCGCCCCCGCTAAATCTTACATGGATTACTCTGTTCAGCCAAGAAAGTTCACTGACTGTAGGGGGTTGGAGTGTTACTTTCTGCATTTATCACACAGATACATTAGCATAGCATTTGATAATCCAAACTCACAAGCAATGTGGTAGTTCTCATGCAGTGAGTCAGAAGCAATGTTTTATGTGAAGTGTATGTGTAGATATGAGTTTGTCTTTGAGACTGACAGAGTCGCTTATGTGTGATGTGTTTTAACATAACTTCTGATGACCAATCTAATCTGTGTCTTATGTAACACGGGGCCACAGCAGTCTCTGTGCTGTTAATTGCTAAGTGAAGAAGGAAGCGGAGACACAGACGAGGGTAATCATATGCACAATACGGCGTCACATTGGCTCAGTGACATAAATAACCACAAGGCTGACAATAGATCCTCATATTTCTCTCTCTGGAACCCTAAGTGGAGTTTAGCAGATACTGCTGTCGTCATTGCATATTGTGTCTGAATACGGTTGCGTGACTCATCTACAAGATTGCAGGGATCAAATTACTCATGTGGGATCAGACACAGCTATATAATTGTTAAATTAAACCTCATACTGTGTTGTGGGTCAACGATTAATTCATTCTGGCCAAGTCAAGGGGCAACTGCTTTTATTTTTATCCACTTTTCAAAGCTCTTATTGCTTTTAATGTTCTACCTATCTAACTGAGTGTATATGTAGAAAAAGTAGGGGGAAACAACACCTGGATACACTGCTGACATAACAACTGTACATACTGGAAGCTGTAAACTTAACCTTTGTCTGACCCAATCATGTGACATGTCTCAGGCTTCAAGTATTGAGAACAAGCAGGACTGGATCAAACACATTCGGGAGGTCATCCAGGACCGAACTGTCCACCTGCATGGAGCTTTGAAGGAGCCCATCCACATCCCTAAAGCCACCACAACGAAACATAAAGGCAGACGGTAAGCTAACAGTGTTTTACTCTGAGCTGAATGTGTTAATGAGTTTAAATGTTGATTATGTTTGCCATCATAAAGATTGTGATGCATTAAAGTTATTTGGTAAGATTTGAAAATAAATGCAATAGTATGTTTTAACTGTTTAAACCAGTTTCTCAGTCCAATAACCATTAAACCTGTGGCTGGGCACAGGAGATGAACAAAAGTGACACTACAGAGCAAAAATCTCAGAATCCAGACTGTCACAATATATGAAGTCACTAAGTAACAATTCCAGTAAAACCTAATGATTATTAATAATATTAATAATGGAATGATTGTAATGATAATAATGTCTGCCTACAGGGACGGAGAGGAGCTGGACAGCCAGGGAGACGCCAGCAGCCAACCGGATACCATCTCCATCGCCTCACGCACTTCCCAGAACACACTGGACAGTGATAAGGTAGGAACACACACACTCACACACATATTATCTCGCCATTCTTTATCCCAGTAATGTAATAGGCAGCACATAAGAGATACGCAAAATAGACAGTTTTACTGTTTTGTTTTATTTTTTGTAATTTCCCTTATATATTACATTACACCATGCAGTTCATTCAGTCAGGATGTAGCCTCTCAGTCATTGGTCCATGTCATGCCATCACACAGTGACATGATGGTTGGAAGCTGAAACCTAGTGAGATGCAGGCAACTCTCCTCAAGTTGTTTCCTGTGAAAGTGTTTGATTGTGTGACGAGGAAGAAACAGACCATCTGACAGAGTTTTAAAGCTGTGTGTGTGTGTGTGAGAGAGAGTCTTAGCTCACTAGGAACAGGGACAGTCGGCCGTGGTTATATCTGGTAATAGCAGCACAGAAGGCTTGTCCTCCTACGCTCAGTATGAGCAACTGTAAAGCTAACGCGCACACACACACCAGCACGCATAGCTACAAAATAGTTCCATACCTTTACATCATACTTATTATAAACTGTAGCAGTGGACTCTTATATGAGGTCATCATTTTCACACTTGAATTGGACATTCCCCAGCTCTGCCTCATTCAGTTACAATAAATAAAATTTGCCTAGCATGATTACTGTCGCTGTTTAGTTAATTGTTAACATGAAGCTCAGCTCTGTGGTTGTTTCACGTAACATAAACACAAACTGTAAAGGTGAGGAGGTGAGCATGAATTAATTAGTAATTGTTTCCCCAGTTAAAGACACATTTCCATGTTTTAAAATTCAAATCATTACAACAACGACAGTAACACATGCAAATGTACATTTCTCGTTCCAGTCTCACTTTTTAAATGCCCCTCTCTATCTCTCTGTGAGGCACTCTGCGAGAACTCTCATTCAAGAGGCAGTGACAGTTGTGTTTTTGTGTTAGTGTGTGCCCATGTTCCTGTGTGTGTTTCTGCTTTAGCGGCTGACTTGTGTGTCAGCAAGCTTCAGCCTCCCACGCTCTCTTCAAAGAGGATGCTCGTCTGTATGCCAGACAGGAGAGCAGAGTTTTAAGTCCTCACCGCTATCGATCTCACACTTTGCTTCAAACATAGAAAAATTCGGGCAAACCACAGTGGGTTTTTCTTTCTAATTTGGAGATGTGTTTTTATTTGTTGATGAATGGACACCAGTGAGCTAAATTGTGGCAACATTTGTTTAAAGACAAGGATGGATTAATTGCTTCGCTCCAGGGAAGAGACACACAACAGGGAATCATTTAACCTTCAATAGTGTGATTGTGAGCACCCACAGAGGAGCGCTGTTGATGGCAGCAACTTTTTTTCTGGCATTTGGATATTCTAATGGATCAGGATTGTAATTATCTGTGGCTATTTTTTTAGGGGAATATCATGAATAATATTTTACTATTTTCCAGACAACTGATACGTCTCGAGTGAGCATCTTCTCTTTGTGATTTAGGACAATTTTAGTGTAGCTCAGTAGAAATTAGACTTCGGTTGAGTTTTCTCGCTCTTTGGGATTTCTCTCACAATGAGAGAGTGCAAAACAATGGAGAGGTTGGAGGACAGGAGCTCACATCCCGTTTCTCAGCTCCTCAGCTCTCTGGCTTTACCACACTACCAAAGGGTATGTTGCAAATAATGTGCTTCTTTGAATGTGATTAAGTCAATCTATTTTAGTGGTTGAGGACATGTGCAACGTTGTACAAATTTCAACACTATGAATGGAACACATGTTCAATTCAAGCAGCTGTTGAAATGCTGAAATGTGTGAATGATTTTAGTCTGCTGGGTATGTGACTATTATTAACTATATGACTAATAGCATATGTTGATGCTGGAACTTAAGAGGATTGAAATCATTTAGATTTTTTTGGGCTCAAAATTCCTAAACATGCTATTTTTCTGGTAAAAATTTACCATGAAGTTCATAAACTGAAAATGCTTTCTTATAATAAAAATACAGGCTTACAAGTTGCAAACTGCTTACAAATAGTGAAGAATTAAGAACTTGAACATGAAGTTTAGTTAGGCCTATTACTATGTACAACAGAGAAGATGAGGTACATGTTATTGGGCCTTTGTGGTATTAATTTGCATTTATCGTGTTCAATTCCTTTTGTATTTAATATATGTACAGTAACTGAATTTGTGTACCCTCTGGTGTACTATTGCTGTATGTCTTTCACATGTGAGCACAAAACACTTTTATTAGAGATCCAAACATTAATAGCTGCATTTTCTGTCAACAGTGAGAAAAATGACTAATTTCACCTTGTTCCACCTCTATCTAATATTGCCTTTCTTTTCATAGACACTCTGGTGATCAGAGTCTGAGTGACGTTGTGTTAGCATGAGTCACCAATCGTCAGCGCATGTACACTTTACTTTACAGTGTTGCTGAAGCACTGGTGCTGTTAGCAAAGGCTGTTGTGTGGGAATATTTGTTTTTTTGTTCTGAGAGCCAATTAATTCCATTTAGTGATGTCAGAAAGGATTTTACTGAATGATCATACATCATACATACACAGGATTCACAGGATTCTCATTCCTTCAAACTCAGAAAGCAACAGTTTACTCCTACACATATGCTTACTGTATTTAGTTTCACATTTTTGTTCAGTGACTTTTTAGGTGTAGTTTAACTCACATTGTGTCCCGTGGAGACTGCATGCAACATGTAAACAGTAAAATAAAATGAACAAATATCTGTTATTTGTTAATATTTATTCATAGATAAACAACAAGAGATTTTTACTGACATCACTTCTGTCCTCTATTTCAGCTGTCCGGTGGCTGTGAGTTGACAGTGGTGATCCATGACTTCATGGCCAGTAACGGTGGCAGCACTGGGGAGCTGACGGTGCGCCGAGGCCAGACTGTGGAAGTTCTGGAGCGACTCCATGACAAGCCTGACTGGTGCCTGGTGCGGACCACAGATCGCTCTCCAGCTCAGGAGGGCATCGTACCCTGCTCCATGCTCTGCATCGCTCACTCCAGGTCTTCCATGGAGATGGAGGGGCTCTTTAACCACAAAGGTAGGAGGATTTTCGTATCCACACTGGCAGGTGGACTGAAAGCTGTTTTCTCATATTGAGGCACATCTGGACACTTCATAACATTAGTAAAGCTAATTGGATGTATTTCATGTTTGGAAACAACAACAGTGACCTGCAGAATCTTGTTATCTCACCTAACAACTGTGTCACATCCATGCACATATGGACCCTCAAAACATTTGGGAAGCTAATAGGATGTGTTTTTTGTTTGCAAACGTAGCACTGGGGACTTGCAAAACCTTCCCTTCTCACCGAACAGCTGCCTGGGAAAGCACGTTTCTAAGTGTTGCTATGCAACTGTAGAAAGCCCGCTTGAAGCACAGCTCTATTTTAATTATCTTAAAATAATGTCAACCTTTGAATTCCCAGCACCGTTAACATTTACAGATCTTGTTACTGTCAGAAACCCTTATTTTGTCTTAAACACGCAGCAGCATGCCCCTCCATTGTAACAAACGTAAAATATTTAACAACCTCATGAGGGTTCAATCCTGGAAGAATCTGCATCTGTTGTCGTGCCCAAAGGATCTTATTAAGACGAGTCAATGATGTGGTTCCCAAGGTTATTTCCACAGTCTGTGTGTGCGTGCATGTGCTAACATCACACACAGTAACAGAAATATTGTTGAATCATGTCCTAACAGAAAATTAACTTAATTATAATTGCCAACAGATTATCAGATTATTATGTGGATTTTCTTTTCGTACATTGACACACACATTAAAAAATCACTATATCACTATATATATATATATATATATATATATATATATATATATATATATATATATATATATATATATATATATATATATATATATATGATATGATGAAGTGAATGCTGATAAAAGGCCTGTTAGTTCTTAGTATCCAACAGTAGTAAAATATTTCCAGTAATGCTTTGCAGTGCAGGCTTAATCATGCTGGGTGTTTCTTGTTTTCCTTTTATATGCTCATCATTAAAAGTCAATCTGGGGTTGAGATCAAATACTCCCTGAGCATGTACAGTATTTAGTTCAAGTTATCTGACTGCTATTTTAGTCCTGGGAGCTAGCTCAGATATTCTTGTTGTGGTGGCGGTTTCTTTATCCAGTAGGTGTGGATCATGTCGGATCTGTTACTGTGATGGTGACTGATGCCTTCATTGTTTCCCACTCTGAGCATCAGTTCATTGTAGGATGCAATGACATCTGCTGTCTCACTATTTGACATCTCACTGAGCCTATGCAATCTGAGCTTGGATATTTATCTCATGCCTGCACCTGGGCCACGTAAGGTGTCTTATCTCAAATTCTACATAGATCGACAAATATTTACAGTGTGTACTGCCTATATTTTACATACAGTGCAGACTGTATATTTTTATATTTTTCTTTAACAAAAAGCACTTAGAATTCATAATCTGACCAGTATTAAGGTACTAAACAAAGAATAGAAAACAAACTTGCACTTTACTTTTACAGACCTGACCCTCATTTGACATTTGAGTTATGAGCTGCTGTCATCGCTCCATTACAGAAGTTTCTGCTTGTGCCTTTCGCTCTTTAATCGGAAAGGGTGGGTGAGAGCTGTACTGCTTGTTTCTATGGTAATATCGCATACAAATATTTTGCTGGCAGACTCTTTGTAGTCAATATGAAAAAAGTCTGCATTTGTATTTAAAATTATAGGATTCTTGGACTGTGCACTTTGGAACTAGATTTACCAGTACAAGACAGAAAGAAGGGTGGAATTTCTCTGCTACTTATTTTACACTTTGAACTGCTGCTTCACTGAAGCTCTTGTTTTTATCTGGCTTTCCTTGGTCCCTTGGTTGCACCTAACCTTTTTCACACTGTTTGTATCTGTGTGTTTGGGTGGCCAGAGGGAGTGCTGAAAAGGAGCTTCTCACTGCAGGGGTTGCTGTGAAAAAAAGGCTGTTGCTGAGGAGGAGGACAAGGATGACCAAAAAAAAACCCTGTCTCTGCTACTTTGTCAGCCTTTTGTGTTTACTGACCAACCATGTAGGCCACTTTGTCCAAAGTTGCGGAAGTGTGGCGGTTCAGGGGATTACTGGTCTCTGGGAAATCTCCCTCTTTCCTGCGGTGTCTCACAACCAGGAATAATTGACGGTTGGAAGCCAATGTCTCTGTCTGGAATAACAGAATAGAATAGAATTGAATGGTTCACACACAAGGGCTAGGATAAGACTGGCTTGCAAAGTGTATAGTTGGCAGCTGGTTTTCTGCTCTGATTATAGGATGTTTCATTGTGAAATAACAGTAGTTCACATCTATAGCGCGCACGCTTGCGTGTGTGTGTGTGTGTGTGTGTGTGTGTGTGTGTGTGTGTGTGTGTGTGTGTGTTCTAAATGTCTAATCAATTAGCTCCTGAAACCTGTTCAAACCTACACATTCCTGTTTAATCACATTTAGGGCACATTTACCTACACACTAATCACATTTTTCAGTTGGTTGACTGGAATTCCCCCATCTACTAAAACAGGCAGGTTGACTCTCAGAGTGAAATAAATACAAAGGTACAAACTTAATAGCAGTGTTATTTATAAAAGCACTAATAAGGAGCAGAAAGTAAGTGCAGGCGTACGTACACGTGTTCGTACAGGAAAAAGTGTGTTTAGAGCCCACTGAGACACAAAAACACGCACTCACAGTTAAACAGGGAGGTCTTTGTGCATCCAGCCAGAATGTCAGACAAAGTGACTATGTAGGAAAACAGAGTTAAGTGTTGAAAATATATATATAGCAGTAGTTGCAAAACTCAGATCCTTGAAAACCTCCACTAAAGATTCTGAATTGAAGAAAAACGATCTGACATTTGTAACTAACCGCTGAATGTGACAGATTTTTTCACTGAGCTTTTTGCTGCTCACTTCTCTTGGATTTCATAACCAAGTCTATATTTGTTCTGAACATACTGCACAAGTTGTATGCATCCAAATGCCTGTAAAATATGCACCCGCCCACACAAACTGAGTGGGTGCTTCTACAAAGGGTAATACGGTAGATGTGCTGCCTGTTTACAGACATCCCCTTGGAACAGGAGAAGCACAGTAGAGGCCTGCCCAATATCCTCACAGCAGCCCACTCACGAGAGAGGGAGGGAAGGAGATGCAGAGAGAAAACATCCTACTCTTTAATGCTGCATTTGACTTTTTCTCTTTCCACACACTGGACTTTACACTTTCTCTTGCTGGAATTTCTGCGACATAGTTACTGCAGAATTTTTACTTTTAACTAGACTATCTGTTTGCACAGACATTCAGAGACAGTCGTCATACCTTCGATGATGCTGTGAGGGAATATTTCAGACACAATCCCAAAGGCTTGATATTTGGCTGACATGGCCCGTGGAATCGAGTCTCTAGTGTCTCTAAACCCATTTTTCTCCATGGATTCAGCACAGGGCAGAAACTCTGACAACTGCAAGTTCTGGCTACTGGACCTGGGTAGGTGTTTTGATTATGTGTAATGAACGAGGAAAGACATAATGTGTAGGACACAAGTCATTTTCTTTCTCCTCTGCCTGTAAACATACAATATTTCTATATCAGGTTAGGTTTTAACTGATAAAACCCATGCCCATGCTACCAGAGTTTGATATAACTCTGAAAAACTCGGATTGAACGCAACGTGTCTTTAAAATTCTGTATTTGGTTGTCATGTAGAGAGAGAGCATTGCAATTTCTGCTTTTTTAATACAATGCAGTGGAAAAAGACAGAAAAGTGAAGAAAGATACATTACATAACTTCTTCTAGTTTTCCAATTTGATGTTATTGTTTGTTCATCTCGTCATGTTGAAGATGTAAAGAAAAGATAATGATAAAATCAGAGTGAGGCTACACAAATACAATTACTGTGCACAGTCTTTCTTTGTTGTAGATTCTACATCAGCTCCTTTCAGATGGGTTTTTAATTCAGGGGGCTTTCACAAATCAAGTGTGGATTATGTTGTGGCATTATGGCTGTGAAAGTAATTTGGTGAATGCACTGTTATGTGATGAGATATTAAATCTACTGAAATCACATTGACGAGATTATATCTTTGTGCTTATCTGTATGCCGGGTCAGGCAGGTGCTGCACAGATGGGCAGAGGGTGT
This sequence comes from Sciaenops ocellatus, assembly GCA_033000465.1. NCBI lineage: Eukaryota > Metazoa > Chordata > Actinopteri > Sciaenidae > Sciaenops > Sciaenops ocellatus. The sequence continues at coordinate 11,689,149 of CP136885.1, read as the reverse complement.
CATTGTAGACCCCATGGAGAAAAGAAAATAATGAGGTTGAATAAAACACAACAGGAAAATGAGGAGCTTCTCACGTAACCAGTCTTTTTTCTGTTGAATGCTTTCACACTTGTCTGCCTTATACAGTCTAATAAAGCTTTAAATGCGTAATATCAGACTATTTTAACCAGAATGTGTTTCGGATGGTTTCTAAACACTCCCATATCTCGAATCCCAACTACACGCCCTCGCTAACTATGGCTGTTGGTGGCAAGCCCTCTCCAGCATTGTCCACATTTTTACAGATCAGCTCGCCAAACCCCCTGGAGCTTTCCCACACCCTGCACCTCCTCCCCTAAAAAGCTTGTCTCCAACCACATCGACTGATGTTTGTTTGCGTCTGTGTGTTTGTATTTCTACTGGGGAAGATAAGACCACACGAAAGATGCTCCCCTGGTGACACCTCTGGAATCCCAGGCATGCTTCTGTGGAGCTGCGCAGACTTTCGGGATCACTCCAGTTGTACAGCGGCCCCTCCCCTCCCTCCTATTCTGAGACATGGGCACACACACAAAGTTGTAAATCTAGCATGTTCTTTTGCAGTAGCCTGAATAAGCAGTGCCTGAATTATGGCAGCTTGTAGATTAATTAGCAATGTAGTGGAGTGCATCTGGTGGGCTCTCTGTGGGTCTCTTCTCAGGAATATCAGCCCACAGAGTTAAACTGGGTAGAAGTTATTATTAGAAGATTGAATGCAAATCTGATTTTCCTTTGTATGCTGAGTATCAGTGCTGACTTGTGTGTGTTTAAGCAGAAGGTGGAGGCAGTTAGTTGATCTTTTGCAAGGTTTGAATGTCTGTAGATGCATGTATATATGTACAAGATACACAAGTGTGTGGCCCCAATAATCATCACAGCAGCATGATGCTCTACTGAGTCTACTCAGGAATTAACCATCAGGTAGAGACGCCTTTGATGAAAAATGAAGACACAGGTGCCAGTTTATTAATTGAGTCAGGATAACAAACATATTACTATTGACTATAATAATGTTTAGTTTCTTGCAGCTTGCACAGCGAACTCATTCAGACTAATTCAGACTAACTGAATAATCAACTTAAAAACTCAAGGAGCCTCTTGGATGCATAGTGACAATTTTGTCTACATGATGTCTTTTGTCATTTTGTTACTTTTTTATTTGTTGTTGTGGCAGGATTTAAAAATCTTTTTAAGAATCGTATCTTATGGAGGACAAACTCTCAGCTAGAATCACCCTTGCAAACAAACGTGTGCGTCCCCTTTCCCATGAGCACGCTGACCAGCTGTTCCTGAGGTTTCTCTACAATGAAAGACGCCGTGCAGGGCAAAGGGCATGGGTCATGTCCTCTCTGTGTGTATGTGTGTCTCAAGGGTTATTTTCTACTGAGGAGGAATGTGTCAAGGCTTCTGACCCCATGTTTCATACATTTACACCCCTGTTAGCACGTCCTCTTCAGTCTAATCAGAGCATGTAGATAGACCAGATGCTTATCTAAGTGTCAAAGTGTGAACCCTGGGGGTTTTTTTTCTGGGGGGGGGGGGTCTCTGCCACATTATCCATCTCCCAATTATTACTGAATTTTTATTTTAGTTTTACACCCATTTATTCACATTTTATATTTTACCAGGGAGATTTATTCTCTGCTAGTTTATGATATTCCAACCTTGTGGAATTAAAATTTCAATACTGGCAGCTTATTGAGGCAGCATTACAACCATGAACACAAAGGCACCATCTCTCACCAGAAAACCAATTGGTGTGAAATGACAGCGTGAAATATTTGTCTGTTTAACTTGCCCTGCAGCCTCTGATGTAAAAGCTGGGATGTACTTGCTAACAGCATGGTTACATGTTAGGTTGTGACCCCAGAGTGTCTCTGGTTTGTCCTGACTGCTGTGTCTGGCTCCCTAGTTCATTCCCTTTAAAAGCACAACTTGCCACCTGAGTGTTACGTTATGTAAACAAGTAGGTGTTTTTTTGTGCTCAAATGTCCACTTATAGTTATTTACCCAACATATTTAGGACTTTAAACCCCTAATAATTCGAAGGCATAGTCAGCACCTGTATATTCAGATTTTTGTATAACTAGTGGTTTAAAAAACTGTTGTTGTAACTGAAGTAACAATATACAGAACTCATAAAGAAAGGTTTTAATAGTCCTTAGAGACCAACAATAGTAAATGCTAAGGTATTCTGTGTCATCAGAATTACAGCTTTAAATAAGGTCCATGTTTGTACCCATGACTAAAACATTCCAGGGCAGTATCGTAAAAAACAGTTGTGACTCTGGTTTTCATTTGGTACTGCAGGGGAGATGGCAGAGGCAGGTAAATCACACAGCTCCCCTAAAATTTATTCTGTACTAAACAGTGAGGTTGTGTGTAAAGATTAGTGCCAACAAAAGGGATTATCTTCCATCAACTTGCCCCCAAGCAAGATGTACAACCCCCACACCTCCTATCTTTAAATATGCCCTTTGGGAGGAATTTATAGATCTCCAGAGCAGTTCAAGCTCTCCCTTCCCCGTGAGATGGAACGGTATCCATCTGATTTTTTTGTGTAGCAAAGAATTAATTGCAGGATGAAAACTGGATAAAAAGATGTGTTCTCTCATGCACTGCCTTGACACATTCACATTATTGTTGACTTGACTCACAGCAAAGAAAATCTTGCACGAAGCAGCTTCAGTCCTGCTGAATCAATAAAAGATCAGGGCTATGATCACTGAGGTTATTCTGATGATACTAGATGACCTGGACTTTGTCAAAGTGAGGTGGTGACGGGAGTCTCAGAGAAGATGTGTTTGTTGTAGCGGCGCCTGATGTGGGAGATGCTTCTGGGAACAGTGCTTTCTTCTCCCCTTGCATGCGATGTGAGAACACATGCTTCGTATCAGGGCAGCACAGTAAAAATAAGTCTCCCAGAGGCTGAATGACTGACACGCATGTTCACATGCAGATGCATTCATTCAGGCTGTGTAAAAGTGTCCAATGAGGGAAGGCAGAATTACCACACCTGCCGTTCATAAGAGCCATTGAACTTGTTCATGTGGTGTAATCTTTAGCAGCTGCATCTTTTTAACCACTTGAATAGCTAAATTATGGGGGGGGGGGGGCTCTCTTCAGCGTTTTACTCTTTAGCTGCTGCACAGTATCCTAAAATATCATCTAGTCTTGTATTCACTGTTAATATGTTTCTCAAAAACATTAAAAAAGCTCATTGTTTCTGACATTTCTACATTTCGCTTTGAAGCTCAACAAGTTGCAACATGATGTTATGCAATGGGAGGAGAGCATCGTCCTTGAGTCAACCCCAGCCCCCATAGAGATGTTTTTTCTAATCTGCACATAGAGAACATCATCTTCTGAGATCTTTCTGCACCAAGAGAGAGAGAGTGATAGAAAACATCAGTTTGGGAGTGTATTCAGAGGCTTTGTTAAAAACTTTGTCTTTTTCTGGTAGATAGTAAGAGAGATTCTCCTCATTCTTGGTTGATTGACAAAGTTCTTTATCATATCTAGGGATTTTTTTCCCCTTGCTCTCTTGTGTTGGCAGCAGAGTAATACTCTTAAATCACCCTGTTACCTTTTGTTGAACTGTGAAGTCTTACAAGAGGTGAAAGGTCTTGTCCAGGGAATGCTGTGTGGTGTCAGAATTGGGGTCATGTTGCACATTGAGATAGCACACAAAGAAATCCAACTTCAACCCCAAAGCTCTTCGGGCAGATAGCTTGCTGAGCCAGTCAGGAAGTTTTATTTCTTCATTCTGTAGCATGCAGCAGCATTTTTGATAATGATAAAGGCAACCAATGAGGGGATGTCAGAGCAATGGAGGAGAAAGGGGGGGTCAGGTTAAAGATGTGAAGGAAAACAGGAGGGAGTGGGCAGACAGGTGTGACCAACAGGTGGATATATGTTTGAAGTATTCAGACAAAGCCTCAAGCATCCCTTTATCCTGTTTTATTTTCTCATCGCTCCATTACCAGTTGAAGAGGAGCTTTCCTCCTACAGATTCCCCAAGGAGCCACCATCACAGTGAGGAGGAGGCCAGTCTGCCTACTGCTCATAATGCATACAAACATTGTACAAACAAACAAACAAATGTACATGCATTTTTTAATCATGTCAACCATGTTATCATATAACATGCTTTCGTCAAGGTTTTTTCACAATATGTAAAACTATACGTGCTAATATCATTATCACCCTTCTCTTTTCTTTCTCACCCTTAGACACCTTGTCTGTATCCAGTAATGATGCCCTACAGCCAGGCTCCAGCCAAACCCTGGGTCCTCACAGCTCACCAGGCCCAAAACGCCCTGGAAACACATTGAGGAAGTGGCTGACGAGCCCCGTACGGCGGCTCAGTTCCGGCAAAGCAGATGGCCATGTTAAGAAGCTCGCCCACAAGCACAAGAAGAACCGTGATGGCACAAGGAAGAACATGGACACAATACATGGCTCACAGAAGGACTCGGACGACAGTGCCGCCACACCACAGGATGAGACCCTGGAGGAAGTAAGAAGCAGTTGATCCTGTCAGAACATTCAAAGACACAGTTTTGGTTCTGACCTACCAGCTGACAGCTCATTCTTCTCCTTCTCGCTCTCCCTCTAGCGTATGCGAAATGAGGGGCTGAGCAGTGGTACCCTGTCCAAGTCTTCCTCATCAGGCATGCAGAGCTGTGGCGAGGAGGAAGGAGAGGAGGGTGCCGACGCTGTCCCCCTACCTCCCCCTATGGCCATCCAGCAACACAGTCTGCTGCAGCCTGACTCCCAAGATGACAAGGTGGGTCACACAGGACAATCTAAATAAGACACATACATAACTATAGACGGTCACAGACTCTGGTATGCAGAAAGCACAATAAACAGTACCACCCAAGACAAATAAAGACTGTGTTTTGAATTTAGGCTTAACTACAACAAAATAGATTTATGTGTTATGTTTTATTTTAAATTGCCGCACATGCTTCTGCTTCATCAGCAATATTGTGGAACACAAATAAGGATACTGTGTGCATTAATTGCACATGTAAAAATAAGTTAGCATAGATAAGTGCAGACACACAAAATAAACTGCTCTTCACGGGAAGATTCCAGCTGAAGCTTTTTAACTTGCATTTATAAATCTTTGTTCTTTTCAAAATGTAATAGTTTCTAGAATAAGTTATTATTATAATTCATTTAAGCAGCCAGATTTTGGTGTTTGGTTCATATAGAGGTGTTAAATATCACTTTACATTCACACAAAGCTTACAGTAACAACTAAACTTTTACTTTGGCACTAATAACTTTCCTTTCTTTTCTCTTATTTTCTTGATGGTTGCATGTTCCTTCCTTCAGCATTACGTTGATTTCTGTTCTGCTTCTCTTCTTTCCCAGTTTCCCTATCTGTCCATGTAAAACCACTTCATCATCTCACTTTGGATCCTTCTTTATTTGACTTTTTTTCTTGCCTTTTTGTGCTCTTTCTTTCATCAACTAAATGTCATTCCCTTGAAGTGTAATTGTTCTACTGTTGCTGAAGTGAATACTCCATTCACATGTTGCTGCAGTGGCGAGGTGTTTGTGGGACTAAATGGTGAATTTCCATTAAGTCTGGTTTTGAACAGAGGGTTTCTTTTAAAACTTTGCCTGCCACTGTGCCTCAGACTGGTCTCTGTTGCATAGGCAAACTTTCTCTCCAATGGAGTATTAAGCAACACTGTTTGCTGTATATAACTTGTTTGACCAATCGTAGTGCCCATGCTTGAAGAGCAGTCCAATCCCAGAGCTTGCCCTTGACCTAAACCCACCTCATAACCTCTGTTTCCCTGAGACCAGCCTGTGACTGGCTCCAACTTGGCCCCCAATTAACCCTTTTATCAGGGAGATCACACTCACCAAGTCCATATTTGGACATGTGGAATATCGGGGTCCAAACTCAACAATGGTGAGCTTGATCACATACACGGTAGTAGCCACTGAGAATGTATGACTCCAGTACGCATGCAGCACTGCCAAGTTTTACATTTGTCATGTTTTTCCACCTTTACCCTTAACTTTATTTCTTCCATTCTCTCTCTCTTTTTCAGTCTGCATCCCGTTTGTCTGCTCGTCCCAACAGTTCAGAGACACCCAGTGCTGCTGAACTGGTCAGTGCCATCGAAGAGCTGGTGAAGAGCAAGATGGTGAGATAGAAATGATAAACAAAAACTCACACGTAATTGCAAATGTGGCACATTTGAGCACAGAACAATTCTGACTGTTTATGCACAAACATTCACACACAAAAACGCACACACACACACACACACACACACACTTGGTGTTGTTGACAGAGAATGGCATCATGGCCTACCATTCATCTGTCAGGACTGTGACTCACTGTGCCAGCTGTCCACTGTTCCAACAAATGGGCATTGCACTCAAATGGCCCAGCACATGCATTCCCACTGGCCTACATACAGTAGAGTACAGATGTATACTAAAATAGTATTACAAGATCACGTACAGTAAACTCTCTGTTTTTTCACTTCTGTGACAGTTCTTTCTTTCTACTTCTTCATTCCTCTGTCCTCCTTTTTCCTCAGTCACTGGAGGATCGTCCCAGCTCATTGTCAGTAGAACAGGGCGACAGTAGCTCTCCCTCCCTCAACCCCTCCGACAACTCCCTCCTCTCCTCCTCTTCACCCATCGATGAGGTGGACGAGCGCAAGTCTGGCTTCCTCAAGAGGAGACAGTGAGTTACATGCCTGCGTCTTGTTAGTGTTTTGATAAACAAAAGCTGCTCGAGTTCAATCAGTTAATCATGTTTGTCTGCAGTTCTGTGCTTATATGGAACCTTTCTGATGATCATCCACAGCTGAGTGCATTACATTTGTATTACATGATGACAATTTCTGTTTTGTGTCTCTCAGTTATGTGCTTCTGGAACTGGTGGAGACTGAGAGGGACTACGTCAGAGATCTGGGATCAGTGGTGGAGGTAAGAAAAAAAAACAACAGATATGTATTTTAACATTAGTTTTCTTAGATTGTTTTTTTAATCCATGTTTACTGTATGTTTTATAAATGAGTCGACTTTCCTCCCCTCAGGGCTACATGAGCAGGATGAAAGAGGAAGGAGTTCCAGATGACATGAGGGGAAAAGACAAGATCGTCTTTGGAAACATCCATCAGATCTATGATTGGCACAAAGAGTATGCCTGCAGTCTTCTTCAGTCAACAAGCCTTATACATTCTGGGTTTTTAAAGTTGCTGTAATGTTCTCTGACTGGTTAAATCATCTCTTATTTGGTTCACAGTTTTTTCCTGGGAGAGCTTGAAAAGTGTTTGGAGGATCCTGACAGGCTGGCTCCTTTATTCGTCAAACAGGTGAGAAACATATTCATAGGGTGGGTTATCAAGTACATCTTATTGAATTTAAAAGTGGTCCTGAATTTTAAAAGAGGAAGGTTTACATTTTTTTCTTACCTTTTCTTCTGGTTTTGTTCAAATTACAGGAGCGGAGACTCCACATGTACATCGTGTACTGCCAGAACAAACCTAAATCTGAGCACATTGTGTCAGAGTACATTGACACTTACTTTGAAGTAAGAATGTTAAATCAATTTACACCTTATAGATTGTTCTCAATATTGTATTGTCCAGGTGATTAGTGTTTCCATGAGTTAATAACATTTTTATCTTCCATCAGGACCTAAAGCAGCGATTGGGCCACAGATTGCAGATCACTGACCTGCTCATTAAGCCTGTCCAGCGTATAATGAAGTACCAGTTATTGCTGAAGGTAAATCTTCCATAGTATGTCTTTTGCTTACATGCTGCATTTAAGCTAAGGAAAAGTACTCTTCATATCGTACATGTATGATACATGTTAAATCTTTCACAGGATCTTTTCAAAATGTCCAAGAAGGCTGGAGTGGATACGACTGAACTGGAGGTAATGTGATGATTTCAGCTCAACCTTTCTTAAAGTGGTGATGTTCAATAGTCTGTTATGTTTGCTACTGTATGATTGCCTGAGCTTCACATGACAAAACTTACATTTCTTAATTGTTTTTCATTGGACTCACATGCACATTACTCTCATGTTGCTCTATAGAAAGCTGTTGAGGTGATGTGTGTCGTCCCCAAGCGCTGCAATGACATGATGAATGTTGGGCGCCTTCAGGGTTTTGAAGTAAGACTCCCCTTTATCCTCTCAGACATTGTGTGTGCTTGGATAGCTATGCTATTTTAAATAAGATAACAATGTAAATAGTTTATACCCTGCAGAAATCAATTTCTAATTTCAGTCATCTGCCACTAGGTGGCAGCGTGCTCTCATTTTTTGGAGATATGTATTACATAGATTGTTTGTGTGAAATTAGACTTTGTTTTTGGTTTTGGTTTATTCCAAAAGAAAAACTTAGAAGAGCACTGTCCTGGTCCTTTTTCTGATTTCCTTTCCCTCTGCTCTGTCTCTTTCTTCAGGGTAAAATTGTGGCACAGGGCAGATTGCTCCTCCAAGACACTTTCATGGTGTCAGATCAAGATGGGGGACTTCTGTCCAGGATGAAAGAGAGGAGAGTCTTCTTGTTTGAACAGATCGTCATCTTCAGCGAGCCCCTAGACAAAAAGAAGGGGTTCTCCACTCCTGGCTACCTCTTTAAGAACAGCATAAAGGTTAGTGCAGCTCAGTAAAACTGCAGACAGACTGCGGTCAGAGCAAAATGTAAGCTTCCAACAATTGATGAAATTACACAATCTACAGATTATATGTCCATGTAGATTGAACCGTAGCTTCTCAATCAATCAAGAAGCCAATGTCAAGCTACTTTTATTTATTTATTTATTTATTTATGTGTGTGTTCTTCTTTTTCTTTTTGTTCTCCTTCTTCTTCTTTCTTCCTCCTTTCCTCTCTCATCACTTTAGGTGAGCTGGTTGGGTTTAGAAGAAAATGCGGACGACCCCTGCAAGTTTACACTCACGTCCAGATCATCTAGTGGTAACATGGAGAGGTACACCATCCATTCCACAAGCCCTGGAGTCAGTCAGGTCTGGGTCCACCAGGTCAGCCAGATACTGGAGAATCAGCGCAATTTCCTCAATGGTAAGAGAATTATGTGCAAATTTTACACCAAAAAGATCTGAACAAGGTCATTTAGTGGAAATGTGCACAAGTAGCATTATCTTAGATGGATTATCCTTATCCTTGGAACTAAATAATCTATTTTTTAATTAAGTTTTTGCACAAATATCATTTTGTGACATCCTCTTCTCCCACAGCTCTGACATCCCCCATAGAGTACCAGAGGAACCACGTGGGTGGTGGCGGGCCAGGCGGTCCACCCAGCAGTAGCAGCAGTAGTACTGGAGGCCTGCCAGGAGGCAGCAGCTCCAACAGTACCTCCAACATGGGAGGGGGAGGTGGCGGCGGTGGTGGCTCCGGAGGATCAGGGAGCAGCTCCTCCTCTTTGTGCGGCCCTCGCTCCCGACCCTCCCGCATCCCCCAGCCATCCTCACGCCTCCCCCAGCCCGTCCACCACCACCACCCCCCGGGCCCTGAGGGGCCCGACAGATCAGCAGGTATGTGGTCACCCTGCCACCCTCAGTCCCTCCCCTCTAACCCGTACTCAGACAGCACCACAAATGGAGAGCTGTTAGCATCAGAGGTCCCTAAGATGAGGAGGCTGGATAGTCCTCATGGAAGTAACAGTAATAACAGTAACAGGCCATCAGACAGCATGGAGGGCAGTGCCAGACCGGGTCTGGGGGGCTATGAAGAAACCCAAAAACACCAAACAGCTGGTATACCACAGATGGCGGTGGCTCCTCTGAATTTGCCCCTAAAAAATTCTCGAGTTGGGACAGTTTCTCCTCTGATTTCACCTCAGTCCCCTGGAGGTGGAGGAGGAGGAGGAGGAGGAGGAAAGGAAGCATTTATCCCCTCCAGCCCAGCTCACAAAGGCAACTCTTTCTGGGCTATGGTCCCTGCTATGCCTCCCTCTCCCGCCAGTCGGCCTGGCTCCTTCTCCTATCCCAGTGACAGTGGTGGTGGCGGGGACTCTTTGGGCAGAGGAAGCCACGGAACACCCTCTCATCACCGCCACTCCACCCACAGTAAGGACATAGACCGCATGAGCACCTGCTCCTCCACCAGCGAGCAGTCCATACACTCCACCCAGAGCAATGGGGTAAGATGCCAAGTCGAGGCCCAGGTCTCAGTGAGGCCTCTGGCTAATCACTAGTCACTAACCCCGCCCTCACTGACTGGCTGTCAGTCAGCCACCCTGCCGCTGGCTCTGAGAATGGCTTGTACATGGCAACGACTACTACACTGGAGATTAACGGCTATCTGAGTGCACTAACTTCACCGACAGTGTGTGTGAGAGAGAATCTTGTGGCTCTCTCAGAATGTACTAACAGTGTGGATCTGACTCTTAGAGCAACTCTCTGCTTTCTTAGACACGTTCCCTAAGCTTCAGTATGTGTTTGCTTCTCAACTGCAGCAAATAGACACTAACAGTTACCAAATTATTTTAAAAGCACCTTTTCTCTTTGATCTCTTCCACTCATAGCTTCCAAGGGAATATTCTCATGTGATAATCAGTGATCTCTGGTCAAATCTTTGTCACGGATGAGGAGCTCTTTCACATATTATACCCTTTCCCTTTATCCTGTATGCCGTTTGCAATGGTTAGCCTTGAGACTACACCATCTGCTGTTTGCTTCACTTCAACCCGCTCTGTGTCTCTTGAAACTGATAGCATTCCTTCTTCTCGGAAAATTGTTTCTTTACTTCATCTTTGCCCTGTCCTTTGAAACAAGTTCCTTATTTCAACATCTGTGACATGAGTATCATAAACATATGTTTCACAACCTTAGAACATAACTTCTCTTTTCTTATAATAACTTGTCAATCATCACCCAACATAGACGTAAATGACTGCTTTAATCATATCTCTGCAAGATTAAAAGCCTTGTGCAATGTTTTCTTTGCTGCATGAATCAAGCATATTAGCAAGGCTATTTGTGTGTATTTCTGTCAATCAAACCACACATTTGATTGGTGTGAAGCTAGTGACTGACTTACACTTCTGTCGACACCCTTTGCAGTGATGTATGTGCATGTGTGTATTTTAATATATGAGAATGTATTTGTGTGCTTGTGCAGTCTGTTATGTGAAATGTTGTGGAATCTTTTTTTAAACAGAGTGAAAGCAGTAGCAGCAGCAGTATGTCCACCATGTTGGTGACCCAGGACTATGTGGCAGTGAAGGAGGATGAGATCAGTGTGGTGCAGGGTGAGGTGGTCCAAATGCTAGCCAGCAACCAGCAAAACATGTTCCTGGTGTACCGGGCAGCCAATGAGCACAGCCCTGCCGCTGAGGGCTGGATCCCTGGCTTTGTATTAGGACACACCTCATCCTCCATCACACCCGAACACCCTGAAGGAACCATCAAGTAAGAATAAGAGATATTCCCCCTGTACCTGAGACAAAACCAAGCACATGTAAATGTCAGAATTCATCATTTAACAGAATAGAGACTGAGATTTTGTTTTTCTTCTTTCGCTTCTGGTCTTGTTTTCTTTAGAAAATCATTATCATGGCACACAGCTCTCCGTATCCGTCGAAAGTCTGAGAAAAGAGACAAAGAGGGCAGAAAGATGGAGAATGGCTACCGAAAGTCTCAGGACGGCCTGGTCAACAAAGTTTCTGTCAAGGTATACAGTGTGAAGACAAATTTTATTAATATAAAAAGTGTATTTGCTCTCTATCCTCGCTTTACTTTGTAATTTATGCAAGAAATCTAAATTTATCCTTACACTGTCTTTACAGCTTCTGAATCCCAACTTCATCCATGATGGTATGTGCACATTGTTGCTTTTGACCAAGGAGTGGATGAGAGTGTTTGTGTGTGAAAATTCTAAAGTAAATATAAAGAAAGAATGAACCCATAAACTTTAAACATGTTTCAAGCTGATTCTATTTCTGCATCACTTTCTCTCATCATCTCCAGCTCCTCCAGAGTTCCTCATACCTGTCAGCGATGTAGCATGTGAGAGTGGTGACAGCGTAACTCTGAGGTGTAAAGTGTGCGGTCGACCCCGGGCCACCGTCACCTGGAGGGGACCCGACAACAGCACTCTCAGCAACAACGGACACTACAGCATCACTTACAGGTGACAGCGTGTATCTTGACTTAATTTAATGTTTGTCAAATTCAAAGACAAAGCAGAGTTAGTCAGTGAGCCCGAAGTAGCAGTCTTTGTGATGGAAAGCATGAGGTTCATGGGATATGAAGCCTTAATACAAATCAATCAATGATTAAATCAGACTTTATTTGTATAGTACTTATCATACAATAAATGTAACACAAAGTGCTTCACATAAAAACAAGCAAACACCCTCCGCCCATCCCCAACCCTCCACCCCAACACCCACAGCCGAACCCCAATTTTCCACCCCACCCATCCCATTATAAACAAAGCAGAAACTGAGGAAGCGCCATCTCATCGTCGAGCAGTGACGCAGGTTAGAAATGAATTCGATAAAAAATAAATAAATAAACTAAGATACAATAAAATAATAACAATAGTAAAAAAGAAAAAGAAAAAAGAGATGAAAACCATTAAAAATGTATAATACTGCAATAGTAAAACAAATCTGGATAAATGTGTAAGTAGCTAGATAAAAAAGATAAAAAATAAATAAATAAATAATTAAAAAGGAAAGCATAATAAAATATATAGATAGCTTAAATAATGGGTTAAGATATATATATAAATAGACAAATAAATAGATAAATAAAAGAGAAAATGTTGTAACATTAAAATACATAAGCAGAAAAATATTTTTAAATGGTTCAAGTAAAAGCCAAATTGAAACAATAAGTCTTAAGTTTGCTCTTAAAAATATGAACAGTCTCTGGTGCCCTCAGGTCTTCAGGGAGGCTGTTCCACAAATGTGGACCACAGTGAAAAAATGTCGCCTCACCGTGGGTCTTCGTTCTGACTTTTGGTATTATTAAAAGGCCACTCCCAGAAGACCTGAGGGTCCTCGAGGGTTCATACGGTAAAAGTAAATCAGATAAATAGGCTGGACTAAGACCATTAAGAGATTTATAAACCAGTAAAAGAATCTTAAAATCGATTCTGAAATATAAAATGCTGCTGTACATTTGGCATCAGGTATCATCAAATGGAGAAAACATTAGGTTTAATGGTTTATCTCTTCTTCCTTCTCTCTTGTTACAGTGAGACAGAAGAGGCAGTTCTACGTATCGTGGGAGTGTCTGTAGAGGACAGTGGCGTGTACACCTGTGTCGCCACAAATGTAGCAGGGTCTGTCACCTCCTCCGCCAGCCTCAGAGTCTCAGGTGAGAGTCTTGTAATGTTACAGGGTGAACCCTTGAAGTATTTATTTGCCAGTGAGCCACCTGGATTTGTTCTGTAAAGCTGTTTACAGTAATTGTAGTTCTTTCAATCAAACGAAGAAACAAAAAAAGAAAAAGTCACACTTAAACTCAAGTTACTCGTTAGTCTATTGAAACAATTCTAAATACAGTATGTATTTTCAGGAAGACCTAATGATGGCAGTGAAGTCCTCTGGAAAAGCAGCTTCGAGTCCCACTACACAGAAATCACTGAACTAGGACGGTAAGAATGTATAAAAACAAACAGATTCAAACACTCACACAGAACTCCCACTGTCTGACTTCCGCATGATGTTCCTCGACTACATCAAAGCTAATAAATTCTCAGTATTACTAATGGTAGCACCAGTGACAGTAATAGTAGGAGTTAGAAGTGGTAAGTCGTATCTGGATGAGGTGGAGTTGACATTTCCTGTTAATCAACTACAAAACCTGCTTTCTTGTGAAGTGCATGTTCGTTCATTCATTCATTCATTCAAACCTTTATTTAAACCTCAAGAATCGTTGAGGTTTACCCCAATGATGTCGAGATACGGAAAAATGTGCAGTGTTGAAAAATGTAAAGAACAATACTCAGCAAAAACTGCACACTGAGGTGAAGTGGTTTAAAATTCTTTTCTTTTCCTGAGGTAGTGAGAGTATTGATCTTGAGAATGTTTTGTAGATAATTCCATTGTGTTTGCCCAAAATCTAAAGTACACAATAAACCCCACAGGATTTGAAGGATAAGACAGTGAGTAAAGCATGCATAATCCTGATTTTGCCTGTTAAATCCCATCCAGGGAAATACAAAGTGAGGAAATGTGAGGGAGAAGATTAAAGAATGGTCGTCACTATTTGAAGCAAATGAAGGATGTAGAAATGTTTAAATAAATAACATTTCTGGAGACCTCAACATGCAATTGTGCCAGACAATAATTTGTGTAGGTTAATCTAACCTTTGTTTCTGCTACCCAGGGGCCGGTTCTCAGTGACTAAGCGGTGTGACCAGAGAGGGAGTAAAAGGACGGTTGCAGCAAAACACGTTAACAAGAAGCTGCTACGTCGGGAACAGGTGCTGCAGGAGATCAGACTCCTACAGACTCTGGACCATCCCAGCCTGGTTAAACTGCTCGACACCTATGAGACAGCCAACAGCTATGTACTCGTACTAGAGATGTAAGTACAACAGTGTTTCCATGATGTGACTTTGCATTGTTTTAAAAATCTAAAAGTTTTCTCTCTTTGTCAAAGTCGCTAATGACAATTCAATTGTGTGTTTCTGTTTTCAGGGCAGACCAGGGACGTTTCCTGGACTACATAGTGAGCTGGGGCAACCTGACGGAGGAGAAGGTGGCTTTGTACCTCAGAGATATTCTTGAAGCTCTCCTCTATCTGCACAGCTGGAGGATAGCACACCTTGATCTCAAAGTAAATGCATATTCGTACATCACTGTAGAGCTAAAGAACTAATAGATTAATAGATTAGTCGAGCAACAGAAAATTGATTAGCAACTATTTTGATAATCAGCAATTTCAGCAATTTATTTCATTATTAATTAATTTTTTTTTTTGCAAAAATGGTTCACAATTCTCCGTTTCCATCTTCTTAAATGTGAATATATTGAGGTTTTCTTTGTCTCACCTCAATGCAAAATTACTATCTTTTGATTTTTGGTCTGTTAGTCAAACAAAACATTTGAAGACACCACCCTGGTTTCTAGGAGATCATACAAATCACTGTAAAGGAACATCTTTGATACATAAACTGTATCACATGACGGTTTTCAGATGTTTCCTCACCAGCGAGGAAGCAAACTTAGCTTGCTGGTTTCCTCACCAGCTTGCTGGTTTCCACATGATTGAATAAGTGTCCATGCATGATTTATTTCAGTATCAGAAACAGGAAACCACAGTTTTGCTCAGTGAAAGATGTTCCTCTGAGTCTAATGTTTCTCCTCCTCTTGTAGCCTGAGAACATTGTGGTGGAACATGCGTCTTCCCAGCCAGTGATCAAGCTGACAGACTTTGGTGATGCCATTCAGCTGAACCCTCCCTCCTCCTACATACATCCTCTCTTGGGAAGCCCAGAGTTCTCTGCTCCTGAGCTGGTCCTGGGTCAGCCTGCCTCACTGATGTCTGACCTCTGGAGCTTAGGTCTGTAACCCAGCACAAGTAGTTTGTAACTTAGATATAACATCATAGGAAAGGTATTTTGCAATACATGGTTATATGTAATATATTTTAAAGATGACTTGATACACATCCCATCATTGCTATGTGCTGCTAGCTAATTAACTGACCTATTCATCCATTAATTGACTGGTGTATTGACTAAATGATTTACAGGTGTGGTGACTTATGTTATACTAAGCGGCGCCTCTCCCTTCCTGGATGAGAGTTTGGAGGAGACATGTCTGAACATCTGTCGCCTGGACTTCAGCTTCCCAGAAGACTACTTCCAAGGTGTGAGCCCAGCTGCCAGGGACTTTGTCCGCCTGCTGCTCCAGGGCGAGCCGGAGCAACGGCCTTCTGCAGCATCCTGCCTGCAGGAGCCCTGGCTCCAGCCTCGAGGTGTGATAAACCGAGACACTGGACATGCCACCGTGAATCATACACAGCCACCATCTCAGAACCGTCACGCCTCACACCTGGACACCTCTAGGCTCATTTCTTTCATTGAAAGACGAAAACACCAGAACGATGTTCGGCCCATTGGCGCCATCAAGGCCTTCCTTCACAGCCGCCTGCTCAACCACATCTAACAAACAGGTCACTGGGTAGATGTGACAGCAACAACATGTACTGTAGACACCGGCTCCTGCATTGTTGTGGTTTTGGAGGAATCCTTCCTGTCTAGCAAACTAAAGAGGATGAGTTACAAGTTAACTTGGTTGAGCTGTATTCAGACCCTACTGAAAGAACCACCAGCAACATTTCCTCAATGATCGCCTTTTCCCTCACTAAGCCACAAAAGTCCTGCTGCTGCTGACTGACCGATCTCTGCTGATAAACCCTTAGACTCTTCCCCACCTCCCCTTAACCCTGGCATATTGTCATTATGCCTGCACAACAAATGAACTGTTGGAATCTGTTGGAGATTTCAAACTTTGACTTAGCAGGGAGAAAACCAAGCTTTCTCAACAAGCCAGCGTGAGCAAGTCTTGCGTTTCGGACAGTGTTAAACAGAGAAAATAGAATACTGTATATTAAGAGTAATTCAGGCTGCTTTAGGTTGAACACAAGAAAATGTTTTTTTTGTAACGAGAGATTACTTTTTGTAAATGAAACCATGTACAGTGAGGAAACAGAGAACTGTCTTTATTCATACCTTTAGGAAAACAAAGGTGAGTTAGTAAGTAGAAAGAAAACAAGAGAACTAGATGTGTGAACAAAGTGGCACCCGTCAGCAGGGTCCACTTATTCGAGAAGACCAAAACCATGTTTTCCAGAAACACATTGTAGTTACATTCAGTGCAATAGTTTGCTTTTCTTTATGCCCCCATTCAGTTTGAAAGGAGAAATCGTTTCAGTTTGTGACACTAAGAGAAACTAAATTAACTTGAACAAACATTCAAGTATTCGTCAGAGCTTCTCAGATTTCTAACTGCATCCGCCTTATTTGTAAATAACGTATTCCTGCCTTTCGTTCTCATTTTGAAAAATTTGTCTCAAATGAACAAAAGCTATTTAATTTGCCGAGTGTTAGTGAGTCCATGCAGCCACTCTCTGCAGACTCTCAGCAGCTGGATTTCACTATGAGCAAGCCGCTACTAAAAATGCACTCGTATTTTGCATCAATTCCCATGTGCAATGTTGCAGCTTTAACATTTATGCAACTATTTATGAAGACTTGTGTTGTAGCCGTATTCTTAAAAAGGCATGTACGTACCTGGTACTGCGATAGATGTCTGTATTGTGTTAACTCTTATGTATTAAGTTCAGTATTAATATCTGCAAAACCCCCAGATAAGAGGAGGGCTTTCAGAAATAATGTATAAAAATGTGTATCTATAAAATATAGGCACTTATGCTTTCATTTGTCATTGTTCTGTTTTTATTTTCTGTAACAATACCAAAGTTGACTATGCTTTCTTTTCCTGCTAAAATGTGTTTTTATGATTTCTCATGTTAAGTTATAACAGACGAAACTGAACCCAGACATATGAGTGTTTACAGAGGTTCAGTCTGGCTTTATTTATTCTTATTGTAATAAGAAATTGTTTGGTGGTTTATTGCTGAAAAAAAACAACTAATATTTCACTTGTCTTTTTTCAAGCTGTGCACAAAGTGGTTTGCTGTGCGAGTTTGTTTTTTGTAGGTAGATACTGGTGTATGTCTCTAGGTTTTTTTTAGCATCTCAGTTTGACATCATAAGACAGAATTGGTTGACATTTTACCAAGCAATAGGTCTTGAAAACTGTCTCAATGTGGACCATTCTTTATGGACTTTAAATTATTGGAGAATGCATTATATCTTTTAGGAGACAGATACCCAAATCTTATACCACTAACAGTTTAAATATATCCCTTTGATAAATATCAGCATGAGGTGTCTGCCATGAAAGAGATCTCTTCCAGTTGTTTTCATTTGAATGAGTTGATGTCTTTAGGTGAAGAAGTTGTTGAAACCTTTTTTTTTTTAAGTGCCAGTCGAGTGAGTCAGCTTAGAGAGATGGGTGCATTGCTTCTTATTTTATTTGAAGGTTTTAAGAGTTACTGACAGATAATCTGATTTAATGTTAAAGAAGTCAATAACATGTTGAGTTCAGTGACTCTTGTTGGTCTGTACAGTCTCTCATTTTGTGTCATTTTTATTTATTGGTGTGGATCTGGGTTTCCCAAAATCATGTTGTTAATCAGTTTATTAAATTCTCTTAAAGCCTATTCATGGAAGAATATGATTTAAGTAATAAAAAGCCTTTGGGAAATCCAGCCTATACATGATGTAAAGATGTACAGAGAGGGTCGGGTAGTTTGCCCACACCCAGGATGTAAACCTCATAACTGTCGTATTTTAAATACACATAGAACAAGACTGCAGCAATGTCATTTTGAATGTCTTATTATGACTTATTTTTACTTTTGCATGTATATTTCTTTGTACAGAAGATTGTGTTTACATGTTACTAAGTGTTGTAAATATTTTATTTTGTCCTCTGTTATTTTGCCATTAAACGTACAAGGAACAACCGGTGTCCCTAAACTTTGTGTCCACATATAGTACACACACATACACCCACATATGAGTTCTTCTTGAAATTATTCTTATTAATTTATCATTTCCAATAACCTTTGATGGCTGGAAGGAGCAGCGAATCTGTATTCCTGGCATGAGCAGAAGGCAGGGAAAAACCCTGAACAAAATGAGTTAAACAAAATTAATAATACATGAATAATAAACATCTTTCATGTTCTAACATGATGCTCATTTTAAGCTGTATAACTAGCATGTGTAAGAAAAGAACATGAACTTCATATGTGGTGTTATATTCTTGCATGAATGTGACAGTACTGACGTGATGATGATATTTAAACCAACAAGGGGAAGTCCTGGTCCCAACAATGAAAAGCAAGATGAGATAAAAACAAGTACAGTAATGATGAGTGAGTTTGTTTAGCCGAAGATGTGTATCTGTGATAACCCATAAAAAAAAAACCAAAGAGGGGGTGTTACTGATCTTATCTGTCGTCTGCAGGTGCTGCTGCTGTGCATGAACCCTGAGAATTTCATCACTGCATCGAACACACATTTTCCTACATCTTTAATCCACTTCTAATGTCATTGCCTCGTGTTTTCAAAAACCAAAAGAGAGAAGTTACCATAAAGATATTTTTTTTTGTGTTTTGAAGATGTGCATTTGATTATTGTCAAGTTTGTTTGTTGTTTGGTGAAGTTCCAGGACTACTGTTTAACAATAAATTACTTTGTACCGGTTTCTTCAGATTCTAATTTTGACTAAATTGAAGCTTTGTTGTTTACATAAATTTGTATCTAACAGCTGAACTGCCAATGCACCTTTGTTTATTAGCAGTTTCTTTATCTCTGCAGGTGGTTACACTGAACATTGTGTTCACACAAAAATGTGTGACAGGACTATCATGTCTCAAGAAGTGTGAAATTATTTTTGTTTTTGTTAGTGACAGCAGCAGTAGCACATAGTTTGCATGAAACCACAAAGAACAGTTCTATATAATCTCAACACAACCTGTGATCAAAATCTCACGCAAGACTTGTTAAGTGTAAAGGTGTTGCATGCTGGCATGATGTTTCCTCTTTCTTTGATACCTTTGTCTTTTATGTTATGCTTTGCAAATTCACTTTGGCCCACTAACTAATGGTGCATGATATTTAAATTAATTATATGATTTCTTAGTATCCAGACAATATTTCCCCCTTTATGACAGCTCATCTGCTGTAGCTTCTGGGTATCCTTTTGTGTCCAACACCCACTGAATTCAGCCTTCACTCATACACAGAAATCCCTGTCTGACTCGTCTTTTCATGGTTTTAACAAGTGAAACCCTGAGAACGGGTGAATGACCAAGATATCAAGTTATCTAGGCATGCAACCCTTAGTAAAAAGGATTTCTCAGTACTCACTGAAAAATATCTAGAAAGTAAATCTCACTTATGTGAATGAGAACTGCACACAAACAGATTATTATCAGATATACAGTATACCTTCAGTGCAGCCATGATCTGCAAGGCCACCAGATGGCGCTAAAGAACTAATGTTGTATTTCATGGTTGGTTTGATGATCACAAACTCATAAAAAACTGTTAAATCATGGAGTTACAGGTTTGATAAAAGTAGTTAGGTCAATAGTACAAAGTGGGGGGAGTGGAAAACAACAGAAATCAACCAGTTTCCATTGTTGGGCTAACAGAGGAGTGTAGAGGAATAACAGGCTCACCTCCATTTGTGAATTTCTTAAGTAGACACCTCACCTTGGTTTTCAGTCAAATCTGCCAGCTTGCCTGTTTAAAAGCTTGAATATAAGCTGAAAAAGCCTCTTGACCTCTATACAGTTCAGGGTAAGTCCCTCCACTCCTTTCATTCATTTAACTTTCTTCTTCTAATTGCAAAGCATGCAAATTCTTGGTAACTTACCCAAAGCTTTCATTCTTAACAGAGATTACCATTATTGTGCAACAAGAGGTAGCTCAACTGATTGTTTTGTTAAAAAATGCATTTTTAGACACGTCTGCAGTCCTTTGCAACTTTATTCAAAGTTTGTTTTTATCCATGTATGACCATTGTAATTGTATGTCAGGGAAATTGTCTTTAACCACAATGTCTTCATCAGTTGTATGAAAACTATGTTTGCATCAGTGATGTGGCTCTGGATTGATTAATCTCTTATCTGTTCAACTGGCCTTTTTATTACTATGCTTAGCATAGTAGAAAAGTAGTAGTAATAGTAGTAGTAGTAGTGGCCTCATTCATCTTTAGGTCGTCAATGCTTTTATGCATACAAAATATACAAAATGTTCCCAGGCTTTTAACACATTCTAAGAAAAGCAACCACATCACACCAATGCTTGCTGCACTTCACTACTTAACTGAGCTTTAAAGCTGATTGAATCGCCTTCTATTATGACACATCTACAGTGCATTATATGATGCATTGCAGATTATTTTAAATGCATGAAAATGCATTTAATGCATGTACAGTGTATTGTATATGCCTGTGTATATGTGTGTGTGTGTGTGTGTGTGTGTGTGTGTGTGTGTGTGTGTCCTCAAAATAGAGCAATATAGATCAGTCAGTACAGGACATGAAAACATTGAAGAAGCAGGTGTGACCCACAAACGGACTACCAGGCATACATTTTATTTCCTCTGAACTACATTGTGCATTGACACATTTCCTAAAAATAGAGCAATATAGAACAGTCACAACAGGTGACCTACCTCAGGCTACCAGGCCCTTTTTCTCATCTTAAAACTTACAAATGCAGAGACATTTTCCAAGTCCAATGCAATTCCCATGAGCACTGAATGACCCAAAAGGCATATTACACATTCTTTTATCTAGTCAAGTTTCAGTATATATAGCAGTCCCATCAGGTTCACAAAAGCATTTGGTACATCACTGAGCTGATGCATGCTGATCTTTTCCTCAATCACAAGTGCGACATTGTTGTTGGAAGCAAGAAGAGGATCTTTCACATCTTTAGTGACTAAAAGGATTCCAATCACCATTCCCTTGATGACGTCATCTTCAGAATCAGTTGGCTGCATGCAAAATCAAACAAAAAACAACAGAGGTGCATGTGCTTTAGAGATGCTTTTCCATATTGTGCATATGCACAAAGGATGTATAAAATTAGAAATGCATACCTATTTATTAGGGTCCAAATCCCAAAGCTGCAGTGTTTGTGCCAGTATGTTAAAATTCATTGTCTGCTCGGGGTGGTGTGTAGCTCAGTTGGTAGAGCAGCCACCCCATGTGCGAAGGCTTAGTCCTTGCTGCGGGAGCCCGGGGTTCGAGTCCGGCCTGTGGCTCTTTCCTGCATGTCATTCCCCATCTCTCTCTCTCCCCACATTTCCTGTCACTCTTCAGCTGTCTCTATCGCAATAAAGCTCGAAAAGGCCAAAAAAATAATCTTAAAAAAAATTAAAAAAATAAAATTCATTGTCTGCTGTGGCTCAAATTGCTGAGCTGGAATGAGCTAGAAAGATGAAACATGGTTCAATAACTGGGAATGATGTGCAAATGTTTCTCATGAAACATGAGCCCAATTGGCCAGATAGTTGTGTTGAATTTAAGGCCAAAAATACAATTTTGGAAAGGCCACACGCTTCACACAGTAAGTCACATTGACTTGAAATTTGACGCACAAGTCCAGCTCAATGTGCTCTACCAAAAAAAAGTGTCTTTGACCATAAAGGTCTGTCAGAATGGAAGAATACAGCCCTGCAGGACTGAGATACACATTTCTGTTATATTTCAATGGACAATATCTATCACAAATATGGCCACCATCAATCAATCAAAAAAAAAACAAAAAAAAAAACTGCAAGGAATGAAGCTTAGCAAATAAATTGACTATAACTCATTAAACATTTGTCCGAAAAACAAATCATACAGCTGTCTGTGTCCTGTGTCAAACAAAAAGTCTATGTTTAATCTAATCCATTTTCTAAACCTAGCCAAATAGTTTCTATGCCTAACCTTAAACATACAATAAGACAACCAAATCTAAAAGTAGGTCAACACTGAGTTTTGGTTTCACGCAGCACATGAGCCCCGGTCTCCTTGGTCAAAGTTCATTGTCTGAGCCCCGAAGACAAACTTCTTCCATGTGTGAAATGCTGCAGGCTTTGTGATGATGAAACAAGTGTGCGAATGATCAGAATAAAACTGGCTAAAGTGACTTTGCTTGGCTTTGTGAAGCCACAAAGACAGACATCCACAAAAAGCCTGTTGATCTAAAACCTGAGAAAATAGTGAGATAATGTGTTCAAGTACATATTCAAGCTATTTTAGGAACTATACATTAAGCGTACATGTGAATATTACCTTAACATTAACTTGGTCTCAGCCAACATTTCTGTCTTTCAGAGGCTGTAGCTGGCTCACTTTTAAAGCTAGAGGTACGATACCAGCATTCATTTGATACCATGTCCTGCTAACCTGTCTGGAAAGGAAGATCAGCTATTTTTAATTTTTGGAGAGGGGAAAATACTGTTTGTTTGATTTGTAAGTGTGATAAGCCTACCCTCATGAATCATCTAGAATTAATGCCCCTGTCTCACTACTCTTACTGTTAAGAAAAAATAAATATTGCAGAAAGAAAAGTTATAAAAGGGAAAAACTAGAATCCACAAAGTACATGCAAAAATACAATCAGAACACATCAGTGTACAGAAAATAAACAAAGAATTTTGCATTCAGTATTTTCATAGTGCAATTTTATTGAAAAAAAGGCAACAGCTTAATATGCAGAAATACAGAAATATTCAAATGTCCAGCATATATGGTTGAGAGAGTTCTGCTTACAGGATGTGACAGAAATGGAATATTATGTGTATAACTATGTTTTTATGAAAGCACACATGAGAAGGAGTGCTCTTGTCGAGCATGATATTGCTTGCGAGCAGAGATATTTATTAGTTAACAGTTATAACTGATAACAGAATATCATTTGTTTCTGTATTTAATAATTTATTTGGCCAGCACAAATATTTCAGCCACTGGAGTAGGACTGCACTGTTGCCAAGCAACACACAAACATTTCCTGTTCTGATCTACTTTATGTAGTCGATTTGGTGGAAATTTTTCACCATTATTTTTCTCGTCTTATTTTTTGTCTCGTCTGATTGAATTAGAGGGTAAACGGTAGGTGCGCTCTGTTCCACACCAAACTGAAAGCAGGAAACTAGGTAGTTTCTTTGGTAACAGCCGAGAAAAAAAAAAACTGCACACACACATTAGGGCCTTGAATTAACAATGTTTGAGTCTGTTTTTAATTCGGCGTTTATCTAATCAGCAACCAGCACTTGTTTTAGTGAGAATTTCTCATTTTTGTTACTTGTAGAAATATGTTCATCTTTGCAGTGCAAAGTTTGTTACAATCTAAAATAGATGACGTACATTGTAAAGTTAATGGAACAGTTGTTAGAATACCTGTAAAGCGTAGTGATACATAAAGTCAAAAGTCCCAGTGCTGTTGTGGTCTTGACCAACTCTTATGGAATGCCTCGTCAAATCAAATTACTTGATCTAAACTAACTGTTGTATAATCACCTGAAACTAAGAATTATTATATTTTTATCTTAGAATGAACCTTTTATATCTACAGATGATCATAGGTCTGCTTTGAAACTAAACCAGAAAGGCGTTTGCAATCTGCATCTTCACCACTAGAAGCCACTAAATCCTACACACTGTTCCTTTAACATAACAACATTACAGAAATAACTGCTTATGGTGACGCATACGCATTGTTGCTGTGATTGAAAAAATAGTAAGAACAACAAAAATGACTGTCAATATGATGCTTCAATTCAAAATAGAGTCAAATACAACTGAATAGAAACAAAAACTTTATAATAAAAAATCAGTAAAGATACAAACATAGAGTTAAAAATATATGAGCATTTACCAAGCAGGGAGGGTACACTGAATGACACTATGTAACTGCATTATGAGAGTTGAAGGATTTGGTCTTTATGGACTTTGACCCACATGAGATTAAACATCGGGGTATATCGGCCTTTGCTGATCAGTTTTGACAATTCTTTTAAAAAGTATTGTTGTTGAGTCGGAAAGTGCAATATCAAATCACTATGGGCATATGAAATGGGCTATCCTGCTGATTTCCAAGGGAAATGTAGTTCAACAACAACATGGATGAGATAAGTTCAAAATGCCTGATGGGTCTAATAAATACTTTATTTTTTTTATTAAATTAGTTAGTCAGTCTGCATGACAGAATATAGAGTGGAATGACATTATAAGGGAATATCTTAAAGTGAACATTGAAATGCATGTATCATGTCATCATACTTCAAATTCTGAATTTTAAAAATTTGACTGTTAAATGCTCATTTGTGCAGCAAGACTGACACCTTGTACAACTGACGACTTGCACTTCCTCTTTAAGGTTGTGGTTTTCTCGAGGTTGGGGTTAAGTGCAGATGTGCTGCTATAGATGCTATGAAACCTGTAGCACCAGCACCAGACCTTTTGCTGTGCAACAGTTTGTTCCATGCAAAACTGATGCACTTATGAGAGTCATCATTATCTGCAATAAAAGTTAATATCTGTTTTGTAAGGCTGTTTCCTCCAAATTAACACAACGAAATGTTCAGTGTCTAAGTATGGCTCAGGCTTCTTGTTGCTGGTGGCTGATGATTAAGGGGAAATAACTTGCCGAGACTTCTTATGCTGAAGCTGACAGCTGTTGTAGTTGACAGTTTCTCACTCATATTCAGCAAGTAGCACGTGATTTAAAAAAGGAAAACAAAATTTCTGCTACTTCACTAAACAATCTCAATTATCCAAAAACATGTTTACAGTACAATTCCATCAAACATTCTAATATAGCCTATAAAACTTATGAAAGTATAAAAATATAAAAAAAATATATATGATAATATATATACAGTATATACACACACAACATCATAGGACACGCTAAATTGATCCCTTTATGAATTGTCACAGCACTTACTGCTGCACTAACACTTTCTTATTGCAATGTACCTTGACTGTTTCCATTCTCTGTAAGTTGCCCTGGGGAAAATGACTAAATGTAAATGTAAATCATGAGACAATAGGATCAGGTTTGTGAAAGTACATACGACAGTAAAGCAGGTGCCAGCCTATCGCGGCATTGTGGTGACCAGGGTCAAATGAACTGAATGTTGTCTTCCATAATACATAGCTTGCCGTTGACATTCCATTAACATAAACAGACAACAGTGGCTCCAGACTAGCAGCTGACTGCTATTACTTATTTTTGATATCACAAAAAATGTCCTAGTCAGAAAAACACAATAAAAACCCCATCACCCAATTTACACAGCAGTGCTCCTCTCATCCAGGCTGGTGGTCTGAGAGTAGACTGACCCGATGATTCTGTCTTGAGGAAGGCAGACTTTGATCGTTTGGCACAGTCTGCAAGGAGTCCTGTTTATCAACCTCAACAGGTGCTTCCTGAACTTCTCCCCTACAAAGACATACAGGATGGGGTTGAGGCAGCTGTGAGAGTATGCAATGGCCTCAGTGACTTGTAAAGCCAATCTGATGGCTTTGCTGCTTTCACATTCTGCATAGATGTCCAATAGCTCCAGTGCTTTGAAGAACGAGGCAATGTTGTAGGGGATCCAGCAGCAGAAGAAAACAGCCACCACCACGAGAACTAAACGGATGGCCTGTTTTTTTGATGACTGGCTATACAGTAGCCTCCAAACAATCTGGGAGTAGCAGAAACCCATGATGATGACTGGGACAAATAGACCCAAAATGTTCATTTTAAATAGGCTGAAAACTCTCCAGAAATGAGAGTTGCCGTGACCAGTATTATGTGAAAGAGCCGAGGAGTATTCAGGTAAGCAGAACTGAGATGTATTACCATTAAACTGTTGTTGTTTGATAAAGATCAGGTCAGGAAAAGAAGCAAAAAATCCAGCCACCCATGTAACAGCAGCTGCGATCATTCCAAAGGACCTTGTCCGTGCTCTCATTGCGTAAACAGCATGGACTACAGCCAAGTACCGGTCGATGCTCATCAGACTGATGAAGAAGATTCCACAGTAAAAAGCAATGTGATAAATGCCCAGGACCATTCTGCACATAGCATCCCCAAACAGCCACTGGTCCCGGGCTTGGTGAGCTAGGAAGGGCAGGGAACACACCAAAAGAAGGTCAGCAACAGCCAAGTTTAGGAGGCATACGTCGGTCATGCTGCGGAGTCGCACCCCACAAGTGATGACCCAGATGACCAGGGAGTTCCCCAGAAGACCAAAGAGGAAGAAAATGCTGTAGAGGGCTGGAAGAAAACTGGCCCCATGACGCTCATACACACACAGCCCGAAGCCTTCAATATAGTCATAGTAATCTTCTGTGGTTTGGCTGATGATGGTGAAGGATGTTGTTGTAGAGCTGGTGAGAAACAAAACCAGAAAAAATCAAAAGAATGAAGTTCTCATTGTTTAATGTAACACAGACATAAAAAAGTATACCGTGGTGCACTGTAGCTGTGTGAAGTGCAATAAAACCTCCACTGTCCAGCAACAATAATAATAATGCAGATGTAATCTTGCAGGCCAGTTCAGGAGTGCAAGTCAGCAAAACAGATGTTATAGTTAAATACACTGAAATACCAGACTGAAACTGGAATGCAGCTAGCAGAGCATTCCAGTTTCAATCTGGTATCTACTGTAGCTGTTAAAAGAAATTCCTATGCTACTCTTGCTCTGTGAAGCGCAGACCGACAAAGATGCATGAGACTTTATGACAACATAGAGAACAAAACATGGTGGTATATGTGTCAGCTGTAGATTTTCTCTTACCCCGTTATGTCTTCTGTGGGTTGACTTTCGTTTAAGCCTCTGAAAGTATTGGTAGCAGCGATGGTTGGGGCCATGGTCAACAGACTGGATAATGGAAAAAAAGCATGACCTACTTACTGACTTAAGAAGAAAAAAAGAAGAAAAACTGCACATGTCTGTCTCTACAAGAATTACTTTATCTTACCTCTGTACTGCATACCATTGCCCTCAGAAAATAAACAACCTTTTCCCCAACATTTTTAAGTAAGTTCGAGAAATATGTTACTACATTTCTAAACAACCTGATGACGTGCAGGAGGGGTGTAATGTTTCAAGCGAGGGAGGGAGCGTCTTTCAGGAAGTAGTGGTCAGAGTGGACAGCAAAATAAATTTTAGTTTTTCATGTTTAAATAGAAATGACTTGACAATAAAAATATACATACATGTATATGAAGATATAACAGACTCTAGTTTTCATTGTCTCTCTGCAGCAGTGATGGGAATAACGGCGTTAGTAACGGCGTTACTTTTTTCAGTAACGAGTAATCTAATTGATTACTCTTCCCATCATTATAACGCCGTTATCGTTACTGCCAAAAAATGCGGCGCGTTACTCTGATTGAAGGCAGCTGTTTTTCATCAGACCAACTAGATCTCTAAGCCGAGCGGCAAACATTTTTTTTGTTCCTCCTTAATCCTTGGTGAGGGCGGGGGCACGAGACATCGCATAAATGATGACGATTGGCTGAGGTTGAGTAAAATTCCATGGTAAGCCAATCAGAGGTGGAGTTGGGCGGGTGTTGCTTTGCTTACACAAATTCGAAAGCCCGCGTAGCCTAGTGACTAGTCTGATCAGACACACAAAGACGACACAGGACATTCACGTGAGTCAACGAGAAACTGGAATGGCGAGCGCGAATAGTCCAAAAGTACTGCTTCTTCCAACTACAAAGAGGGAATATATTATTTATTTCTTGGTACATTGCTCAACAAGCATAATTTAATTTTGCTTAGTAGTGGCCTGTTGAGGTGCAATAAATATCAAAAGTTCCAAAACATCTATTGTGTTATTTTTATCGATCCACTCTATAAACATAGTAATTATAATATCTACAATAATCCATGACATTTTATTGGATGCTAGTCTCACTTTCCCACAGCAACGTTAAAATAGTTTAGATTTGTGTACTGTGGATTTCTGT
The DNA here is from genome assembly GCA_033000465.1 of Sciaenops ocellatus. NCBI lineage: Eukaryota > Metazoa > Chordata > Actinopteri > Sciaenidae > Sciaenops > Sciaenops ocellatus. The sequence continues at coordinate 11,660,534 of CP136885.1, read as the reverse complement.
TATGTATTGTATGAAGTGTCCATTTCATTATAATATTCAGATTTATCATAAATAATTGAACACGCACATGTATTTTAAGTTCCGTCAAAGAGGGGTGGAGGTGCGGTCCAAATTCTTAGACACATTTGAGCATTTAAAAAAATTACTTGAAAGTAACGCAATAGTTACTTTACAAAGTAACTAGTTACTTTTATCATTTGTAACTCAGTAAGTACTTTAGTTACTTTCTGGGAGAAGTAACTAGTAACTGTAACTAGTTACTTTTTTAGAGTTACTTGCCCAACACTGGGTATAAGAGTGACAATTTTGATCATCAATCCTTCTTAGTCAATCTTCCCAAAAAATAGGATTTTGTTTTAAAAATAAACAACCACGGGGTGTCGATTAGCTCAGTTGGTAGCGCATCTGCCCCATGTACAAAGGCTCACCAGCGGCCAAGGGTTCGAATCTGACCTGTGGCCTGTATGTCATTCCCCATCTCTTTCTCCCCACATTCCTGTCACTCTTCAGCTGTCTCCGTCAAAAATGAAGCTTGAAAAAGGCCAAAAAATATCTTTAAAAAATAAATAAACGACTACAATGTGTACAGTAGACTGTTAGTGTTGGTAATTGTCTTGTTAAGAAAGCTGTTATCTCCAGATTTGGTATCTCAAGATAACAAAAGGTAGTTTTTGCTTATAATTAATCACAGATGGCTGTAGCAACTGATTTAAGCGGAAAATTGTCAGATCAAGGATCCATTAAGTATTGTATAGTATAGTGTCCATTATTGATGGACATAGGCAGTTATTGCATTGTGTTTTGCTGTTGGAGATAACATTCAGATCCGTCTCGTTATTTAAGGAGAAGACTAGCCTGACCAGACCTCATTTTCGTGTTCTCCATAAATACCCCGAGAACTCAAGAAAATTTTGTTTTCTCATGATAACGTATCTTTTTATCCTGAGAAGCCTTTTGTTTTCTTGGGCTAACAAGAAAAAATGAATCGTTATCATAACAAAAAGAGCTTTATTATCTTGAGATGATGAAATAATTAAGTAGTGATGTCAAGTTAACAACATTAAAACAATAACATGCATGCCTTTCTCTGCTTCCATATGGATCAATCTAGATCTGGATCAATCTATTATTATTATTATTGTTGTTGTTGTTGTTGTTTTTCAGCTGAATTGCACAATTTGTACCGTGGTGTACATGGTGTATGAAGTGTATAAGTCTACAGTGGGATATTGTTTTTATGCATTGACCATTAAGCATATCTATTGTTACCAGAGCTGAAAGATCACTGCCCAGAGCATGCATGCAAGTTCCACACCAATCAGGCATATTTTGAAATAAAAGAAGCAAGAAAAAATAATTTCTTCATCAAGACCAAGGGGTCAGCAGTATTAATAATGTGAATCTGCCTCTCTGCATTGTTGATTATGTCATCACCATCACCAACTTTGATGACTCTGCACAGGCATGGTTATAAATGTATTTTTACCAGCATCTGTGTGTGTCTTTAGAGTCTGCATTGAATATTGTGCACACCAGCCACAGCAGCAGCAGCAGAAGAAGACACTTGAAGGTTGATTTAGCATCCTGTAAAAGTATGGGTGGTTTACTTGTTTCAGCATGGACCAGTTTGTCTCTCAAATTGTGTAAATGTTTTAAAGTAATCAAATTATGCAAAAGATAAGCACATGTCAGTGTTGATGAGTTGTCTTGACTTTGCCTGCTAAATGTTATTCGGTAGAGAAGATGATTCTGGATGAAGGTCTGTCTCTTAGGCTTAGAAAAGATATGAATTAAAATCCCACTCCCTTGTGTGCTTTTTCATTTTTACCTTAAGTCTGGAACTCGATGAAATACTTCTGTTTCTTCAAATATTTAAAAAATAGCACAATTTGAGTTTTGTGAATTATTGTGATAATGACATGGCAATGGCAGTGTTATCTCACTGCGGTTACAAATGATGAAAGAAACCATGATAGCATCAGCATCTCTTTTCAAAAGCAAATTTGAACATGAATGTGTTAAAATTTACGTCTCTCAGCCCCAGTCAGCTGACTGACTCTATTCTTATCAGATACTTGAAATGTATTGAGTATTAAACCTCATAACCACAAGCTGTATTATCTGCTGGGTTAGTGTTAAGTCATTTAACCAACATCTTACCAAGGTGAAAAATACTGTTTATCTGATTGCATTGTGCCTTTTTTGATTTTGACTCTGACACAGTATTATCTAAAGGTTAGTGTGTTTGTAATGTTACAGGTTGGACATTATTCAGAAATCATGTAAATGCGTATAAAAGTTTAAAAAGAAAAAGGAAAAAGCTTTACCTGCCAGTGCTGGTAACAAGTTGGTTGATAGTGGTGTTCATCTTGTATCACAAAATGCAGAAGTGGACGACTGTGCATCAAACCTGATTAGGCGTGGTACAGAACTGAGAAATGTTTTTCACACAATAAAGATTAGGTGTGAGAAGTGCGCAAACATTAAAATACTCCCACCCCCTAACCAAGCATCAGAGGGGCTTGTGGGTTTTGCACGTAAGCGGTGTATGGTTTGATACTTCCTGAAACTGCTTTTCGAAATTGTTTAAGAACCACAGTGTCTGCGGATACACTGAACCACGTCCACATATGCAAGCTTTAAAGGTGACTAAGACCAGCAGGCAAACACAGCAGGAGCTTGCAAACTCTGCATGTGGGTTTGTGTATTAATGCTTAGAGGAAGAGATACCGACACAGTCATCAATGCAATCTATGCGTGTGTCTGAGGTGACAAATGTTCACCATCCCAAACTGACAGGACTTGAGAGTCTGCCCAAAATCCAGGTGTGTTAAAACCATACAGAAAAGAATCAAAACTATAATTAGTGCCAGTGATAACAACTTTCTCATTTCTTTCTGAACTTCTCAAAAAAGTTATTAGGTTTTATCAGTCAGCAGCTGAATTGAAGGTATGGATGACCTAACACCAGCAGGCTAGTCAGGCAGGATGTTGTTACGTACATGACAGAGGGATTCTGCTCTGCACACGTCTTGTCAAATAATTACAAGCTGCCTAGAATACCTCTCGTCAAACATCTTTGGCTCTCCTCGGCTCCACCTTATGCTTTAAAAAAAACAACTGAGGAAAGTAATACAAACAACCAAATACAACCTGTCTTATTTGAGGTATATAATACATTTCCCAACAAGTACAGCAGCAAAGCTATAAATGGATGCAATGATCATCCCTTACTCAATATACTGTATGAGGCCTTTTGCTTCCTCCCTTCCTAGTGTTTCCTGTCGTTTTTCCCCTTCATTTGTGTTTCAGTCTGTCTTTTCTCTGTTGTGTGTGTTGCTGGCTCGCCTCACCTGCTCCACAACATGTTGTTATAAACATCAACTGTACTGAGGCTTTTATACCTCAACCTGTTCAAATGATATTAAGGCTTAAAGTTATACATAATTAAGAGTGTGACCACTTTGACTGACGGGTGGGTGTTGTTACAGGTGGCTTGTTTGAGCACCCAAGCTTCATACAGCCCACCTCAGCCCCACCGATGATCCACGCCTTTGCCCATAATTGGATAAGCTGGGAGGTGGAAAAGGAAGGACTGCCAAGATGGTGACAGCTAGAGCCACCAAACTCTGAGCTACGTCCATGTTTTATAGTGTTTATGGTCCAGCTCCTTCAGCCAATCATGCTTTTCAAACAAAGTCTGAAGGCCTGGCATTGGTGGCAAATACAAACAAAAATACAATAAACAAAATCCAGGACTAAGAACAAAAATCGTTGACAGAGGCAAGAACGCAGTTAAGCTACAGACACAGTATAGACACATAACGGACAGACAAAGAAACAAGGAAAACACAGGACCTAAATAATCAGGCAGGACAACAGGTGAAACTTATCATTTCTGCCCTACATGTCTGTATGTGTCAAAACATTGTTATAATCAGTGTTGCTTGGCTGTGTGTCGCTTGAATTGCTACATGTACCAGATAGTGGATATTGTTGCTGTACTAATGTACTAAGTATGCTGTTTCCTGTTGTTTTGCATAGCTTGCACTCTGCCATGAAAAAGCCACCCCACTGGTTTCAAATCATCTCGTCAAATAACTGCATGTTTTTTGCCAGCTGGCTAACACTGTGTCAAGAAAGTTGAGATCCCTGATTCACTAAACCAGCAGAAAGGTGATATGCGACTCTCATCAGGCCCTAAAAGTGGAAAGTAAAAAATTTCATCATCAGGCCTGAAAGCAGAAAATAAGGAACCTACCATCGACAGTGAAAGGTGGTGCAACAGGATACCTGTGACGCTCCGTCTGAGTGAGGCATGAGTGGAGACGGTGGCAGTGGGCAATAGGATACCTAGGGACTCTCCATCGGTGTGAGGCATGCGCAGCGAGTAATAGCTAAGCTGTACAATGATTGAAGTTAATTTGGTATTAAGAAATGAGGTGTTAAGATAAATGTGATAATGAATGGAAACATGATGATATGATTATAACTGATTATTTGATTATTAATAGTTATGAATGCATGAGAATGTTAGAAACTAGGACAAAGGTAAATCATGAAATGTTGATTAACTTGATGGCAGAGTGAAGTGTGGCATCTTGACCAAAAAAGGAGAGAGGTGAGAAAGGAAGTGCACTACACAGAGAGGATGCAGCAGGATGGATCAGAGAAATAAGGGGGAAATCATATAGTAGGAAGAGGTATAAAAGACTACTCCCCAGGGGGATCGGGGTTAGTCCTCGGCCGGCACTCGGGTTCAAGGCATGCTGATTGATCAACCACATCGGAGCATTGCATTTTGAACTGAAAATTTTAACTCAAGAGACAGAGCAGATGAGCAGCCCAACATCGCAGAAGGGGACTCCAAGTATCTACAGCCAAAGAGAGAGTGCCATGCTAAGAGGGCTAGCCATTGCCACCTGGCTGTGGGACATTAATCTGGCCGAAGAGGATTCACCTTTTGCTCATCCTGCCATCAAGGCCGAAGACTGGTCAGTTATCAACCTGGCTGAAGAAGGATTATTTCACTTTTACCCTTTTTCTCATCCTGCCATCAAGGCTGAAGACTGGTCAGTTATCAACCTGGCTGAAGAAGGATTATTTCACTTTTACCTTCCTCTCATCCTGTCAGCAACGGCTGAGGTCTGAACAGGGACTCTCCAGACTTTGGACAGGGTCAAGGAGTTTCGACAGCAACTAATAAGGTTGGCAGTCAAGGAAGGACCGTACAGGGCCCGTGCACCACTTCCCTCTCTCTCTCCAAATTGAACAACTGATCAGCCAAGCTACAGCCTTCACACCATTGTTAGAAATTAAATATCTTCTCAGTATTAGAGATAAGATTGAGTGTCATTAGTGGAAGTAACCAATCAATTTTGAATCAAATGATGCTGTATGCCCGCCCTTGCTTCATTTTGCAATAAATATTTCAAATGCAGTTAAAGATTAAGTTGTGGACATTGAATTTGTAGCATCCCTGAAGGGTGTAATGATCAGGTATAGTGTGTTCAACATCTTTGAAGGTTCTAACAGGTTACTCTAGCCCACGAAATTAACAGACCCTTGGAGCTTACTGTCCAAGCTACTAAAAAATATCCTAGCAACCACACCAAGTGCCACGATCATTTAGAGGAGAGCTGCCGTTAACGGGCATGGCTAGTGTAGTATTTGGCCCTGGGGCTATTCGGTCAGGTGCTATGCTAGAGTAAGCAGGGTAGACGTCCGGATGAAGGCAGTTAGAAGCTAGACGTCTCTCCTCGCCACCAGCTTAAACAGTCCTCTGACCTGACCCGACAGGGTAATACCCACGGGCTTGAGGATCGGACCCTTTAAACGGAGAGCTGGACCAGTACCACCTGTACAGGGGTAACTCGGGATCGAACAACTGGTACATTTACAGAAAGGTTGTTCAAAGAAGTAATTCTTCTGGAAGATTCCTGAAGATATTTGCAGTCCCAAAATAGCCTATATGAAATTAGAATTACCCAGAATTACTTATTTTTGACATCACAGAAAATGTCCTAGACACATAACAATAACCGTATCCCCCACTTTAACCAGCAATGCTCTTCCCAACCAGGCTGGTGGTCTGAGATTACACTGACTTGATGATTCTGTCTTGAGGTGGGCAGACTTTAAACGTTTGGCACAGTCTGCAAGGAGTGGCAATGTTGTAGGGGACCCAGCAGCAGAAGAAAACAGCCACCACCACGAGAACTAAATGGATGGCCTGTTTCTTGGATGACTGACTGTACAGTAGTCTCCAGACAATCTGGGAGTAGAAGAAACCCACAATAATAACTGGGACAAATAGACCCAAAATGTTCACTTTAAAAAGGCTGAAAACTCTCCAGAAATGAGAGTTGGTTGAACCAGTATGACCTGAGGGAGCTGTAGGGAAATCAGGGAAGCAAAACTAAGATGTATTATCAATAAACTGTCAAAGATCAGGTCAGGGAAAGAAGCAGAAAATCCAGCCAAGTAGGATGCTGTTGTAGAGCTGGTGAGAAACAAAACCAGAAAAAAATAAAAAGAATGAAGTTCTCATTGTTTAATGTAACATAGACATAAAAAAGTATTTTACGATGCACTGTAGCTGTGTGGAGTGCAATAAAACCTTCTCCACTGTCAAGCAACAATAGTAATGCAGTTGTAATCTTGCAGGCCAGTTCAGGAGCACAAGTCAGCAAAACAGTTCCATCCATTACCTCTAACCGCTTATCCTCATTAGGGTCATGTTGGGGCTGGAGCCTATCTGAGCTGACTTTGGGCACATAGAGAGAAACAACCATTCACATTCACAGCTACGGCCAATTTAGAGTCACCAATTAACCTATTAACTTCATGTTTTTGGACTGTGGAAGGAAGTCGAAGTACCCAGAGAGAACCCACGCAGACACGTGGAGAACATGCAAACTCCACACAGAAAAGTTCAAACCAGGAACCTTCTTGATGTGAGGCGACGGTGCTAACCACTGCACTACCGTGCCACCCAGCAAAAACAGATGCTGCTAAAAGAATGTGCTACTCTCGCTCTGTGAAGCACAGACTGACAAAGATGCATCAGAGACTTTATGACAACATAGAGAACAAAACATGGTGGTATATGTGTCTTCTGTGGGTCGGCTCATATTTAAGCTACTGAAAGCATTGATAGCAGTGATGGCTGTGGCCATGGTCAACTGCCTGGATAATAGAAAAAAAGGATGACCTACTTACTGATAGATAGATAGATAGATAGATAGATAGATAGATAGATAGATAGATAGATAGATGACTTTATTCATCCCCGAAGGGAAACAGTATACAATAATAATAACAGTATATAGTAATAATGGCAGCAACAGTATGTAATAATAATAATAATAATAATAATAATAATAATAATAATAATAATAATAATAATATAGATACACATAGAAATATGTCATATTTAGCCTGTGCAAGGTGTGCATATATACATAACAGCAATATATAATATGTAATATGTACACATGTATAATTATGTGTATATACACAAGATATGATATGATATATGGTATATGTATAATATATGCATAATAAATACTTGACTATACAAGACATACACACTATAGATAATGTAATATGAATATAAAAATATGTAAATAGCATGTGCAAAAAGATAAGAATATTGTATAAATATAATATATAATATCAATATGGTTTATATTAACACATATCACATATGATGTGAAGTATATGTTCCAGTATTTGGAGTAGATTGTTGTACAGGGTACACAGTGCAAAAGGTGACAGGTAGATTTAGTCCAGTTCTGTGATAGTGGCTCTGACAGAGGTAGATGAGTTATAAAGTCTTATTGTGGTTGGGAGGAATGATTTCCTGTATCGTTTCTTAGAGCAGCAGGGTTGAATGAGTCTGTTGCTGAGGCTGCTCTTTAGTTTGTCCAGTGTTTTGTGGAGGGGGTGACAGCAGTTTTGCCAGCATCCTGTCCTCCACCACCTCGAGACTTGAGAAGAAAAAAAAAAAAACTGCACACATGCCTGTCTCTACAAGAATGTACTTGAAATTACTTTATCTTAACCCTGTACTGCATACCATTGCCCTCGGAAAATAAACAACCTTCCTCAACATTTTTAAGTTAGTTCATGAAATATGTTATATATATATATATATATATATATATATATATATATTTCTAAACAACTCGATGAGGTGCAGGAGGGGTGTAATGTACCAAGTGAGGGAGGAAGCTTCTTTCAGGAAGTAGTGAAGTGGTCAGAGTGGACAGCAAAATAAATGTCACGTGACAATAAAAACACAAACATGTATATATGAAGATATAACACAGTTTTGTCTTCATTGTCTCAGTGCAGTTAGGTTAGTGTTCAAAGCAGTACTGTGCTCAATAAAGAACTTTCACAGCCAACGGACACAGACACATTCTATGGGATGGTGGCAGGCTGGAGGGTGCCAATCTTGGACTGGAGCAGCGCGCACCGGAATGCCAGCCGTGGGACTGGGCAGGGGGCGGGCGGCGTGAGGCGGCTGTAGAGAGGCAGCGGGCGGCGCCAGAACGCGGTGGGAGCAGAACACAGGGCAGAGCGGAGCAGCACGGCGCAGGACAGAGCCCGTACACTGCTCACGGGAAGTAGGCTTGGAAGCCGATGCCGTTCGGGCAGTGGAGGTGGTTTGTCACCGGCCGGAGTTGAGGGGGAGACACGCAGAGCAGCAGAGGGTGGGAGAGAGTGTGGTCGCGACGCACCCCTCTGGATTTTGGTTCAAATTGGCAATTTTAATAAACTTTTTAAATCGTACCGTATAGTTTCTTGCTCTGCTTACCCCTGATTACAAAGAACCTCGAACAGCACGCTTCAATTTACACAGAACACCTCGAGCTGGCGGAAGCCAGACACAGAAACAGCATAGAGTATCCGGTGGATTTTCAAAATAAAATACCCCGTGCAAACTGCCCGTCCTAAAAAATGACAAATGCGAAACAAATTCATTACCAAATAACCAAATCTGAGCAAAATCTGGCTGGCTAAACGCTCTGCTCCTGAAACGCTCCCGGTGGGGTTTGAAGTCGCTTGCAGGACGGACCAAAACAGCGTCGCAGCCGCGACGTGACAGAGACGTGCCCTATGGGGTTTTGGGTAAGCCTTTTGGAGGTAGGCTCTCTCTTTAAAACCTAGGTGGCGTTCTCTGCGTTTTTATCCAATTTGCTTCTTCTTCAACTTGCTCTATTTATAGTTTTAACTTCCCCTACCACATGTTGATTATATTATAATATATAATATATTATTATATTTATGTCTAGCATTATTATCTTGAGATAAAAAGATAATCAACCATTATTACAAGAACGCAAAAGGTTGCGTCATCACATTCAGCTGACTTTTTATCATATAAAAACTCACAAATGTGTTATGTGTTGTGTTAAACCTCATAACCACACATAATCGCTGGTGGGTTTAGTGTTCAGTCAGTTAACAAAAACCAATTGTACTCTGAATTATCAAAGTGCTGTTAAGAAGGTAGTTGATAGTGGTGTTCATTCTGGATCATAGGATGCTGAGGTGGATGGCGTAAGATTAGGCATTAGAAGCGTGCCAAAATTACAATATTCACACCCACTAACCAAACTGCAGAGGGGCTTGTGGGTTTTGCACATAGACAAAATATGGTTTTATATTTCCTGAGAGTACTTTCGAAATGTTGGATGAAACCACAGGGTCTGCGGATGCACCGAAGCATGTCCTATATACAGGCTTTAAATGGTGACTAACAACAGCAGGCAAACACAGCCTCAGGCTCGCAGAACTCTGCATGTGGGTATGTGCTTTTATGCTTGAAGGAAGTGATACTGACACAGCCATCAGTGCAGTCTAGAGTAGCAGTTGTTTTAACCCAGTGTATAGGAAGCAAATTACTTTCTCTGAGTAGGGAAATGTTCTGACTAATATCTAAGGATTGATTTCAGATGTGTTTCAGATTCTTTGCAGTTCTATCATCATCATTTTGAATCAGCAGCTGAATTGAAAGCAAGGATGACGTCACACCAGCATGTTAGTCAGGGAGAAAGTGACACAGGGATTCTGCTCTGCACACTTCTTGTCAGACAATTACCAGCTGCTTAGAATGCCTGAAACTTATCCAAGTAGTTTCTCAAGTCAGATATCTTCTCCTTGACTTTTTATTTCAGGTATATAATAAAATGCCCAACAAATACACCAGTAAAGGTATATATGAATGCAATGATCAGCCCTCACCTCACTCAAATATTGTTTGACAGTTTGTTGTTTACTTCTAAACTTGCTGCTAACTAACTCAGTGTCTTACAACTATGCGCTACATGGCTTATGTGTATGTGTATGGTATTAACATTTTACTAACTTGAAACTGCCTCTAACATTATGATGGCCACATTTCATTTATATCGTTGGCTGCTCTGTGTGTCTGTATGTGTCAGTTGGTTGTGTGTTGCTTGCATTGCTACATGTACCAGATAGTTGGCGTTGTTACTGTATTATTGTGCCAGTGTTTTGCTGCTTCCTGTTGCTCTGCATGCACACTGTCTAAAAAAGATGCCTCGCTGGTTTCGAAATATTAAATCAAATGACTGAAGTTGAAAAATTATACTAGCACATTTACAGAAAAGTTGATTAGTAATGTACTGCTGTGGCAAGATGCTTACCTTGTGACATTTCATACATGAGACAGAACAACAGCTGAAATACACAGATCAGTGGCCTGAACGTTTATTTTCTTACTTACTATATTTATAAAAAATAAAAGAGCAATCAAGTTTCATTATATTTATTTACAATATAGTTCTAAAAGTTACAATTATACTTAGAATTTCATGATTTGAATAAATGTAAACACACACACACACACACACACACACACAGGCTTTTCCTTATGTAGTTGCTATATTTATATACACCACCACACAGAAGCATGGTGTCTTCATGATTCATGATCTGATTTTACAGCTGTGTTTGTAGTATCCATGGTGTCTCTATGAATTATTCTGCTCCAGCAGAGGTATTTAGCCAGCACTCTGCCCATTGACCTCCTAAACTTCTCCCCTACAAATGCATAGATGACTGGATTCACACAGCAGTGAGACAGTGCAATGATCTCAGCAAAGGCCATGGCGGAGCTGATGTTCATTATAGTCTCGCAGTCTTTCACGATTTCAAGCAGATGCAGTGTTTGAAGAAAAACTATAACATTGTAGGGGACCCAGCACACCACAAACACACACACTATGGTGAAGATCAGCTTTACAGCTCTGTCCTTGTTGGAGTTTCTAGATTTGGACAGCACAGCAAGGATTTTCACATAACAGAAAATCATGACTGGGAGGCCAACAAAAAGGCCCACCGTGTTCTCACTGAAGTTACGCAGCATCTTCCAAAACTTATCGTTGTGATATGGATACAGTGGCAGACATTCATAGATGTTTTTATCTGGATTTATCTCTGGCAAGGCAAATATCACCTGAGGGATTGCCAAGATGACAGATATAACCCAGATTATGATGCTGGCTGTGATTCCATAATGAAGTGTCCGGGCTCGCATTGCTGCAACAGCGTGGACAATGGCCAGGTAGCGGTCCACACTCATTAGGATCACAAACAAAGTTCCACTGTAGAAACCCAGCTGTTTAGAGGAGGAAGCAAAGTCAGAACAGAATGTAACATAAGGTGACATTTGGCAGACTCTACGGACCTCAGTGAGATTAGTTTTACAGCGACACCTGATAACATTCGATATCACCATGGATACCGGCAGAATATCTATTAGAAAAAAACTGCATGTCACTTACTTTACAGCAGAACACTTGCACAAACTACTACTAGGTCTAACTAGGGGCGACCAGGTGAGCTACCAGACCGTCCTGCACTGTTCAATTTTAAGTTTTAAGTATCAAAATATGAGTGATTTGCCATTTTTCAGTGTTTTAAATAATTATAATAAAAGTTATTAATCCCCACCTGATAGACTCCTGTCATCACTTTGCATGATACAAGGTTGTCAGAATTATAGGCCCAGAGGGGCAACGATAAAGCCAGAATTAGGTCAGACAGGGCCAGGTTGAGGAGACATACGTCCGTCATAGTCTTCAGCTTTATGTGCCCAAGGAGAAGCCAGAGAACAGTGGTGTTGCCTGTGAAATCAATTTGAATTATCAGTTGTTATTTTAGGTATTTTATCATTTCCAGTGAACTGTGGCACATATCTATTACACACATATTGCTCAGTGCATTAACATGTGTAAAGGGAGTGATACATATAATATTTTCTCTTAAGGGTCAGTCATTTTTTTGAACATACATACATACCTAGCAGACCTAGACAAAACAGCACATAGCAAAGAACTGGCATGGCTCTATCGAGCGAGTCTGTGTTGGAACTCTCACAGAAATTATCTTCATAGCTGTACACCTGGTATGACTCGTTTTCTGATATGTTCATACTGCTGTGTGAGGAAGAACAGAATATGCAGGTATTACTTTGGGTAAACACAGTTTAGTTTGGCTGAGAAGAGAGATTTTAAATCAGACACAATAGAAAACTAAAGTACAAAGTATCTTGTGTTAGGCTGACTGGGTGACATCATACTATTGGCAAAACATTTCAATAATCCTGTCAAACATGAAAAAAAAAAATCATTGTCTTACACAACAAAGTTTTTTATAAATCACATTTTTTTCCTTCTTTACATTTGACACCAACTAACACAAAGTAATAGTAGCAATGTTGGTATTAACTCTACAAATGTGACAAAAGTGGTATCTGAGACACAAAAGAGGCTCTTTAGTTATAAACTTTATGTAAGGTATTGAGTTGCGGTCATGCAGCTCTACCCTTCAAAAGTAACCACCCAAGCTGTTGGACATGTGGTTGATACCAAACCTAGCACAACTGAATTGAGCTTGAAGATTTGTAATTTACTCACAAAATAATAGAATCTTCCAACAGTCTAATTCACCCTAAACTGATTTGGCAGAAAAATGTGACCATCTGGGATCCAAATAAAATGATTTAACCATATGAAGAGACACATTGTTCTTGATCTTACTGAATTTATCACTTCTCTATCTAATGTGAAGACAAAGTAGCTGACTCTTTCAAATATAAAAATAAATGTAAATACTTACTTAATCAACAATGAGATCTTTTGACTTGTGATTCTATTTTCTTGCAGTGTTTTCTCCCCGCAGTTTGCTCTGAAGTGTGTGTAAAAACTCCACTCACAAATCTACAGGAAACAGAGATATAACATGATATGTTTCTCCTCTTTATTATCATAGGCATAATGTTCCACACCATCATGATGAGTGAACTCGGTGTTCTACACTGAACATTTTGTAGAGATAAAAAGCATTACATGCATGTGTAAATGTTAGGGAATTCAGACATGTTACAGGACTTTCCTGCCCTTTCAAGTTGAACTTTTCAGATATAGTCATCATACAGTGAGTCATGTCTGAAATGAAGTCTACAGAAATCATTTTAAAACACCTCACCAAAAACTTAATGTAGACTTGATGGTCATAAATATCGCAAACTTCCTCCAGATTCAATTACATATCATCTCTTGTAAACCACATCTCAAACTTTTGTCTTTCACTATCAACATAATACAACCTGTTTTGAAACCCATGCCGACCCTCACTTCCTGTGGCTGGCTCGAACATACACACACACACGACCACATAATCCTCAACTACACACTGTGTTTATGGGTGTAGGAGGTAAGAAAGAACATGGAGGTCTAGTAAACAGCTAAATATTTTAAAATTAAAATGTTAATGGCTTACCGCATTATCTGCCACAATCACTGCTCTTGAAATTGTATGTTCTTGTGTTGGGCACCAAGCTTATGTGTCATCCTGCTAACTTGCAATGCACGCTTTTTGTGTCAAATCCTGCAGCACAGCTCATTTCTGGTAACACTGGGATGTTGTTGTTTCCTCTGCATTGTGTCAAACCTGCATAGAGGTGTCAGTGTGGTTTTCTGAGAAATGTCCCTTTATGTGTTTCAAGAATGGAGTAGAGGGGAAAGTGTATGCTAATGAGGTTTTTGTCTTTTTCTTTTGTCTTTCTTACTCACTTTGGTGATATGAACTTTTGAAAATAGCATTTAGCTCATAGGAATATTTTTAATTTTTATTTTGAATTTAATTAAATTACTTTTGTATACTTTAAATTCAAAGGAGATAAGACCAAATCTTAAAATGCAATGTTAAAAACTAATTGTGTATTGAAATTAATATAAAACTGGAACAACTTAACTATATACTACGCGTGTATATGTGCTCATATTTATTGAAATCGCTGTGGTAGCTCCTGCTCAATCACTGTAAATGCCTTACAGAACAAGCTGCGGTTGCCATGGTCCCGTAACTAGGTCAAACTTTTATTTTAAATGAGCACAAAATGAGTTGAGCTGCCAGTATCACATTATCATTGGTACTCTTAGAGAAGAAAAGAAATAAAAAACTTTAATAATCTTCACTGGCAAACAAAATCATTACAACACCAAATCATTACATGATACATTACCAAAAAAATGAATGACTATATTCAGTATGAAAACACAGAAAAAAGCAAATATGCAGTATACTGTACATATGTATAATTGTTAGGCAAAATGCAACATCGAGAAAATATATGGAAAGTTACAGGAATGTATGATGAGACAAACCTGGCTCCACATCAACAGATTGAAATCCATGATAAATGACGGTGTTTGCAAAGGGTGCTGCATACCATGTGTTGCTTTGATTCACCATCAAACTTTTGAATGAGTCGCATTTTCCACAAAGGCAAAGTGAGAAAAACAATTCCATGTTTGAAAAATATTGTTTTACTCTTTAACAAATGGTGGCTTCTCCTATATAGCATGAATGTTTTTTTCCACCAACTTGCAGGTGCATCAACAAATGTATGGAAAAGGCTAACTTTGTTAGTTTGTATCAACACAGACTAAAAGTCAGTGGTGGTTAAAAACATAAAATTCATATTTTTGGTCAAGAGACAGAGTTAGAAGTGCCATTAAGTTTCCTCCAATGTCAGCAGAAAAAGGAGAAGCATTGCTAGATAAAACCCCAGATATCATATTGGAAATGATGATGCTGATCAGATCACACATGAATTATGTTCAAAACAAAACATTCCAGTGCAAATACAAAGCACATGAAATCATACTTGTCTGAAGATATATATACATTACAGGAAGCTCTTTAAAATAGCACATTGCTGATGAATAACATGGTTATCGGTGTAAACTGGAAGCGACAAGTAAAACTAAGCACACTATATGTACATGGGTAACATGGCTGGCTGAAAGCTACCTGGATAAAAACATGTCAAACTGCAGGTCATGTCCACACAACACATCACATCTGTCCTCACCTCCTACCTAATAAAAGTGGGGGTGACTTCCGAGGACCTGGACATAATTGAGCTTTTTCTGTATGAGCTATTTGACAGTTCTCTGGAAGAGGCAAAGGGAATCCCAGGCACGCAGCTCCTCAGCAGCTGCTTGGCTCGTTTTGTAAACTTTTGGCACACAAAGGCGTATATGATGGGGTTCAGGCAGCAGTGACTGTAAGCGAAGGCCTCAGTCACTGTTATTGCCAGCCTAATATTGGCATCCAGGTTGCATTTGTCACCTTGCAATTTACCTTGATTTTTAAGAAAGTCCAAAAAAAGGATAATGTTATATGGAGCCCAGAATATGAAAAAGGCAGCCACTATGGAGATGATCAGCTTAATAACACGGTGTTTCTTTGCACTCCTCATGTTTAGGCCTACCAGGGTGGGGATGATCCTAGAGTAGCAAGTTACCATTACCAGCAAAGGGATCACTAGACCCAGCAGGCTTGTCGCGAAGATGTTATAATGCTTCCATGCTTCGTTTTCTGGGAGGTAGGCGCAAATCACTCCGTGAGACTCATTTGCCACCTTTGTGAAGATTAAAGTAGGTAGGGCAACACTCAAGCTCAGCATCCACACTGATATGGTCAGAGCAATGCCTGCTCTTAGAGTGCGATATTGTGCCACCCTAAGAGCATGCTTGATGACCATGTAGCGGTCCAGCGTCATGACAACCATAAAGAAGATGCTGCTGTAGAACCCGGTGTTATGGGAGACACTAGTGAAACGGCACATAAAGTCTCCGAATTTCCATTTACCGACCACAGAGAAGTGAGAGTAGAAAGGCAGCGTGATGACGAAGAGGATGTCAGAGAGAGCCAGGTTTAAAAGGCAGATGTCTGTCAAGTTGGGTTGGTTGCGGTTCTTCACCAGGACACACACCACTAGGCCATTACCTGGGGAGAGGAGAAAAATCTGTCATGAAGTAATATCATGTAAAGTAATGCTCTCTCTCTCTCTCTCTCTCTCTCTCTCTCTCACACACACATATACACACGCACACGCGCACACACACACACACACATTTATACATACCTATGAAGCCAAGGATGAAAACCACACTGTAGAGAGTGGGCAGAAACACCCGGCCAAATTTGCTCACACCGAAGTCTTCGCAAGGAGTGGGGTGAGATCCGTTGTTTTCATTGATGTCATAATAAAGTGAGTAATCATATGAGGTGACGTTTTCTTCATCTGTAGACAGAAAATTTTGTTTTAGATTACCACCTCAGATATATGCTTAAAGACAAACTTATACGATGACTTTACATCACTGCACCACGCCATTTCTAAATGTTACATTTCAATGCTTTGATCACCACAAACTGAGTGCCATTTAACTCCATCTTGGTGTGCATAAATGATTATGGAACATTCATAATCGTTTGACTATCAATTGTGCCACCTGCTGGTCTTCACAGGTAATTCTTCTTGGTAACATTACACCCACACGTTCATCTTCAAGGGGTAGATATAACAATGTAAAGACTTTATGAAAAAGAACTTGAACCCTTGTCAAAATTGGTCATATGATGTTACATACATATTAAGCAACGCATAATAGGTATATAACAGTAAGCATTTCCTGCCATACTAAAATATTTTTCTCACTTTTACTTAATATTCTTACTTTTTAGCTGTGTACATAGATGCCAACATTAGTCAATATTTCCATGTCCGTTTTCCACTTTTTAATACGTTAATAATAATAATAAAATAATGAAACAGAGACAGTGTTCATACTCACAGCATTCTGAGCACACTGCCTGAGTATGTCAACCCCACTTATGATTACACTAACAAAAATTTATTTCAGATGGCGTGTTGCCTGTTGTAGCATATGCATTTCTTATATTTGTTGTCAATATCTTGGGGGGTATTTTGAGATATTTGAAAATTGGGGGATGTGTTTATATTATAATAACTGCCTTGCTATTAACTATTAGAACTATTAGTAATTACTTCAGACTTAAATTCCAGATGTTATTGTTTACCTTATTTGAGACATGGTTGTAAGCAGTATGTTTGATAAATACAAATAGCTTAAAGAGCTTAAAGAGCTGTTTTGAAATACTTTTGATAATATATGTTGTCTTTCTTTATTTTGCAAAGTTTTGAACATTTAAAATAAAATAATCTTAGGACTTTATAGTTATTTAATAAAGATCCAAATGGAAATCCAAAGAAAATTCGTTATGTATTGCATAATGACAAATAAAGATATTCTATTCTATGTTCTATTCTATGATTAAGTATACAGCGTTTCTGCATTTGGATTTAAATGGAAAACGGACATAAAACTTAAATCTCAGGTATCAGACATTACCACAGATAAATATTTCTTCAATAAGTTAATAATACACAAATCTATGTACAAAAAAAAAAAAAAAAAAAAATGTTAAAATGCATTCACCTGACATGATGATATCTCAGTGATGCCTTTTCCTATCAGGTTGCTGCACTTCAGGGCTCCTTATCGCTCTGTCCGGATCGCACAAGATGTGATGTCCTGTGTGATGTGAATACTGAACAGTGTTAAACTGCCTCACAGTCAAGACCTATCAAGTGAGCAGTACAGAAAGAGAAGTGAACAGTGTTTCCTGTGAGATTATCATCAGGAGCTTAAAGTTCACAGATTCATGCTTGGTGAAGACCAATAATAGCACAGACTTGCATGTCAGAAGAAAACAAGCCCACTCATTAGTCAGACTGTAATGCTTGTTTACCATACAGATTCAGAGTATTTGATGCAGTGTGATTATAGTTAATCAGATCAAACAAATCTTGAAGATGATCAGAGAAAGTATTGCTTAGATTTAATGATAGTCCAGTATGATCATAAAAATATCTATCAATCAGGGAGCGATAGCATGTTTCAGCCAATTTTGGTGATATAACTACCCCTTTGATTTACATCGTTCTTCTTCTTCTTCTTCTTCTCATTATTATAGTATGATGCTGCCCATCTCTCTCAACAAGCCAATAACTATCTAACTAATATTGAATGTTATGTAGAGCACCCAACAGAGGGACATGAGTGACCTCTTGTGGTGGAGAATCATACCTTAGTTGTGCAAGGGGAGGTGTTGCATGCATGGGCATGGGCATCATAGCACAATGCATGCCGGGAGAAGCATGCCGGGAGAGAAGATTTGAATTTTAGAATAATAGATTGAAATAGAATTTCAATGAGACATTATGCAGAGACGTTCAAATTACGACAAATTACAACAACAACAACAACAACAACAATAATATTTACAATAATAATAATAACAATATTAATAATAATAATAATAATAATAATAATAATAATAATAATAATAATAATAATAATAATACATCTTAAAGATGTATAGCCTATGTATATATGTCAATGACTTTGTTTTTATTTTTCTGTGTATATGGTATATTTGTGCTGTCGCTCTCCAGCTGGCGCTCAGTGAATTCCCAATGAGGATGATTGACATGAGAGCTGCTGACGAAGGCGGGCTGGAGAGAGCTTTGTCAAGTTAGGAAGATGCAGCAGCAAAAGACCGGAAATCATACAGTTTTGCCTACGAAATAAAAGAGTGGAATTCCCGAGGAGGCGTTGTAGAGGTAGTTAAACTACCCAACTGCATGCTGTTCACATGTAAACATATGAAAGTATGAAGAAAATAAATGGATTAACAAGAAGCGTAAATGTAATGTCTCTTTAAGATAACACAATTTACTGGATATCATATTCTTTAAAACCAAAATCTCCCCATGTTACCCCATAAGTATACGCTTGTAGAGTTAATAGTTGTTATGGTATGTATGTTTATGTATGGTATATTAAGGAGGGAAACGAAAACATTTTTCTTTAAATCACATTTTGCTCTTATTTTTGAAAGATAGTACCGGAAGTTTAACTTACTAATTCAGTTAGCTTGGTAATGCTCGAGGGAAAATCGACCCGGTGGGGATACGAAGATTATATGTACTGGATTTGACAAGTAACTCAGTCCACAACTCAGTGAGACCGTTTTGACTAAAGTAAGTTGGACTTCACATACTGAACATTTATCGGTTGTGTCGTAGTTAGCCTTCAGGGACACTTTGCGGTCTTTGTGCTCCAGGTCACACCGGACTGTCATCTCTGCGCACTGTCACTTGTTGGACCGGTGATAGAAAATACAAAGTTGTCTATTTCTTACCAAAAAACAAGCCGTTGTAGTGATTAACATATGTTAGATAATACGACGTCGTCAACGTAATGTAATTTTGATGTGCTAACTCGCAGGTGATAACATAATGGATATCCACCGAGTCTAAAGAGCAACAGCGGATTTTGGGAGCCCAGCACAAGTGCCGCTATCATCTGAAGTTGGATATCTAATCACTGCAATGACCGAGTCCTCAAAACCGCCTTCAGGGTAAGTCCTTCAAAAATAAGTTCAGGATAAATAAATGACTTTTATAGTCTTCCTCTGCGTAACTTTAAAAGCGCTCACTAGATAATTAGTTTAATTTCTGCTCAGAAAGTCCCACATTTGTTGTCTTTGAATTAGGTCTCATAACCAGCCATTTTACAGTGTGCAGTTCATCCTGTCAGCTCAGAAACACTTTATCTCTTTTTCTAATGACTGTTTAAACACACGTGGCTTGACTGTAATATTTCTAGGAAATTTGCGCTTATTAATGAGGTTATATGTCATTGTTTGAGCTTAATTATTCCACTGGCCAATAATGCAGAATTATTCGGGATACAATGTATGGAGCCCCCAGACTTCCCATTGGAAATGTTTTAAGAGCGTCCACAGCAACACTTAATAAACATTTGTAGCCTGTAGTCAGTACTGACAACAGAGAGAGTGTTCCAGCAGCCACATAGGAATGCTTTCCATTTGCCCTCAGTCTTTTTGCCACTCACAGACAATAAGTGTGAACAGCTCTGGACCAAAGCATAGGGCAGCAGTGTAGTTGTTAGCTACAGTAGTGCAAAGTAACTGACAACAGCAACAGATGTACAGTAGGTGTTCTCCACAATGAGCTTTCAATTGTGTTGTTTGGGGCAGTGTAGGCCCTTTTCATCAGTTGACATGTCACAGCCATAAATTAAAAAAAAAGGTTTCTGAAATCCATTCCTATTTTTGACACTTGACACAGACAGCCATCGTTTGTGTCATTAGTAACACCTGGGCCTTCCCTCTCCACTCTGATAAGTCAAAATGTCTGCTTTAAAAAGGCCTTTTGCCAGCTAAAGGACTGTATGGTATGGTACAGTAGTGATGTTCCTACATGCTGTGAGGACTGAAATATAAAGATAACTTGACCACATCAACAAATGACCACGTATCATCACTGTTTGTAAATGTGAATGTCAAAATATGTCACTGTCACTGGGAGCAACTACTCATTGTAGTTTTTATGTACCTTTCAGATACAGATGTAAGGGATTTTTATTCTAAATCAAGCATATGTTGTTCAGTCATCGTCTGACATTTCCATTACATGTGCAGTCATTAAAAGCACACGTCTGTGTTAACTTATTTTATTTTTAAGGGTATGATATGAAATATTGCAACAACATTGCAAAACATCGCCTTCAGTGACCTCATTAAATTGTCATTTTCCAAATGGTTTTGACTGGTTTATCAGATTTTTTTAACGGTTAATGTTAGAGTTATGGTGTCTTTGTCTCACTGACCAGGTATGATTCTGCATTAGTATAATTTTGTGTTACTTGGGTGCTAATTATGGTAATAGCTGTGTACTTTACATCTGTATTCTTGCTGACTTCATCAAACATTAAATCAGCACTGTAATTATTGTTTAAAGATGGGATTTCTGTGTGTCCTACTGTCATTTTAGAGGGATCGCCCCTTTTGTCTATCTGCATTGAACCTTCAGGATCCAGTAAATTACTCTATCTATACTGTAGGTGTGTGTTAAAGGCTCAACAGCAGCGTAGCAGCGTAGCGCTGATACACAATAATACACAGGTGTTCTTCAGTGGCAACCTGAGTAGGGTGTGATACTGTTTGAAAGAGTGCTGATGAGGTGAATTAAGGGTCGGTCTATTTCTCCTCTTATCTTTCAAGCAAAGGTCCCTTTAACCAGATACTCTTAAACACAGTGATTTCAGACACTCAAGAGCTTTTTGGCCAAATTACAAAGTAGACTGGTTGCAGAGTCAGCTGGCAGTAGACCCAAAACGCCTTTTTTTCCGGTCAGTGTGACATTTCTGTCCATATAAATTACCATGACAACTCCCTTTGTGTTGTGATCGCTTTTTCGTCATCACACGGGGAGTTGCTATTTTACTACATAGCCCAGTCTTAATGAAGCACAGCTCATAAAACTAGACACACACATACACAGCACAGTCACTGAGCAGACAAATGAGACTGCTCTTTTTAGAGAAGTGAAATTCGCTTGTACCTTGCCATTGAAATCTGAGCGGTGGATATGTGTGTGCATGTGTGTATCAGTGTTTAGAAAACCCGAGTGTGTACTTCAGGAGTGTTAAGGTAGCCTGAATGAAGCTTTAGTCCTGAGCTTTATAAGCCTGTAATTAAGCATGGACACAAAAGGCAACTTCCTCCCCTCCCAGAGCCTAAATGAGTACTGATTTGTCATAGTGCACTGAGATCAAGATTATCCATAATCTGCCCCAAAGTCTAACAGCTTGCTTCCTGACCTAAGGCAAAGTTAGCATAATTAAAAATACTACTTTGAAAGACACGTATTTGTGGCACATGAAATACCTCCGACTTGAACCTGCACCTGTTTAATGTTTGGTCCTTTGGGTGTAGAGTAGTACTTGAGTAGTCCTCTCTCCTAAAGTCTGCAGCATACACAACAGTCTTAATTAGCACTCTGGTGTTTTCCTCTACATGTCTGGACCTGGTGTTTATGTGTGTCTGCCTATTGTGCGTTGAGTGAGCTTTAGTCTGGAAGCCTCCGATTAATGTGGTTTTGTTACATGCTCTTAATTTTAGTATCCGTTCCCCCAGAAGAAACTGACTGATATAGATAAAAAGAGAAGAAAGAGGAAACTGCTCAAATAAATTCAGCATTTATAGCGTTCCTAAATTGTTTACATTTTTTAAAGATATCTTCAAAGTGTTTTGCTAAGCTGTTACAGGTTTAATAGACCTCTTCTGTTTTTCCATCTGTGTTTTCTGGAGACACAGTCATATGTGACGTCAGGACCTTGTGAGTTTACTTTGGTCACATGGTTCAGTCCCCTGTGATGATCAGATTTGTTGCTATTTATTGCCACACAGGCTTTGTTCATTTCTTATGTCTGGATTTTTGACCCAGAGCGCCTCATGAAGTGCAAAGAATAGAATAAATTAAAATAAGCCTTACCACTCGACATCTGGATTTGTGCTGCCATCTGCCTCACTGTTGGTAGGCCATACATTTTGTTTGAAATCTGTTGTTTGTGGTAGCTTCATTTCTGTGTCTACTCAGTTTTATAACACACCCACAGGAAGACTGGGTTGGCAGATTTTACAGATAAATACAGTATGGGATTACAAATAAGTGTCCGTTTATCCTCGGCACACACACCCAAAGATAATTATTGGCCTCTAACTGTCCTGTCTGTGTGTACATGGATGCCCATGTGCACTCGCACTGTAGTATGTGGAGGGAGATCAACACCAGTTGCTAGCTGCAGTGCAAATGCTCATTAATTTGAAACTGTGCCCACTGGACTGAAATGTCAGTCTCATCCTTTGCATAGTATCTGAATGCCATATGTGACTGTTCGTCCATTTACAGTTTCATAAAATACTCTCAGAGATAGTGTAGGTATTGTAAAATAATGTGATCCCTTAGAGCTATGTCTTTTCCTGCTGGGGTCTCAAATGATTATGATATTTTAAGACAGAAGTAGACACAAACTCCCCACCCTACACATCCTTTACATAATCTGCTTTATTTAGAATATGAAGGTTTGTGTGGTGAGCCACTGGCTCAACACTGCTGACTCAGGGACATCCCTCTTTTTTCTCTTTTACTTGAAGGCTACACTGTATTTACTTTTACCAAAAATGAAAATGTTTTAGTTTACGTAGTCACATCTGGATATTTAAGGTTGTTTTTACGATGGGTTAAATTTAACTCCTGTGAAAATTGAGATAGGAAGAGAGAGAGAGTATTTGAGGCTGTGCGTTGTTGGCAGCAGTGCAATATGTATCTGGTAATATCTACTCCACAGGCCATCTTGTTTTAAATAGAAAGGGTGTGGATGCAATGCTTCCACAAGCTTGTTCTGCTAGGATTGAAGCTTGACCAGAGTACACATTGACTGAACATATTAGATCAAAAGCATAAAGTATAATCTTTGCTCTCATTTTATGGATTTAATAAGGACTCTGTGTATGGTATAGACTGACTGATAAAGCTTATGGTTGTTGAACTTTGTTCCATGTTTAATTTAGTCCCCTGAACATACTGACCACTTGAGATAAAAAATAATTAACTTCTTAATTAAGTGCTGTAAGTGTTACCTTTATTCACATTTTATGTGAACCTAATTAATCTGTATACCATTAACAATTACAGCAATGTCTGTTGTGGTTTATGTTCCACATAGGAGTTTGTTTTAAATCCTGGCACAGTAGGGCATAATTAATATGCATTTACTCCAATATCTACTTCAGAGCCATGCTATGATACATTGGAAACATTCAAGACATCTAGACTGGCTGTATTTATAGATTGTTGCGCTCCTTGTGCCCCACTTCTACAAATATCCACCACATTTTCTGCTATTTCATAACCTCTGTCCCTGAAAGAAAGCACTGGCAGAAAACAACGTATGCCTGTGTATCAGTCTCAAGTATCTTCAGTACAGTGTATCTGTCTGCACTGTTAGTATGCAGCTGTTATGGGCTGCTCAGATTTATTTCTGGAAGCCTGCAGTCATATGTTAGCCGCTGTGGTATGTGGGCTCAGTCAGAGAGGAAGACAGACGGAGTGCATATGTGTGTGTGCGCAGATTGGACCCTTCTAACAGCAGCTGACGGGCCATAACAGTGATATCGCCTGATAGGGCAGAGGTGGTGAAGTAGTCACTTTGTTTTGCACAAGTTCTGATAGTTCTGCACGTTTTTAACCCTTTTACACTGTTGCAAGTTTCTATTTTGATTATAGAGAAAACAAACCAAAAGAGCATGTTTATAAAATGCAAAATAAAAGAATTATATCCTTTATTTTTAGTATTTTTTCTGCAACTGGATTCAGTGGTGAAGACCTTGTTGAATACGTTTTCATTTCAAAGGATCCTAGGGTACCTATAAGCTGTGCCTATTTGCTAAAAAAAAACAATATCTGTAACATAAGTGTTTGCTTCACAACTTTCTAGCAGGACCGTTCTCTAATTGAACAAACAGGGAATAGCAAACAGACTAATCATCGTTTCCTGCTGTTCTGCTTCTACATTCCACTTCTCCTTCCTTTCTTCTCAAATGTTGGACTCCACCCATCTCCCCTTTTCTATTCCCTCCCTTGTTGCTCCTCAGCCTGGGGCTTTGTGCCACCTGAGATTCCCTCATCCGTCCCTCTTGCCAACCTTCATTATCCCTCCTTACTTTTTTCCCTTCCTTCGTCCTCTGCTGTCAGCCTATTTGCCACCCACAAGCTTTATGTCTACTTGAGCTGGTGCACAGTGTGCAGCTCATATTGTGGTGCACCAATAAAAATAATCAATTTATTTCTAATTATGATATTATAAATTGTATTAATGAAGAAACATTTGAACACTAAGATCCTTCTTTGGCAAAAACTCATTACTTGAATGCAGAGCTGCCTGACTGAACACACTAAGCATAAAGAACACTTGTTTTTACCATGACTGTCCATGAATACACAAGTGAAAACTATGGCTATTTATTGATGTTACTCAATAAATCCACCAAGGTCATTAAATGATTAAGGAAACAACTGAGATAACTTTTAGCAAAGGTCAGTGTCAATCATATTTGGTAAGTGTTTCAAGGAAAGACAGATATGCATTTTTTCCAGCTGCTCAGACAGAATTGTACATTTAGTTGGCTTCCTGTTCCTATTTTTGTAGAATTATTGTTGTCTTGGAACATGTCTCGTGTTAAACTGTTGCCATGTGCCTCTGTTTCACTGGCTCGCAAGTGGACAAGATGACTACATGGGTCAAGAGAGGAGAGAAGAGGATTGGGTGGGGTGCTGTTACAGTAAGTGGATTTCTAGGTGTGAAACGGATACTCCTGGATTGCCGGTGGCTGACATAACCTGAGGTCACTGCAATATATCTTAAATGTAAAGCCTTCAAATAACTGGAAGGAGTAAGCAACATAATTGATCCCAATGAGTAACAATTCATTTAGCACCTGAGGCGTGGTGTTGTCTTTTCACCTCCCATGGGTTATTATGTTACTGTTACTGACTCTGCACTCCTGTTGAACAGATTATGCAGAGAGAAGTTGTCACTTGACAAGCAGGTAAACCAGGTTACATGCAACCAATAAACAATTCTAAGATTAGCATATTCTTTTTAAATTTTAAATGCTGGGATTTCATATAAATACAGCAGCCTTCAGACAATGTGTAATTCAGGATGAATATAGTATGTAATACATTAGCAGTATTATATGCAAATGCAGTGAAATGATTGCAGCATTCAAATGCTGAGGATGGTTTATGATGAAGTGCAACCACAGACTGTTACCACAGCATGACATTTGGCTTAGTGTTATTTGGCTAAGAGTGGAGCCAAAAGTTAATGCCAGCACACTCTAACAGAACCGAATGTCACATTTATACTGACTTTCTGTTTTTTAACTGCATATGCAAACTAACATTAAAAAACAGGCACATAATGTGATACCTTGTTTGACCCTGGATTTATAGGCCACATACCACTGAGTGAGGTAAAGTGCAGTGAATCATTGATTTTCAGTCTTTTGGTGTGTTGAATGAGGCATTAGGTACAACTGATGTTGACCTAGAGATTTTTGATGAGTTATGTTAAAACTGTTCTTGTGGAACGGAGTTTGTGGAAAAACAGACTCAGCAGGTTTTCTTATGTATATAGGTGATATTGGTGCCTTCGGCGCATACAGTATATTATCAGATATGCAGTGATATGAAAACTGTTTTTGTTTATTACATTATTATTATTACATTACATTATTAACCTAAAGTTTAAGATTAAGATATTTGTTTTAGAAAGCAGCCTTCTGAGTACCTTTGCATAGTCATATTGGTGGAAAATAGATGCTGAATCATAATTACATAGAAAAGTCTGTGAGCTAAAAGCTCAAACATTCATTATTTATTATATTGATCAAAAAGTGTTTGAGTTAATACTGCAGAAAAGCAGTATTAATATCAAATATCAAACATAAATATATCTACTACAGTTTGTACTGTAATGTGCTCCAACTTTCTGAATTTATTAAATGGCTGTAGCTGTGGGGACAGTGGTGAGGTTGCAGTGGACCACTTCTGTTGTGTGAATACAGAGGGTCAGACAGGCTTTATCATTGAACCAGTTTACTTGGCATTGCGGTGGTGTGGGGTTTTTAACCACATGGCTGGTAACATGAGCATCAGGGCATATGCTCAACTAGGAGCCTGTGTGCCTAGCAACTGCAAACAAATGCTTTATTGGGCTCATATGATTTCAATACTCACTTCTTAAAATCTTTCACTCTCTCTTTCTGTCTCTGCTCATTTCTGTTTCTCTTTCTCTGGGTCACTCAGCCTTTGTGTGCATGCTAAAATCCACAGCTGCTACTAAACCGTGGTTTGTGCTCTTCTGCAGTCAAGTGGTGTAAATATAGGTTGCCATGGGGACACCATGACTCCCAAGAGGTATGATAGCTAGGTAGCAGGACAGTGTATGTGACTGTGAGGGGAGTGGCTGAGGGTCCAGGATGTGTATCATTCAAACTGTGTCCAGTGCACAACAGGAGGTTAAAATCCTGTGTGCATACAGACTAGTTTAAATGTGGATGTGGGTGGTGTGTTCTTGAAGTCGCACTAAGGATAAAACCTGCATAGTTTGTTGATTCTTCTCTTTCCTCCTGTCTCCTGAATAATATTCCATGTTTTGAACGTATGATGAAGGTATTATCATGAATCAAGCCCATTTTGAAAATATATTTTTGTACTAAACTTTATATAGTACTTTTGGTGTCTTGCTCACGGATGGGTTGAGCTCAAGTGGCAACCTCCGTGACAGTGAAATGAAGCCAATGTGGAAGTGCCAAAAACTGCAGTTCTTCAAATGGCTGTTACAGATGGCTGGTTACAAGTGGTTTGAGCACCCAGGCTTCTTTCAGCCCACCTCAGCTCCACTGACAATCCATGTCTTTGCCTATTTTTGGATTACCCAGGACGCAGCAGAGGCAGAACTGTCAAGATTGCAACAACCAGAGCCACCACTCTCAGCTATGGGTCACGTCACGGATGAAACATCCATATTTTGTACTGTATGCTGCAACTCTGGGTCGGAGATCAGAGATCAAACCACCATCACTGCGATCAAACTAATTAATAGCCAATCCAGTCTACCAATTGAGCTACTACTGTATAGCCCTTTTTTTCCCTCTTTGTCTTTCTTCCATAGAGTCTTTACTTGTCAAAAGAAAAGTATTGCATACAGTTTGTGGCAATCACTCAAATTATGTTGTTATAAGTAATAATGTATATTATAATAAGTTGTTTTTTCACTCACCTCCAACCCTCCCAGTCCTCAACCAGTGATATGGCTCTGATTTACCAGCTTTTGAGAAATCCGTCCCTGTTACGTTCCTTTTTGATGAATTGCAAAAAATCAGTATTACTATGACATCTGACGCTGGCAATTGAAGAGCTGTTGTATTAAGTCTCTATTTTGGCCAAGATTGATACTCATGAGCTTGTCATCTGTCATTCCTACTTCCTTATTTTTGAGTTTCGTTTGTTGGAGTATTAATAATAATATTGTGTTTTGTAACCATAGGAATGTGTCTTTTTTTTTTTTTTTTGGCCTTTTTCAAGCTTCATTGTATAGAGACAGCTGAAGAGTGACTGAATGAAGAGAAATGTAGGGAGAGAGATGGGGAATGACATGCAGCAAAGGGCCGCAGGTTGGATTCGAACCCTGGGCCGCTGCGGCAAGGACTGAGTTTTTTATACATGGGGTGGTTGCTCTACCAACTGAGCTAAACAACGCACCGTAGGATGTGTCATTTATATCTAGAGAGGATGCGGTCAAACCAAAACACTGGCTCTAGTTAGAGGCTTAGGATTTTTTTGAGTTTTGAAGCCACTGTAGTTTCTTCTACATGCTTGGAAGACGAGGTTGAGGTGAAGGGGTATTCTATTGGTTGCAAACTCACCGCTAGATGCCACTAAATCCGACACACTGGCACCTCTGCCACAGAGCTTTGTTTGATCCAGTGTTTATGTTCCCAGAATGCACAGTTTGTCATGGTGAATGTAGGTCACTCAGCACTGTTTTTTCAGCCAATTAATCTGTCCCATCCATAGTTGGTTGTCTTCAGTTGAGGATAGTGGCCCATTGTTTTAGTGATCCTATTGTCTGACACTGAACAGACTCTCATCTGAGGGTATGTCCATGCCTCTGACTGGGGACACGTCTGGCTGTCTGTCTGTCTTAGTCACTGTCTCTCTGACTGACTTCATAATTGTTTTTGGCTCTGCCTGCTGCCTTAAATCATGGTTTCATTTAATCACATCTACAGCAGACTTTGTTGTTTAGAGAAGGCCAGTCTGTGTGTCTGTCTCTGTTTTTCTCATGCAGTCCTATTTGTAGCATTCTTTACCATTGCATTGTTGGTATCAGCAGCAAACTGACAACCTTTACCATATTGGAGTTGGAAATGAGTAAAATATCATAAGCACACAAAAATATCATTTTACGTTTATTATTATTAAAATTAGACGAAAGCTGCCAAGTTGAGATAGCACAAAACAGTTTTCATCTAAAAAAATCGGTGATGTATAAATGGAATTTGTGTTGGTGAAGTTTGTGCTGACAGAGCATAGAGCATAAACTAATATATTCCGTTATTTTTATAAGACCTTCCACAGTGGGAACTTTTTTGACCGTGTTTCCATGGTAGGGATAAATACAGTCACTGACGGTTACTTCTTCCCCAGGAAAAAAAAAAAAACAAACTTAAAAACTTAAGGTAGTCTCCAGTGTGTCTGAGCTGTGTTATATAATTTAACTTCTCAGTAACAACTGTCATCTGACTCTGACGTTCATGGGTTTGCATTGTACACATATTGTCGCTATGTTTGCAGTGACCTCGCCAAACCTGTAATTTGAATAACATTTCATTTTTGCTTACATCCTGAAATCATGTGACACATTTTCCATCATGACTTAGGGACAGCCTTGAATTTGTGTAGTTCTGATCTGCACAAATACAACCACACACCAACACAGTCACATTCACACATCCGTGCATGATTTATCCCAAGTGCCTTGATCAGGAGTTAGTGTGTATTTGGGTCAAGGAGGAGGTAGCCTGACATGCACACACACACACACACACACACACACACACACACACACACACACACTGTAAATGAACTTACATACACACAGACATCTAGATACTGAGACTAATCTGTTAAAGAGCCTAGCACACAGACAGCGAAATAGGATGAGGATAGGATGTGTGTAGGCCTATGTCTTACACTATTACCGTTGCTTATTCACTCAGAACTTATGTAAGATTACAAATAACTTCTCCCCAATTACAAAACATTACATATATTCTGTTCTATGGATCAAATATTGCCTTGTTTAAATAATGATTTGGTTAATACATAGTATCTTACTTAGCCAAAACCCTTGTATGTCTGTTTGGATTAAGAGGGCATCAAAGTCTTCCCACTAATAATCCCTAGCCAGACTGTGAGTATCACTGACATCACACAGTGTTTGGGAGGCTTGATCTGCACTTTATGCTTTCAAGAATAACATCACAGACATTTAAATCAAGCATGTGTCACTTGCTGCCCTGCCATGAACATCTTCACTAATAGCTAGCAAATAGCATTATCTCTAAAATGATGAATTGTAATTAAACATAAAGCTTATATCCAGCATAAATATAGCCTTAATATATCCATCATTTAGATGGAGTATCATAAATCACAAAATTGTCTCCAGCCACATTTATTGTGCTTTAATTAAATATATGAGTGAGTCCTCTGCTTTTGAGAAATGTTGATGGGCCTGTCAGGTTGTGCTTTTCTTGTTTGACATTGCCAAGTGTTTTACAATAGCTGTAGTTTAATAGCTAATAGGTTTTCAATTTTAATTGAATTGTTTGTTAAACTTTGTTTTATTTAAATTGAGTGTAGAGAGTGATGTACAATACGCACAACTCATCTGTTATATTCACAAACTAATACTTTCCACAATGCTGTTAAATTGGCTGTCTTGTATGTCAGTGTAAGCATGAAATGCTGTGTAATTTACCTACTGGGGAAACCTGGGGAAACTAACAAACAGGCTAGTCTTTGTTGGATTATCTTTGATCTAAAAATTCCATCCATTTTCTATGTTCACTTTGTTTTCCAATTAGATGCTCACATGTCACTCTCAATGACTTTACAGCCGACCACATGAGATTCCAGCGCCTTTGGCAGTATGAGAGGAATTTGGCATCTATTTGCTTTATAATTTTACTTTTGAAACTTTATGAAACATTAATTTTAGTGCCTTAAGAAGAAAAGCAAAAGAAAAACATATTTAAAGAGATATAGATAGGGGATTATGAAAGAAATATATCCTTGTTAATGGTGTGTAGCCAAGTGAGAAGAACAAAGTGGTTCTGAAAGTTCCATTAGTAACCTTCTATGTATGTGTGTGCGTGTGTTTGAGCCCATTTGTAACTCAGTCCCTGTAGCAGCTCAGCACTTACTGCCCCCCTGTGCCGGAGCAGGGTTTCCTGCTCTCCGCTCCCCACTTCTTCTTTACTCTCTCACTCTCTCTCCCCGTGCACACACGCTCATTCTAACTCGGTGGGAGACGAAGCTTTTCCTAAAGGAGTCTTTGTGCTTGTTCGAGAGAGGGAAAGAGAGAGAGGAAAAGAGAGAGAGGGAAAGGAAATGTTATGGTGAGACAAACAGCAAATGAGAGGGAGAGAAGGATACTAGCCGACTGTGTTAAGTCTGGCTGGGGCCCAGTTGCACAGTCCCACAGAGCCCAGTTCTGTTTACCTTCAGTTCTGTTCACACTCTCCGGAAAAAATACAAAAATCTCAGACATTTACAGGTCTCTAAGCTTCTCATGAAAATCATCTTTGCACTCTGTTTCTTGTAAGTAAAGCATGTGCTTTTAAATGCACTTTTAGTCAGAGCACCTTGCAGTTAGTGGTTAGAAATGATCTGCACTGTGATTAGACTCCTGACTAGATTATCTTCAGTGCTGTAAAACCCTTAAGTATAGTGTGTCAGTCTCATGATGTATCCACCGCGAAATGTTCTGCATTGCATAATGAGTCAATGACACTATGAGTCTTGCAGGTGAGAGTTAGTTGATATCCGACGTAGCTGTTAATGGTTAACTGTAGCCAGGTTAGAGTCCGTTCACCGTGCTATGTTCACGTACATTCTTCTTTAGACTTTACACTGGGCAGGAGTACCTCGAAGGACACAGATTATACTCCACTGCACACACACATTCTCTCTGAGAGTGTGCCTAATTTTTGGAACTGGTTTTATAAACATTATATTTTGGAACACTTCATCGACACAAGGACTTTTTGACGTGAGTGTTTTTTTTTTTTTTTGTGGGTTTCTGTTCTTTGGTTATCTGGATCTAATAGTTGTGCTGTTCATCAGAGGCAGTCTGTGTGAGCTATAGAACAGCTATTTGTCATTGTTAGTAGAATGTGTTTTGATGTGATTTCTGTCTAATCAGCTCTCTTTGTCAGGTTACGTACAGTTTATGTTAAACCAAGGTCAAATGTGCAGATAGCAGCATCTCATCACCAGCATGTCATTGACACCTGCCACATCTCTACCCACACGGTAACAGTTGTGGTTGAGTGTTGCTCTTATCTGTTTATGTATGGTTTTCAGATATTATCAACACGCTGAAATATGAATGGAATGCACCTGAGTCAACCAAGTACCTCATGATTCTAAATATTGCTGCTTTAAATATTTTTGTGCTCAAAAGATTGTAATACATTGCTTAAATTTAAATTTTAACAGATGGTTTCTGCCACTTTTGTAAAACATATGACTGTTGTAAGTCAGTCAACCTAAAGCTCACATTTTAGTATTAGCCTACTTGTTGATTACATTGTCTTAGTATATTGTTAGATAAACTGGCAAAGAATGGAATAAGATTTGATGAGGGATGTTGTAAGTAAGAGTGCTTAGTGATATCAGAGAGAAGGGTATTGTAAAGTATTAGATTATTAGTCAGGATGGAATAAAAAGCTGCTCAGGGCTGGATTGTCTTGACAACCAAAAGAGTTTATACCCAGCATATATGTACTCTGTTATGTAATCTAAATAAAGATAAAGGTTGTCACAAACAGAAACTGAAAGACGTAATTGGTATTCAGCTCATGAGGTGGTGGCAGAGGATTTTGTCTATGAGGCTGTTGTGCTGTGTAACTAAGACTGAACTCAAGAAAAACAAAAATGACTCAGAGAAACCAAAATGACCTACAATCATGAGATAAAAAGGCGTTTTCCTAAAGAAGTAAGGTTAATAATATTCTTCTCTGTGTGTCTTTGCCATCTCCCAGGAAGAGAATGAAGGCTCGTGCCCCACCACCGCCTCAGGCCCCTCAACCCGCCCCACGCCACATCTTCAGAAACAATGTACCTGATGGGGGGGGGGCATCAGGCATGGATGCCAAGGAGAACATACTGAGGCCTACTGTGGATTTACAGCTAACCCTACCACAGGGATACCAGACGTCTATAACTGAGGATGGCAGGTGAGAAGACAGAGACAGACACACAAGGACACATTTACTTTGTGTGTATCACTCCCTTTGGTTTAGTTTAGTGTGCCTTGTTTTTACAAATGTGATGTTCATTCCTAGTCAGCAGACTGTTGCTGTGCCAGTGAGGCCTTGTCAAGGGGTCCCCCTCCCAGTCTCAGCACAAGCTTTGTCCCACAGAGTTCTCTCCTTTGGGTCAGAAAATGAGGAAATCGCTTATAGTAATGAACAACATGGTGGTCTTTTTAATAACCATACACAAACTTTAGACCACTAAGCATTGTTGTGCTTTATAACATGGCTTAAACCACAAGAGGGTGATACAGGTAGACCGACCGGCTGTGCATTATCCCTTACATATAAGATGATGAAACCGTGGTCACCTATTAGCAGGTCATTTCCATTAAGGAATTTATATTACACTTTATCTTCAGATGGGCTGTATTTATTATGTGTTTATTCTTTGACCTTGCTCAGCAACAATATCAGAGCCTGATACTGGGACATTTCATATGGTGATAAATAAGATAAGGAAGATGTGTCATACTGTTATTGATTTATTGTGTGAACATGGGATATTAAATCAGGTGAAGTAAAATGATAATGCTTAAAAGGGAATGTAAAAACGTGTGTTTCATGCTCATATTTCAAAATAGTTACATTATCGTGGCTCTGCTGGACAGATGCTAATGCTGTAATATTACAGATCTCATATTTATACTAATATTGTATCTTTACAGTGGAAAACAAAATTTTACATTTTACACACTTTTAACAGTAAATTTCAATCAGGAGCCAATTTCATGCTTTTAGCCCTTTAACCCGACCTGAACTCCTGAAGGAGCTGTAAAGTTAGGGAACGCATTACTTGCATTCTCTACATTTTCTTTATCTGGTTGTTCCTCTGTAACACGCCTTATAAAAATGACTCCATGTGAACCAGGGGGGTTAACAGCATAAAATGTAACATGTATTCAAGGCTACATTAGATCATTCATGTCGGATGGTGATGGTGTTTTTGATGAAATGCAATCTGCAAAATCATCTGAAGGAGCACAAACACAGGACACTGGGTCTGTTGAATGCAGATGGTCGTTTTAGTTGTAGACTGTGTCCATGTGTTAGTGATTGTCAATGGTGTCCTTTGTAGTAGTATCTCTCTCAGTTCTGTCATCTGATCTGGCTGTTCCCAGAAAACATTGGAGACTGTCTCTTGGTTTCTTTATCTGAGGATTGACAGGTTGTACTGTAGGTCTCCTCATCTGCTGCACCCCCCCACATACACACACACAAACACACACAAAGCAACAAAGCAGGCTTCAGATCTTCTTATGCGGCCCGATGGACATAAATAGTTTGTCATATCAATAAGTACATGTACAAGTGCAATTTGCCTGTTATTATTTCTGTATATCACTGTGTTTTATGAGAGCTCGTTTATTGAGGGTATTGTGGCTCTTTAGAGTTTCTGTCTAGATAAACCACCCAGATTACATATTCAGTGTATGATAAGTGGCTTCTCTGCCTCCTCTTGTTTTTTGGGACTTTTGTTTTCAATTCTCCCCCAGAAACTACAAACATAGCCCTTTGATTTTCATGTCAAAATCAGTGCTATTACCATTCAATCTATAGTATGTCTGTGAAAACAGCTCAGCATTAAAAATCATATCCTTCATGTCTAACAATTAGCCCCTTCGAAGCAGGTCTCAGTTTGTCGAAGTAATTACTATTCTCTTTACCGGAGCTAAAGCTAGGTAGGCTTTGTAACCCTATCTTCCCCTCCTGTCTCCCTGTCTTTCTCCCTCTCTCCCCCATTTCCTCCTGTGTTTCTTTCTGCCAAACTCCCTCCCTCTCTTCCTCCCTCCTCACCAACCCCTTCCCTCCCTCTCTTTCACTTTCTCTCCCTCTCTTTCTACCTCTTTCAGTAAAGCGCTGATGGACCTGCTGGTCGAGCTGTGTAGCCGCTACCACCTGAATCCAGCGCTGCACACCCTGGAGCTGCTGTCGCCCGAGGGCCACAATTTGGGGTTCAAGCCCAACGCACTGCTGGGCTCCCTCAACGTGGCCTGCGTCCTTATTAAGGAGAAAGTCTGGGAGGAGAAAGTGGTGCGCAGGCCAGCGCCCAAAGTGCCAGAGGTGAGTAACAGTGGAGCCTGATGTTCTTTTTGTCACGTGTGCTTAGTATTTTGTATTTTATTGATGTTTATATTCATATTTCAATCTGCTGAAAGGAGCTGTGTTAGGCTTGGCTTGTATTCATGTGGGTTTTCATTGCAGAGACATCTAATATTTTTACAAAAACAACAAGAATTCAAAGAAATACTCCAAAGCTACCCATGTTTTGTTTAAATGTAGATGAATATCTATCAGTGCTGTCTGCATGTATTATATGCATAGCTTGTTACTCTGTAGCCTTATGTAATGTCCACCTACCTTCTCTGCCTTTTACCTCTGACCGCTGGCAGAATGCAAGGCCAGTGAAACCTGTAAGGGCCCGTGCTAAGGTAGGAAGCCAGTTGGTATTAAACTGGCCTAGCATGACATTGGAGTCAGTTCTTAGACACAGTTTTTCTTTTCTCAGTTAAAGTGTGCCTTTTTTGTCTTTATCACCTGTATTCCTTTCTTCTTCTTGTCATATGAGTTTCCAGTTCACTTGCCTATCTGAACTTATTTCTACCGAGCATTAGTCTCTTTCTCTCTCGCTTTTTCTCGGCCTCTCCTCTGCTCTCCTCCTACAGTTTGAATATTTGATGAGTGCCTTACCTTTAGTTACCATGCATTATTTCTCTGCTCTTCTCAGGGCTCACTGGCTGCTCTCTCTCCCTTTGACCCCGCCTGGCCTCAGGCCAGAGACTGACACTATTTCAAACACTGATGTCAGTCATCCCTCTTCTCTGTTGTATGTCTTTTTATTGCACCAGCAGTCTCAGCAATTAAAATGAAATTAAGCGTGATACAGTCTGTCATTTTATGAGATACTGAAATGCTACAGTCCAACTGTTTGAGTAATGTATTGATTCAACTTACTTGAAATACAAAAGCCACCGGCTGAAGAGCCATTTTATGAATTCTTCAGACTCTTGACTCCTGAGTGGGTGTGTGTTTTTATAGACGCTGATGTAAACCACTTACTGATAAAGACAGCTGTACAGAACATTATGTAGTGTTGTAAGATACCATAATACACGCTCACACTATCACATGCTTGTATGCACACATATGCACACAGTCATGATCATCTTTAGTCTATTAAATGTTTCTTTTTCTGCCAGCAACCAAAGTCTAACCTGAAGTTACTCATTATTGAAGTGTCTTGGCATGATGTCTTTCTCTCTCTCTGCTCTTCTCCTCACCACATACATTTCACATGTTTTGTTGTTAATCTATATGAAAATCAAACTCCAATGAAAGCATCACAGATCATAAGTTGATAGTTCACTCATTCATTCGCATGAATTGCTCTTTTTTCTTCAAAAATATTTAGCTTCATACTATCTGCCCTTTGGTCATTATGTTCAAGGTGTATTTGTTGATTTTATGATGGTTGCCATTTAACTGCTGAAATAATCAAATCTATCACATCTTTGTTAGGTCACGAGTGAGCTTTGATTCTTTTTGTCTCATTTCTTCCATCAAGGCGAACCAATTTCCTTTTTGCCTGTCATAGAGATGTGAGGAAGATTTCTCCAATGTCTGTAAAAATGTGTCCCAACTGGCCTTGACGTTATTATCATTTTCTTCCCCTCTCTGTACCAGAAAACAGTGCGATTGATGGTGAACTACCACGGCAGCCAAAAGGCGGTGGTCCGGGTCAACCCGTTGGTACCACTTCAGGCTCTGATACCAGTCATCTGTGACAAGTGTGAGTTTGACTCTGCACATGTCTTGCTCCTGAAGGATAGCATCAGTCGCCACGAGTTACCGCTGGACAGATCTCTCACAGAGCTGGGGATCAAGGAGCTCTACGTGCACGATCAGAGTCTAGGTAAATCTTCAATGCTCTTTCTCTTTGTAATTTTCTGTTTGGGGTTCAGTCACTTTTAAATTAAAACCAAAGTTCCCATAACAGAGCCAGTTTTTTTTAAACAACAATAATAATGATAATAATGATTGGTGGATTTTATGAATTAAAAGTGAAAAGAGCCCAGCTTTGGTTTATGCTTTGTGAATATGCTGGCTAATGTTAGTAAGCTAATTAAGTAGCATATAAAGTATCTCATCATGGATACTGATAGGTGGCTTGGCTCCTGAGGCTATTGTATCATATTATCTGCTGCTGTTGGCCTGCAAATTAATATCATCCCCAAAACAATTACTGTAGTACCCACTGTTGAAGAATCACAACGTCTTTGTAAATGTATGAATGCATATACAAATAAAAAGATACATATTGAGTGAAATTATCGCAACTGAAGTCATATTATGTTTTTAATTCCCTGTCATTTGAGCTTCTGTCTAAGGACAAACAAGTAAACATAAATGCTCATTTTTCCAATTCCACTCAGTACTAACTGATTCAGGACAGTCCTTCATGTGGCAAAGCCTGTACACAGATTTGCAAACTTAGGTGGGGTGTATAGAACAAAGGTGTGGTGGCTGGACTAAGACTGAGCATGAATCTGCACCATGCCCTTTGACCTTTTCATAGATGAGTAGAGGAGGAAAGAGAATTTTCCTATACGAAACATAAAGTTTAACATTGTTGACATTGTCAGTGAAGAGAACAAAAGACATATTGTGCCAAAAACAGGACGCTGAGCAAAGTCTGAATTTCATGCAAACCCAGCAGCTCAATAAAAACGTTTCCAGTGCAATGAACCACAAAACAGCATTCGTAATAACATTACGTTGTACTCCGCAGTACAGTGTGACTAGTATGTAAATGTTTGTTGACTTTTATAAAATTAGTGTCAATATTAGTTTAAGAAGCAGCAGGTATGACAGAGCATAAACAAAAATATAATCTTCTGTTTTGTTTCCTGCAATATGTTCTCTGGGGTTACAGTAATAAGGATATGACTCTGAGTGATGAGCAATACGCCCTTTATCTAGGCGGAAATTGAGTTGTGGTAAGATATCATGGTTCATTACCATGTTAACTTTCCACACCCACTGACATTTATAGATATTGTTGTTATCATGCAGTGTCACCTTAAAGCTTGAAAAGCTTGTAGTTTAGCAAGAATAATATTGTTCTATTTTTAAATCAGTCTTTCATTGTTGTTATGAAGGACATGTAACCTTTTTTTTTTTTTAAAGTAAAACCTCTAAATGATATGGTTTGTCTCATCATTAAATTTCTTCCTATGGTTAAACTCAGCTGTGTTGTAGTGCTGCAGAGGTGCAAAAACAACAGATGAATTATCCACAAGTGATTTCATGTGTTTTTAAAACGTTGTCATGTTTTCCAGTTCTCCAGCCTAAAATGGCTTCTGCCCCTGCTCTTAACTACTCAGGTATTAGTCATGATAAGTCTTGTCTGTCTTAGTGTTGCTGGTTCCGACCAAATTTAGCTCTTTAACCCAATGTACTGTTGCTTGCTTATTAACCCTATATATGCATGTTTGCTTGTCAGTCATCTATAAGAAATAATTTGTTGGTCTGATGTCACTGTAATTTTGATATGTGTTAACATCATAAGTTTTATTGAAATGGTTTGCCACTGCTTCTTTAGGAATCCACTAGTGCAACTTTACTTCCTCCCCTCCCTCCCTGTCCTCAAACCAACAGTGTTATCGTGACACATTCTCACTTAATGCTTTGTAGACTGTGAAGGTTAGATGGAGGTGGTCTGTTAGAAAAATAAAGCTACAGCACCATCTGCTGAAGAAACTCAGTCAGTTCTTTGTGAATGAGATTACATTTGGTATTCAGACCATGCTTCAAGATGCAGTTTATATTTTATTTTTGTTTATCACAGCAAATGGATTGGGTATTATAGGAATCAAACAAAATTAGCCTACATGTGAGAATGCACTGTAAATTCACAGTATTGTACAACATGGCAATCCCACTCAATTTTATTGTTAACCTAATTATTATATGCATGCTGGGATCATTTGTCAAACACTTCTACCAATTCCGTTCCCTCCCTGATTTATTTAGTTTGCCTTTATGAGGCACTGACACCATCATGTCCAACTCCTCTCCTCTTCCTCCTGGGTCTCTTTTCATAGACTCCATTTGCTCCAGCACTACCAGTTTGGACAGAGCAGAGAAAAAAGGCCTCCTGGGTATCTTCCAGTTCAGCAAGAGGAAATCCAAGGTATGTCTCCGGATCTCTGTTGCTGTTTTTTGGCAATTTGTTCTGTTTATACAAGACGTTTATTCAGAGTTAATATTGATCAAACATGACACAACATTAAATTGGAATGATTGAATTAAGAACAGCATTAATTTCAGCATAACTGTTCACAAAGCAGTGACTTATTTGCACACGTGCCATCAACATGTTATATAATAATTTACAAACTAACCTTCGTGGTGATGCATACCATTCATACTTGTTCAGATTGATAGCAGAGGCAGGCTAAATGCATGGCTGAACAGTTGAATGCTGCATGTTAGCTGTGCCTTCCATTTGCAGACAAAGACAACATCTATGGACATGGATGACTGTGATGATAAAGTAATCCAAAATACAGACACACAATTCTATGTAAGTATTACTAACACATCTGACAATGTCCAGATGTGATAAGTGAAATCAAAGATCAAAGGATCTTGTTTTATTGTGATCTGACCTCAGCATGTCTTAAGTATTCCAGTGATATACTGTGGGTGGACAGAATAACAGGAACACCGTTTGTGTTGCATCCAACAAAGATTGGACAAGCTAAACAAAAGTAGTACTTACTGCAGGATTTCATCACATGGTATGAAGTGTTCCTGTTGTTACGTCCACTTCTTGCATGGCTGCTGATAGAATGATGAGCCTGATGAATGATATAAAGGCCATCTCTGTTTAAATAATATATATTGGACTTCTGAGAAAAAAGTTGATTGAGTGTCTCAGGTAACATCACTAAATGAACTAATTGTAAAATATTCAGTTAATGCTAATATTGCAGCAGTCTCCCAGTGGATGGAATGCAAACTTAGCATAAGCCATAGAGTCACAATAGCCATATTTATGGGGAAAATGTCCCTTTGAATATTCATTTTTAAACTAAATCTGGGACAATGTTGCTCCTGTACAATTGATTGTTGAGTTGTGGTAATGTAGACTGATGTCCTCCAGAGGGCAGCAACTGTCTCCAGGCAGCAGTCTAAAGTGCTTTGTTCATCACAGGTCTAGGGGAGTACTAACAGAGCTGCCTGAAGTTCTTGCTCCAACTGTCTTTTCCCTTTTCTCTCTTCAATAAACTGGCTTTAGGCAAAGATGTTTCATAGTGATATTTATCGCTTTTAACCAGTCAGTCAGTCAGTCAGTATAAATGAGAGAGTGTAAAGTACATCATTGACATGGAGGAAGAGTTGAACAAATGTCAATCACCTACAAAATTATAGCTTCAATGATTGATTTTTGATCCTATAAACATTAAAGACTTAAAATTGTAGTTCTTTTAAACCAAAATATTAACTTCCTACAACCACTCTAGTGTGTATGTGTGGGGAGCATGCATCCTCACTAAACCAGGCGTACATTTAGACGCTGCATTAAGAAGCTCTCTACCTGTTATATCCATAACTCAATCACATAAATTTGATTTTGAAGCCATGAACCTCAGTTCTGCAGCAGTCACTGTGGCTCACCTCAGATCAATATGGCGTTTCATTGAATTAGCTGGAAAAACACTGCCTGGCCCACTCTGGTTCACTTCACTGTCTTACCACTTCTCCACCCTTCTACCTCTTTGTTCTTAGTGTTTCCTTCACTGAGCATCTGGTTTGCCACTATTGTCCTCTTCTTCAAGGTCTAAGTTATCTTTTATGGTCTTCAGATCCTTCTGACTATGTCTTCTTTCCTTCCTAAGAAATAACTACAATGAAGGAAAAAAATTGGCAGCTGTGCATGAATTAAACCTAATATAGACAGTACATTTGCTATGATGTAAAATTTAAACATCTATTTAAAACATGCGCTAATTTATATTTATTCATTATTATATTTCTCAGTCATGTCGCCCCTTCCAGTGGGCTTTAATGCAGCTGGGCTTTTTCTCTCTGATATGATTGTTTCTCAGGCAGGGACTGTTATCAGACCACACACATGCATTTGTGCACACAAGCACACTCACACATACGCACACATAGACAGACACTGTTATCAGCCTGAAGGCATCAGATTACCCTACCTTAGCTACATTAGCACTAAAAGCTCAGCCTCTTATCTCTAATTGTTCATTAGGGGCCAAACTACTGTGTGTGGTGTGTGTGGTCTTAAAACACTAACATGCTCAGAGAGCATCATGTCATAGAGCAGTGTTGATTCTTAAGCAAACTGACTTAAAATATGGAAAATATGTTTGTTTTTTTCTTTATTTTAGATTTTAAAAAGCATATCTATAAGTAATTTAGGTATTTCAGAGTATCAAATCAACCCTAACCAACAATCAATAATCAGAGTGACAGTAATTTGGTTCTACTTTTAGGCATACAGGTTAAACAAATTTATCAACTTTATGAAAGTCATCCTATCTGGCCAAGCCTCCTAATCACAGCAATGACATGCAGAAATGAGGTGGAGACTCACAAATAAGCATTAAGCATTTTTCAGACCTCAAGGCTCCAGCACCACTCGTATTCAATCATTTGCTCACCAATAAACATGATTGTATGATAAAATATTTTACACAAATTGGTGGTTTTCTAGGATTTCTCTGTGGCATGAGTAGTTTTGATATTGTTAATCCAATCCACAGTACAGTACTTTTGGGTGTAGATATAGGTACAAAAGTGTATACATCTGATCACACCTAACCACACTCAAGCAGCTGGTGTGGTCAGAGGTGAAACAGACTTTAAACTTTTAACCAGAGATGGCAGTGAAACTCTGCTTTCATCACAGTGTTAAGTTAGGACAACATTATGCAGAAATTAGTATTTTTGTGATTTAGCACCCCCCACTTTAAAGTATAATACCACTGTCGTAAATATGGACAGCTACATGTGTATTTGTCATGATTATATTACTTAAGATAAAAAAAATAG
The DNA here is from genome assembly GCA_033000465.1 of Sciaenops ocellatus. Taxonomy (NCBI): domain Eukaryota; kingdom Metazoa; phylum Chordata; class Actinopteri; family Sciaenidae; genus Sciaenops; species Sciaenops ocellatus. The sequence continues at coordinate 11,617,991 of CP136885.1, read as the reverse complement.
CGAGTCAACCATTTTGTAACAGCCAAACATCAAGCAAGTATAACAACATAAGACATAGTAGCCAGCTGATAGTTCAGAGTAGTCCAACAGCAAGAAGCCCAGCTCGGCCTGCCTCTCTCTTTTTTATTTCACAAAGCTCTCACCAATAACTAAAATCCAGTCTGAGATTTACTCTTGTCTGGCAGCTTCTTGCTTGGTCACTTTCTCCTTTGCTCCTCTAAACACCAACAATCCCCCGGTGCTCCTAGCTCACGGTTGGGACAGCCTGCCTAACAAACTTAGCTAACATTAGCTAACATTGGCTAAAGTTTGCAGCAGTTTACTTAACTGTCCATCAGGAAACTCTGTAAATCACCAAGATGTGCAGCAACCAGAGGACATCAGAGGGAAAAATATTTTCTTCAAAGATATATGATGCAGTTTCACCAAAATAAGTGAAATATTTGGTGGTGTGTGTGCAAGAACAGGCATATGGGTTGGGAATGGGAATAAATATAATAATATAAATAAATCTGTTAATTTATGGTAGAAGAGTTATACAATGTGGCTTTAAGCAACGTGCTATACACCCAAAAATTATGATCTTTTTGGTATTTTGTTATATATTCAGCCTGCAAGTCTTGTAAATGTATAGAAAAACTACAAGTTATCATTAGTTTCACAGGTTTCAGTGTAGTCAGTGATAAAATATTCTAAAAGATGAATTTCTCAAAGTGTAGGAGGCTTCTCCTCTATGCTGAAGTAAGACTCACTTTCAATGTGATTAGTAGGGAGAGATTCTGACATTTTGATAAGCCACTGGATATTTTGACTGTCATTTTAACATTTGCATGTGTGGCTTGAACGAGGATCAGAACTAAAAGACATTTCCAAGACATACAGCATGTAAGACATTTTCGTTATATATCACTAGGTTCCTTTTTAGTTATGCCCTTTGTAAATATGAATGCTGCACTATGTTTGCTACATTTCCACTCTCACCGATTTGACAGGTTTCAGATTATTTGGCAGAATGAAGGAAGAAGAGAGAAGGTGCAAAAGTTAAAGTTAAAGAGTTCATCTGAATTATTTGCTTTGAACATTATATTCTGGTGAGGTGAAAACAAGCTCTTTTTTTAGGATCCCAAATGAAAACCACATCGGTAATTTTCACTTCTTCTCACATTTCTTTTTTGTTTTCATTTCATTTTATGTCAGCCTCCTCCTTATATTTTTATTGAATATTATATTTTATATAACTGCTGCTGTGAGCTTAGGTTGTACTGTGTTAATGTTTTTTACCCATTTGTTTCTGCAATGTTTGTGTTTTTACGAATCATAGACGTAACCCGAGTTTTAGTCACCATAAGTTCTTAATACAAGAGTGACATCTCCAGTGCCCAATAATCTAAGAAGTACAAATGTATCTTGCTACCTCTCTGTCTCTTTAAGTTCAGTGGGAGCCCTCAAGGCCTTTTTTCAGAAGTACTGTTCTTTTCCCATCCTTTCCCACTGTGATATGTTCTAACCTTGGGTCCAATTAATTCTAATGACCTGAACTTTATGTTTCTTTTTGCTCTGCTTTTATACTGTATCCGGTCATTGTCTGAATGCATCAATGAATCTGCTTTTAAACACTTTTCTTTTCCTAAATCATGGGGGTGCGAGTCGTGGTTTGGTTCCCCCGTTGTGCCAAAGCTCTCTACCAAGCTGAGCTGCAGGGAGACTCAGATTTTCAGGAGCACTTTGGGCTCTCTTTGATCAGATGTAGAAAATCATTTTTTGTTCTAGTTCTTTTGTCAGGAGCAACCTCCCTTTGAAAATGCGGTTGCACTTTCAACTTGGTCAGATAGATTGTTGGGATTGAAGAATGGATGTGTGCATCGATTGCAATCAAACCCAAAATGAGGGGAGTAGGGATCTCCCACTGAGATCAGTTGAAAAGTTAATGTGAAATTAATGCAGTTGCCAGTTGTATGAATGAAATAAACACTGCCAGTGACAGTTTTGTCAGTGGTTATGGTCAGGCCATGGGCCAATAATCATTTCTGATTTGTTTGTTTTGTTGTTCCTTGGATTATTGTGATTTATAAGACAGAATAATTGACACCGACATCATAATAATTTGATGGCATTTCAGCAAGAGCAACGCCTAGCTAAGTGGTCATTTGTCTGACTCACTTGAAATTGTCCTCAAAGCTGTATTACTTTTACACGTTGTAAGCGTACATACATACTGTATTTGTTAGTCTATCCTCACCCCCTTTATTTTCACCCTATCACCCACAGGGTGCATCCACGGTGTCAGGGATCAGCATACAAGATCGGCCCAGCACTTTGGGCCAGTCCCAGTCGGTCATGAACATAACGAGGATGTCTCCTAAGGCTGAGACCAAGAAGAGGAGGGCCCCAGCACAACCTGGAGCCCCAACACCCTCCATGGGATACACTAGCTTTGAGGGCTATCAGGTGAGAGGATCAAAGAGTTGTCTTGGGTTTAAGTGTGTTGTAAAAGCGCTAATTAACGTGCAGGGCAAACACAAAATCTCACCATCTCACAGACATGAAAATGCACACAGAAATTAATAGATTATTGTCCAAAAGAGCTATGTATACTTGGAATTATAATGTTGACGCAACCCAGTTTTTTTCATCTTCAGAAAAGCTCCTATTATGTAAATTATCCAAAACCCTCAGCTCTTAGGATTGACCTGAAGTAGTGCATCTGAAATCTGCAATCTGTTTGACACAGCCTTTCCATTTGGTGTTTTGGTCTGAGATTTAGCTCCTCAAGGTCACAGTGACCTGTATCATCTACATTAGAGCAACAGCTCCCTGCAGTCTCATTATGGTGTTATGGCAGCATGCTGGGAAGTGTTGTTTAGCAACCCACATCCTTTCTCCCTCCCTCTGATAATAAGTTTTGTTTATTTGGAGGAGTTAGTGTTCTTGATGAATGTTATCAAGAGGAAATTTTGTTCTCAGGATAGCATATAGAATGGTGTTGTCCTCTTTAGCTTAATTAACTATAATGAACTATGCACGGAGGAGCAGAAAACATTTCTAAGAAATGTCGTGTGGTTAGGGGGATAGTGCGAACACAAGCATCTTGTTCTTAAAAGCAATACGTAAGGAGATATGCATTGAAAGTGACAGAAATGACTAATTAGATAATGTCACAAAAACACATGGATCGTAACACAGTATTCTGTTTTTATGGTACTGATTTTAACTTAATCATAGCTATTTTATGTTTGATATTTTCTTTTTGCAGTGCTCTGTGACTCTATTAAAAAACTCCATATTGCTGTTGTGATTGTTTTTAGTACTGCAAATTGTAGTTGTGCAGAGGGACACAGTAATTTATCTGCCCACCTGTCAGATTAAGAGTTATAACCGACACCAGAGCTGAGACACATACTGAGACACCACTGGGAGTCACAAGGGCAGCTTCACAGAACAGGAGTTGGGAAGGTCATCTGAGGACCCGATGACTGGTCTAATAATAGATTTCTCCATTTGGCTCTTTTGCCTTCTCTGAACTGTTATCCTGTCTGAACACACAAAGTTTCATGTATATTCCGTCCACACATTCCAAGGTCACCTCTCGTGTTTCACCTCTCTGTTTTCTCGTGTGGCTTTTTGAGTTGAGAGATTGAAGACAGGCTGTCTGTGTGCACTGCTCGACTTATCAAAGGTTCAGTTCCTTATATAGATTTCACACGTTTGTAAAAAATGGAACTTATATGCTGATTTCATGCACATTTTTAACATCTATATGGTCACCACATTGACTGACAAATGAATGAATGGAAAGTTTAAATCACTGATTGTTTGATATTGTTTCATAAGGTACATATATGATTATCCAGTGTCATCTCAGGACACAACAGAGGTGTTAGGTGTTCAAAGATTAGCAGCATGCCTGGCCTGTGTTTGTTGTCTGAATGTGATTAGAAAGGATTTAGTTTCATGACAGTGAACTGTGTCATAGCAGTCAGGTCTTATCAGGATAGTATCTCAGGGGCATTGGCATTAAATAGCTCTGCATGACTTGTATCTGTGGAACAATTGTACATGTCAGATCAAATCACATCACAATAGAAAGTTTTACTTTCACGTTTACATGGAATTTGGCATATGGATCTGCTCGAGGCAGTATTAAGCTACACCAGCAGAGATTTGCTTGTGAGTAGAGGAGCACATCTACTTCAAGGTTTAGTGAAAACAGTCACGCTATACTTTTAAAATATAATAGTTTAGATACAGGTTTGTCCACAAGGGATGGGTTGGAAGTGGGCCAGCTCACCTGGCTGAACTCACATACAATTTATCACCTAATGTACAGTTTGTTTCATTGTATTTTTTGTTTGTTGAATTTTGCTGACTCAGGCCTGTCATGCACTAAATACACATTCTCAATTCTGCTGCATGATGCTTTGTATGTCTTATGTAGATACTCTCTGTATATACTGTATGAGAATGTGTGTGTGTGTGTGTGTGTGTGTGTGTGTGTGTGTGTGTGTGTGTGTGTTTGAGGTTGATTAGGCACTAGGTTGTCCGAGGACAGCTCTCTATGATGACATTCCTCATTATAGACCTCCCTCTGCGCTGAACAAGCTGAGGTGGTCAACTAATTGTGACTTACAAGACATAGTAATGGACAATGACATCTTAGTATAAGCTATAAGGATGATGAGATTGCTATAATGAAGCTACATACTTCAAACAGCCTTTTGAGAGGCAGAGATTCGTCATTTAAATCATAGTAGCATTATTGACAAAATAATGAGCGTCAGAATCTCTTTATAGAAAACTGTGGAAATCAAACCCAGTGGACCCAAATTGCAAACACGACCAGAGACTGTGAATGGTTCAAAAGAGTTTATTAACAAAGCCAGAAGGCAGGTGGACATAAGGTAGTGAGAAGATCCAAGTGGTGGCAGACTGTGTTAAAAATGAGGCATGGCTGGATGTGGCAAGAGAGTGGGAGGCAGGGATCCTGACAAGTGGCCATAGCATTGTTACCCTGAAGGAGCTTGAATGGAAGGACCGGGGTTATATACTGCACTGGTGATTGGATGAGGTGATCAGGCAGGTGAGAGGAATCGGAGGCCACAAACAACAAAGAGAAACAGGCAAAGACAGAAACAGATAGACAGAAAACTGGCAGACAGAGAGCCTCATCATGATAAATATATAAGTCAAATATAGGGTCACAGGAATTTTTGCTACATATAACATTTAACTGTGGTAGGGTGAGCCAAATACCTGTGAAATAACGCCATTGTTAACTTTGTAAACTCTTGCCCTATGCAGTATTATAATGGAGGTTTATGCTTTATGCTGATGTAATTTTTTTAGATAAGTTTCACACTATTTGTTTTTGTCAGCAAAGCTAGTGAAAAACCAAAGTAATTAGAGTTTAAGCACTATTTGTAAGATAGTTAATTTACATCTCTGAGTACCTCATAGAAGAACAAAAAATAATAGAACTTCTGACAATGATGAAGTAGTGTGGCTTAAAATAGAAAGATTAGAGCAATGACATTTTTGAGATTTGAAAGAGAGAGGCTGTTTGTAGGGTAGGTTTTTTGAAAAAGTCATGTGCCATCAACACCACTTTACATCACTCGGGTAGATTTTAATTTTTACTAACCTTTTTTACTAACTGACCATTGACAGCGTTGTATGTCATCACTCATACACAATATGGATTGATGTCATGGTGTTGGAACAAGAACTGTAACATCTCCATTTAAGATCTTGTTTCATCTACAGTAATGAAAGTAGATCTTTGACCTTTTTGATGTCTGAGGGACAGGTTGCTAAATACAGTAGTGAGAATGGGAATAGCAGCAGCACTAAAAGCATATGACACAGTATTCCAGGAAGACCGTAAAGCCATCTTTGACTGTAGGAGAATTAGATGTTTTCACATTTTACTGGTGTCCTCAAGGAGTCAGAGAAGTTTACAGTTTTGTTTCTGCAGACTAACAATCAACAATCTATGTCTGTCTTCATGAGAGCAGCACCGAATTAAATTATGTTTTGGAACATTGAGTTCAGAGAAACACAACCTTGTTTTGGGTTTTTTTTCCAGCAGTGATAGGAAATCTGTTATTGTGGTTTGGAAAGGAAGCCATACATTGCCTCTTGTGATAAAGGAGTTCAGAAAAAACTTTGAGCTTTCTGCTTCACTGCTCCGTAACAGAAGGTGCTTCCAAGTGCATTTGTGCTCATGTGGAGTTGTGTGTGCAAAAAGACAGTAAGATAAAGATGGAACAACTGAAGCGGGGAATGAGAAAGAGGATAAAGAGCAATAGAGAGAAACTGAGTGACTTAGAGGGTCACAGAGAGAGACAGAAAGTCAGAGTAATATAACATCAGGTTTTATAAGGGTGTGTGTGCATTTGGGTTGTGCAGCATTAACAATGTATAAGCTTAGGGATCATATTTCAAAAATGCAATATAGCATGAAATCTGGTTGGCATGGCCTTAGCACCAGCTTCACCTTGCAGAAGGAGGACACTACAAGGGAAAAGTTCAACAGAGGACAAGCAGCATTAAGAGCAGAAGGCGAAGGAGTAATTAGATCAGATGCAATAAGCTTGCTGTCTGTAAGTCTGTAAAAAAAAGTTTACAAATGTTTTAAAATGGATTACCTCAGCTAAATATAGGCGCTCAGTTTATTATTCACTGGACTAAATAATATCCAAGAAGTCTGGTGATTGGCAGCGATACACGTATATAGACCTGGAAAAAATTGATTTATATTGTAGCCAATCAAGCAAGATCCAATTCAAAACCATTTCTTGTTCTACACAGCAGAGTTTCTTGCGAAACTTGAAGCCAGGGAAGGGTGATATGAGCCAAAGAGGAGAGGAAAGACATTTGGAGAAGGTCATAATTCACATCTGTTGAGACAAGTGAACCCCTTATGTGGAAATTAAAATTTGATGACTGTCTCTCAGTTGAAAGGATAGAAATGAACCATGGCAGCAGAAACACTGTTGCAACTGTATGAGACTAAATTTCTCAAAGGAAATCTAGTTGTCATATCTGACAAAGAATCGCTCAAGACAAATCTGACATCATGTGATTGCTGATCAGGTCTTAATTGTGGCAGTTTGCAGTATAGCTTTAGTATTTCCCCTACCCTTTTCTATTTGGTCCAAACTTAATGTTTTTGTGTCCGAAACGACTGTCCGTAAGTATATACATGTATGTATGCATTGAGTGTATCAAACAGCATGGCAGTAATAGCTTTCCTGCCAGAAATGTCCTCACATGTGGACACATCATTGCATGAATTCGTTTTTGTGCACGCTGCATTCCTGCCTGTGTCTGTGTGGCTTCTTGATTGATCGAGCTGGCTACGTTTTTCTTCCCGATGATCTGTCATTCTGCGAAAATAGAGAGTTGGCAGCAGAGAGAGGCTTGTTTTTCACAACCATCCATCAGTACCATAGTTGTCTATAAAAAGTAGCTAACTTTAATCTGCTCTAATGCAGAGCTCTGGTCCAATCAGTCAGACAAAACACAAGTTGCTACTGGATCTGTGTTAAGTAATGAGCGTTCAGTAGGGGTTTTTTGCCTCTGTTTTTCTACTTTGTCTTGCTATCCATCTGTTATTTTTTCATTCCATTTTTGTCCCTGTTGATATCAGCTTTTCTTTTGCTGCACACTCTCTGTTTTGTTTCTTTTACAATACTTGACAACTGGTCACAGCTTCACCCAGTGAATACACCCCCCACTTAACAACATAAACAAAGGAGGTCAGCCATACTGTTGGGCTTCATTGCTGTTAGTCCCTGTTGTATTTGTGGTTAAATAGGCTTAGCGTTGTTCAGATAAGAATCTGTGAGAGAACAAGAGAGCAAAACAAGAGAGGGTAAAACTAAGAAAAGCAGTGCAAAGACAGAAAGAAAGAAGGTAACTTGGGTGTTCCTGATGTGAGATGTCAATAGAGGTTTGGAAGGATGTAGAGAAGGATGTTTACCCATTTGCCACATGGCTCCACTGTATCTCTCCACGTATTCTGAAGAGACAAAACAATTTTTTTCTGAAACAGTTGGAAGCAAAGAAAAAAAGGAGGCTACTCATGCCAAAGCAAACAGCCAGCCCTTCCTCCATTCATTTCTCATCCTCATCCTTCATCCTTCCTTTATAGCTGCTGTTTTTCTTAATTTGTGCTACAGCTGAAAACAGCAGGTGCTCTGGCTCTATATAGCAATGTACATTTTACATCAAAAGGGCCTTGATGTAATTGCCAAAACATTGTAATATAACACATGTTCTATTCTGATCTTGGTCTCAGTATACACAAGATTTCTATTGATGACATATATTTATGTTACAAATGTATATATGAGTCAATTACTTAGAAGTATTGTACACACATTGGAAAAAATAGCATTCATTCAAAGTAAAAAAAAAAAGAACTTGTGAACTGACTAGTATCAGTGCTTTGATAGTATAACATGGGAACAGAGGATCTTTACTGGTTGTTTGTCTCCCTGTATACTGAATATTGTTTGAGTGCAAGTATATGATGGTGTGAGTAAAAGTAAGTCTGATATTGTGTCAAGACATCACAAGTAGCTTTTGACATGCAACGAGATAGTCAGTTTACAGTATTTATAATCCTTTTTATTTGGTCTTATGAAGTTTTGTCATACACATGCCCACTAACAGCATAAATACTATTTATATTAATGTACAACATGTCCTGTGTACTTGTCTGCTTGATCTTGTGATCATGGTGACTGAATGGAACTGTATGTAGACACTGTAAGCTTTCTATTCTTATGCACTGACCTTGAAGATTGTGAAAGTGTGAGTTAGGGGCCGGTAATAGGGGAACACGTCACTCTGCCATGCTGCCTATGTAGGACAGGATCTGTTTGCACTTGGAGCTGTCAAAACATCTTGTGTATGAAACCAGCCAGGACAGATGGGACACACAAATGAATGAAGCGAATATGTGTTTGTGTAAATCTCAAACCGTTTGTGGCTGTAGTGTGTTTGGGGTTTTGTGTCTGTGTTTGGATTCATGTGAATGGATTTGTAGCAAACAAATAATGAGTATATATTGCAATTGTATATGGGCAATCACTGATTTGTTCTGGTTTATAATTAGAAAGCAACCCCTTGATATTTACATGGCATGTAAATGTAATTATGTCTGATTACCTTTTGTTGCTTTTGTTTGTCTGCTTTATGAGTGTGCTGTAACACTCTAATACTAGAGCATCTTTTATCTCAGTAGAAGCTGAAAAACCTCTGATGATAATAATAATAATAGTATTTCCCTATTATTTGCAAATAGATAGTATGCCATTTAATAACTATTCATTTATACTATATTTAAGAAGGTGAAGTGATTAGTTGATTAACTGATGATTGATTAATTATTTGAGTCATGCTCCTTAAAATGTGTGAACTTTCTGATTAACTGGAAAATAATTGACTTAATTATTTTTGTTTAGTATAAATAAAATATCAGTTAATAGCAACATATACGGCTTGCCTACAGAAAGCCAATGATTAAATTAGCAAAAGTATTTATACACTGTAAACATAGGAAAAATGGGAAGAAAACATTAAATTTCAATGGGTTAGTAGGACAAAATAGATGACAATGGAACTGGGTCAGCCATGTGTTTCCTTATCATTAGCCAACCCCCGCCCCTCCTTTTTTACACAATGTTCAGACTTTTAACATACAATTGTTTTCATCATACATCCCAGACACTCACACATGTTCATATTAACACACGCTAACTGTTCTTCAGTCTACTGTTAGGATGTTTTTGACCTCAGTTCAGCCGCTATTATTATCTCCAACACGCACATACATACACATACATCTGCGCACACACATGCATGCATGAATGTAGTCATGCATGCTGATATGCACCCGCACACACATATACAGTGTATCCCCCCCTTTTATACACACACATACTCCATTTCACATTCCACATGAGCGCTGTAATGTTTCTCTGTTACAAAGCCCCTCACCCATCAAGACTCCTTCGAAACAACTGATGAATGGTCACGCAACAGGTTGAAGCCTCCATGGGTGGCCCTATCTGATCAACATGCTCCAACATGGGGCCCTTCGCCTCTCAAACCATTGAGTGGAAAATTTAATGGACACACCAGACTGTCCTGGAATGGCCTTCTGTGCGCTTTTGTGTAAAGACGCATTCCCTTTTAAAATATGTTCGTGTCCACATTATGTATGTCATGCAGTCGTTTGTTAATCGAAGCCCAATTAAAGCCCTTGCAAAACCAAACAAGAGCAAAATCAGAATGTATTGAAGCAAAGAAGCATGTTGTTAGTTAATAACTGCTTGATCAGGATGTGCTCATTTTGATTGGTGTCATGCTCTGTCCTGACCACATATAATCATTGGGACTGTTAAAACACAGACACATTCAAAATATGAACGGTGTATTTGTTTCATTTTCTCCACTACATTTAAGTTTGCTTATGCAGACTTATTAGTCAGCATAATTGCAAAATGAACAAAACTACAGCATTTTTAGAGTGCACCTCTCTCAATAATAAATCTAAGCAATCTTCAGTCCTAACACCATTTACGAGACACTGCAGAAAACACAAAAGCTATGAATAGCTGTAAACAAGTTCTCTATGTCGCTGTTTTTAGTGGAATAACTGTAGATGGAAAGAAGGAAGTCAGATAATGAGATGATGGCTGATACATCCTTTCTTAATCATCAGAAATAAATGGACTTCTGGTGAAAGGTTGATTAAGTTTCCTTAAGTAAGATAACAGTGAGGAAGGTCTACAAGGAGCCTTGTAGCTATTTAATATACCAGGATATGATCCATGAATATGGTTGCTTGTGATAATGAAAAACTTCTGAATGTTTAAAAAAAATATGTGATTAATTAGTTTCAAAACCAGTACATGGGAATGGAGAGGAGAGTTTTGCATCTCTGTGTATTCACATGGATTTTACAGTATAATGTGAATGAGTGCATCTATGGTGAACTCATCGCTCAACATTGATTTCATTTGACATTGTCTCTGCTTGTGATTTGATGCAACATGACTTGACTGTACTTAAGGCGTCAGGACTTGAGAATCCACTTGATACTTTGGCTGTCCTGTGCCTTGTTGTGACTTGACTTGTGATGTCATGACACAAGGTTGACTTGAGACATGAGCAGCGGTGGCCAGATCCTGCCTCTAGCTTGCAGCAATACGTAGCTGTGGAAAAAAAAAAAGTCACACTGAAAAGACCATCTTTCCTGATGATATACAGCTATTTTCCTGTGAAAATACAGCTGCAAATGTAAAACCAGTAAACAACACCCATAAACACAGTGTATACATAATCATATTACATAGTCAGCTTAACTCAATGTATCGTGTGACCTTGAATGTGGTATAATACAGAGTCTTGAGTCTTGGCTTCAGTCTCTAACAATCTTAAGTACATGCTGCGTTCCCAGTCATGGCGCCAATAAGCCCATGAGAGCAGCACACACTTAACCCTGCAACCCTTAACAACTCCCTGATACATACACCCAAGCTTGGCCTGAGATATGAGATATACTGTTCCTTCTCATGTGTGTACACTTGTGTGCGTATGTGAGAGCGTGTATGTGCTGGTGCTGTCACACAGAAAAGTGTGTGTGCATGTGTGTGTTGTGGCCACAGCACTCTTTCTTTCAGAGCAGGGCTTGACTGCAGTCTTGTGTTTCACTCTGCAGGGAGCACACACATAAACATACTTGCGCATGCACGCACACACACACACACACACACATCTATCTTCATAGGCAAGTCAGTCATCTATTTCAACTTCAACTTTGGCCCATATTCACGGGTATGTCTGTATTCATGTATGTATGAATGCCAGAGCAGGAGAGAAGCGGGAGACCAAGAAAGAGAAAGACAGCCACTTGAGGGGCCATTTGGATTTCCATAGCATGCCATGCAGTGAGTTCATTGAGTTCACATGTGTGAACCCAGTTTGCCTGCAGAAAGGCAAGGTGGCCTGATCTCTCTCTTGTCCTGCTGCATGATGCAACGCTACATGCAGCTCCAGGCATGTTCTCTGTTGAGTTTCAGAGTGAAGAAAACGCAGCAGCAGTAATTGGGATTTTTTAGAAATAAGGACATCTACACTGTTGAAACCTGCCCATAGCACTTCTAAATTGTGTCTTACAAAAGTGACATCACAGAGAGTGAGATCAACTTGCACAGAAGGGTGTGAATGGTCTCATGTCTCAGTGGAAGAAAACAGAGAATTTTCCCACTCATTAATTGTTTGTCAATGATTCATAGTTTCATCCCGTCTCCCCCTTTTTTATTTATCGCTCTCTTTCTTCCTCTGTCCTCCTCGCTTACAAGCTTCTATCCAAAAGCTTCATTTTTCATTACAGTCATTATGAAAAGCATAAGAAATATCCATTGACAGATTTCTATTAAACTGTTTGTTCTCACTGAGCCAAATGTCACTTGACATTATTTTGCTTTTATCATTGAAATCTTGCCCACTTCACTGTTTTGTGTTTGCCTATGGAATAAATGACATAATTTTGCTAATAACTGCTGTCACTGGATTTCACTGTGCTGCATGAAGTGATCGGTTATTCAATATTATGAGTAATTCCACGAGACAGCATCATATTTGAATTACAACTGATGTCCCCCAGAATGATTAGGAGAAACATGACAGTAGAATAAACATACAGTATCAATATGTACTGTGTATCTGCATCCAATTAACTGTATCGCTGTCAGACCTTATATGTCTTGCTGTAGGATAATTTAAAAGCAATGCTGGCACTCTGATGGATTTGAGGACTCTGATGCCTGCCAGAACTCCACTTGATTTAATTACTCAGTAGTAAACTCTGCTTCAGTCTTGTTAGACAGGCTGATTTATGGTTAGACCACACACACACCCACACACACATATGCACAAGGTACTCACATAAATTAACTTTCTCCTGTTTCTCTCCTTTTCTTTCAATCAGATGGGTCTTGGCTCAGAAAGCCAGCAGAGGAAAAGAAAGGCTCCAGCCCCTCCTCCCACCCCATCTTCCATCACCCCAGGCCTTGACGACACTTCTGCGTCTGCCACTCCCACCCCTGATAGCCATGCTAATGAGACACCTACCCCGGCCTTCCGTAACAAGGTGACACAGTCAACCACCATCTCTACTATCACCGTGGTAACGCAAACAGTAAAACCAGTCCCCTTGAAAACGCCAGTACAACCTCCACCTGTGTGCGTCACCACCACAACCCCCAGCCAATCCCCGACGCCAAGCAACAGCACCACTGATAGCCTGGCTGTCCAGGATTCCAGCTCTGAACTGAGCCACAGCCTCGATGACTCAGACGCTGACCTAGACCAGACCGGTTCCCAATGCAGCAGCATCACCAGCAGCACAGTGAGCGGGTCTGTGCAGGTCCAACCCACTACAAAAAGCTCCAGCAGCAGGATGGAGGAATCGGAAAGGTCTTGCAGCATGACTGCCAAATTAAATCAAGAGACGACCTCAGCTAGCAGCTCCAGGTCGGACACTGAATCGGCCCTAAACCTGAAACTGGATGAAGTTGAGAACAACAGACACAGTGCAATGGGTAAATATCTTTCAAATAGCCTGATAATACACTAAAAAACTAGCATCTGACACAGATTTTAGAACCAACTACCTACATTTGAAGACAGTGCATAGAATAGCAACCAATTCAATAAGAATAATTAGAAATGTATCTTTAATACTCCTCTTTTTCTTGATAGTGACGACACAATCTGTTTTATTCTAGTAATTATCTAACATCTCTTAGTTGCCAGATTTCTTCTTCTTTACAAATTAAAGATGGAGACACTAGTAGACCTTTACATTAAACAGCAGATTAGCAACAGGAGTAACGCCAAATGACAGCTGAAGATATATGTAATGATATATGAAAGCAGACACAGCACCACAGGCAATTAATAAGATTTACCTGATGTATTTATATATCATTATTACATATATCACTCTTAGTTTTAATATCTTCCATCAGCTACTCTGTGAATTAAAGTTTGATTTAAAACAGCTGGCATATCACATTTCCACACCACAGTACACAAAACATTTATATACATCAAAGGAAATGAACTTGGCTGTTGATCACTGAACTCTTGACAGTGATTGTAAACTCTCTCTGTATGATGAAGAACTGAGACAGTCTGAAGTTGCCTGTAGAGGTTTTCTACCTGTTAGAAAGTGGCTGAATGTCTGCCCCGGAGGACTGAGCTGTCACACTGCTGCAACGTCTGAAACTTAAACTGTCAAGAATGACGCACATAACCTGGTGAAAGATTCAGTGTGTGTTCGTGCGTGTTTGCGTGCGTGTTTGCGTGCATGTTTGCGTGCGTGCATGTGACATAGCTGAGGTACAGGAACTAGTGGAGCTGGTTTTCATCATAGCTCATGAGACAATACAGTCCTTGTCTCTCGCCTGCACTTATCAATCTGTCACGTTTGTCCTATCTTTTTCTCTTTTTTCGTCTGTCTCTCTCTTTCTCTCTCCTTCTCTCTCATAAGCATGCAGCTGCTCAAACAAACCTTCAAAGCTGGCAGATACAAAGACAGACAGATCCATCATAGATTTAAACAGGATCTACTTGAACTTCAGCTGGCCTTGTATTGATCTTTATATAACCTAGATCTTTCTCCAGAGCAAAGTGAGTTTGCAGCACAGGGCTGTCTTGTCTGACAGAGTTCAGAGATGAGAGAGCCTAGACCTCAGAAAAGGGATGAGAAAGGTGAGAATGGAGTTCAGAGTAAGGAGCATGGGAAGGTTTTGGCAGCTAGATGACAGGGTAGCAAGGTAGAAACAAGAGAACTAGGGGGGTTTAAGGAGAGGAGAATGATGGACAGGCAGATGAAAGCAAGAGAGTGGATGAAGTATGAGGAGGTTAGTGCATTAGTCAGGATAGAACAGAGAGCACCAGGATCATTAATAAATGTATAAACCTAGCTACTTCTCCTTTTCTCTATCCTGACACTGCTGACAGTGCATCGCCTTCTTTTTTGCTTTGACTCTCTCTCCCTATTTCCAATCTTCATTCCCTTAACAATGTGTTAGAAAGTATTCACTGAGTTGAAATGTGCATTTGTTGTGAAATATTTTTATTCCCAAATGCCAGATTATTTCTAACAGTCCCCTTTTTATCCCACACAAAACCTCAATACCAACTTTTCAAATGCAACAACAGCACATATTTGGCTGTGAATGAATAGCTGTTATACACATTAGGGCTAGACAACTACACCCTGCACGTACAGTATCAGGTGGTGCCCCCATGCTAGCATTGACAGAGGCAACAATGTACACAGTTTATTAGGTTTCAGTTAGACTTTGATTTCTATGGTTTGATTTAGCTTTTCATTTAAACAAAATTTATCTATAAGTCAAACTATGAACATTTATGTTGGATAGCTGTGTGATAAAGATATCTAATTCTAAATAAACAGGTGGAGCTGCTAACCCTTATACTAAAAATAACAGTTATACAGAATTACTCATAAGTACTATTTAAAATCTTGGTTTTATGTCATTGCTTATTCTAGTGATATGAGGTAGTATTTACCTTAGATCTTCAACCTCTATTCTACTTTAGTTGTCTCTGTGTGTGCTTGTGCAGGCATGGTCAGTTAGTGTGTGTGTGTGTGTGTGTGTGTGTGTGTGTGTGTGTGTGTGTGTGTGTGTGTGCTGTATGTTTGGCACAAGGGAATACATAATGTCAATATTTATGTCAGTTGGAATTCAGAGCTTCAGCTTGGTTGATATAGAGGACAATAAAGAATTTTGATTGGATTTGTAAAACAGGCATAAATAAAAAAGATGCACATGTAGGATGTGTAAATATTTGTTTCATTAGCTTGAAGCAGAGAGGTCAGGGTAAAATTAATAACACTGTTATTTAGTGAAGCACCTCTAGGCATCAGTCTATTGTGTGTCTGAGTGCTTATTTAGAGAAACAGCAACAATAATATGAAGAGAGTGAGATCAAATTGTCGAGTGTAATTTTTAGGGATTTACGGATAGGAAAAGAGGATTCAACTGTTTTACCACTTGCCGCATGCAGGTTCATTTCCTTATTGTCGAAAACAGAGTCAGCACCTGCTGACTAAGACACAGCACAGTGATACATCACCAGTCTTATAAGGGCATTTAGGTAGCTATATTTCAACAATGCTGTTTTACAGTAATTGTGCTTTTGCCCCTACAACCTAATATGTTATCCAGATTGACTTTGTCTTATTTGTCAGTCAACACTTCTTTTAGCTCGGCCCTTCTGTGCTTTGTGTATCATAGTCTGCACATATTACACATCTGTATTCAAGTCCTATTTATTTTCTTTCCTGCTGTGTCTTCTTACATTAGCAGCCACATTGCTTTTTTTTATCAAGACATTTGGTACCCATTTTTGCCATGAAATAGGGATGAAATGCATCTAACTACAGTAGTTGATGAAAGCTTTTGCATTTTCTGCAAACAAACAAGGTATCCAGTTTCAAAGCACCAGATTGGCAGTTATGGCAAATAAAGTTGCTTAGCTGTATTTGCAGGTGATTGCATGCAAGATAGAATTGAGACTTGCCTGTCTCAGTTGCAGAGTACACTGCAATGAAATAAAACAACACTTCCACTTCTGGCACACATTTATTGTTGTTCACATTTTTACTTTTCACTGTGCCTTCAGGTGATACTGTTTTTGCCAGGCCACTACATAGTCAAGTAGATTTTGAAATTCCACAGACGCAATGGTAAAAACCTGAACAAATGAATGTAGTGTGAACAGTAGCTTATAGTACTTTAAGAGCGATAACCCCCATGGCTTTGTAGACAAAGGAAAGAGTTCTGCCCACAGAAACTCAAACTTCATCACCAGAAAATCCAAGGATAAAGAAGCCACAGTTTGAATAACAAGCGTAGCACAGAAACACAGAAGATGTTGCCAGAATGAATAAAAAACAAAGATCTTGATGATTACATAATGTTTTCTTTGCTCCTTTCAGTTTGATAAGAGGTTTGCGTGTGCAATGGTTGTGTCACATTCCTCATTTTTACAAACATGACCATCAGTGCCTGCCCTGCTTGCATGCTGTTTCTCCTGCAGGCACCGCTGATCGACCAGCGCCACCCAAACCGCGTCGTTCCCCAGCCCGGGAGCCACCACAGCTTGTCTTACCCCCTACCCCATCCTCCCCTCCCATTGAGCCCACAGAAAGCAACTCCCCACAGAGTCCCATGAAGGCGGAGGAAGCAGCTCCCCAGTGTAGGTTCCAGATGGACTGCCTCTCCCTTTCCTTCACGCTTTCTTTTCTTTCCTAGAAGCTGGTCTCCTGATTCTCTAACTTTCATTTTTCCCAATCAGAGTTTGCATTTTTACAACTATCCTTTTACTGCCAAACCTTTTTGTGCATGCATGTGTATGCATGTAAATACTGAACTCTATCCTCACATGATTTCCATCTCACTCCTTCCATCAGCGACCCAGGCAGCTGAGTTGTTAAGTGATACTGGGTCCATGTGAGGTCAATGTGCTACATATCTATAAATGTCAACCTGTAAGCCATGTTATTTATTCTGGGTCCAAAAGGTCAGTGCTGTGGTCAACACCAATCAACTGGAGTGCCTTTTTTGTTGCATTTATTCAGTACATGGGAATTATATCAGATGTATAATTGAAGACACCGGGCTAGATGGCCGAAATATCATTGTTTTTTTCATTTCTCTATGTTCTCTGAGTGTGTTGTCCTCAGTTTCTTCCTTTACTTTTAGGTTTATCTCTGGATGCTGTTTTCATCAAGTGTAATGTTTATGATCTATCCATCTCAAATCTCATCTTTTCTTTTCTTTACTCCCCACCCCACACCCTGCTTTGTAGTGTACTGCTGTGGGCCTGTGCGTCTGCGCTCCAAACAGTCCTGAAGTCTCTCTCTGGCTTGACCCTTCCTTCAGCCGACAATCCTTTGTCATCAGTTCCCTTTGCTTTGTCTTTGCCCTTCTTATTTCTGCTGGACTTCCCTCTGACGTTCACCACCCTCCTCTCATTATTTTAAGAAGTTTTTTTTACTGTTTCTTCTGTACTTTTGTTGTATTTGTCATGGTTGTATTGCTGTTATAATTGTAATCATTTCATTTCTATCACTTGCTTTCACTTGGTGTCACAATGCCCCACAGAACAGCTTTGCAGCAACCTAGTTGTAACTGTCCTTATGATGGTTTGGATTTGATTCTGTTGAAGACACAAAATCCTGCAAGTGAAAGAAAATTATACTCTCAGATTTCACTCTTACAGCAATGCCTTTTTGCGTTTGTCTTCTTTTTTCTTTTTTATAAATGTATGTATATACTGTTGGTGGTTTTGCATTTCAGCTTGATCTGCTTTTTGTTATTGATTATGCATGAGATCAGAGCTGAGTTAAAAGTGGACACACAGAATGTGATCAGAGGACTATACAATGACAGATGAGCTAACCCTGGACGTATAAGTTACAGTGTGATTGATGAGTGACATGCTGAAGAGACACTGAAAGTGAAGTGAGGCAAGGCCATGCGATATCTGGAAGCCAATATTTTGGTGATGTAATATCTGCAGATCAATAGTTGGACAGTGTACGTTTCTCTCTCTCTCTGCCTGGTGTTGTGGCTTAGTTTAGAAACCTTAGAGCTGAACGCATGCTGCCTTTGGCAATATTATTGAAAGGGTGATCTATCAATGACATGTTGCTTTTAGGTAGTGGTGCCTCATGAATTTTAAAGACAACTGTATTAAATAAAAGACCTCTTCCCAAGGAGAGCTCATAACAGTCTACTTAGTAAAGAGAATGACACTGCATACAGATTTGTTGTAGAATTTTTGGTTTTATTATTGTGAAAGTTTATAGTTGCATGAATGTGTCACAGCTTGTTTTTAAATAATGGATAGGGATCCAAAAATACCCTCCTGTTGTGACAACCTATGTGAGAAAGGGGTATAGTATTGTCTATAGGATATTATTTGGATCTTTGGCTGAAAAAATGCAATAAAAGTGGCCTAAAGGTCAGACTGTGTCATAGAGCACAACTTGTTTACAATTATGAGCACTATATTTTTACACCATTTTATCATCATGTTTGAGAAAATTGGGGCCTGTATGAATGGCACAGTCATTCAACAGTTTAAGAACAAAGGTTGTCAACACACAATTCCAAGGAATTTCACAATCTACAATCTATAATGCTGTGTCAAGTTTTAGAACCCTCTGGACACCTGTTGTCGAGAAAGTTTGTCACTGCATCTACAAATGCAAGTTAAGACTTTACTATACAAAGCGAAAGCCTTATATCAACGACATCCAGAAACAATGATGACTTCTCTCTCTTCTTTTCTCCCGAGCTCATCTGAGATGGCCTAACGGGAAGTGGAAAAGTGTGCTGGAGTCTGACAAATCCACATTTCAAATTGTTTTTGGAAGTCATGACATTGTGTCCATGCTAAATTTACGTTTTACACAGCATCCCAATGTTTTTGGAATCGGGATTGCTCTGTGAGTGAGTTAAACTATTGTGGTGTCACTGAGTCACAGAGTAGAATTTTACAGTGATGGGTTAACTTTTGGCTCTGATTACAGTAATGTGCAAGGCAGATGTGGTTTTATCATTAGTAGTAAATTTTATTTGACAGTAATCCAATTTTCCAATTTATGTGAAATGTAATTTATCCTCTGCAAGTTCTAAGCTGTTGAGTCATGTTGCACAAGTGTAATCTAGTAAGGGGATGTGTACTTATTAAGCCTGTAGAGTTGTGATAATAAACAGATTACATGAACAGAACACTTATCTGTAAAGGCAGTCTGTGTTGTGAAAACAGAATATATGTTTGAAAGACATTTTTCAATTAAACAGTTGAAGCCTGGATCAAGATTCAAGGACTTTGGTTTGAGATTGTGCATGGATTGCAACGGTTGGATTTTGACAAGTAACACAGTCACACTATTGATTTGCTTGCTTCACTTTTTGCTTGTCTAACAGAAGCATGTGCCCGAGGTCATATTTAGTTGGAAGTTTGAGGATTGTGTGGAGGTTTATATCCATATATGTGTGTGTAAATATATGAAAGCATAAGACAGTGTGTGTATGAGTATATCTGTCTGTGCATGTGTGTGTGTGTGTGTGTGTGTGTGTGTGTGTGTGTGTGTGTGTGTACGCCGATGGTGGCTATAGTTGGCATGACTAAGCTGTTGCTGGGAAGGAGCTGGGAGGACAGCCCTGTGAGTCATTACCACATCTCCTGGAACTGACTGTTCTCTCCACACCATTAGGACCAGACCCAAAATTGACAGACCTAGTACACACACACACACACACACACACACACACACACACACTCATAGGAAGACATATTGGAGCACAATGAATGCCCAAATGCATGCACACACATACACCTGGTATTACAAACAAGGTCACTCACTGTTAAACTCATTTTAAAGAATCCCCCGTTGAGTTCCCAGTGCTGTGCATGCTGGCTGGGCTGCTGAAAACCTAACAAATGGTACATTGATTTTTATTCTCTTGGCCAAGGGTTCAATGAGATCAGTGACAGACTAAATAAGTTCTCCAAAACCAACAGGACTGACCAGAGCATGACTGTACTAAAGAGATGAGAGGGTATGAAGCAATACTATCTTTCACTGGAACCTAAAACAGTACTGTAAAAATCTAATTAAAAGGGTTTGTTTACAGTAAATCCAACCACACATCATTAAAGCTGTTTTATCAAGCCACAAGTGGTTGTGGTCTGGGCTTGCGTTTGTATATTTGGCTTGTGTTTCCTGGTTTGTGTGTGTGGTGTCAGAATGAATTTTGAAACTAACATAAATACTTCCTCTGTTTTTTCTCTCTTGGTCTTCATGCTCACTCTGCGTCCTGCGCTTCTTTTTAAACAAATGTCTTCATGATTTATTGTGTTGTTTTTCTCAGTGTTTTTTCAGGTATCTAAAGGCCTGTAAGAGTTGTGAATTGGAGAAAAACAAATATGGCCAAAAGTTAATGTGTAGCATGAGTAAAAACCCTGATAAATTAAATTTTCTACCCCATTACAAGCTCATTCTCAGTCCTTTAGTTACCATACACAGGCCATTGGAAACCCTATCATTTGGATGCTGAAGTAGCTGATAACAGTTGCTAACAATCTTAAAGGACAGTGATAACACCCATTACTGATGCTAAGATTTTGCTATGTCCTTTCCCAGCTTGGCTGCACTCCACAGCCAGTGGTCAGAAATCAGAAACTGAAACACCCGAGGAGGAGACCACGTCCTTGGGAAGCAGCAGCGGTGGCAGCAGCCTGCCTGACCAGGGTTATGCTGCCTCTGAGGGCATGGCAGAGGGCGAGGACTCGGGAATGGTCAGCTCTCCATCTGACACGCAACCCACATCCCCAGATGGGAGTTTGTCCCTGGATGGATGTGGTGGAGGCGGAGGAGAGAGACTGCTGGGACCAGTGCGGGACAATTCCAGTGACAGCGATGAAGGATGTGCCACATGGGGATCAAGACACAGGTAGAGAGGGGGTCATGGAAATCAAAGAGAGAAAAAGTATTTAAGTAGAGTGAGTGAAGAAAGTAGAATGAAGTTGGCAAGCATATATTGTATAATTATACTTACCTAATTTGTGATTTTTGTCCATCAAGATCATTAAAGTCTCATTCAAGATGGTGAGGCACTTTAAGACATCTGCTTCGGCCTTGAGAGAATACGAATGATTTAAAGTGTCTACCTTATTTATTCATCTATCTGGCCATATGCTTCCCAGTATCAGTTTTTTGCCGACTCAGGCCCATCTTCTACCCTAAATCTTTCCCATTGCTGTCACTTTTTATTTTTAACTCCATTTTACATCCTGGTTTCCTGGCAGGCAAAATAACACATGTGCTATTCACTTTGCCATCACTTTAATCCATCCTAACCACTGATAACTAACACCTGTATGAAAATTACAAGTTAGATTCTGGCGATCAAATTTAGTATCACACCTGTATTTTCACCTGAATAGTGGATAGTGAATTCAGTCAACTATAGAAGTCTCTCCACTGTTTTTAACTATGTCAGCAGTAACGACTGAGAGCAGTTCCCACAATGTGTTATATTTGAGTTGTAGCCAAAGCTGGTACCCTCAACTTTAAGTGCTGGGCTTTCATAGTTATGGTTCTAGGCCCTTATTCAAAGGTCTTTGTGGAAAATGAGTGATGCCCCAGATCACTTTTCGCCTTTTAAGTTGTTGTGAAATGTGTATTATTTGCCCAGACTAGGGATCCGGGATCAATGCTCTTAATCAGAGAAACTATGAATCCAGGGCCTGGCCTGATGTTGCTGGCTCCTCAGTATTCCAGGAAAGCACTATAACCCAGTTTTCTCAGAATCGTTGAGGAAAAGAGGACCAGTCCAAGTCTCTTAGAAGACAAATTCTATTTGGTTTGGCCTTCTTGTTGCAATTTGTTATGGCTAATACGCCAGTAACTCATGAGAATGCTCTGCTGAACCCTTGAAGAGAGTGAAGGAAGTTTAAACTGTGGTAATAATATCTTTACAGCTACATGTTTCGAAGCCAGCAGGCTCCAATAAAAATAAAATAAAATTCAACTTTGAACAAGCACAAAATATTTAAAACTAACACATTTGCTTTCTTTCTTTTACTACTGAACTCCATTTAGCCTTTTGGTTTCTGTGGTAGATTAGTAACGGGAAGGGTGCTGGATGTGACAACAACATCAAATAAGCAGTTCATAACAGCTGTTTGGTGCTGACTGTTAATAAAAAAATATGGCTGGCTCTATGCACCAATCTCTTTTTTGCATTCCAAATGTTGGGACTGTGTGTGTGGGTGTCCGGGTGTTTATGTCTATGTGTGCAGATGTCTCTTTGACACATTTTTATGTACCATTCTCAGGCACAATGACATCAGCCCACAGGCGAAGTCAGGCAAGGTAAAAGGCTATGAGGAAGACCCAGAGCTCACAGCCCAGCTCCATCAGACACTGGCAGATTTAGAAGCAGGCCTTGCAGGTGAGGAGGGCATGCCAAGGTGGTATCCACCCAAAATCTTAAACTGGATTTATATTTTTTCATTAAGGCATCCTGGCAGTTCACACGTACATGCCTAGACACAGGAATTGATATATACTGTGGTTCAGTAAATGATCAAACCTGTCAACCTGCAACACTACACGAATGCATCTTATCAGGCTTTGTTAGATTCCTGAAGTAACCCTATAGATCTGTAGTTTGTTGTTAAAAAGGTTTTAAAATTTTTACATTACTGTACTCCGTAGTGAGCACAAGTTATTGTTCCTAACTCTATACATTTTGATCGTCATGAAATGTGACCAAAGTACCAAAGTATTGTGTATTAAACCCCTGATCTGTTCCTCTTTTCCAGACCACATAGATATAGTCTCAGCGAAGGAGACTCCCTATACCATGTCCACAGACAGTAATGAGGTGCCAGTGTCTGTAGTAGACATGGATGTGCCAGTCACAGCCATAGATGAAGTACTGGAGGACTATGAACGTAACATTGTTGAAAATGAGGCAAAGTCACTAACCAGGACTGAATCAGCTAACAGTAAAGGTACGCCCAGTGAATCACAGAATCACAGAAGCAGACATATTGACATTGGCTGAATGTATTTTATTTATATTTCAAATTGACTTTCTTTTTACCCTATCTTATCACAGGTCCAGGCTTTTGTCACCAGTCCAGTGTAGAGCTACAGAACAAAAATAACAATGCTTGTACAGCTGTTGACACTAATAAAAGCAGCAGTGCAAATACTAAGCAGCCGTCTCAACCTGAGCAGCATAAGAAGTCACAGGGGAAGTCTAAAACTGATAAAAAGGAAGAAAACATGCTCAAGACAAAAATGAAAGAGAGGAGTGTCACTGAAATCAACAGTGTAAAAGAGGATAAAGCAGTGAAATCTAATGTTGACATGCAGAAACACAACAAGAGCACTGAGATCAAACCTGATCCTGTGAAAAGTAACACTCAATCTTTGCAAGAGAAGAAACCTGTTCTCCCAGACAGTCAGAGAACAGTGTCTACAAAAAGAGATGAAGGGATACACAGAGTTCAAAATAACTCCAGCTCCAGTACCTCATATGGTAAAATCACTCAGAACGTCACATCACGCTTTGGTTTGAAAACTTTCACTGTGGTCCCTCCCAAACCCTCTGTCTTACATGCTGCTTCCGGAGTGCCAGCTGTCTCAACTGTCAGTGCCATTAAGATCGACGATCAAGGAAACATGGTGAAAGTGGCTATCTCCCGGAACAAAGTTGGTGGTTCATCAGAGTCCGGAATTAATTACAGTGAGGGGTCTCCACTTCTTGGAAAAGCCAAAGCATTTTGGAGCTCAAATGAGAGACAAGAAAGTGCTGTGCCCTACAACAAAGGTCTCATTGATAAGGCTAAGGAGAGCACAGATGGCCTGAAAAGAACTCCCTCTGCAATCTCAGAAACTACAGTGAAGACCACTAATATTGACGACCTGAAAATGACACAGTTTTCACTTAATAAACCTGCAGAGAGAGCTCCTCCTAAAGAAGGCAAAGAAGAAGCTAAAGAGCTGGCGAAAGACATCAAAACTGCAAAAGAGGAGCTGGTAGAAGTGGACAGTAAGATTTCAGTGTCCAAAAACGTTCAGCAACCAAGTAATAAACCTGCCCTTCCCCCTCCTATTCTTCCAGACCTGAGAAAAGATCTGTCCTTCCTCAAACCATCCAGACGAACCTCAAGCCAATACGTGGCGTCTGCCATCAATAAATACACCCCAAAGACCTCAGCTAAACCCAACTCCGTCCCTAACGTACCTGACTCCTCTGCTTCTTTGAAAATTCAGACTATTGATTTCCAGAGATCAGGTCGGTCCATACAAGTGAATCCACACCAACCTTCATCGTTGTCAGATAATAAGGAGAATGAATCTGCTTTTAAATCCAACCCTTCTGGCCCTAAGAGGTCTGTGAGCTACCCAGAGTATATGTCAGATAGCCAGAGGAATTTTGGAGAAGTGAGACCAGACAGTGGAGGATTTGGAAGTTGTGTTGGATCCATCAAAGGAAGCTCTAATGCACTTGAAACAGAAACAACCAAGAATATGCACATTCAGTCTGGTAGCCACACCCAAATAAATATAACCAGCAATAATGACAAAGATAATATTAAAAATATTCAGCCCAGAAGCCCCAGCCCTGCAAAAATCAGTCCTCTAAACTCATCTGCCAAACCACCCACAGCACCCAAGACAGTATACCAAGGCCAGACAAGTGTGAGTAAAACCTGTGGTATAAACACTTTATTTCATGTTAAGGGTTTCTTGAAAAATAAATACTACAGCAAAATTGTTACTGTAAATTACAGTGTACTTACCCAATTTACCTTCTTGTTCCCAGAACATGAGGGACGTGCCCAAGGCAGCCACCCATTTAACACCTGAAGAGAAAGCACAACCTTCTGTCACAGTGGCAGACAGTGGTTTGGCTCCTGGGCCTCCGCCAGTGACAGTGTTTGGGCCAGTTAAAAAGTTCAGACCAGTGATCTGTAAATCTGTTGAAAAAGAGACGTCTCTGCACAGCAGCCTAATGGAGGCAATCCAGACAGGCGGAGGCAGGGACAGGCTCAAAAAGGTGAGATCAAGATAAATATAGTACAGTATGGATGGAATAAGACTATGGGGTAGCATCTACCCCACTACCAGTAAAAGAAATATGCTATATTCACAATTTCACAATTTCAAGTGTTAATGGTGGTGTTGGTTTGAAGACAAGACAATTGTTTTGATTTTATTTTTTGTTTTATTATTAGATATCCACATCTGGTCCAAGCAGCATGAAGAATACATCTTATGTTGAGGAGGAGAATGAGAGGTCTGCTCTTCTGGCTGCCATTAGAGCTCAGAATAACTCTGGAAGGCTGAGGAAGGTAAAATACTCTCTGAGCTGTAAACAACATCAGTCCATGTCTTTTAACATCAAGGCTTTGGTAGCAAGATAAAACCTGGCCCTTAAAAGTCCTATCATGTAGATTTTCTTTTATTTTAAAGGTCCACTGTGTCAGATTTAGGTAATATGACAGAATCGAATATAACATTGAAAACTATGTTCTTGAATGTATCCATTTTTTTCTCAACCAAATGCTAATTCAGTACTAGTACTACCAGTGTAGCAAATTTTGTGTGGACACTCATGGTCCCCAGAAGATACATCCTAATCCCTTTGTTGATTCTCTGAATTTTCCACAAATGTCATAATGAGGTCGACACACAACTATTGCATAGGTTGCTATGGTTCATTCAAAGTCCCCAGAGGAATAAATCCTAAATATTCAGATCGGGGCAAAAAATATATATATATTTTTTTGTAAAACTAACAACATTCTTTATTCATTCAGACTCAGCTGTATTTTCCTTTTAGTCTTAATTAGCAAATGTTAGCATCCTAACACATTAAACTACAGATAAACATCTGCGGTGTGTGTTGCCAATATGCTAGCATAGTCCTAACTGCAGCAGTTTTTTTTCTTGTTTTTTTCCGCCAGTTTTCTCTATCCAAATAAAGGCTTACACCTACTTAATATTAGCATTAGCGATAAACATTGTGAGCGTTGTTGCTGTGCTGACTGTAGCAGTATAGCTTCACAGAGCCGCCAGCATGGCTGTATACTCTTTAGTCGCATTCCTCTTAAAAAAGAACAAACATTTGTACTTTATTATACTCAGCATAAGAAGTATGTTTAAAAGAAAATGTGAATGCTAAACACTTCCTAGCTACTTAGCAGCTCACAGAAGTTATGCAAGCATGTCTATTTCCATCCCTCTGTGTGGACTGTGAGCTGTGGTTTGCTGTCATGTAAGGACCCATGTGGAATGAAAGGGGCAGAGAACGTGCTGCTGTAGCTGAAACATCTGCGGTTCTATTCTGGAGGTTCCTTACCAGAAGTGGAATCTCAGGAATGCTACATGACTAAATCAGACTCAAAAACGAAATAACTATGTACAATGAAGTTCCAAAAAATAAATAAGATAAAATCATATAAATGTGAAAAGCATAGAATGCACAAAGATTAGAACAGAAAAAAATGTGTACATGTGTCAGAGGTTGATGTCAGATACACTTGTGTATTAGGCCATGAGTGTGAGTTTAAATGCACTTATGTCAGAGCAGCTGGCCTCCCTCCTATGTTTATGTCTAGAGTTACCAGTGTCTCACTCCTTTGTGTCCCACAGACAAAATCTGAGGCTGCTGATGAACTTGAGAAGTTCAGGAAGACGTCTGAGGAGGACAAGAGTGCAGGCCCTCCGTACTCTCCCTCTTCCCCCTCTTTGACTTGCACTTCTCTTCCTGTCTTTACCCCACCACCACTACTACCACCAGCACCTATGATTGCACCTCCTCCTCCTCCCCCTGTCTTGCCCCAGGACAAGCCTAGCACTGTGGCACATCCGAGTTCTAACACCTCCTTGAACCCTGCCATGGCCAGGGAAGCTATGCTGGAGGCCATTCGCTCTGGTTCTGCTGCCGAGAGGCTAAAAAAGGTAAAAAGACAAAAATAACACGTTAATTTACTGAGTGAAAGATGTTGCAGAACTCTTGACTCCCTCTACTTAGTCTGCATTAGTACTGTTGGATTTCTACACAATTCTACACTTGCTTCATGAAAACACAGTGATGAGCATAGAGAGTAATTTAAACATCACACAAGTTCCATTGGATTAAATTACATCAGAGGCCACAGGCATCTAAATCTTTATCTGTCTCATCTGTTCTGTCTACAAAATGGAGAAAAGTACATAAACTGGTGAAGAAATTAAAAATAAAACAAAGATAGCATAAGCAATTTAAAATGACATCTTTGTTTTCATGAGTCTTGGGGCACAGGACGGCATAATTTCACCCAGAGAGACTGTTATCCAAAAAGGGGGGTGGGGGGTGGGGACAGGCATGAAAATAAGCAGAGAGAGAACAGATACATAGGCAAGAAAGCCAGAGATAGCAACAGAGCAACAGAAACGCACATGATCTGAACCAGTGTCCCCTCTTTTCTCACATCTTTGGTTTCTCACGTCTCGCCTCATTGGAAGACATCATTGGAAGAACAAAGCTCTCCTGTGGTGCAGCAGCCGGGAAACTGGAAATGAATTGCAGATTGTAATACACTCACAGATTCATCTGACAGCCATACTGTACTGCTGTGTGAATACCTTCTAGAAGATAAAGTTCAATTTAAGGTCAGCATCTGTGTAAGATTAGAGTTCGCATTATTTCCACGCCATTTAAATCAGACAGGAGCGACAGAAAAGAATGAATAGTTTTAGGAGGAGGAAGGTAATCAGAATTTTTGGCCTGATTTGATGGGGTGCAAAAACTTTTCAGCGTATGCATCTTTCTTTATGTCTTCAGCTAGACGCAGAACCTCTTTCCTGCCATGAACTATTACTGTTATTCCGTCATTAGCAAGATGGAGAACTACAAACATAACATGTTGTGTCTCTTTTATCTAGGTCGCTGTGCCCACAAAAACAGTCAAAGTGAACGGCCGACTGGGAACAATCCAAGCAAGCTCCTCAACACTCCCTCAGCAATAAGAAGGGAAGGCCACATCACCACAATGAGGAATAATTTATCAAATTTTACTACGTTTTTTTGTTATTTTGCCATTGTCCATTTGCAAGAGACATTTGGAAAACTGGATTGAGTCACATTTTGAGTGAATGTTGTTTGAAAAGTTTGGGGAACTTTATCTGGTATGTGACACACATAAAAGAATAAAATAAGAAGAAAGAAAGAAGATTTCTACATGCTATCTAGATAAACTCTTCAAAAAGAGCTTCACATCCCTGACTACCAGTCTGAGGCCTTATGCTTAAACTAATGCACTAATGCTCAAAAAGGAGAATGATTTAAGCGTTTCTTCTTGAAAAGTAACGTTGCTCTCTTAGTAGCCAAACACCAGTAACATCTGTGATTAAGGTGTCATGGGTGAAAGGTTTGCAGTTAATTCCACTCAGAACATCAGATCTCTCTCAGTTTTCTTCTAACAATATATTGCTGGAAAAAGTTAATCCTGTGTCCATTTTTATAACATATCGCTGTTCCTAAACATATCTTGCCATCTGTACTTGAATTCAGTAGTTTTAACTGGAAAGTTGTACAAAATGTGTGCCAATGAAAGCAAATTTAAATGGTTTATGGTACTTTCTCATCTTTTCCTCCCTTTGTTCTGATCTTTTTTTTTTTAATCACAGTTAAGTTATGGATGCCTTATAATGAATGCTCAGTCAGTGTTATGTATATGACGTTTGCTGTAAAAAAATCTATTTTGTTCTAAAATATGGGGTGCAATATGTTGGATCAAGATTTCAACTACTTAATATCTGTTTAACAAATAAAGACAATTGAAAACGTATGTATACTTAAGAAAACAATAGATAGATTCATTTACAATGTTTGATTTTTTTAAAGTGCATTATTTTATCCAGCTCTGGTCCTTAATGCCAACTTCTACAGTTCTTGGCTCTGAAGTGGAGTAAGATGGTGGTCACCGACTAGTGCCTGTTAGCTCAATGTGCTTCTGTTTAAGCTTCTAATCTTCATTTATGCTGCTGTTTAAAATCTCAAGACATTGTCGTATAGTCATTGCCCTGCAGAAACTTATACTTGTACAGTAGCAATGCGACTGACCGTGCCTTTGATTTGTGGTGCATTAGAGAAATTAAGTTGAACCTGTGCTTTCCTTGAGATTTTAACATTTTTGAAGCACTGGTATTGAAATATATCAATGGTGGACGTCACTACAAGCAAAAAGATTAGTTTATTAATCAACAAGTCATTACCAGAACATAGTGGCTGTGTAATACAAACCAGTAGTCGTAAGAAAGCAGAAGTTTAGGGGTTATGAATGTTCTTAATTTAGTGTTATTGCATTCCATTCTGCTCCTCTGTAGGTGAAGTTTACAGTATGAAGTAGTAGCTATGGTTGATAGAGAGAGAGAGAGTGGACCAGTGCCATTAAATGGTATAGTTATAGATAAAGACGTCCACCCTGAATGATCTCTAGAATCAAGAAAACTCTAGATATTCAGTGTAAATGCTTGCTGCTGTGGATTGTGAGATAAATCTGAGTGAAAGAATTCCTAGTTTTATAGAGATTTATTTTAAGTTATGATCACTCAAAAAATACTTTTACTGTTGTATGCTTTATCCTGAGAGTGAAAACCTGAGTAGCTTTTTAGTTCTGTTTTGTTTTTCTCTCACTAGAAGGGATTTCATTTCTGCTAGATGGTTTCATCTACACACAACAGCCTACAGCACATTGTAGCATTGTATATTTTGTAAACTTAAGAAAGATCTTCACCATAAAAGATTTAACTCATTGATAATAATTGATAGAGAGCTATTTCACTGATAGTGTGAACATTTTATAAGCTATTGCTTTTAAGTTTTAAGTGCAAATTGTCTTTTTTGTTTTCCTTTGGGAGTTTGCACAGTTATTTTTGTCTACCTAATTTTTGATTCAATAAATAATTTTGTAATCAAGTGAACTGCAGCTGACATTCCTGTATTTTAGCCTTATTCAATAATAATGTGCACGTTTCCTTCTCAAGTAGCAGTTAGACAGCAGATGGTAGTATGAACTTTGCCCTGGAAAGCATCATTTTGATGTGCCTGAACCATTCCCAGCACCACTGTGGTTGACTGTAGGCTGTGGTCATCCTGCCGTCCTTATGAAATATATTGCCCTCTCTCTCTCTCTCTCTCTCTCTCTCTCCACCACACCACAGATGAGCTACTATTCCGGGCAGCAGCTCATGGCCCTGACTCATCACTATGTGGTCACACGAAATGACTCTCACAGAACTTGAACCTGCATTCCTGATTCCTGAAACTAGTCACTGTACCCCCAACTGAATGATGCAAATATTCACATTGGTTGCAAAATCACATGAAAATACACAGTTTAGATACACATCTTGTTGGAGAACTTTCAGATGAAGTGACATTGTCTGGTGACTCACAGATCATAAACAAATACTAGTTCTCTTTTAACTTTTATCTTCTTAGAGTGCAAAGGTGCTGCCAAATAAAACAGAAGTTGCTGTACTTTTCAGTGCAGGGAAATGAGTCAGGGAGTGCAAAAGGGTGATCTCGCCTCTGTTGCCCAAAGAAAGCTGTAAATTCCTGCACAGGACCACAGGCTCTTCTGTGGGTCAGAATTCATGCTCACCCTACAGCCATTCTAATCTGCCTTACAAATCTCTGAAGGGTGTGTATGGGTGGGTGTGAGTGATATTTTTGTTGTGAGTATGTATGTGCCTGTTACTGTGTCATGGTTCCAAACCAATTTAACCATACGAGCAACATAAACAACCTCTGAATCAAGAAATACCAGAACGTCACACCACATAACACAGCAGATATAAATCCATTTAGGTTTGGGCTTTACCAACCTTATTGGTAAGTTTGTATTTGTTGCCATAACAGTTTCACATGGTGTCCTGAGGCGGGGAAGATATGTTTCATGTCACCAAGCCAGCCATCATGTTGACTAATAAAATTTCCATGTAATCATATAATTTAGATCACATGAGCCTCTTTGTATAGGTTGTTTAGATGTGGCTTTTTTACTCAAAAGATGAGCAATAAATAAATAAAGTGTTGAGTTGTCTCTACGGCAGATTTTACTACATAAAAACATACTCATCCATGGATCTGTGAGATACTTAAGTGAAAGCCATTCACCAACTGCCTCGTTTTATATTACACAGCTTTGTTAGTCTTGACTAGTCGACTTATGAATGATGGACACAGTGACACCAACTATCAGCAGGGGGTTTGTATTTACTTTGTTTTCTTATGTTGGGTAGTCTACCATGTATCGGATCAATCAATTTGGACAAAAGGCCTGTGTGATGCTGAATGTCTGATGAGGTGAAATCAACATAATGTGTGTTTAGTTTATGTCTCGGTGCCAGTCTCTTAGGATGAATGCTTTATTATGAATATGACTGACATGATGTGTGTTTGTATGTAAGTATGTGTGCTATGCAATGGCTGCACCATGTCTGCTCTTTGAGTGTGTGTTTACACATTGAGAGGACACAGTGTGAGTTCCCTGTTGTCCTGATTCAGATGCACACACACACACACACACAGAGAGAGAGAGAGCTCAGGACTGGTGACCTTTTGCACCTCAGACTCCCATGGTGTTTTCCCATCACTTAATCTTATATAAGTCTGAACTATCACAGGCAATATGAAAGACGAACTGATCACTGGTGTCACTTATCTGACACTACTGTGGGATTCAGTTCAAGTCTTTCTCTCTTTGGTACATGTCACTCCTGAATATTCGTATTAATCTCTACATGTTTGTTACCAGCCCAAACTGCAATAACAAATGAGCTGAATGTACACCTCTCGATGTTGCCCTCAGTCATAAAAACATGGGAAGGTCTTATGCAATACCTTTATGAGACTCAGAGGGATAAAAACACAACAGTGGAAGGTAACTCTGGTGCAATGAGATTTGACCCCCAGTTGTGCAATATACATACCTCACACAGCCACCAGTGTTTTTATTTCTGATTGTGCTTGTCAGAGCAGGGCTTCTAATTAAAACTGAAGTGTTGTCATTGTGTATTTTAACAGTGCCATGTTTAGCATACCATTTTAGTCCTGAGGTAATAAACTGTAACACTGACATAGACATGCATGAACTTCTTCCCCTTGCTACAGCCAGTTAACACAACACCCTGTTGTTCTAACAGTGTCACATACAGTAAGTCCTTTAGACGGAGAATCGTACGGCAGAAAAGAAACAGATTAATAATTGAATTCAGAAAAAAACAACTTGTTGTACTTGTTACTTTGTTCAATGACAATAAAGTTGACTCTAATCTAATTTTGGTTGTTGTTTGATAACACAAAATTTACAATGTAGATTCTGTAATGGTTTGATTCATCTTTATTCATGGTCATCAAACAGCAGTATATATGCAAATCTATACCGATTCCCTTTCATGGGACCATATGCATTATATTTCCCATCTTACTTTCATATCCCTCAAGTTCTGTGACAAGCTAGTGAAGGAAGCAAGGCAGGCAAGAACCTTCTCATACCTTAAACCCTGCTTGTTTGAATAAAACAAAGGTAAAAAGGTGAAGAACCAACTTTTAAAGGGCAAAACAAAACAAACTTTAATATATATTTAATATTGCTTATATAATACTGGATTCCCTCTCATTAATGTTGAAATAGATTAACTCTTCAATTTAATAAGTAGTATGCTCTTAAGTATGATAAACTGAGGCATAAAGCAATTAAATGTTTATATGCATGCTGTGGATAGACTAAGAGCTGATTTCAGTTCAGCAGTTTCAGTGTCACCAAACGCATACATGTGATTAAAGATATGGCAATATATGTGAAACAGTTCATATCTGTCAGACTGATGTTGTTTTACAGATGAGATGACGCAACTTTGTTTAAGAGAGAGAAATAATGACTGTCTTCACTTGACTTAAATGAGTTTTTTAAAACAACTCATCATCTTGAACATATAACCTGTTAAAAACTATTTTTACACACTCTGCAACCTCTTTTATCCCATCCTATGCGTGTGTTTTATAACTGCACACACTGATCTCAAAATACCAGACAGCTCTTCAAAAAAAAAGAAGAAGAAAAAAAGAAAAGAAAAGCGAAATCCTCTGAACACGCCCTTATTCCCATAAGACGTGAACGCCGCATTAATCACCCCTCACTCGTGGGCGTGGTCTCGTCTAAATGGGGAGGAGTTGTTTGCGTGCGTGTGCGTATGTTTGTGTGCGTGTTATGTATGTGTGTGTGTGTATATGTGTGTGTGTGTATGTGTGTCCTCCCCGGCCGCATGAGATGAGCTGCCTGCAGTCTTTGCGGCCACTGTTTTCGCCTCCTCCTCCTCTTCTTCTTGTCCAGTCCGGGAATGTTGACCACCGTGGCCTGATCCACCGCTGCCGAGTGTCCCTTCATCTCCAGACTGCCACTCTCCGTGTTTGTCTCTGACGGTCGCAGCCTTCCTTCCCCCCTGTAAGGTGAGTGCATGTTGCCGGATGAAGACGCCGTTCTCACGCTGCCCGTGGGTGGAGGGGTGGTGGTGGTGGTGGGGTGGGACCGAAAAGTCCACGGAGAGTGGGCAGTGAGCGCGTGTAATAAAAGTTTAATGTGACACGCGCTGTTTTTGCGGGGTCTGAACACATGTGCGCACTGCGCGCAAAACGTCTAGCGGGACCTGTGTCCGTCCCTTCCTCTCTGACAACGTAGCGACCAGTCATTGAACTCTGAAAACAAGTTTATTCATCGGATCGGGCTGTTGCAGCCAACTCTATTTTGACTTTTCTGTATTTTTCTACTCGTGGGAAGCCTCCACCGTAGACTTGTTCCGGGGTTAGTACGCGTGCCGACAAGCTGTCTGGATCTCGTGCATTTTTTTTTTTTTTTTTTTTTTTTTTGCACCTTTCCCAACAGTTTGTGTGATCAGAGTCTCTCTTTGGCGAACAGTATTCAGATCCCAACAGCCTGGCTTGTTTACAATTGCGTAACAGCAACAGTCTACAGCGGCTCCTAGCCTACTTACTATCCAGTAGGACTCCAGCTCCCCGCGTTGCGTCCCCCCAACCCACCCACCACCCTCCTCCAACTCAATTCTGGGAGAGTTTCGCCAGTCTCGCCTTATCGCCTTATCCTTTTGGCAGCATTTGCTTTGGGGGTGGGGTGGTGGGGGTGGATGGGTTGGTGGGAGAGGCGTTTTCCCAGGGATACTCATGTAGCTCTTTTGCAGTGGTTCCCAAAGTGGGCTCTGGGGACCCCTAGGGGGTCCTTGGGTAGGTTCCAGGGGGTCCCTAGTAAAATGAGGAACTGAGTCGAATCAGTTTAACACAAAAACGATGAAGCAGTTTTAAATCTGATAGCTGACTGTAAAAAGTGTTGATGAGCAGCTCTAGAGCAAAGAATAGATGTAAACGTGAAATCACTCCCAAAGGGAGTGTGTTAGGAGGTCCACGATGTGTGCTGCTTGATGTGAAAATCTTAAGGAATCCCTTGCCTCCTCACTCATCTTCAAACATCCATCTAATGCAGCGAATGCCAAAATACTGTCAATGCATACTGTAATTGTAGATGCACTGCTTCTCTATCATGCATTCTGATCTTTATTGTATACTCCTCTATTGTTTCATTGTGACATTTGCTTTAAAAGCCTGCTGCAGCTCAATAATGCAATATTTTGTCTCAGTTATACAGTGCTCCGAGAAACTATGTTTAATGATGGTAGCACTAATAGAGTGAGTGAGTGAGTGAGTGAGCCTGATCATTATCTAATCTAACTTAACGTGGAAACGTCTTGACAAAGCAGCTCTTCATAGATAGTTTAATCTGCCCTATCATTTGGGCGCTCTTCCAAATCAATTCCTTTACTGGCTGCATGTGGTCTCTGCAGAAGGTTGCATAACCACCCAAATTTATGATTCTGGGAACTATCGACATTGGCCTGTGTGTTTTGAATGCAGATCAGGGCTCTCATTGGGAATGTTACTGGAAGGAGGCACTTCAGAGGCTGATGCACATGGTAAGATTTTGTAGGTACTGTCAGTGCACATCTTCAAGGGGAAAACCATGTTGAAATCCTGAGATAACAGTCTCTCCTGATCAAAAATGTAGGATATGCCTACACTTGGGCTTGTCAGCTGCACAGGCAGAGCTACTGATCTTCAGTTTCTAAAGGTGGGACCTCTGTGATAAAGGATATACTGGATAAAATCAAGCTGTCAGCATGTCTCGATATTTAGTCTGATGATTTTGAGAGCACTTAATACAACACTTACTTGGTTAATTACTACTGGATTAATTAGATTCCAGTATACTTAAATGTAGAACTCATATTTAACCTCAATATACCTTTCATAATTAAAGCAAGCAAAGCAGAGTCAGCAACCTTTCCTGAAGTGAGCCACACAATCTTGCCAACCGCTGATACTCCACTCAACTTGGCAACCTACTCTGGGGCATTTTGGATACTGCACTCATACATGGTCCTCTGCATGTTCCCCTCTAAAGTCAGGGTGTGGTTGAATATGAAGTAGTTTGATCACATGGCTGCAGCTACACACAGCCTAAAAACATGCTATAGTTGTGTCTTTTCAAGCATGTTCTTTGTTTTGTTTTTTTGACACTCTCCCATTCATAACCAAAGAGGATTTCTCTCTTCCTTACCTCTGCCCATTATTTCCTGCTTCCTTTCATTTAATTATTTTGTGGTCACATCTCTGTGCACATGGCAACCGCTCTTGCTGCGGTTTCTTTCACCCCCTCAGCACCAGTCCTGCTATTTCAAGTCCATGCTCAGTAAGCACAGGCATGACAGGGCATGAACTCTGCAACGCTACAGGCTGCCAAAAGGCTGCTGACTGCACGTATTGCACATAACTATACTTACAATAAGCTATACTCAACTCGCTCTAGGATTCAGACTTCAGACTTTTGGCTCTGCTGCTCATACTCCATTGTATTTTGATCAAAATGCTGTATGCTTGGCAGTAATCACCTCAGAGTTTTGTTGCATAACCACAACCCAAGCCTCATTTTAAACTTTTCTTGATATGCAAATAGACACAAGGTCATATGCATATAGTTTAGGAAAAGTGGCACAGATATCCTATTAGCTGGTATTGGTGGTATAAGAGCTTGTGGTCGTGCTCTAGGCAGCATTCCATTGAGTCTTGCGTCAGCCAGCAGTCATTCAGCACTGGTTAGTCTAGGCTTATGCGCTGTTAATACCCCCTCCCTGATGTCATGACACCATTAACCCAGGCCTGCTGGGGGACCACAGAACAGTTCAAGTTGACTGACTGCATGGATCTAAAAGCAGACCAACTTCACCGTCTGGACCAAAATGCTCAGCTGGGCTGTCAGTGGTCATAAAGTAATCCAGTGATTTTAGGGACTGCTATTTATTCTTTTTGGCTAAAGGTCAAGTTTGTACTCAGTTGCATAATCAGGCATAATGTCTAGATACTTCTATTTTCTGATAAATTGTTTTATATTAGGTTCACGTCCCACATACTTATAGCTAAAGCAAGCTATAACCACAAGTTAAGTTCTGAAGACTAATGGGGCCACTCTTTGATGACAGCACAGCCCAATTAATGCTTTATGTATTTGGTAACTCAGCTACAACTGCTGAGTAATCACATTCTGTTTTGTAAGAAGTCATTTCTAAGAACCAAAACCCTTGCCAGAGGAAAAATTTTGTGGTATTATTCTTCTCTCTCCTCCTTCATACTGTAAATACAGACCTGTACAAACCCGATTCTCACCACTTTCCACTTGTAACCTAAGGTGATGCAATGCTTGCTTGTGTAACCACCAAAGTGTACAGTGGATTGGGTTTCTCTCTGTCTGGTGTTGGTCCAAATGTGGCTGAAACCCAAGCCTACGTGAGAGGCAAGAATGTTGCCTTTATTCTTTAGGTAACAGAACACCTGAGGGACCACATGCTCGGGTGGGTGCAGGTAATGTGGTGTGGATGCACGGTGAGGTGTCAGACGAAGTGACCTCTCCAATTCGTACACCATTTCTTCCCTTGTTCTTGCGTTCTCTTGCTTTCTATATCTACGCTATATGTCTGTCTCTCAGTTTATCTCCATCTCTTTGTCGATCTATTTACCCCATTGTCTGCCCCCCTCAACTGTCTCTTTCTTTAGCTAGTTTCGCTGTCTTTATCTGTCTTTCTGTCTCCCTCTGTTGATCTGTGTCTCACCGTACCAGCTGGAATCTGCAATGCAAAATCAAAACAAACCATGGTTAGTTGGCTTTGGTAGATGTACCGTACGATTAAAAACATAAAGAGCTTCTTTTTTCCCCTCAGAAATATTTCCCAGTGCGAAACCTCAGAACAATACAGGCATTTTTCTGTTCTTGAATTATAGCACT
Organism: Sciaenops ocellatus; assembly: GCA_033000465.1. Taxonomy (NCBI): domain Eukaryota; kingdom Metazoa; phylum Chordata; class Actinopteri; family Sciaenidae; genus Sciaenops; species Sciaenops ocellatus. The sequence continues at coordinate 11,579,945 of CP136885.1, read as the reverse complement.
GTCCTAAACCTCATTCTGATTCCCTCTCACGCTCTGAATGTAGCACTTTTGACCATGCATGCATGTATTTTGTTGTACATAATTGCATTTTCTGCCCTCTGGATGTCTAGTATAATACTCAGATTTAGAAGTAATCAGGGCTTAGAGTGGTGTACTTTAATACTTAAACATAGGACTTACATTAAGTCCTTCTTAATATGATTTTTTTTTCAGCCAGCCAAGTTTGTAAGCATTCCTAAGAGTAAGTAAGTAAAATAAATCCTGTTCCCCTTTCCACTAAGTAGTCACAAAGACCTTTTCTTATACAAGTTAAATGTTTTACTTACAAGGTCAGATTTATTTGGTTTCTTTCTTTTATTGTGAATGATGCCATGCCACTTGCACAGGCTGGATTACGGCTTTATATTCTTGATTAAAATGAGATGTACAGTGACAGTTCTGTCGACTTTTACAGCATCATCCAGTTATGTACTACCAACAGGTGTGGTAAAGATGGTGTCATGAGAAGGCGAATCCATCCCAACATAGCCCTCTGCGGCCACCATTACAGCCAACTTGTGCACAAGCACAATTGCTCCCAAGCCCCATCCATTCATCTATGCCATTGCATAAGACCAGTTCTCCCAAGCAGTCCAATGAAATCCTCATCCAATTAGGCACTGTCCATGTTTCCAAAAGCCCTTTCTCTCATAGACTGGTGCTATTCAGCCTCCCCCGGCATGACATCAGGCCCTCTCTTATAGCCCCACTTTACGCTGCTGCTCTCAAATAATGAAAGCTGCCAATTAATGACTAATCAACATGTGCAACAAGCACATCCAGTGAGGAGTGACTACCATCTAATCTGCTGATTAAAACAGAAGACAGAGATGCTCTGTTCAACTCTCTCTCCCCGTCTTTCAGCGTTGCATTGCTGCAGAAACAACAGCCAGCCCACACACACAACCTCAAGCTTGATAGTTGATCATTGGAATTATTTGAAATTTTCATTTTACTTGGAATAACAATGTTTTTGATCAGTAGCCAGCGTAATACCATTCACTGCCATTAGTAAATTCTAATTTAAACTCTTTATTTAGTGATATACACTTCAAGTCATGTATTTGCTAGTTGCAGGTACATGTATAAACATAAACACACTTTAAGGGTTGCCTATAGAACTAGAGGCTGGTGGGAATCAGGGAATATCCCGGCCACAGCAACACAATACAGTAGAGCAGACATCTTATCTTTCCAGCCATACCACTCTTTGTCACACGTACAGCACATTTCTATATGTAGCCTAATATTCTCACGTAAGGCCTCTGGTTAATTTGAATATATGTGGTAGAAGAATTGACCTTTCCTCTCCAGGGGTTGGGTTACGGTTGGTACATTCACTTCAATGGGCTCTCCACAAGTCTCCAAACACCGAGTTGGATCTGTGCCATTTCTTGAATTAAGATGCTGTTTATGTTCGAGGTTGGAGCAGTGCAGGATGAGGGTAGGGGTTGGATCGGGTGGGGGTTGGCTGGGGCTGGGCGACGGTTTGGCTGGTGTGTTATAAGGCAGCAAGGGTTAATAGAGGGAATCGGGGGTTGGAGGGTTGGGTGTGTAAAACTTCCTGCTTTGAATGCAACCAATAACCTGCCTCACCTTTATTTTTTGTCACCATTATCAGCATGACATCAACTGGTAGATTTTAGCAACTTTCTGAGGTAGTGCAAGCTATTTTTATTGGAAAAGAGTTAGCAACACTAAGCCCCCAAAGAAAGTGAATGCAGGAGACAGAAGAAGAGGCCGTAGCTGTCTAGGAGGAGATGTAAGCCAAATCTTCTTTAATAAAATGTGGCTACCTAAACCACAAAGGGTTCATCTGTAAAACAGTGTTCAAAAGAAAAAACACAGCAGTATGTAAATTCTGCATTTAAATGCTTACTGAGACTGCTGGGACCATGCCTCATTCAAAGGAATTTGGAAATTATTAGTTACATATTAGCTACCTAAGTAGGCTATATACTGCCTTGGTCTTGGTCTAGACTTGGTCTGAGCTTTGGTGGTCTTGACTACAACTTTATGAATGGATGTTTTACTTGTATGGATTTTCATGTGTCTGGCCACTTGGCTAAGTCGAATATTCAGCAAATGTTAGCTCTCTTTCTCTGCCTGGTCATGGGTTTATCAGATCTTTTTCACTGGAAACAGCTGGTGGAAACAATGTTGATGAGAGTGGTTAGAGCGAATCAAAACAGTTAAGTTGACTTAAGGCCATGAAACCAAAACATTATGCTGAAAGATGCTACAGTGCTAGAGTTGAGGGGTAAGAGTAGTGTCACCACAAGGGACCCTTTTACATTACACATAAAGATATTGATTATAGCAGCTTTAAATATGTGTTCTTATAAGTAGGACAACTAGTTTAAGAGCGGGAACCTTGACATGTATCATCCTTCACAACTCATTTCACCTGAGATTGCTCTGTAGAGACTATAAGACAGGCTGCTCTCAACTACTGTAGCTAAGGCTGTGTGACTAAAAAAGCATCAAATTTATAGCCAGAGTTGCACAGGGTCATAAGCACGAGCTGCCAGCCAAATAGCCATCTGCTTTATTGAGATACATTTACCTCAGTCCACTTTTAATCAACATAATTTTCTCTTTTTTTGAGTAGCGCTGCTCTTATGATTGAACAGCAATGAGCATGAAATAAATCTGTTTATTCTTGTTATTTCAGTTCAGTTCTTACATGCAAATATTCCTCAACCTGCTACTTGTCTCACCTCTGTCAGACCTCTCATAAATTTGGGCAACCTCCTGGAGTTGGCCTGCAGGGCACTCCTCATACAAGTTTGGCAAACTCTGATGAAGAACTCAGCTTTTGTTTTGTTGCTTCACTGCCAAGACAAACTGTAAAAGGAATTATTACAAACCCAGATACTGCTGAAGACATGCACGCACACATCATTGCATGCACTCACTGCTCCCCGTGGGTGCGGCAGTGGTTCTCTTGAGGCCTTTGACACTTCCATTTGAAGATAAGTGATGTCAGGCTTGTTCCAGCTGTACTGTCTGGCTCAGTGATGCCCCAGGCTGCAGTGGGATTTCACAGATCCCACAGGACCCAACACAAATGTGGCAGGCATGGGACGTATTTATTCTGATGTAGTCAGCATCATTATCAGAAGATGCAATTTCACATGTGAAAATATGAGAGGCTGTTTATTACTGAGCTTAACCTTGTGTGTACATTCATCTTCCAGTAAACCATATGCAAACCTTCCAGGAAATCATATCCATCCAAGCATGGTATAATTAGTGACATTAATTTTGTTTACATGTTATGTAACATTAGAAACTGACATCTCTAGTCCAAACAGTAACACTACCTCTTTCACATTTTCCAGCATGTTCTGGCTCATAGAAACGAGACATCGTCCATAATGTTCTATCCACTTTCTTCACTGTGCCTCAGGCTGAATTTGCTTCTCTCTACTTCCAATGACATTTTTTTTTAGATCACAAGTTATGAACATGGCTTATTAAACAGCTGAGCATCGGTGTTAGCATTTCTCATAAAAAAGTCCATAAGGTTTACACAGACTTTCCTTGTGAGATGGGGCAGACAGATTTTTAATAGAACACAAGCCATCCGAGGGATCAGAATCTCTACAGGGTTGTGCATCTCCAGAAGTGGGAGCGGTAATGGTCGGAAATCCTGCAGGAGCAGTTTGGTGCGAGACAGAAATAACAGTCTTGTGCAGACCTCTACCCTGGGGTGTAGGAGATAAAACACTTTGTTCCCTGACATTACTTGACCCCTAGCAGCATAAGAAAGTCCCCTTTTGACCTCATGATACCTGAGAAGGAAGCTTACAATCAGTGTGTGTGTTATGTATGAACACGTACACACGCACACACACATATTTTGCCATATGTTCCTCACTTTCTGTCCTGGCCCACAAATCAATGCGTGCCGTTTCACAAGGTTTGGGTTCGCTATATTGCACATGTTTTTTCATTGTGTAGTACCCTGTATGGAAAGAATGTGCTCTCTGCATTCCAAAGATGACTGAGCAGAGCTGAACAGCCCCATTTTTAATCTGTGTCCAGTCCAATCCGATGAACACATTTTACAATTATATGCACAGACAAACTAGTTGACACAGCTGCACAGCTGAGCTGTACAGATGCTGCCATCGAGCACTGTGCGGTTTTGGTTCACGGTTCCACGTGTGAAATTATTTCCAAATGTAAGCAGAAAAGCTGTTGGAGTTATTTTGTTATAGACGTGTAATATTAATGTGTTTGATTAAAAAATATCTATGCCCCGAATTGTTGGTTTTAACATTGCCAACATGTTAACATTACATTAGAGGCATGTTAGAGGCATGTTTCTGCAAACCTTACCCAGCATGCAGTGGTACAATAGCATATCATTCTGTATAACTAAAGCCTTCTTTGGTTGAATTTAAACACTTATGTTCAGGAATAGTTTTTGATATAGCAGCATAGCCATCATAAATTTACACATAATCCTTCAATACCTAAGCCACATATCATGTATTTGAGTTTATTCTTCCTCCCATGTGCTTCCATGATCTGTAACAGAAGTCTTCACACATCTGACTTAAAAGTAGACTGACTTGTACACTTGTTCATATAGTATGTTTCTGGATACCCCACTATAAATAAGCTCCACTATTTGGAATGTTTTCCCAATTAGGAAAAGACGGGAATATATACAGAGCAGTGAACGCCTCACGGAAATGTACAGAGACTGGCAGGCAGGTAGATACACAGACAAGTACAGACAGCAAAGGTAAAGAAAGAGGCGGGCAAAAGACAGACAGCAGGAAGTAAGACAGAAAGGCAGGAATACAACTGAACAGATAGGCAGGATGACAGTTAAGATAGACAAACCAGACCAACAGGCAAACAGATTTAAAAAAAAAAAAAAAAAAAAAAAAAAAAAAAAAAATCAACTGACTCCTTAGTTTACAAGGCATGTTTGGCTTTGCAGCTCACAAGACACATATTTATTTCAGGTTTGGCCTACATACAGTCTGTGAGGTTAAAAGTTGAATATTTCCATTTTCCACTCTAGATATTTTTATTGGACTTATTGGAAAGGCTTAAGGAAGGGAAAAACTTAATAACCTGTTATTTAATATGGGAGGAAGTTGTGGCCTAAATAAGTAATGACTCTATTTAAAACCATAATGAGAGTTAATATACGCGATTCTAAATGTATATTTATCATCTGCAAAAAAAATATTCTTGTAAAAGTTTGTCTGAAAGTTTGTGTTTGCTTTGCAATCCTTCATCATTTTTGGATCAGCACATTTGCATTGTATGCCATATTTACCCTTGTGGTATTGATTCCAAGCAGTCCTGTAACCTGCAAAGTCTTCGTCACATCCTTCTTTGGTCTGGTGAGCTGGTCAGCCAATGATCCAGTCACCATGTAAAAGAGTTAAAAAGGTTCAGGCAAATGTTTCTAAAGTTTCAATTAGGCTTTACTTTAAATAGCCAAGGTTTCTGGTGATCCCAGGCCTCATCTTTGACTTCACTGCAGGGCTTATCACCCTGGGATGTTAAAGCTGGACCCCTGAGATGTAAGCATGTATCAGCACATTAACCCCTCGACTGACTAATCAACCCACCAACAGCTACACTTTCCTACATCGTGCTGCATTTGTTGATTGTAGTTACAGAGAGGTCAAAGCTGCCTCTCAAAGGTTACAAGCTAAAGTTTAATTTCACTTAATTTATATGTTGTAACATATAATTTCCACAACATCAGCAGTAGAGATTCAACAACGGTAGCTTTTATTTTTTCACTAATTATATGTATCTTAGAGGTTCATACATGCACACTATTAGAGTTAAATGAAACTGACTTTTTAGTAAAGCAAAACACTAACTGTATAATTGTCTTAGTATTTATGGCTTGTTATCTCAAATGCAATATCGCATAACACTGTGTGTTCTAGCTCATTAAAAGCAAATTGTGTTGAATGTACATTATATCAAGGAGTAAAGCCGTTAGTGTAGCTGTAACTGTTTTGATCAGCTTTCATATAGGTGTGTTTGTGTGATAAACAGATTTGTAGTTAATGAGCTAAAGCCACCAGTATGGATTTTTTTTTTAATAATATAAGTTGCATACTAAATATTTCCCACAACATTAGATGCATGTCGGTAAAACCTCAGAGCTGAACACTTTCAGTAAACTGTTGTGTATGTGCTGTGAAGTCTCACCCAGGACGGTGCTGGCGCTGTAAAGGATTTATGATTTATGATAGGTATTATTAAGGTCCTGGCGTTTGAAGTCCACCAGCTAACATTCTCCCTCATGCAAGTCTGAGCAAAAATCACTTTAATTAATCCATGCTGTCACTTCACCGCTTGGTACAGCCGCCGTACCCCAAAGTCTGCCTTTCTAGTCGGGCAACACCGTCCGGATAATTGCACCATCAAGGTCAGAGATGGTTAGGTTTCAGTACACTGTTCAAGAGGAAGAAGTTGAAACAAAGGGCTCTGACAGGGTCTAATCCCTCAGCTGGAATGGCTTTGATTGTTTCAGGGACCAATTAAGCATAGGTGCGTGTGTGTTTGGTCAATATATCAGTCACTGCAACTCAATGTGGCATATATGAGCACTTTGAAACTTGCAAGGTATTTTAATGTCACATGGAACGCCTGAGCCTTTTCCCATGTTAAATCATGCACATAATTTACACCTGTGATGTTAAAAGGCCAAACATTTAATTCATTTAATGTATTTAATCCTCCTGAAATGAAAGTGGCCATTGATAAGGGTTTTTTTGCTAGTTACTTGAAGTCTACCTCTGTCCCTCTTGTGCAACCTCCTGACTCCTGAAATATAATAAACACACAGTTCAGCCACAGCTAGTCAGCAAGAGTGTGGCGCCTAATGAGGGGCTGCTGGGAGAATTTAGGCTGATGTTAATTTGTTTTGTTTTTGTTGTAAACTGTGTGTCTGTAAATAATGTGTAAATGACAAGTTGTCTTAGCATGCCAGCCGGCCAGGCCACACACATGGACTGACACAGTAACACACACACACACTCATTACAAGCTAGGCCTTTCAGCAGTTCTAGTGATCGTGGTGCCAGGCTCTTTGTTCAGAATGCATTCATGGTTTGGTCATTATTTGGGAGCCCAATTTTAGAGGTACAAAAAAAAAAAAAACTTATTTCATTTTTTTTTAGCTATTTAAAACAAATTGGAGAACTCTGAGTTTTATTTATCTGATCGGAAGTCGGAAGTTGGAAGATTGTCATGAGAATATTGACTATTACTTTGATTGTGGCACGTTTCTACTTGCTTTTGATCTTACAGTTATAAGAAGACGATATACTACATCAGAAGTTCTTGTCAGTAGGCCAGTTGTTTCAGAAACCTCCCCTCCCTTACCTTTCCAACGCCAAAATCGCATGCAACAATTTATATAATTTTATAATTTGACAGTCACCTTTGAAATTTTCTCTGAACAACCGAGTGGAACGCCATAATTCCTCCCAGGAGAGACCCATATTTAAATGATTATTACACCAGACGGCTGGCTTTTCACCTTGCCTTCGAAAATAGCTGTTTGGAGCAGCAATAAACATGGATAACAGATTATATGAAGCTCCTTTTTATCAGTTTACTTGTAATGCCTGTTTCAATTGGTTTAGCAATTTAACGGATATATATTATACTTTATTATATATTATACCGAGGCAGCAAGACACACAACTCTATAAACACAAGTACAGCTTCTCAAAGACCCTGAAAACTCCCAAAAATAGAGCATTTACACACCCACGCACAGCCACACATGCTCAGCATATGTAAACACATGCAGTACACATACGCATGCAGAAACACATGTACAGGCAGAGATGCACACAAACACACACACACACACACACACACATATATATATATATATATATATATATATATATATATATATATATACACACACACACACACTCTACAGCCGCAAGGGCTGCCCGCTCACAACCGCTAATGCAAACATGAGATAATATTAGTTGACTATAAAATGGCAGGTCATATTTTTAAAATACCAACAGGGGGTCATGAACTGCAGCATAAAAGGCTGTCATAGTTGTGAGTCTGAGCTGTTTGGCTCCAAATATACCCTGGGGTCTAACTTAAGACCTGGAGAGGTGCCTGCAGTGTATTTCTGGGTCAGTGTTTACAGGTATTTGTTCAGTGGCAGCAGTGCCAAGAGGTTAATAGGATACCCACTTTAAGAAGTTCAAATAGACTAAAGTCCATGTTGTTGAATATGTGGTTATTTTGACCCAAGGATGGCTGGGAGGGAGAGTAGAAGAACACCTTTAAAGTCCCCTGAGGTGTAACTTGTATTGGAGTTATGTTAATTTAAAGATCACAGCTCAGCAGATGAATCAATAATTTATTGATGTGAAATTTAAGTATGGTGGAGTATGGTGAGATTGTCAGTTGAGTCCAGGGCAGAATCATTTAGAGAAGCCCAATGACAAGACTTACAATAAGGGGAGCATCCCACTTTTAGAGTCTTCAGCCTCCATAATAAAGATTTGCATATAGTGCACGACTTTACAGCAAACCTCTATTTACTCAATAAATGTACTGCAATGGCAGGGTTAAGTTAAATCAACTCTTTTATCATCCAAATAAAGGCCAGTGTGCTTTAACTTGGCTTCAATTTCTGCACCAAATAGTAAACTTAACACCACAAATCATTGCAGGGCTCTGCTCAAATTTGTAATGTTGTTCAAAGACTTCACTCACATATGAAACATATACGTGTGTGTGTGTTTGTGTGTTTGTGTGTTGCAAAGCAACTTTACAAATCATAATTGTCAGACAACAGGAGACAATTATTTTTTCTTATGCCTCACAATGTGTGACCACTGTTCCTCCCTGGTTGCCTGTTGACGTTTACTGTGGGTTTATGTGGGTTAAGAAGCGCTCTGCGCTATATCTGTCTTCTCAGAACCTAGACTTCACCTTCCATTCATTCTATCATCCTCCTCTTCTTCCTTCATCCCTCCACTCCACTAACCTCCATTTGTCTGTTCCTCTTCCTCTGCAGGTACTGCTCTGTCCAACTTGCATCGAAACTGATCCAACTGAGCAAATTGTACGAAACAGCTGAGAAACACAAAACATGGCTGTGGCCGGATGTCCGGATTATTTCCTGCATCATCCAAATTATCAGGTAATTTCCTGTGTAGGTTTTTCTTCCTTGAGTTAAACTCTGTCTCTAAGCAGAATTTATTTTCTGCTAAGAATTGTTTTAAAAACTGTATTAAAGCATCTTCTTTTGGCTGACACTTCCAGGTGGTGGACATCAGGTTTACGGTGTAGTAGATCCATTCAAACCAGCCTTTATAGAGCAAAGGGCTTCCAAACATTTGTATTGGAGCAGTAGCACTATTAACCTAATCAGAAGCTAGTCTGGTGTTTGCTCGTCATCTGGGCCATGGCTTTATCTATGACCTTTGACCTTAGAGCTGCTAGAGGACACAGAGTTCAACCTGCTTGATTCTCCCACTCCACAGCTTAGAGAGATAGAAACCAAAGATCACGGAAAGTAATGGCTGCTCTTTTCATTTTATTTCTATGGTTATATCCCATTCACTCACACACACAAACACATTTATTCTACTAATCCCATTTTTTATTTAGTTACGCAGTATTAGAAACATCCCATGGTTAACCAAAGGGAGTTGTTGCTGAATTGTGTGTCCCTGCCACGCAAAGTGTATGTAGTAACAGTATATGGATTACAGACAAACTTACTTTGAGCTGTGAGCTGTCTTGACTTGCTGATTTGTTATCAAATGAGCAAGTTCAGACTTGACTTTTGGACATCGGGTTTAAGGTTTAATAAATCCGTAGAATTCTTAGAATAAAGAGCTTCCGAACATTTGTATTGGAGCAGTAGCGCTATTAACCTAACCAGAAGGCTTTATCTATGACCTTTGACCTCAGAGCTGCTAGAGGACACAGAGTTCAACCTGCTTGAGTCTTCTAGATCTCCACAGCTTGGAGAGATAGAAACGAAAGATCCACATGAGGCCTTGTGCATGCGTGTGTGTCTGCTTGCATGCTTTCATAGAGTAAGGTCAGGGTTGCTAGTGCATATATTGTTTCTGCGTTTCTGCCTTATTGCTTCAACTGCAAAGATGAATCCACAAGTGTTGTGAATAGAGCCTACTTTTTAATGAGGCATACATTTAATAACAGAACAGTTTAGGGAACTAACCCAGCAAAAAATAAAACTACAGGGAACATGCCTTGGGTTGAGGCTGGGAATCATTTTCAATTTTAGTGTCCAAAAATTGAGCAATGTAAATATGTATAGGCTCTGCGAATGCAATAAACTATGTGTTTATTGCATTCACAGGCATGCTCAAACACACCAAGCACTCAACATTCTCAGTGTCTATACATTTTAATGAGTAATCATTTACTTCTTTCATCTTTGCCACCGATTTGGATGGGTGCCGCTGGAGCTACAGTATATGGACCTTTAATGTTCACACTCACACACACGCATACACACACTCACAGAGCATTCAGTTATAACAGTTGTACCTTGACTTGCTGAATGAGAAAACCCATTCACTGTGAAATTCCAGGGTTATGGAAGATTTTCCCTGATAAAACTGCAGCAGCAATTCAAAACAGATTCAAGTGAAGATAACATTCATGCTAAACTCAAGGGATTATATCGCCACCTTAATCTTGTTTCTGTTGTGCGATCGTGACTGGTGAATAAATGATGGTATGTGCAAAGTGAGGCAAATCTGATGGAATTATTGTTATAGTGGCAGAATGATAGCTGATTAAAACTCCTTAATCCAGAAATCAGAGTATACTATACATTTTTATAAAGTTCTATGAATGTAAAACTAACTTCAGCCCTCATACATGCTGTATACTGTACAATTTGAGTAGATTACACAGTAAAACTCTGTATAAGCAGAGCTCAAGGAATCTCTGCATGCCAAAAAATAATATTGTCTTGTATAAAAGTTCTGTATGCCTTCCAGTGTATTAAGCTTTTTCAAATCTATGTTGGATCACCAGATAAACAATCAGACTGAAGCACTGGAGCATAATTTTTGCTGTGTGAGAGAGCTTGAGATAGCCAGATAGTTTATCTGGTGCTAAACATTAACAAAATGTTGTGGCGTTTCCCATAACCTACCAGTATTTCTAGCTATCACAAGATTGCATTTGTTTTACTTGAGCTTTTGCAATGTGAAATATTTTATTGCATTTGGAACATTTCACAAAAATCACGTGTAAGTACGGACGTGATGCTATGCTGATTAAGTTAACCCCGGAGCTTTGGCTCAATCTGTCATGTAATCAAATGTGCAACATCAAAGTGTTTCTTTATTCCCCGTACACCCTGAACGTTTTTTACAGTTCAGTCATGGGCCGTCTGGAGCTTATGGCATGCATTATGTACCTATGCCCCTGCATTTATGGGCAGAAATATGTCTGAATTTCTTGCTGCAGGGTAGGGAGGGTAAAGAGACTATGAATTATATTCCAGAGTTGTCTAAACAAGGGGTGTCCTAACTCATTTTTTTATTTTTTGATTTATACTATACAGTATATGTTGGGTTTATTGTGGTAAACAGAAACCAAACTCTTGTTCTTACCTCATTCTGACTTCAGTATATTTTTGCTTTTGGATAGGGGCCAGTGGCAAAAACAACCACTGACAATCATTCCAACTAAGTGGCATAAAGTTTTCATAAATACTGCAATTCTTTTAGGCTTACAATAACACTTTTATCACAATTTATAATAAAATGTATTGAGCAAGAGACTGTTACACCCTGGACAATTCAATATATATATCAAAATAATAAGTAAGTAGTCAGAGATTGTTCAGTTAGTCGGGCAGCTCATAATGTATCTACAAAAACATTTCTACTGAATTCCCACAGACCTGCCTGGATAAACAGCATAATAAAGGCAACAATAGCAAGGACAATAATGGTATAAAAAAAAGAAAAAAGAGAGAGAAAAAAGTTAAATCAGCTAATGTTGTGTAAATCTATGTCACAGGCCAGCTTGTCAGTGTCTCAGCTGAGCTGTGACAGCAGCTGCAGCTGAGTTTCGACTGTATAAACAAACGGATAAATAAAGCACTAGAGCAGACATTAGTTTGACCCCCTGATCTCATTCTGGTTAATTATGTAAGATGGGATTTCCACTTGCTGTCTAGTGTTCATGTATGTTGTAGCAGGACTGTCTCAGTTGGCGCTATTGCTGTCAGCAGGTATGGGTTGCCAAAAGCAAGTCTTGGAACCACAAGTAAGATTTCCACATCTCTAAAACCTTCTGAGAATATTTAATTCTTGGTAAATGGGACCGTAACGGAAAATGCAATTTAATACCGTTCAACTTGAAACGTTCCTCTTGATCGAGTCCATTCTCAGCTGTTAGCCCAAACACTCTCAGTAAGTCAAGTATTAACATAACATTTAACCTCAGTCTGACCTCTTCTAAAGGTGTAGGTTTGACATGCGTCTAAGGTTTTTAGCCTTTGTTTGAGGCCCAATCTCCAGACCTTTGTGTCTGCCCTGCTTTCAGTGCCTTAACCTTGTCCCTGGCCTTCCGCTGACCCCTTTTAAAAAGCTGAACCCTCAACCCCTTGACTCTTACTTGGAGTTCTTTTAAACTTCATCAGTATAAAAGGGCCCTTATATGCTTCTTGTCAAAACCTGGCCTACCTTAAGTCCTGTTGTGACCCCTCTTTAAGACCTCAAACAACATCTGTGTGTGTGTGTGTGTGTGTGTGTGTGTGTGTGTGTGTGTGTGTGTGTGTGTGTGTGTGTGTGTGTGTGTGTGTGTGTGTGTGTGTGTGTGTGTGTGTGTGTGTGTGTGTGTGTGTGTGTGTCTGCCTGTGCTTTTGTGGCTAAAACAATTTGTGTGAGAGACTGAAATTCAGGATGAGAAAATGTGAGAACAAGAATAAAAGAAGGAGAACATCTGTGTGTTTCTTTGTCTCTTCTTTGTAGTCTCATCCTTTATAGGCTTCAATAAAATTGTAACCAAATGAGTTAGGCAGTGGCATGGCTGAGAATTATGCTAAATGGCCAGTATCTATAGGATTAAATCCCTGAGTTAACATTCTGTCAATTGTCTATAAGGCATCAAAGGCTGTCTGGGTTTAGATTTTTGTTGGTCAGTTCCACAAAAGAGATCAAGGTGTGCTTTAAAGGTTCTTTAGTGTCTGTATGTGTGTGTGTTAACTCATTTACTCCCAGACAGTCATGCAAAATAGCATTCAAGACCAGTATATGTTGTGAAAGAGCATTTTTTTTTTCTCTCAGTGGAGCTGAACCATGACCATCCTGCCCTGAATACATACCCACAGACACACACATACACACACACACACACACACACACACACTCTGTCGTGCTGCTGTACCATCCCATCAACCAAACTGGCGTCCCAGTGCTGTTTGGGTGACTGGGTGGGGATCAGTCACAGTCTGGTAGTTGGACCCCCAGACGGTGTGGGTTGATGATGGGGTTTACTCTATCATGGGAACAAATGGGGTGATGCAGTGGTTGTTTGGCTATTTTTTTTTATTTTAAAAGAAGGTTAAGCTCCCAAATCTTTTTTTTTTTTCTCAATCCGGCCAAGATGGCTTAAACTCAAGACAATAGAAAGACTGAACAATGCAATGTAATGATTTGATGTGGTTGAGTTAGTTGGTATAGAAAATGAGTGGGAGGGTGGCGGCAGTGGACAGAATCATATAGTAACATTGAATCTTCTGTTATATCCAGTTTAGTCCGCACCAGTGTAGACGTCAGACTGGAGCACTAATAACGTCTTTCTTCACTGAGCATGAAACTAAACATTTTGCAGAGAAATTATGGATTATATATTTTCAAACTGTTTAGGCAAGTCTTTATTTTGAAGAATGGAGTCGTCAGAGTGGGATTCTACTTCAAGCTTTATTCTCACAGTGAGTCGAACTGAAATTTGAGATCGAATTTCTTGTAGAGTTACTTACTGTAAAGTGTTTTATAGTTTGAGCTCTAAAGATGTATAATCATGTGGACAAAAATCTAAGCTTTGCATTCAAAGCTGTTTGTTCAGGAATGTGATTAAGCAGTCTGCTGCAAGGAGACACAAATTTAATAGAAAATGCATTTAAAACCATTTCAAATTCAGTTGGAAAGCAACTTTTACTCTACAATGTCTTTGGTCTGTTTTGTTGTTTAGGATGGAAATGGTTGTGTATATGTGCATATCACATTACATTTCTGCTGTGTGTGTAACACTTGGACAAGAAGAACAAAGCAAAAAAGAGAGTAATATAAACTTCTGGCAGTAGAGCAGCACTCAATTTTAGGAGTATTGATCATGTAGTGTACTTCTGACATCCTTAAGTACATCCTGGACCTGATTCATTAAATGAGACACTGTCTAGACAATATATCTGACTGTAGGTCTAAAGAATTGCATGATGAGTACCAGGACCGTCATCATTTAATCATTGTAACTCAGTGGCTCCAGAAGCAACAACGATAACTCAAACTGATGTAAGGCAAAAAAAAAAAACCCAAAACTAAATAAATCATCTATCATTGAAAATGAGTTAGAATAACCACATTCATAAAAAAAAAAAAACAGTGTAAAAGAAGCTCTGCCTGCATTGTCTGTCACTACTCTAAATGATGCAGAACAGGCGAATGCAACAGCTTTTATTACAGCATCAGAGGAGGTCTGCCATGTTCGAGAGACGCAGTCAGTAGCAATGTTTTTCTGAGCGCAGTACTCCGCCACAGTACGTTCTGTTCTCACTCCTGCTGTTAGGCCCTGCACGGGATGCCACACACACACACACACACACACACACACACACACACACACACACACACACACACACACACACACACACACACACACACATGAAAAGAGCTGTATAGTTTTGTGCAGGAATGTGTAAAGTATTCACCAGGCAGTGTGCAAAAGTTCACAGTATGAATGTGCAAGTTTTTTTCCATATTAATCCAAAAGATATTATCAGAAGGTCAGTAAATCAGTAAGTAACTGTTACTTCTTTGTGGTGACTTTTTTTTTCTCATGGAACAGTTCGGCAGAGACTGGAAATATGATGGATAAAGAAGTTAAACCAGGACATTGTGGTTAAATGATATCTTAAGCTGCTGGTTGTGTTCTCTGATACACACCTGGTCATGTTCACACACACTGTGTGATGTAACACTGTTTTCACACAAGCAGTGTAGAAAGAGCAGAGGCTATCTTAGTTTTCTTTTTAATTTGTTGTGTGCAATTTTAGAATTTAATCATACATCTGTTTAGTCTTCTGAACTACTTTGTGCTTCCCTGACTCCTTTTTTTAGTTTGGAAAACCTGTTAAACATTGTTGTATCTTTAGCTCTAAAAGGGAAATATGTAAAAATAATAAAAAACAAATCAAAATGTTAACATAACGTAATGATAAACTGCATGCTGACACGCTACATTTTGAACTTGGATCAAGTTGGATTTCACATGTTCTTGAAGACATGAAATTCAACAAATTTCGTAGACTGCCTGTGTCTTCCTTCTAAACTTGTACAACTGCTTTGACTGCAGCAGCTCTTTTTTCCTCGCCTGCCAAGGCTGTGTGCTATCTTTTGCCTCCTTAACAACTTGGACACATGTTTGTGTTAGACAGTAAGCTACTAAGACTATACTTTTTGTTATTTTCTGTTCTGTATTTAAAACAACCCCACATACTGTTCATGAATTTGTGACCACTCATGATTTCTGCCTAACCACATTTCTTTCTAAAATAATTGGTGTATTTACTAGAGGTATTCATTTTAATGATTATATGCTTTGCTCTCTCCCTCAGCAGGACAATATAGACCGCTCCTCCAATCACAGACAAGCTGAACTCATTGGTCCAGCCTTCCAGCAATCAGCCAATCGAGGTTCTCCTAACCATCAAGGTTGGTCTTTAACCACCAATTGATATGTGTGTATGTGTTTGTGTGTTACACTGGTGTTGTATAACACAGAAGAGCGTACTTGGTTACACTCAACATCAAATGACGTATGATTTTAGATAGTGGAACCTGTCATATGATATTGCACTTATGGTACATTGACTTGGTGTAACATAAGCTGTGTACTCTCCTTTAATTTTCATAGATAAGAATCAAAAAGGTTGCATAAATGACCCGGGAATCTGGTACTTCTACTAAGGGTTCATGTGTGTTGATGTGTGTGTCCCTTGTCTCAGTAGAGACAACTGCTTGCTGTTCATTATCCTCCACTGGGCCAGGGATGGGTCGAGGGGGATAATATATATTTGGGTCTCTTCTGCTGTAAACATTTCAGCAGTTCAAAAGGTGATCCACATGGACCCAGGGTGCCATTATAATTACGCTGTCTATCTAATTGTGCCATACAGGGTTCATCCATGACAATCGGAGCATGAGATTTAAGCACAATATTGGCTCAGCATGGGAGGTAAGGGCGGGGAGTCTGCGAGGACTCAAACGAGTGAATTAGAACACTTGGCCCTGGCATGGGAAATAAATGGAGCAGAAATTATATTGTCATTTTTCAGGATCAGCCGGGATGGAGGGACCTCTGAAGGACCGAATGGTGATGGCTTTAACTAAGGAACATTTTTGTTTACACTCTCTGAATAATGATATTTTGGGTGGGCAGACATGCAGGTTTTTTGTACAGTAGATTATGCAAGATGTGCTGGGAGCCTGACTTCAGTACAGTACAGTACATAGACCCTTAGGATTTTTGTCAGATCACTCCCATCTCACCCTTTTTTAAAAGCTATCAAGTAATGGATGGCAATTTATAGTCAGCAAGCTACCACTTTTAAGTACTTTTACCACTTCATTATGTCCCACAAGCTATGTTATGTATGCAGCTCAAAGTTTGTATCATTTGAGCTGAGATTTTGAATTTAGCTTCATTATCTCTGGCGTCATTAGCAGGATGGTAATCCTTGCTGACGTAATTTCACTTGTTTTCCAGTAAACCCTCTCACTCATTCTTATAGGACTATAATAAGACCATCAGCTACTTGCTGTGTTTGTTATAAACCTATTAATTTTAGAGGGAGCGGCTTTGTTGGAACATGACCCGCCGTTACGTTTGGAATGAGATGCTATTGAGCGGCTTATTGAGGCATTTTCTATCCAATATTTGATGTTTAGAAATAGAAGTTGCTGCACATGATATTGCCAATATTTTACCCTGATGTTTTTTTGAAGTTTAATATGGCTTGCCCAGTTGAAGTCTTTCGTTAAAATAATGACAGGGGCACGTTGTCCCGAGGCATGGCACGACACGTGACACACATGCGAGTCCTCTCCAGTCTCTTACAGATGCCGATGTCACAGGCTTGCACTGCTGTCCCCTCTTTGTTCTTTTTCCCTACCTCACACCAGAGTGACTTCAGTCGTACAGCTGAGGTCATTGTCTAGAGGGTTATAGAACTTTATGTCACATATGGCCACATATGAAATTAGGAAATACTAAAAATTGAGATATGTTTTATTTCCAAATACTCCAAATTTAGTTGAGATTGATAGTAAACTTAATAAGTTTTTGGGTGTACATGTGCCTAATTTACACTAGTCAGTGTAGCGTGTGTGTGTGTGTATGTGTGTGTCTTTAGATTTTGACATGTTATCTGCCTCATTTACATTAATCTTATATAATAAAAAATTACTTTTTTTCAATTCAAACGGTATCAAGACTACCATAAGATGTAGCTGAAAGTTCAGAAAAAGCCACTAAATGGGCCTTGTGTTAAGACTGCCTACTCACCTGTCAAGTAGACCTGTAAAGTATATCTAAAATAAGATGGAGTACAAATCATGCCGTGACAAGGAAGTAGATTATTTAATTTACTTATTCAGAATAAGGAAGGAAATGTGAACATGTGATCTTTTAGTCCTAAGTTCTGGGACTTCATCTTGTTGGGATAACATGATTTCCAGACAAGGTTCTGAGAAAATAGACAGTAAAGGAAAAGAGACAAGGGTTGAAAAAGACTGGGTGCTTGGATGTGGTTTGCTTCTTGAACTTTAGTTATGTCATAACTGAGCATTTGAGAGAGCAGCCTAGCTGTCTGGCATGACTTTATTGTAGTGCCATAAATCATCTCAATGTGACTTTATGAAGGTTATTTAGTAACTTAATTGGCCAGTATCTCAGAATGTCTTGTACCAGTAAGCTATCTTGTTCCCTGTTCCATGCTACAGCAGACCCACTGTCAAAGCCATATGTATATTTACAGTACTTTTTTTGTTTGCATATGTGGAATGATAAGGGGGTGTCTCAGATGGACATGCAGCTGCTAGGCAACAAATCCCATCAATGGCACCAATGCAGTGCAGTAATCTGACGGCGTGGCAGCCGTGATCGCAGGCCTAGAAATGAAGCTCCCACCTCCAGTTATTCCAGTTCTGCCTTTGTAGAGGCAGAGTGACATGCCATGGGCACATACGCATGGGCATACACGTGCAGGCACACATGCACGCGTACAGACACACACTTTCACTCACAAACAGCGAGGGGCCGCATTCCTGAAAAGAATGGGGCTCTTTAACAGGGGGTTAAGGAAGAGTGGGGTGTGTGCAGATTACAAGGTGATGTGAAAGAAATGTGCTGAATTGCAATGGCAAAAGTGTTTGTCATTATTCTGTTTGGACTTCCCTTTTTTCATTCATACATGTAAGACAGATGGATTGATAATAAATAATAGAAACACGCTAAAACCAAAGACCACAATACAAGTACATTAGCAAAGGGCATTAAATTAAAGCAATTTTAAACTCTTCCATTCTGGACATCCGCATCCAGACAAGACATTCTTGTCTTTTGGAGACTATAGCAGGCTTTAAAGCTGTGAGTAAACAGACTGGCATCATATGAAACTACAATACCTACTGCATCCATTGGTACCAACCATGTCATGCTAGCCTGAGAAGGTTGCTAAATAACGCTCCAAACTTAGGTTGAACTTTGGCAATGAAAAAGCTGGCATGGCCATATTCAAAGGGCCTGTCACTTCAAGATATCAGAATGGAAATGGGTTTAATATGTACCAGTATCAGTATGAGTATGCCCTTTATACCCACTTTATAATCCCATTCAGCTTTGGACAAAAACCATGCAATATAAATGTATTACTTGGTGTATTTGAATATTTCTGCATACTGGGGTTCTTAAACAGTATTAGAATTGCGTAAACTGGAAACTTGGTAGGATTGGAAAGCTGAGACAATTGAGACAATTTTCGAGTGATCATAAATACGTTACGTTACGTTTTGCACCAAATCTGTGTAACAAATGGTATCACCTGGTAACTCCAGTTGCAACAACTCAGGAAACATGATAGTAATGGGAATGGGCATCATACACTTCATTCATAATGTACTAAGCCCTTGCACACTCTAAACTTTCAATATTTGAAAAGGAGCCTAAATAAAACACAATGTTGATTACATATTTATGACTAGTGCTGAGCTGCATCTCAAATTAATCTTCAGGCTCCCATGATGATGATAATGATAATGTATACCACCTCTGTGTGGCACATACTGTTGATCTGCTGTAATTTTACTATTCCTTCTTTCTTTCTGTACTACCTACGTCTTGTAGGGTCTTTATAAATGTGTATTACAACTGTATATACTGATTTTTCTGTTAAATGCAAGATCATGGGATCATGGGTGTAACTTCCGGCTGACAAACGTAAAATTGGTAGGCTACCATTGAGAGAATAAAAAAAATTAAGGTAAGATTTCACAGATATAGCAATAAATTTGCATGCTTGAACCAATTTATTTGAAGAAACAGAAATGTCAGTAGAAAATGTCAGGCCATTTAATAGTTTCACTAAAAACTTTAAAAGTCAACCTCATGAAAAGTCAGAGAATCACCAAAATGATATAGGATTAATGCTCTGTGTCTGAACTAAATGTCATGGCAATCCATTCAATAGTTACTGAGTTATTTTGATCTTGATCGAGGTGGTGGACCGACCATTGACAGACCAACATAACCATCTTTAGAGCCACCGGCTAAAAACAGTATCTTATTTTAAAAATTTCAGTGTAGAATTTAGAAATGAAAATGACTTGTTCTACAATGTACTGATACTTTGCTTTATATAAAGTAAACCACCATGTCATGTCATTGTCCTCACCCATGTAACCCACTCTAACTTCCACTCTTTCCACATTCCAACGTTCCTCCTAAATGAGAGTCTGTCTCTGTGTCTTTCTATAGATCGTCCGGTCCCACCCGTTCATCTCTGTTTTCTCACCCTCCCTCACTTCTCCTGTTTCCCTCTAATCCCCCCACACTCTCCCGCCCCATCAGGAGCCTTGGCCCTTAGTGTGCATGTGTATGCTGTCACCAGAGGTATTGTACTCCCCAGTGCAGAGCCACGCTTTACAGTTTAGACTTGCTCTGTCTATACTCCCACTGATCCCTTTGAATGGAAACCCCTCTGCTGGGCTTGTATTCAGAGGCCGTTTATCCCCCTTGTGTGTCTCCTGTGTGGGTGTGTGTATGTGTGTGTGTGTGTGTGTGTGTGTGTGTGTGTGTGCTTGTGTGTGTGATGTACTGTATACCCCTTACATTCCCATTTTCTACAGGAGGGTTGCCCCTCCTCTTTGTTTTTGACTAGCAGGAATGAATAAAAAATGCATAGACTACATTCCCGGGTAAAGGAGAGACAGAGAGCCACATGGATCTGCCATTAATACAATGGTCTTGTTTTGACCATGTCTTGCTCGCTAATGATCAGAAACATTCAAAACAGCTTTTATGCAGACTCTTGCCAGACTTGACCAGTTTTACAGTTGGGTAATATTGCATTTGGTGTGGCTCAGACAATAGAGGAAGCTTTGACTATTTTTACCCCTAATTTCATTGGTTATAAGTTCTCTGAAGAGGAGGGAGGAGGCTAAACATGTCACAGGAATAATTGAGCTCAAGTCATGGGAGAGATTAAACCACAAGGAAATGAGAACCGTAATGTCAGTGTTGTCCTTTGACCCATCAGAGATTTATATTTGGGTGTGACTTCTACAGAGGCGTTTAGGCCAAAGTCTAAAAAAATGGATGGATAGATGGACGACTGATTCAAAACAAAGGTTTTCATTTCTATATGTTAAAACTCAGTTGAAGCATTCATTCATTGCAGTTTATAATAATGCAAGTGATGACGGAAATATGGTTAACAGCCAATGTATTTAAAAGATATAGTGTGTTCAGTAGAACTGAACGGATTAGTTGATTAATTGATTTGTCAATCAACAGAATAATAGCCAAACATTCCCTAGTTCCAAAGTTTTAATTGTGAGGATTGACTGCATTTTCTTGTCTTATGTGATTATGTGACTTTAAAAAAAACACAAAGATATCATGATGGGCATTTTACTTGTTTTTCTGACTAAAAGATTATTAAATTTCAGGATCAGAAAGTAATTATCTAATGAATCACATGTAAAAATAATTGTTAATTACTAGGCTAGTTCCTATAGAACACATTATTAACCAAACATTAAACCACCTCCATTGATCCAGGATTCAGGGTAATCACTCATCTTAAAATAAAGGTCTTGTGTTTATTTCTTCTGCTTATTCGTTTATTACACAGCATTACAGCATTAGCAGTGCTTAAATCTCCTAGATAATACGTTTCTTTTTAATGGTGTTAATACCCTTTTTCATGTTCATTTTATCCTGTTATCTTTGCTGCATTCCCAAACAGCTACTGACACTAAACGATCTTCCCTCCTTTAGATGGATGCAGCTTTAAATAAATTCTGTCAGATGCTCTTAGCTGCTCCTGGAATGTCTCTCTGTTTTGTTGTGTAAACTACTTTTCTTGACACATGGGGGTTGGAGTGGGTCCAGTTACTTTTAAAGGTCTTTCAGACCTATGTTACAGATTTCTGCTAATATAAAGCTCACAAAATGTTGATTTTACAGCATGGGGATATTATCCATTGTGTTTGTTACAGTTACGCAACTGCATCAGAGCTGCAAAGCGTCACTGTCAACAGCTCTGTCTACGTCTGTAGCTTTGTGTGCTCCCTGCTGCCTGAGCTGCTCTGATATTTTGAGAGGATCTAATTAATGGCTGTAATATTGTAAGACCAGGCTGTGACCGCTGTGTGTTCGGTGGGAATAAATAAAGTTGTTTATGTCTCTTTCGTCTGGCGTAACTTCTATTTTCTGTACTCCATGTCAAAGAAAGAACAACCACAATTTGCTCTCTGGTCCAAATGTTCATGGGTTTAAATCTTGTGTGTGTGCGCGTGCCTGCCTGCATGCTGTCTGTGGCATCAGTCTGACTGTATTACACCCATGGCACATGACGCATGCCTTTGTTTGCCTGATTGTGACAGCACAGGTGATTGCGATCGTATGACTGATAATGACGCAAATATCCTACATCCATGCTTGAATTTATGGGTTGTGCTTCTTTTTATGCAAACGGATCTGCCAAGCCTTTCCAGAGGCCAAACTAGGTCAGATTTATGAGGAAACGTATTTTCTCTCGCTAGCTTGAGGGTGCATGTCTCACCCAGTGAGAATGATGGATAATGAGCAGATGATGTGTTCAGGGTAAAATAATTTTTTGGAATTTTGCTCACTTTTGATGTCATTTGTGGTTTATCCTCATAGCATTTGTTTGATTATGTTGTCCTAAAAGTTTTTTTTATATATTTATATTCCTTCTTCTGCTGAATGCAGGTAATGTTGCTCTATCCTGTGTCACAGTTGTCTTGCCCTATCCTTAGCCCTGTGTATAGCCCTGTGTTCTGCAGTATGTAGCTCTTTAGCTCTCCAGGATATCTATAAGTAGCTGCTCCAGCTTACCTGTCACTATTAATACCTACAGATTAACCACCTGTGATTCACAGGCACCTGTGATACAGCTACCTGACACGTTTTCAGGAAAAGCTCCTCAAAGGCGACACTTCAGTTTCAGAAGGTAGCTTTTAGCATCAGTGCTGGAGACAAGGCCATGCTGCTGCATGCAGGGATGGGGTTGTCTACTAGCCTCCTAACCTGTGGCTGTTGTTGTTATTGTTGTTGTTCCCTCTGGAACATTTTTTTGGTTGAAAAAAAAAAAAGAGAAGAAATTCTGGTGTACTTTCACAGGAAAGTGATTCCTTGCCTGGCTGAGGGGCTCACTTTGAAGCCAGTGCTTTTAAAATTTTACATCAGTCAAATTGCTGTTTTCCAGTGTCAGCTTTCTGCTGAGCAGTGATAGTTTTAGTTGCTTTAGAGTGGCATGACCCTCGCACCACCTTGCATGATCCAGCTGTCAGCTGTCCTGCACCCTGAGCTGTTGAGTAGTTATATGAGTCATGGCACATTTTAAGCTTTGGAACTCTGACAGCAGGGCTGCAAAGTTAAAATCCGCTTTTTGATTCATTCATTTATTCATTCCCTTATCCGCACAGCTTTATTTTTGAACCATTGACTGTGGCTCAACTTTTTGCATATGCTGAAGAGGGTATGGTTAACTAAATGAAACTATAAAATCTATTTTTTGAGATTGCATTGCATTTCATTCAGTCTTTAAGAGTAAGACTTTCTCATTTTGCATGATATTACAAAAGCAATAAAATATCTTAAAGAGGCCATCTGAGGTATCATAATAAGTAAAACAAAAAAAAAAAACTGGACTGGATCACTATGGTACAATTATGCAATGATCGTTGCAACTATGTAGGGAAATTGCGAATAGAAACCACTTAGAGTGAAACATCAAAATGTGCATTTATATTGTTTCTGATCAAATGATTCTCTATCCTTTAGTGTAAATAGAAATGTGCCACATGCAATCACAAATGTATTTTCTTTTCATTGTAATTAATATTACTTAAATGTTAGGTTGTGTCCTATTATCTGTATATGGTTCCCTCACATGAACCCCATACATTTGAGAACCCCTACCATGCACAACTAGACTTTGTCTCCCCCTAGTGGTCTTCATGTGTCCTACAGTAGAGTTGTGGGATCTGGGTACAAAGATTTGATAATGAATTTATGAGATAATTTCTTTTTTATAATGAAGAATTATTGATCACAAGATGAGTCACCGCTGCAGATCATGGTTTAGAAAGAGCAAAGTTTGGCACCCAGTTTACCCAAATGATAAAACTTTCACAGCATGAAGCAATTAGGGAGAGAGCTTCCCTTCAATTGAGCGCTCTTCAAAATTTGATTCAGCATGCTCCTGGAGACAGTTGAAAAATTCACTTCATGAATTTAAAAATGCCTAGAGCTTTTCACAGTGGCTTTGAGGATAGATTCCCCTGTCTGAAAATAATTCCACGTCCTGCTTTTAAAGATCATATTTAAAAGCAGAATGTTTGATACGTGCTGCGAATCTGGAGCAGATGCTTACAGGATGCTGCCTTTGCCGTGAACCCCCGTGGTGTGAGTTGAATAGTGTTGAGGGCAGGTTTGTGCTTGTACCTGTTATCCCTGGAGATTTGGCTCACAGGGCAGCACAGTGTACGTAGTCAAGATAGTTTTGTTGATTGAGCACTCTGGCAAAACTGGTTAGTGTACGTGTGTGTATGTTCATGTATGGATGTGCGTGCATGTGTGTGTTCTTGTGTCTGTGCATGCTAGTGTTTTCTTTTCTTTTTTTAGTATTACCTAGAATTAAGGAGGTGTGAAGTGAGGTCAAGGGTTCAAATCCTGGCCACAATGAAATGATAGAGAAAAATGGAAAGTCCCAACAATATGCAGGGACTTTACGTCTTTTTTTGTGTGACTCAACTCTGGAACCAAGGCTGCACTTTCATTTTACGTTTTATTGCGTTTTATTGCATTCAGGGGTTTAGTTCATTTCTCCTCAGCAGTTCTGAAACCTACTTCTCTGATCTTCTAATTTACTTCTCATTTGATGTGTTCCTTTCTGTTTGTCTCCTCTAGAGGATGACGTCGATTTAGAGGCCCTGGTGAATGATATGAACTCTTCACTGGAGAGCCTGTACTCCACCTGCAGTGGTCAGCAGACAGAGTCCACTCCACTACTGCACAATGGACAGATGTCTTCCACACACCATCATCACCACCATCATCATCACACGCAACACAACCAACCTCGGCAGGGTCAGCACTCACACGCGCTAAGCCACGTCTCCCCAGAGCCGCCTTCCTCCTCCTCGTCTGCGGACTCACCCCAAACCGGCCTCCGACGGTCTCAGCCCATGCATATCCTCGCTGTCAGGTAGGTGTCTCCACAGTATATGCACATTCTTCAGTGTTATTGATATATTTCTTTGACCACTTCAGCAGCAGCTTATAGTTGGATTGGTTTGAGTGTGGCAGGTGCCAAACAAGAAAGGGAACTGACCCCTAGAGGGAGCTGTTCATAGTATGAAAGACAGCTTACATAAACTCACTGCGTTGGGAGAGTTCCCTTCAAAGAGTGCAAGCGCCACAGTGAAATACCCAGCATCGTAGAAAATCACAGAGGTCCTACCACATGAATGTTAATGTGTTCTTGTAGCCCAAGGGACATGATTCCACCTCTAAACTTGTGCTGCTTTTGCATCAGAAACATTTATGATAATAACAGTAGACAGAAATTGTGGTTGTAAAGTGACATAAAAGTACAGTTCATTTAGCACTTGACTAAAGAGTAAGTGTAAAGTGGTCAATGGTGTTAGATTAACCATTTAGTCAATCCACAAAAAAATTAACTGGACTATTCTGATAATCGATGGGTTTTGGAGAGTTGGTTGAAGAAAACATTTCACGTGAAGATGAACCAAACAAATGATGGAATAATCTAAAAATAAATTAGATAAATAATAACTAGTTGAATGTTCATACCACATTGTTGAAAGAAATTTCAAATGAACTGCTCCTGTAAAATGAGTACATTTGTAAGGCACACTGGAACAAACAGAAGCATGGCACTAAGCTTTAAGCTCTCCTTCCAGCCTCATTCATTTGCACAGTACATAGCGCACACATGCATGTGGAGCTCCACACTCCACACTACAAAAGAAGCTTCTGACTGTACACTGTCATCCCTCCACACCCTCCCGATAATTGGGCACAACGTTTCCTCCCCGCTCCTATCTTTAGCCCTTGAATGACCCGTTCCTCCTTGTCATTCCCTCTTTGTCTCAAACTGCACCAGCAGGAGGCGTAACGTAAAACATCTCATTTATCTTGGTGGTAAGTGCAAATGTAGCTCTCAGTTTGATGTGTAGTAACTCGTATTCTCCCTAGCAAAGGTGGGTATCATCACTGACACAAACACACTAAGGCAACAGAGGTATGGTTTCATACACATAGCAGGTGTTGGCTCTTGTTATTCACCAGAATAGGAGGGATGATCAGGTAATGGAGTATTCTGTCTTATGAGCTTCTCAAACACACACACACACACACACACACACACACACACACACACACACACACACACACACAGACTCAGGCTCTGAAGTTCTTATTATTCAGAGCTGACCTCCGGATAACCCTGTTCTCAAGCTCAGATGGGACGACATCAAAAGGCCCGTTCCCTTTTGAACTCACTGGGTTCTACAGAGAGACAGAGTTTGATGGAGAAGGAGAGAAAGAGTCTTCAACAGTGATTCTCTGCGCTAGCTAGAATTTCACAAGCCCATTTAAAAAAAAAAAAAAAAAAAAGACTGGAAAGTTTATGATCCGCTGTCAAATCTTTCAAGCCAAAAGCTTACAATATAGGTGGCTACTTTAAGGACAAACACCACAGGCAAACTTGGATTAATACATATCACCATGGCACTTCTCCAGCTGATTAATTCCATCAATGCAACTATTTTTTATCTTACAAATTTTCTAAATTTGGCTAATTAAATATGTGCTAATGTGCATAGATTTCCTGAACAGAAATCTAAACACTGGACAAAACCAAGCCATGTTTCTTTTTGTTACTCCATCATTTAGAAGATACTGTCATAAAAAAAAAATCAGTTTTCGCCATGTTTTAAGGAATAAATGTTCTATAAATCAGCTGTGAATGATACCTTCAATGATAACCTTCATAATATATGATAGATAGGAACAAAACCTGGAAGGTTTGGTGCTTCTGAAGTGCAGATTTCTGGCTCAGAAAAGAGCTCATTTTGAGAAAACAGCCTTCAGAAATATGTCTTGTATAATACATTTTGCGAGACACTAAAGGTGAACAGAGTCAAAATTTTAACGAACAGATATCACCGTGAAACTAGCTTGAATTTCACAAACTGGCCTGCCCATTTTTTAAAAAAATGACTGGATCCTGAAAAGTTTCTGATCAGCTGTCAAATCAACATTCCTCTTTCAG
This sequence comes from Sciaenops ocellatus, assembly GCA_033000465.1. NCBI lineage: Eukaryota > Metazoa > Chordata > Actinopteri > Sciaenidae > Sciaenops > Sciaenops ocellatus. The sequence goes on along the minus strand of CP136885.1, from coordinate 11,552,542 downwards.
GCACAAGCTTACATTATATGTGGCTAATTTAAAAACTGCTTTAAAGTGATGTCTTGATTCAATATTGATGCGTGATAAATATTGCAGAAAATTAGCTAGCAGGCTGCGGGGTTCTGTGATTTCCACTTCATTATGGGTAGATCAGATGGAAACAGACATGAGCTTGGATGCTGTACAGCAATGCTTTATTAACTGGGAACTCTCTCTCCCGTACATATTTCACATGTGTCAGCAGCTCTCATTCTAAAGTTCTCACATTTCACTTTTCAAGACACTCCTTCAGGTCACGAGCCATGACTTCAGTTCATATTTTTGCTTTCCATTAGTGAAAAGTGTATTTGACCACATTGTGACTGTCCCATTGTCCTGTGTCCATTGTCCAGGAGGCTGCAGGAGGAGGAGCAGCAGCTGAGGACATCATCTCTCCCAGCCATCCCAAACCCATTCCCTGAGCTCTGCAGTCCAGCAAGCTCCCCTGTCCTCAGTCCTGGCTCCCTACCTCCTGGAGAACCCTCCACTGGCAACTACGTAAGTCAAAGCCCACACTGAAGAAACTTTCCAGAAACTTTGACTTTTCAGGAATTAAGAGAAAAAAACATTTAAGAAAAAAGTTTAATTTTTCCCAGCAGTGTTCTTGCGGGTTTAATATTTCATTCTGCAATATAATTTGGTGTGGTTGCAGTGGATGCAAAACAGTCTTCATACGGGATGGGAGACCATGTAAGATGCTTTTTCCCTTTGAAAAACAGGATATGAGACATCAGCTGATTTTGATATACTTTTATGTTGATAACTGAGACATGTGTGACTCGAGTGACTTGTTTTGAGGGACGCAGGATTAGAATATCATAAATCAGCCGTGTGTAGTGGTCAACTGTGTGTCGGACATAAGCATTTAGGAATTTTCCCCACTGTACATCTGCCCCATGTTTTGCTCATCTGAGGGATTTTGATTGCTTGCATGTGATAGCACTGTTTCAGTGCAGTGCATGTGTGTGCTCGAGGTCGGGTTTGTGGCTTTGTTTGTGAAAAAAAGGGATGAGGTGAGGAGAAGAGGAGCGTGTGTGTGTGTGTGTGTGTGTGTGTGTGTGTGTGTGTGTGTGTGTGTGTGTGTACCTGCACACATGGCTGGATGTCTGTGAGCCTGTTTGCATTTGTGTGTTCATTTGTTGACAAGGATTTAGAGACTGGTCCGTCTATTCCTGGAAGTCAGAGTCCCTCCATCATCACTTTTAATGATCTTCACATGGGGCCATGGTTACAGTAACATACCAGCTTACAGTAATGTGAGGGTGGACTATTTCTCATAAATACTCTCTCTGGCTATGATCCTGGTCTGTTCTAGTCATGGCTCTTATGGTACAAGATCATACACTGCAGCTCCAGTTAAGTCGTTTCTGGCCAGCAAGTCTGAGTTTATTATGACCTGCTCTGCTTTCCCAATGTCAGCTCATAACTTACTTGATGAATTGATAAACTTGTGGCAAGTTGGCAACCAGTAAATGCTTTAAGAGTTGGGAAGTTGTGGCTTTGAATTACCATCTGTGACATAAATAAAGCTCTAAATATTTAATGTTGGACAGAGCCTTGAAAGGTTAAATTTCATTCTAGTCTTCATGAGTGGGAAAGTTGTGTCTTTCTCTGTGGGAATGTCGCAGGATTGAATTACTAGCCGTAGCATAAATTCAACACTGCATTATAAATTTAAGTTCATACGGTAAATCGGTCAAAGATTAATGTCTTACTAAGTGGTTATGAGTTTTGCGTTGAATTACTAGCCGTGACATAACTTTGGCTCTGTGTAAGTGAAGCAGGCGTGTCTGGTAAATATTCAGAAACCAATTTATTGGGCTGGGAGACCTACACGGCACGGGAATGTTGTTGGTTTTTGAATTCCCAGGCAGCCTGTTAAGAGTGCAGTATAGACCAGGAAATGGAGTGGGGGAGTTGAGGGAGGTGCAGGAGAGTTGGAGATTTGTGGCAGAATTATACACCTCTGCCATACAGTAATCAGATGACCTGTAAAAGTGCGATTTTGAGATCAGTAATAGTGTAGTTTTGGTCATACAGGGGAGACCTCAAAATAAAACGATACTCCATTGTTTTACTGCATAGTGCCCATTGCATAATGAGATGTTTGTTTGCGTAACATAAGATTGTTTTGACCAATATTGACCAAAGTTCCATTACAAAAACCTTTATTATGTTGTCAGTCATATTAGAAAATAAGAATTCCTGTGGAATTTCACATCATGTGTTGAAACTTTGCCATACATCTGCTCAGAATGCATTAAAATCTGAACATGTCTGTAAAGGAGATATAGGAGAAAAGCAAAGTTTATACCAGTTTCGTTGTGCTTGGACCAACAAACTTATGCATGAAGAAGCAATGCTGAGAAAATTGTGGAAAATTAAATTCCTTTTGTGTGTTTACCGTGCACACGCTGTGCACAAACTTGTGTAAACTTGTGAGTGTGCTATGTATCCATCCATGCATATGGGCGGATTTGTTTTTTAGATGCATGTGTGTTTGCGCTCACGTCTGCCTGTTTGTCTTTGTGAGTTCTGTAAACTATTTACAGCATTGGCAGTGTCTATCCATTGTTGATGGCAATGGAAAGTATGTCTCATTGTGGTTGTTCTTCAGTGGAAATTCAATTCAGCACCTTTCCTCTGAAAAAAAAAAAAATCCCTCCTGCAGAGCCATCTCATCACACACATGTGCTTCTTGGGTCGAGCTCCAGAGGCATGTGGAACAATGGTAACATTGCTTTCTTGCAAACATGTATTTCTCCCTAGAGTGATTCAGATCGTTGGAGGAGTGGGTGATCTGTTCAAGGTTTGACAAGTGGGATGGTGAGCAGGTAAATTATTGCTCCCAGCCCACTTGCAAAGGCCTCTAACCATAATCATTTCAACCATATGTGTTTTTTTTTTTGTGCCATTTTTTTCCTTTCTTGTCTTTATCAGTCTGTCTCACAACCCTTCAAACATCCAATCCAGTTCGCCAGCCTGCTGGTGAGAAGTTTTTCTATTTAGTTTACTGAATTTTCCAACCTCCGGGCACTTTCTGACAGACTCTCATACTTCTGTCCCTCTGTTCCTCCTTACCTCACTCTTTGGCCTCTGTGCAGGAGGCATGAGGACGCAGCGCTGGGCTGTCAGGAATAACTGGGCAAGCTGTTTGACACGGCTATATGATTCCCAATTACCTCACTCTCCTTCGCTCTCCTCTCCATCCTGTCTTTCTCCATTTCTCTGCTTCTAGCCCTCCTCTATCCTGTGTGTCTTCATAGCTGAGCATTCTTAAAGGGGAAAATCCAAAATAGAGAGGCAGTATGTTCAGTGAAATTAATAGAAATAAAGCCCAGTGTTAAAGTAGTTACTGCTGCAGAGGTATTCTGATGTGTTTACAGCAGGTGTGTGTGTGCCTAAACTTAAGATTTAAGCTGTTTTGTAGCCTCAGTGAAACATACAAGGCCAACCCAGAATGAATGTATTTGGTTAGTTTAGGATTATTAAAAACATCGAACTGGCACCGCCAGTTCAGTGTGGTATGTGTGAAAGTGTGCACAGATGGGCACATATCCTTTTAATAAAGTGACTTCCTGTGCCTTCTAAGGATTACTACAGACATAATCTGGGTTTTATGGAACTCTAAAACTGCATACATCTTTCCACATACAACCAACTGGCCAAAAGGCAGCTATTACAACCATGCTACACTTAAGAAAATATTAGGAGCTTGGCCTGTGTAATCCATGTCGTGCAATGGAAAAACCTATAAGAAGCCTTGAATGCAAGGCAGTTAGCTGGGATATCCATTAATTTTCTCAGTCTGGGTTCTTGACAGTCTGTCCTCAGTAGTGCAATAGAGAGCGCGGTTATGTACTTGGACACTGTGTTCCCATAGCTGCCCCAGTGTGGGAACACTGATTTGATCACTGGGTTTCCAGATTTTGCTGGATTTACTGTACTTGGACTGGATGTCCTGTAGCTCACTGTGCTTTATGGTATGGCAGGATCCCCACGCCTTGTCTCTGCCATTCTAGTCTGTGTTTCATTATCTTTCTGGTCTGTCTATCTCTGTGTGTCTAGGACTGTATGTAAGTGTCTATCTTTCTGTGTTGTTTTGTCATCCCACCCCCCCACCCACCCATTTGTCCTTTACTCTAGACTTTTAGTTCAGCCAAAATTTTTGTTGATCCAAGGTTGGCATGAGAGCTGTGCAATGTGTCCTGTAACAATTTACTAGATGAATACTGATTCACACATGGTCAAGTAAGAGGCCAAAAATAGTGCATTGATGCCAGACGTGTAGTGGAGGTTGGTTTGGCACCAGTAATGTTAGCAAATGGGCTGTTGGTGCTCAGTCGCACGAGTCTGACAAATAATGCTACCGCTTTCTATATCATGCAGGCTAAAGAAAACATGCTAATCTGCCCAGGATCTCTTCATGCTTCCTTTGCATTAACAAAAAAAACACTTGTTATTCTTCAGTACTAGGCAGTTAAGTATGTAAAAATGCTCAGGGTTATATAAATACTGCAACAGCACTTGACAGTGAATACAGCTGCATGTAAAATGTTAATTTTAGGGTTATGCAAATAGTCAACCTATTTAGAATATCAGCTTTAGACGATGGATGGACGATATGGCAAGATGCAGAATCATTTGCAACATCATTTTCTGTATATTCATTATGTTCAGCAGGTGTGATTACTTGCCTTCTTTAGTATCCTCTTCTAGCTCTCTTAGAATATATAACAGCTGCCACAGTATGCCTGAAGGGATCATTAACATTTGCTCTAATGATAGTGATGCTGATCACTTGTCTCACAACTCTCTCTCTCTCCCTGCATGACTTTGCCTCTGGTTGAGTCAGCCAGGCGTCAAAGCTGTGATGCCTACTTATCAAAAAAGCATTTTGTCAATGCTGCCAGTATCAAGTGTACTGAAGTATAATTTAAGTGATGAGCTCATGATGTTAGCAGCCTCAATATCAGGTTGTAGAGATCATGTGGCCTGTTTTTAAATGAGTCTCAGTTCAGGATCATTACTCTCAGGCTTGTGTAAGACTGAGACTGTAGTAAATCCAGTATAATAAGTAGCACTCTCTGCTTTTATTCAATTATTCACAGAAAGAAGTAACAGGGAAGGTATGATGCAGTAATGAGACAGACAGCATACTGTCTGCATCTCAGCAGCGTACAAGCTGATGAAAAGACTCATCATCATTACTTCTGATATGCTGCAGAATATTAATGTTGCATGTATTCACTCTTAATGCTGGTCCACCCCAGCAGCTGAAAGAGGTAAGTCATAAGTAGCCAACATTTTATATGAGAGAAAGTTTTTCAACATATTCCAAGTCTCTGTATGCTTCTGCATTGAAAATGTGAAGACATGTGTAGCCCGACCCACTACTGCTAAAACTTTCTTTACATAAAAATAAAAACTTAAATTTTGGTCAAAACAAGCAGTAAATACAACACGGATGTATTATTCCTATAAGCCAACACTGCACATTAGCATTCATCTGTAGTCATGTTTGTGTCCACTTGATGTAATGTAATAATCGTAATTACATTAATGTAATTTAAGTCCGATAGTCATTCTCCGTTTAGCTCTGTTCTGGCCTTCATCGCCTCATGAGAGACTTTAGCTGCTAAACGTTCCACTGTGTTCACCAACTAGATGCTAACTTTGTCTGTGCAGGTAGTGCACTTTGGGTTTTTAATTTTTTTTGCTGAAAGCAGCTGCCCACTGCGGCTAAAAGCTGTAATGATGAGAGCGGGTAAGAGTGAACCAAAACAGTAAAGTGGCCAATCATAAAACCAAAACAAATAGCTGAAAGAAGCTGAGATGCCCATAGAGCTGAGGGTTATTACATAATCACCCAATGACACCCTTCACCCTTCTCATAGTCATGTGATTTATTGTTGATATGAAAACATTGACGAGAGCAGCTTTAAAAAATGTAGTCTTTTTATTGCCAAATGATGTCTGAAAAGTATCATCTTAAGCTTCTATGTATAGGATTACCACTTGAAGAGAACAGTTGTACACAATGAATATTTGAAGCATCTGTTCTAGTCACTGAAAAGAAGGCAGTAGGATTTAAACTAGAAACACCCGGTACATAAATGATGGGCATCGATCCAGTCCTCCTCTTACTCAGTTAGCGCCAAAGCATGGCATTCCTTGGCTGCCTTCTTCCTTAGTGTTGGAAATACTCCGGGTCAAAGGGTAGATTTTTCCACTGTAAATGGAAAAGCAGAATGGAATGCTGTCGATGCCCAAACTGTTGGCCTCAATGTGTGGGAACTTCTGTGGGTGCGTGCACAAGTGTGTGTATTTAAAGTAAGGGTGTTTTTAAGAGGAGGTTCACTTCTGTGTATTGTGTGTAAGTGTCTGTGCACCTAATGTATGTATGTGTGTCTTTACAAGCAGGGGATACATGTGTGTTTGTGTGTGTGTGTTTGCATCTGTGAGAGTGTTAGGCAATGTATGTGTGCAGGCGTGTGTGTGTGTGTGTGTGTGTGTGTGTGTGTGTGTGTGTGTGTGCTCTGCTTCTCATTGTAGGACTGATGTGTTCTGCAGGCTGCACTGTGCAGAGATCAAAGGTGACACAGCGCCAGAAATCTGCTGGCTCACTCGTCCAGCAGCCAGCTTGCTTTTAAATGGATCTTAAAGTGAAATGTGGAACACACACACACACACACACACACACAGACACTTGCTATATTGTGTCATCAATGGCATGTTTGTGGGGTGTGTGTGAGTGTGCATGGGCAAAATATGTGCTGTTTACGCCACTTGGATTGTTTACGTCTTTGTGATTATTTGTAACTGATGTGAATAGAAATAATGCACTCAAAGTGGATATTTTATTGAGCTTGTGTGTGCGTGCATCCATGTGTGTATATTTGATGCATGCCTGCCTGTTGGCCTCATTATTCCTATCATTACATCTAGTCTCCAAGCCCAAGGCACACACATGCACACACACACACAGACATACACACACACACACACACACACACACACACACACACACACACTTGCATGTTATCTGATGCTCTCTGTGGCAGAGGTAAAGAGAACATGCAGGCCGTACAGTAACCCTTTGTCAGCATACATGTCCCTGCTCTCTTTCTCAAGCAGACACACACACACACCAACATATAGACATTTTTCATCAGATGACTGAGTGGATTTGCAACATTCAGTGCTGTGAAATTCAAATTGTTTGGCTGCTGCTGAATAAATGCTACCTGGAGAAGAGACAGGCAGGTTGTGGTCGAATCTGGAACATGTCATGTGTCAGGGCCATATTTATCCCCCGCTGCTAAATGGAAACATGCCTCGACCTGCTACTGACACACACGCACAAACAGGCACATACATACATATGGCCTGTTGTTGAGTAATAAGGTATGAAATGATTAGTTTGAGTAATAGTTCAGTTTAAATAAATAAGACTTTAGAATTGGTGCTGGACAAAGCCACTTAGGAACAGAACGATGTCTTGTATGTTTGTGAAATTTGTGATGTGAAATTTTGGTTGTGCATTAGTATGTTACAAAGGGCAAAAAATAGTCCCACTATAATCAAGACTGTCCTAGGGAAACTTATTTTGTGGCCAACTCTTGGAGAACTACTTGTGCAAATTGTTAGACACAAAATATTGGTTTAAAATGATCCTGTTGCTTGCTAAATTAAATTACACGCTTCCAGTAAAAATAGGTCAGTGTCACTGCAACCATTAAGCCATCTGCAGCTAACATCTACTGCCTACACTGTAGCAGAAAACTGCATGTGATGAACACCACATGATAGCCCTGAGCCAATGAAAAAGCCGCAGTCTATACACATAAAGTCTAAAATAAATTTCAGCTGTAGTGATTATTCATTAAAACGTGTACTGCCACTGCTAAAGTACTCAACAATTGATTTCTAACAGACAACAGACAGTGACTTTAGCTATAGGCTGCTACATATTACAAGCACTCAGGAAGCATGGAGACAGTAAAAAGACTTTGGTATACTAAAACGCAAATGTAAACTTAAAAATAGATAAACAAACAAATAAATGAATGTATCTGCTACCAAACATAGTGCTGCAAGAAAACAGTGAACAACATCTTAAAACCAAAATCACAGCATTGTTGACTAGTTTTAGAGGACGGTGTATTCCGGTTTAGTGAAACTTTAACAAGGTCGGCCACTAAGCATACATTGTGTCTAAAGTAAATGCACTTCTGGTCTCAAACTGCCCATTTTGTCTGAGTGGAAACAGCAATTTCATCTTTGTTTTAGAGTATTATCATCTTAAAGCTCACAGGAAACCAAGCAAGAGCAGGTAAAAGTCCCTAAATAATGCCAGCCTATGAAAATAAAAGCAACACAGGCAGACTGTCAGACTTAGATGATGATGATGTACATTGAGTCCCTTTTACCCCAGCATTAAATTATGTCATTTATGATTCATTTTTTCGTGATAGATTAACGAGGGAGGCCTATTCAGACCATTTTAAATTGTTCATTGATGTAATGGTAGGAAACCACAAGCCTTAAATATTAAAAAATAGTTAATAATTCATTCTGTACTACATTTCTGTATTAAGTTTAACTAAATAAATGTCTTTGCATGGGAACTTGACAGGACCACCCAGGCACTGCAGATGATGCACCTTTAATAGTCCATCGCTCACTCCTGGTCCCATAGGGCAGGCAGTGTAAGATTAGAAGCCACAACTTTCACCCAGCTAATAGGGCAAGATCCCATTACTCCTGCAGCTAATGGGAATCCCTGATAATGTTTGCTCCCTCCTCCATCTCTGTCTCTTTGCTTTAGATTGTTAGAGTATCAAATGTGTGTGCTTGTGCATTTATCTACCCTGACTATGCAAAACAATATGGATGTAAAAACTCTTTAAATCATTAAACACTTCTGTGTGTTTTTGTGTTCTTGGGTTCTCATGCACACCCATGTGTGCCTGAATACAGGTGTACATGCATGTGTCTAGGTTTGTGTGTGTCTGTGTGTTTCACAAAGAGAGCAATGTGTTGCTGCCTGTAGGCATTTCATCTGGCCAAAGCTGAACAGAGCTGTTGGACTCATGTAGGTCATGGAGACTGAATCTCTCTCTCTCTCTCTCTCTCTCTCTCTCTCTCTCTCTCTCTCTCTCTCTCTCTCTCACTCTCTCTCACTCTCTCTCTCACTGTCTCTCTCTCAGGGAAAGTAGGACAGCTCACATTTCTGAGCTGCTGCTGTGAAAAGGCAAAAAAGAAGTGAAGAAAGTGGAATAAGCAGAAGGAGAATGGAAAACGAGAAATTGAAAAGCTGCTAAAACAGTGTTAATTTGATTCAGTAGTGTTATAAAAGTTCTGAAAATGGCAATACCATTTCCTAACTGTTATTTATGAGAGAGCCCAAGAGACAGCTCAAGATAAAAACCTGATTCAGAAGAGAAAAGAAAAGTAATATTGTCGTCACAAATCCTAATAGAATAATCAAGGATGATGGACAGGCCACTTTTATTTAAAAAAAAACAAAAAATAAAACCCCACAACAACTGTGAATGGACAAAAAAGCAAATAAATAAATAAAATTATTCTCCAAATGTAACTTTGGCCTTCAGTCTTCAAAGTTCAAAGAAGAACAATTTTGATTGCTAAAAGGCTCCCTTCAGATGAATTTGGAGACAGAATGACCTGACTCATAGAGCTACCATTGGGGTTTGTGTCAGTAGAGAGAGATAGAAAGAGAGAGAGAGACAGGAGACACTGTGATCTTGGCATCTCCAGACACATCTCCCCATTATTGGGGACAGTTTGTACAAAACTGTGGCACATGCTGTGATTCATCTGAATGGGAAATGATTGTTTGTTGTTGTCTGTGATGCTAATAACGGTCAGTTTACACACATAGGACACAAGGACTTCTACAGTAGATGTTTCCTTTTCATACTGTAATGTTGTTATTCGACATCTTAGTTTAATTAAGTCACAGAATGATTATTATTATTAAACTAGATACTTCTGCGAGCAGTGATTTTCTGCTGTTTGAAAGTTTATCAAATGTATAAAATATACAATATCTCCTGTAGATTGGTATTCTCAACTTATCCTGAGATAACCGCTTGCCTTCCAACTAGTGGACCATTTCCAGTGTACTGCCAAAATCATATCAATGATGTCATCTTTTTTGGCCAGTTCACAATTCCCCTGCCGCATCCTCCTGCCCTCCTGCTTTAATTGGACAATGGCTCCAAATCAGCAGAGGTCTGAAAGGACCGGGGTTGGCTGGCAATCAGCCCCGGTACACAATTAAGCATCTTTTCCCACTTTTACGCCTGTTGGTAAAATATTTGGCTCCATGCAGGGTGTTTCTCAGCAGGTAGTCTTACTAGATACAGTAGAGACTGTTCTTGCATCACCTCAACCCTGTATGGCCTTAAGGAAGTATGTTGCTGTACACATTGTGCATGTTCATAGCAACATAGACAAGTAAAATGCACATATGTTTTGCCTGTGTCCCCTCCATGCAATTCAGGGATTTTAGGGAGTTTTTCACCTACTTATCTATCAGTAACATAGCAACTGTAAAAAAAAAACTAAAAGAGATTTCTGGTAGCTTTGGGTGAGCAGTTTCTTTTTGTACTTGCTGAACTTAACATTAGTTGCACATATCCCAGCCCTTTTTTTTATTTTTGTTTGAGCCCAAAATATTTTCTTGTCCATGAACTGAAATTAAATTAGATAGATAGATACTTTATTGATCCCGAGGGAAATTCAAGAGTAACCAAAAATAAACCTTTTTACCTGACCTCTACCTTCAGATTCCAGGCTTGTCCACAATTCTGACCTAAATTTGTACTTCCTGACCTGCATTGCTAATTAAATTCGACCCAGCTCAGCTCCAAAATCTTCCAACCTTCAACTTTGTGAGGCTGAGTGGGTGTTGAGACTCATTATTCACAAAGAGAGCAGGCTCTGTGGGCTAACTAACTACCCAGTATACAGTGTATGGTCTGATGCACGGCTGCACAGTGGCAGAGATGGCAGCTTTCCACTGTACACCACTCTGTATTGTGAGTGTACATAGGGAGTCTTTTCCTCCTACGTTTCTCCCTATACATCTCTATATATACCGCCCACCCTCTCTCTTCTCCCCTCACTTGCTTCCTCCCTTTTCCCCTCTTTCCTCCCTCTGCCCCCTTTCTATTTTCTTTTGCTCCACTGAGCCCAGATAGGCCTTTATGTCTTGGGTCTTAATTTGATGCAGTAATTGGATGACAAGCGACAGTTCACTGTCCCTTCCTCATGAGTCAGCAGAGTTTTTTTGGCTAGTGCCTCCCACTACTGCTGCCTGCAGCCGCTGAGCGGGTACGGCCAATTGTCTGAGGCCCATTCAGGTTTTTGTGTCTCCATCTCATCTTCTGGACGTCAGGTTCCAGGGGAAGCGCAGACCACACACAGCACCACATGACAGTCAGAGAGCCTTTATAGAGGATACTTGTTAATGGGAATGTGAAGTTGGGGTTTGTCATGTCAGCCAAATCAGCTCATCAATGGCTACAGTTCTTTTATGGCAACGCATAAAGTAGTATAGTTTATTGTAAGACAGTGACAAAGCACATTTAGCTAAAGTTTGTCTCTGCAAGACTGATGACCTAATAAATGACAGCACCTCATGTGTTTGTATAAAGAGGACAAGCACATATAACTGTGTCCTGGCAAAGCTACATTGGATTTTACCCTTAAAAAAGATCAGACTAAGAAATGTTAATTTTAGGTAGATTTTCCACCCTCAACTCCACTGGGAATGTTTCCACACTAAGAAATAATAGCTTATAATAATATTATAATAGCTGCTTTTTGGTCTGTTGGAATAATCAGCAATGCAATTTTTCATGAACTCCATTTTCTTTATTTTTATATCCAAAAAACGATATTATTTATAATTAATTGGTCATAGGTATTCTTGAGTATACTGTGTGAGCTCTGAAAATACAGTTGTTGAATATTTTTTGCTCCAGATATTAATTGTGCATACTGCTACCAACAAGCTTAGCCAGTCAGATGTTGAGGTTATAGACGGTTAAGGTCAGTTTAAGGGCTGTGGTTAAGGATAGGGTGTGCCATAATTGTACACAGCCTGAAGCCTCAGTTCAGGGCAAGAAAGTCCCTGTGCGTATTAATCGGAAAGAATTCCCCTGTTGCGACGTTCCAGGAAGCGTTGAGATGAGAGCTGACATCAGGATTGAATTTGATTGTTGATTGAACATTTGGTGTGACTAGACGCTGTCTAAAAAATGTAGATTTTTGGCAATAACTGTAATTAGTTTTTTTTTTTTTTTTGTTTTTTGGCTGGGACATTCCACTTTACAGCTGTTAGCCAGGTTCACTCCTGCTTCACAACATTGCCCACTTGTAATGGATCCTAATGTGTGTGCAGGCTTGTATGCCTAATGGCTAATAGTCTTTCAGAATTGTAATCTGCCACAGTAACTCCTGTCTGATGTAATGGCTTGTAATGTGTACGTAATACCAATGGAACTATTTATAGACCGGCAGCCAATTCTCAAAGAGAGGGATGCATGTGAGCTGCAGGGCGTGCACACACAGGCTTGTGTACATACTTTGCACAAAGCACATTCACATACAGTGCAGTTTACGTTCGCTTTGTCCATTTGCGCTGGTATAGTTTCTGTCTTGTCGTGAGAGTTTTATATGTGCGTGTACATGCATGTCCTCAAAAGACTAATATACATAAAATGTACAACATGTATTTGCTTAGCAATGATCTGTGTATGTGTATCAAAAGTCAAAAGATGTGTAAGTGAGCATATCTGGGTGCCTGTGTGTCTGATGGAGTGTGTAAATGTGTGCGTGCGTGTGTGTGTGTCTGTGTGTTGCCTGAAGCTCTCAGTCTCTCCCTGGGGGATTACATCACAGGGCAGTTATCAGACCTGAGTCATCAGAGAGGTTGAGAGGCTCTGCTCTGCTCTGCTCCTCCGTCTAAATGAGGACACAGTTAAAAGCATTTGAAGATAAAGACTAATCTTTTCTTTCTTTCTGTCTTTCCCTTCTTTCTCTTTCACCGATGCCTACCTCCTTTTTTATACACCTGTCTATTCTTTGCCTTTAAGAAGAAGACCGAGAAGTAGAGTAGGTCAGTTGAAACATGTCACTCTGCTGTCATTGCTGTCTGCTTTCTCATTCTTTCCGCTCATGAGACAGTCTGATGGTATTGGCACACTGTGAGATAAGATTTCCACAGCTCAGATTATTCTGCAATTGGTCGTTTGATGACGGCAACAACAATGGAGCTACACGTTCATTCAGGTTGAGCTTTGAAGTCACGCACACTCTCAGCTGATTGGCATCATGTGAAAATCAGTCATAGTCAAAGACGTCATTGAGGTGGTCTTCATAATGTGACAAGGAAATACTTTCCTGATGATTCCTTTCGCTCCAGCAGATGCTGCTTATTATTTTTATTACTCATCCCCACCAACTACTGATTGTTTGTCCTGATATCTCTCTCCACCAGCCTCCTCATGTTTCTTAACACCATACTTGCGATGGCTCTTGTCTTGTGCATTATGTTCATACAGTATATTTCATATCACAGTGGTATTGGATTGTGAGCCATGATAGAGGTAAATAGATCCCCACATACTGTTTAAATGATGATGTCCCCTTTGTACACAAACCTTATTATCTGACATGGGATAATAAAGATGTAATCAAAATGCATTTGACCTCTGTGTGCAAACATGTGATTATCCCTGTTCACATAAGACCAGGTTAGAAACTAACTTCATATTAAACCATATAATTAAAAAGGACTTTAATGCTGTGTATCAAATAGGATTGTAGCTTTTACATTGTTGTGTTGTGTACCTCAGAATCTCCATATTTATTTTTATACTTTCTTGATTTCTTCAAATTTGGAATGGTTAGTTCTCCATGTGCTTTACGTTTTTGTCCCTGCTTCGGTGGTGTAACTCTGAACGGACAACGTGCCATCACTAGATCCCATTGCTGTATGCAGTGTCACTCTGACTAACCAGTTGCTAATGCAGTCACAGGATCATGATCCTTCACTGGCCTCCCACCTGTAAACACTGCCACACTGAACTGGTTGACTTCAGTGGAGGCCACAACCAAGCTATAAGTGCTGCCCATAAAAATCAACCTCTGTACGGTTTGGTTAGTGCTTTCACCTTTATGCCACCTGTGCACCAGCATTATAGCAGTTACACTGAATGTGACTCTTGCTGGGTGTCTACCTCATAAACTGACAATAAAGGTGGTTAATAACACGTATTGTCCATGAGTTGAACAAACATTTAGGGTTTGGAACTTGATTTTAGACTGACAAGGCTTAACTCTCAGTTGTGGCAGAACAAACGCTTGGATTAGGATAATCCTGTAGTTATTATGTTGGATAGAAAGTCATGTTGAACCTTGAGGTTTTTCTGATTCTTTGTTCCTGTCTAAAATTATTTTGACAGAAACTATGTCTTTGGATTATCATTTCAGTCTTCTAAATGCTCAAACCGTGGAAAAAGGTACATCACACATCCAAAACTTTCAAACTAATTTCAAACGGTCTGATCATAATCGACTGATGAGCCAACAACTCTAATAATTACAACACTGTTGGCAAAAACCTGTATTGCAACATGTGTGCAACCTTCTTGGGGCTTTCCCCTCTGGCTGATTAACTGTGACGTAGATGTGTGTCTGTGTGAGTGTTTGAGCGTAGTAGCAGGGAGGGGGTGGGTGGGAAAGACAGCTGTGTCGGCTAGATATGTAGTTAACAGTAGGAAGCATTCATACTACACATTCTGCTGCAGTGTGTCACTACACAGTCTCTCTCACTTCCCTCTGCTTCTGACTCTTTTTCCCTTCACTTCTCATGTCTGTCTGTCTCCTGTTTCTCCCAATCCCACACACACACCCACATACGTGCCTGTGTGCATGTGCAGTCATTCACACACGTTTCTCTTTCGCTTTCTGCCCCCTCCCCCAGCCACAAGCTCCCCCCTTTCCTTCTCCAAAGTTTCCCGCTGTAGTAAATTAAGTCGTATCTCTTTGACTGTTACCACTTTTACCACTATTTCCTCCTTCCTTCTGTGGAACTGTGCTTATTCCTGGATTACACCTCACCCACACATGTACACACACGCACACACGCACACACGCACACACACACACTTCAGTTGCTTCAAGGACAACGTAAGGCTGTTCTCGCCTCTCCCAGACGGGGTGTGTCAAGGCTTTTGTCTGTCTGATGGTGTATTAAATATCGGAGTTAAAAGGCAGAGGGGGGTGGGGGTCTACGTGAGTGTGTGCATGTGTGCATGTGTGTGCAAAAGTCTCCAGGTTTTTTTGTTCTTGTAGAGAGAGAGAGAATGTTAGCACAAAGCTAGCCACCAGGGGAGGAGGAGAAGGTCAGAGTGCCCAAGTGCTGCTCCAAGTTTGTTTCATTTCATTTGCTCTGTAATGAGTCTTGTTACTGCTGTGAGAGGCAGAGAGATCTGACTGGGGAGTTCAAAGTTAAGCCACAGGGAGGGAGGAAAGGAGGGAGAGGAAAAGAGAGGCAACGGAGAAGAGAAAAACACACACAAGCAAACAAGCCTTCACTTGAAAACTTCTGAACATTTTGGAGGCAAGAAAGACAAACTTTTTTACTCCTTCCTTTATCCTCTCTTCCTCTTCCTGCTCCTCCTCCTCCACCTCCTCCTCCACCTCCTCACTGCCCCACACCCTTCTCAAATGAGCCCTCTCACTTCAAGCTCTGAAAAGAAACTGAAGCAGGGAGCTTGCAAGAGGTCTGAAGAAGTTGGCTGTGTCTATGCATGACTGTGCGTCTGTGTGTCTACTGGACTGTGTGTGAGTGTGTGTGTGCGTGTGTTTGCCTGGGTCTGTGTGGGAATGATTACATCAGCCTGCTGCAGCCTTATGATTGGTTGGTGAGCGTGTGGTTTGATTCAGTGTGCCTCGGAGCCCGTAGCTGAGGCTGTAACCCTTTGTGAGGGGGAGAGAGAGAGAGAGAGAGAGAGAGAGTGAGAGAGGGAGAGGGAGGGAGAGAAAGAAAGATAGTTGTCAGACTCAACCGGCCCTGGAAGCACTGTACTGTACCTGCTGCCATCCGATTACTGACTGTCTCTATGTCTCTGTCCTGTGAGCTGTACAGATACCAGCTTCAGGTCACATAGACAGTTTTTTGGTGTTTTTTTAAGACAGAGCTGGTGGCCTAGATAGACTGAAGGACTAGTCTCCAGGCTATGTGACAGGTAGCACAACTGTCAACTGTCGGCATTCAATTTTGTATCTTTCTTCCTGGAGGAGACAGGGCGACAGAAGAGCGAGGATTTCTGTCTTAGTGACTGTGTGTGAGTTAGTGTGTGTGTGTGTGTGTGTGTGTGTGTGTTCGTATGAGTGTGTGGGGAGCCAGGCTCACTCCAAAAAATGCCTTCGTGTTCCCCGGACTGCTGCCTATTGCGGGCCGTGGAGGTAAGACCGCTCTCTTTTTGTGTCTTATATCTCCCTCTGTGTCTCTGCCTCTCTTTGCCTTCTTCTCTTTTTACATTTTTAAGACCATTTCTCTTTGAAGTACGGCTTTACTCATCCCGAGGCGAGACATGGAATGTGTGAATGCCTCAAAGGCTGAAGACAATTTGTCTTTTTCAAGATGTGGGCAGAGCAGTAAGGAGAAAAAAAAAAAAGAGTCAAAAACGTCAGTGGCTTTGAATGATTGAGGCTGTCTTGCTTTTCGTCTTAAGCATTTTGGATGGATAGAGCCCCTCAGGCCTGGTTTGTGCAAACTGTGATGCGTTAAGCTGTATCTTTGCTCAAGACGAGAACAGAATTTCTTTGTCATGATATATTATGTGGGGAGTGTGCATACATGACATGTGTAGGCTTAGTGCAGTAGGCTGGATTCCTGCAGTAGGCTAACAAGGCTGGATTCCTCTGCAGGTTAAGTAGGCTGCTCTAGTTTTCTCTGTGGGCCATTACATGTGTATCCTGTGAATGTGACTGCATGCTTTCTCTTTAAAAAGCCAATCTGTGGACACATAGAGGAAGTAAATTTATGACTATTGACCACAACAGAGATGGATTTTTTTACTTGATTTCTAACAAGGGAAAGCATACTGTTTACAAGAACAGTTGGATGTAAATGGATGTGTCTTACTTCTAACGAAATGTTAGAATGGAGTTTAACCTACTTAGAGCCTGGCATTTTTATACAATATACATATTGTATTGGATATTATAGCAGCCTAATGTGTGTTTGAGTACCTGTTTGAGTCAGTATTATTAACGGAAACAAATGTAAAACAGGTGTTATTCATGGTTTGGCTAAATCATCATAAA
The DNA here is from genome assembly GCA_033000465.1 of Sciaenops ocellatus. Classification (NCBI taxonomy): domain Eukaryota; kingdom Metazoa; phylum Chordata; class Actinopteri; family Sciaenidae; genus Sciaenops; species Sciaenops ocellatus. Next base: position 11,535,139 of record CP136885.1, on the reverse strand, counting down.
TTATTCAACAAAAAACACATTCATGCTGAAATATAATATGTCCATAGTCTTATTACTAGCCCAAATTAAACATATTAAGTTATGCAAGACTTGTGTTCATGAAGTTGAGCTTGAAGCATATCCAATGGACATGACTTATCTCTGGATACTTGCATACATTTTCTTGATAAGCTATAATTGGAAACACCATGTTTACTTCCCCTTAAGCTACAGTACAGTGAACCCATTTGGTGTAGGCACTCCCGCTTTGTGTTCACAAGAGCAGATGCTTGTTATACACTACAGTATATTTGCTTCTATATTACACCAACAAGTTGCTATAAGAAATGCTTGTCTGTGATTTCTAACACCACAATTGCTACATAGTCTTGAATGTCTGTTCTTTTCTATTGTGTGCTATAATTACAGACCTGTGTATGCTATAGTGTATGGGGCGCTATATGATAAATACTGTGCTAGTGTTTGAAGAAAATTGCTGGCTTCACCCACCTATTAGGCTGAGTTTTGAAAAATGGTTTGTGTTAAATGACTATCACAACGTTGTGTTCCCTGTGGGGTTAGCATAAAAAATCATATTCAAACTTTCATTTTATTCTAAATTTATCCTTCACAAAGGATAGGTCCAACAATCTTTTGCTTAATTTGAAAATCAAAGACGCAATTAGAACTGGTTTTAAAAGCGGTTGTTTTTTTCAGTCTTCTTTATTTAATTCATGTTTATCAAACTTTAAATGATCTCTGTTTATTATAACTGAACTCAAATCTATTTTCTCCTCACAGATTGTGAAAATCTTCAGTGAAGACGGTATGGGTAAAGTGGTGGAGATCCCAGCTGACATGACGGCCAGAGATCTGTGCCAGCTCCTGGTTTATAAAAGCCATTGTGTGGACGACAACAGTTGGGCACTTGTTGAACACCACCCGTTGCTAGGACTAGGTAAGATGCAGAGCCCTGCAGGTCCAGAAACACTGTTCTACACACAACAGCACACACGAACACACATGAAGAGATATTCACACATACTCAGTTACCCACTCAGAAACTCATTAACTTTCGGGTGGGTTGAGACATGCAAAACAGTCACTGGCATACACAGGTGCAGCCACTTGTATGCATGCATGCATGCACACATGCCCGCATACTTGGGCAGACAGACAGTTCAGGCACATATTCTCACGCAGCCATGTATTCAAGCATGAGTGCATGTGCATATTATGCACGCACAGAGCCATAATGTCCAGTGATCTAACCAAGTACAGCACACTGGCTGTGTAAAAGGTTGCTGTAGCAGCGCAGTACCATGCAGACTCGGCAGGGTTTAGTTGTTATCTCATTAAAACCTGAGACAGACAATGATCGCATACATTGAGCTGCTTGTCATTCTCCAAAAATATAACTCATTGAACAGCTTGTGCGCAAAGAGAAAATGATGGAAATAGACAATGCATTGCACATGAGGTCAAAGTTGATTTAGCATTGCCGTTACAAATGATTTTCTGAGTCAGCAGTGAGGAGACAATTGCAAGTTAAGAAAATTACTTACAGCTGCCTGAGTTGTGTGAACAGCATGAGAGTAAATGTATGAGAACAGTTTATGTAACAGTAACAGTTTAGGAGTGTAAGCTGATGAATAATCCTAAATCTCATCATCACAAAATCGGATGCTAATTGTGTTGAAATAAAATCATCCCGCTGACTGACAGTTGAGACTGCCATTTGGGGCTGGAGAATAAAAAGTGATGTATGTTTGAGATCAGGGCTCCCTAAAGTTATTTTTCTTGCAAGTAAACAGCAGATTAACTGTTAATGGAGACCTTATTGAAGCTTGCTAATTCTTGGGGAACCAGCAGAAACTTGCTTTGGTAGAGAGCACAGCAACTGATAAGTGTTACGGCCCAGTTAAGACTTTTTTGACCATTACAGAGTGATTTAATGTGGTGTGGGTGGTTGAGAGAAAAGTTTATGGTTTATGTGGAGGTCAGTGAAAGCAACATAGATTGTTGTATATGCTATTTGACATCCGTTACTGATATTTTTAACTTAGGGCAGACTCATTTAAGGTTCTAAGACTGTTTGGAATCAGGTCTTTTTGAGACTCCAGATTTAAAAAAGCAAAAATCCTGAACAAAGATCCAGGACAGATTATTCTGGGTCCTGAGCTACTTTTTAAGAATAACCGCCATGCAGAAGATTATACCATGTTTTTTTTATTGTCACAGAAGGGGGATTACACAAAGTGCTCAGAGTGGAAAGCCAGCAAATGAGGAGGTGAAGGAAGAGAAGGTGATAATTGAAGGTTATGGATTAGGAGGATGTAGCGATGTAACTGATGAACACTGTAACCAAACCTTTGCCGACTTGTGCTTCTCTCAGTACCAGAGACAGTGTAATGTTATCGATCCAGTACTATAAATGACACAGCAGAGGGCTGATGGAGATGATTGATGGAGAGTTTAAAAGGCTATCTTTCATGTTAAAGGTTCTTTAGACCTGGAGGGGTGATAACATCGACACCACTCTCTTGAAAATAGAAACCCTCACTGCATCAGACTGAGGCATGTGATGTAAAAGGTCAAAAATGATGTGTGGACGTGTTTAGAACTGAGGAGTAGGATGTAGAATATTAAGTTTGATATAACAGACATAAGTGTTGCATTTTCGTTGTCCAGTCATTAGCAGTTGGATAAGTAGCGCGTTACACAATCCATTCTTCATAGATTTTGGAGTAAACATCGCTTGAGGTGTTTGAGAAAGAGGAGGGATTTTAACTTGTTGTATTAAGAAGGAAGAGCGTTACTGTCAGCCTGATTTTGTGTTAGACTTGGCAGCATAACAGTAAGTTTGGAAAGCTGTGGCTGGCTGAACGTTAGAAAACCCAACCTTCCCTTGAGGAGAGGGCGATTATAAAGCACTTATGGAAGACAAGTTGAGCCTGTGCTCTGTGCTCATGTCTGTACAGTTTAACAGATGTGGGAGAGAAGGGGGTGTAGTTTTATATAGAGCTGTGTGTCTGCTAGTGAAACATACTGTAGAAAAAGACATGGTGGAAAAACATATGTAAAAACACTTCATCTATTTTGTTTCAACTGACAACTTGTGTAAATAAATATATTTTTATGTTTTGCCAGAATTTAGCCTTACATGCACACATGTTGTTATGCTGCCATGTAAGCAGACTTTTAGGTAATATATTACATTATTTAAAGTACAGGTCCCGAAGTTCTAACCTAATATTTCACCATCCATCATGATCTGATTACATTTCTCATCAGTGCTGCCAACGCGATGCTGCCAAATACAGTTAGGTTGGCTTGTTGTAAATGACATCACTCTTGGCTCTGAGTAACTCTATTCTATTATAGCCCTTCTTCTATTCTGGCGCACCTGTACTGCAACCGTATTCTTTTCAGGTCTGGAATAACTACTTATCGTATTTTATGTTAAGGAGTTTCAGTAAATGAGATGTAATGAAGCAGCAATGTGCTGACTGTTCAAACTGAAGAGTTATGCATTTACCGCTACAGAACCGGTCGGACTGAGTGTGTGTATGTGTGTGTAGATGTGTGCATATGTGGATTGCATTGTATATATATGTATATATATATACATATTCATTACAGTAATTTAGATAATTCAGATGATGATTTGGCTTGTTTGGAGCTCTGTTAGTTGTCTGGTTGCCAGACATTCCCTATGGTTGACAAATATGTTTTAGTACGGTTCAGTTATAAACAGTTCAAATTACTTCTCCATAAAGTGCTTGTGTTTTTTGTGTGTATGTACTGTATGTTGACTGAGCAACTGGAAAACCAGAAACGTCCCTGCAGTACATGTAGTTAGTTTGAACGATACATACATACAGGTCCAGAGAGAGTTAAATGTCTTTCCAGTGCCAAAATATATGTTTAATATATTAATATATGTTTGCTGAAAGCCACTTAATTAATACTTTGAAGAATATTTTTAGTGTATACGCTTTTTGCAGAGATTAGGCAGTATTTGAAAGAACGCTCTGTTGCTTGTACGTGCTCATGAGCATGAGTACAGACTCGTCTGCACTGCACATGTATGTCATGATACTTCATGTGTCCACATGTGGTTGGGTGGTTGCCGGGAATAGAAGTTTCAGAGACAATGGGACAATAGTGTGTTTGAATAGAGAGGCCTATTCCCGTCCATCGCTGCCCACTCTTGGTACACTGCTGAATGAGATGAAATGGTCCTTTGAGATAAGTAACACTGACCTCTACTTGTCACCCTGAAAAGGTTAACAACTCAGGGACAGTGAGGTAGTGTTGCCAGGGTGAGTCATTGTCACGAACATGAGTGACTCATCAGACAGGCAACAAGAGGAAACAGAAAGAAAAAGAAGAGTCGTGACAGCGGTGGACTAATTGTGACAGAGAGGATTAAGAGGGGACGCACGAAATGAGATGATGATCTAAGATAGAGCTGTACATTCAGATTCCTCTGAACTTCTCGATTTCACATTAAAAAAAAAAAAAAAAAAAAAAAAAAAAAAAAAGATATCAGACCAAATATTGTAACCTGCAAACTTTGACTTGGAAAATTTTAATTAAATCCACCGGGGAAAGAGGAATGTATTTTATTAAAGACATGATAGCAGGAACTTGTAAGGCTGTTGGAATTGACTGAGTCATGACTTGTTTGAGCATCGCAGTCACAGGATATAAATCACCAGGACCTCTGACCACATCCATACAAGGACACACTTATAGTTGAATCACAGCCTCTTTTATCTTCATTGAAAGAGAAAGGCCTTGGTCTGATATCAGTCACAGCTCATTTGATGAACAAAATCCAATGAAACCAGTCTACATTTCTCCACTGAAGAGGTCAAATGAAACCCAGGATCTTTTTTAAGCAATTTTTTTTTTTTTTATCTTGAATTCACTGCTACCTAAATACATCCTTTAAACCTGTGTTGAGGTTTAGTTGAAGTCGGCAGTTTCCAGCTGCGAATGTGTGTATGTCTCTGAGTGTGAGCAAGATGTTATTGTCAAACGAGAATTGGTGCTTACAGGACTTATCCTGGATAAGAAAGGGTAAAAATACATTCTGATGGCTGAGCTATACTTGTAACAAACATATGACTCGACATGGCCAGGTTTTAAACAACACAGAAGAATGCAGTGGTTTCAAATGTTTGTTTTAGTTGTTTTAAGAAAATAAGATTATTAAAAACAGACTATTACTCGTTGAGATGAAGTAAATTTACTTTTTCCTTCAGTTTCCTTTTAATGTTTTTCTAGACTTTTGGTTTCTGACTTATAAGAAATGACAGATCTTTCCCTTGACACAGGCGATTTCCAGTGTGTGATTCTATTCTTAATATATTCACTCCTCTGGCAAAACATGTTATATTAATGCAAGTTATATTATTAAAATGAACTTATATAAGAAAAAAAATTCAATAATAATAATAATAATAATTTCTGTTGTTAATTATTGTTTCTCTCTCCACCTGTCTTATTTCAGAGCGATGTCTAGAAGACCACGAGCTGGTGGTTCAGGTCCAGGCCTCTATGAACAGCGACAGTAGATTCCTCTTTAGGAAGAACTATGCCAAATATGAATTCTTCAGAAACCCACTGGTAATTGTTTTTACTTAGACATTTCTTAACATGCCATGTTAGTCCTGGTGTCCATTTGTTGAAATATGTTAGACATACGGCCTGTAAGAAATACACCTGCAGCAACACTCCTTGTGGATTTTGTATCTGCATGTTTTTTTGTTTTTTTTTAGCTAATTTGACATAAACGACATATGGCAGTATTGCACCATGTCATTTCTAGTACTTAGAGGCAAATAAAAAGAGACATACAAGGAAAGAGTTTACGGTTGTAATTAGTGGCCACTCGCCTCAGAGATTAAATTAAAGACATGTTCTTCAACAAAGTGTCTCTCTTCTTTTTGTATTCTTGCAAAATATTATGACAGATGACCGTGCTAATGAGATTTGCATGACATTTCTTTTTCTGTCACAAATTCCTACCCCATAATTATTGTCACAGTGGCTGATATTCCCTGTCTGTCTGCCTCTCTCCACCTCCTCTTCTTCCACCAGACATTTTTCCCGGAGCACATGGTTGCATGGTGCCAGGAAACCAGTCGTACAATTCCACCATCTCAGCTCCTTCAGGTACATACAGCACACAGCACACACACACACACACACACACACACACACGTTTCTCTCCGTGTCTGTCTCTCATTCCTCTCGCGGCTTAATTTACCTCAGAGTCAGCACCTGCTACAAAGTGTACAATCAAGCTGACATACCTCACCTCTGACCCTTAGACAGTGTGTCTCGTCAGAGCGTGCAGTAATAACTACTGTTGATCCCCTGTTGACACATGACTGTCTCGGCACACGCACCGCAGGCCCGACACTTGTGACGGATGGAATTAGGCATGTAGAAATAGAACATACAGTTCCTCACCTGCCTACTGTATGTTTGCACAGTTCAAATTCAAACGTGTCATGCCACTTATCTGCCTCACAGCCCACTCACGGGCCACACACTGATTTCACAAAAGATATGAAAAAAGGAAGTCTAGGAGGAGACCAGACAAAAAGATTCTTCGGATCTTGATGAGCTCTGGTTTTAATGGATGGAGGGTCTGGCTCTCTCCTGTATCAAGTAATGGAGCTGTCAGAGACAGAACCACCAGTGGAATCCATCCCTTCACCCTTACCACTCACAGAAAGCTTTTAACTCCCCTGCTGATCTTACAGACGTTATGCTCTGTTATGCTCTACATAGAGGAGTCAGTGAGTGAATGGGAATGTAGTGTGCCTGAGTTGTGTCAGGAATCCCTAGTGTTTGACTTATTCTAAACACAAGATCTTTGCACTCAATCAGAGTGCTGTCCAAACCGAGACGGTTTCTGACCTGAGGTCAACCAGGTGTTGGCCATATTTTCCATTCTGCATGCAAGCAAGTGTTGATGAAAAGCAGCAAGGTGTAGCGTCTGAAAAAGAAAGCTTTTTGAATGAACGTCGCGTGTGAACGAGCATTCCGCAAATGTCGGAAAATGCTCATGCATGAGGCCCATTGTAGGATGTTTCCAAAACACTGGGAAACATGTGCTTTAAATATTGCAGAGTCCTCTGGAACAGTTTACCTTCCAGCCGCAAGCCACAGATTCCAAATCAGCTCTAATAACTTAACCTGCCACTTCATGGTGTGATATTTTTGTGAAACATGGAAACCTCAAACTCCAAAAACTTCAGACAGCCACAAGACAATTTAGGCTTTAAGGGATCCCAAAAGGAATGTGCTGTATGTTGATTCAATGTATGTACTGTATTGCCTTGACAGGCACATTGCTTAACATGACACTTTTTTTCTTTTGTTTTATTTTTGTGTATATACTTTAGATGTTTATGTATGTGTATGAACAGCATATACAGTATATACACATAACAATGTCAAGATCCTGTCAGATTGTTTCAGTGCTCTACACCCGTTGATTTTTCTGTCTGGTCTTATCGTGGTTGCAACCATGGTGTGTAAGAATTCAAGCTGCCACCCATCTCAACAATCAGCTGTCATGCATGGATGCAAGAAGCCCAGATGACACTATGTTCTTTGACACAAACAATCGCCTCCCATCTGTGATGCCGCTATAGATGGTTTCAGTATCAGGCTGTGACGGTGACAGAGAGCTTACAAGCTTCAAATGTGATCCAGCATTTCTCTCCTGAGGCTCCTCGATGGAAGACATTATAGAGTGAATAAATCCAAATGCTTCTGTGCTGATCCTCTGCTCCATGTCTTTCCCTCCCCCTCTTTCAGAACTTCCTAGCAACTAGTAGCTGTCCAGAGATCCAGGGGTATCTGTATGTGAAGGAGGTGGGTAGGAAGTCGTGGAAGAAAGTTTACATGTTCCTGCGGCGCTCAGGACTCTACTGCTCTACAAAAGGAACTTCAAAGGTAACTGCAACTCAGTCATCTTCAAGGGACAGAATATATTTCATTGTAGTTTTTCTAACATGTCATTCTTTTTTTAACTTTGTGATTACAGTCATTATTCATCATTAGAGAATTCATAGGCATACTACATTAGCATTTAATGACACAGTAAATATTCAAGATTGAACATAATTAGCTTCAAAGAATCAGCCTTTTATTGATGGTGGTCTCTTTGCATATGTCTCCGTCTGTCAGTATACCTCCAGGCTGTGTCTCTCTGTGATGTTCTGACTTATTAATTTTTTCTGTCTCCAGGAGCCCAGACATCTACAGTTACTAGCAGACCTTGAAGACAGCAACATCTTCACTGTCATCACAGGCAAAAAGCAGCATGGTGCACCCACAGACTATGAGTTCTGTATCAAAGTGAGTCTCAGATGAGAGATGGGAGAGGAAGCTTATTTTTAAGTTGTATATGTTAGAAATGTTGAAGCATTTTTTTTGTTATCCTCACCAGCTGAGTTAATTCCATCAGCGATGATGATTATATCTGTTCTGATCCTGAAATTTTTTAATTTGCAGCCCAATAAAGGTCGAGGAGAGTTGAAGGAGTTAAGGATGCTGTGTGCCGAGGACGAGCAGGGCAGGACCTGTTGGATGACTGCCTTTCGACTGTTTAAGGTAACACCATCATAGTCAAAAATATATATTTTTGTGGTGTTTTTCTTTTTCTTCAATTGACATCATAGTATATACACCATAGCACAGCTTCCAAACTTTGGTCATAACTTCTGGACAGGGATGAGAACTTGACTTGATCACTGTGTTCTTTTTCTTTACAGTATGGGATTGTATTGTACCAGAATTATAAGATTCCACAACAAAGAAAAACCTTACTTTCACACTTCTCAGCACCTGTGGTAAGTTTACCTCTGTATTCAAAATCAGTTAAAGCACATTAAAACCTGTACACCACTGAATCTGAACTATTTCAGCATGACATTGCTTTGAATAATTCCCATATCTTTGACATGAGCAAAACATTGATTGTGCACAAATACTATTGTAATGTATGCACCACAAACTGCTGACAAACTAGACTGACAAGTTCAATGACGTTCATCAAAATGCTTACCTATGCCACCCCACTTTTTATTGCATTGCCTTTGTCTACCTTTGTACATGTCTACAGCCTGGTCACTTGTATTGTCATTTTTGTGTTGACATTTTTCCTGACATATATCTCTGTCTCCCCCTAGCGGAGTGTATCAGAGAACTCCCTTGTGGCAATGGATTTCTCAGGGAGGATAGGCAGGGTGATCGACAACCCTGTGGAAGCTCAGAGCGCTGCCATGGAGGAGGGACATGCATGGAGGGTGAGACAAAACTTCAGTTTTTCTGTTAACTCTGTCAACAATGCTAAAGATCTCTACAGATGGCGCTATTTATTTTGCTTTAATGTTCACAGAGTAAATGTTCCTCTGGTTGTAAGTGTTGGTTTTTAAGTTATTTTGAGTTGACAAAAGATGTATATCTGTTCATAAAGCCCATATTGCTATGGGACATCTGCAAAAATATGAAAAATGTCATATTGTTATGACACTACATAATAATTAAGTCATTAAGTCGTTGTAATCCAGTCATTTCCTCACTCCCTCATTTATGTTTAGAAAATAATTTTCCATTATAGTAATGACTTTTATCACGTTTAACTGTTAAAAAATGTGTCCAAATACAGTAGATGTACCCTCCGTAAATATGTCATCATGTATACCAGATCATGAACTAATCCCTGTTGTTGTGTCTTTATGTGGCATCTCTCTCAGAAGAGGAGTCAACGAATGAACATATTAGGCTCCCACAGTCCGTTGCACCACTCCTCACTAAGCTCAGGTAAATGCAAAGATATCCAGGATCAACAAGCAGTTGAACTGGAACAGTTCAGATCATTAACTTCTTCTCTGCTTTTTTAAATAATATGAAAATTTTTTAAATGTATTTTAAATGTTTTTATTTTATTTTATCTGCAGTAATCCACATAGCTCAGTTGTGGTTCCATGGCAGGATAACGAGAGAAGAATCCCATCGCATTATCCACCAGCAGGGACAAGTAGACGGGTAGGGGAGCTAAAAAACATTTCATATATGCAGTTTTCCTGTATTCAGTGAATATGAAAAAAACAACAGAATTCTTTTTTTTAGTACTGCATCCATAAGAACTGAATCTTGTTCTCACAGCATCCTCTTTTCTCTTGCTACACAGGTTGTTTCTGCTGAGAGTCAGTCAGAGTAACCCCAAGGCGTTTGTGCTCACATTGTGCCATCACCAGAAAATCAAACATTTCCAGATACTACCGGTATGCGTTTCTTGGTGTTTAATATTTTTAAAAATTATTTTAATAAATAGCAGACATTGAATGTTGAAAGTACATAGTGAAAGTGGCCATTGCAAAGGGCTTGAACAATGTTTGGCCACACACTTGGAAAGATAATGTAAATTTGGTCTTTGGTATGTAAAAAATGTTGCTCGAAACCAGGACCTCTTAGAGTGTTGGAAATCAATCTAAAGAATTAGAATAGGGTTTGCAAAATGGTTAGTAGTGATGGGAAATACATCACAATCACAATCACAATCCAACAAGCCCAAACATGTAAAACCATTGTTATGGTAACATTTGAGTCACATTTTCTCTTTTCTTTTTTCTTGCTATGTGGTGTATCCCTGCTTGCTCTCTCCCGGAACTATTGACATTGACAGTGTGAAGAGGATGGCCAAGTCTTCTTCAGCCTTGATGACGGCGCCACCAAATTCACCGACCTGATTCAGCTGGTGGAGTTCTACCAGCTCAACAGAGGAGTGCTGCCTTGTAAACTTAAACACCCGTGCACCGTCGTGGCCTTATGACATCTTCGGATCATCTGACCCCATGACCCCTATCACTTGACCTGACTGCCTAAAACAAACAAAACAACAAGAACTGTTAGTTGGTTCTTTTTGTTTTATCTTTATAAGAAGCTGGTGAATTGACTGATGTTTCATTGTTTATATTGTCAAGAGTCTGCCGGAGACTGCTGACTTGTTGGATTCCTCTTGGTTTGCATAGATGTATGAGCAGTCGGATGCACAACTTGCTCACGAGGTTCCACAGTCAAGAAGAGAGAAGATAAAGGAAATGAACACTGCCGTTTGTGTCAATGCTGTTGCAAAATCTTCCACAATCTTGCTACCCATAGTCATCAATAAGCTTGGACACAGTGACCCTCAAGGTTTTTCACGCAGCTCAAATTTAGACTGCATTTCCCTTCAACTGGACAATCAGCAGGACAATTCAACCTGTCGTATGGACCACTCTACTCCCTGAGAACAAAGAGTAGTCTCATTCAAACTTCATCACACATCCTCAAAGAATATTAATGTAGATGGAGAGTTGATTGTCTCTTAGTTTTGCACTCATCGAACTGGGAATGGCATTTGACAGTGCATGACTTCACTGCTGTCTCGTTACTTAACTGTGAGATGGTGCCACTGCCCTCTAGTGTCATATGCATGTAAGGAACATGTCAAAATTCAACATGGATGAGATTTGGAGGCACCACAAAGAGTGCTGCTTTTGAATCCTTTTGAGTTTGGAAACATCAGACGTTTGTCAGACTAGCCTGGAGAAAATGGCCAGGAAAAATCTGGAACTGTTGAAACAAAGTATTTTTTTAAGAGTGGACAATAAAAAATCTTCATTGTCCACCCCCACAAACATTTATTTGTTCATCTCTGGCCACACAGGTTTTCTTTTCTTAATGACATATTCATTGTAGTCATGTATTGTTATTAATATTGTCTTTAGTCCACCTTTTGCATTCTGGATAGTTTCAACTGTCCATTATTCACATAAGCTACAATAAGGTTATTATGTACTTGTTATTCTATTGCACACCTAAAGTATTTCCCATGCAGCTTTCACAAAAACGAATAAGCATTAATCAAAACATGGTGTCATTCAGGGTGAAATAAGAAGTCGTAAAGCTAGAAGAATTTTGTAACCAGGTAGACAGTTTTGGTTATAGTAAGTTAAACCAGGTAACTATTTTAGGGAAATTAGCAAGTGTAGCCATATGCAATAGTTAACTGCAGGCAAAGGCATGATTGTAAAAGATGCAGTAGGGCAATGGAGAGTATCAATATTTTGTGATTCTCCTCACCACAAAACAGGGAGGGATAACCACTAGCATTTCCTTCAGGTGTTTTTCAAGTGACAGCAAATCAAAAGAAACAAACAAAAAAAAAGTTAAATGTCAAACAAAACCAGATTAGACCACAGATACAGAGTGAACCCTGTGGGAAATATCTGTCCTGGTTCTGGACCCTCTTTTCACATATGTTTCATATATTGTTCCACAAATTGCCTCCTAACTGTTGGAAGTCAGTGACATGCAAACATAAATGTGGCAAGGAACATGGTTGATTATGCTCTGACTCCACACCAATACTAGACTCTGTGCATTACATTCCATATAATGCGGCCTTTTTCTACCTGGAAGTACTTGTGAACCATTAGTATCACACACCTACTGCCTACTGCACGCCACCTCTGTATAAATTCAGACAGACTGCCTATGAAAAAGTTAGTTGCTGTTGCTACAGTGTGGACAAAAATGTGTAAGGAGGAGAATTTCATAAACAAGATAGACGATTCAGACTTCAGACTGCAAAAGTACTACAGGGCCCATTTTGATTATTTTAACCCATTTCCCTTCATTTTAATTTACTGAGTTGTCTCTGAAAAACATGTCTTTGATTGACGATAATGAAAGCATCAGATTGAAAACAGAGGGTTTGAAACTCTGATCTAGTTAGTTTAAGAGCACTGGATACACCTATCTTTAGTCCCAGACTGTGCAACTTTAGCTAATGCCGGCCAAGGGCAATGAAAAAATTTAAATTTAAATGGATTTCCCTTAATGTTTTGGCCAAGTCTATGGTGGAGCTCTTGTAATTAACTATAGTGCAAAGAGGATTTTTACATAATGTGTCCAGATAATCTGGATCACATTTCTTTTTGAATACATAGGGATACCTTTTCAGCATCTAATGATCATACCTGACAAAATGAAACTAAATAGATAACACATGAAGGGCAAAACCCAGCCATCTCAAATCATGGGGAGACACACAGTAGGTAAATGCTCAAAGTTACTGGAAGTATTATTGATGGAATTTTTACTCTTAGTAAATTCAGTTCATAATCACACTATTCTAAATGTCTCACCAGAAACAGCTGTTTTCTCATTTAATGCCTGAAATTTCTTAAAGAAAAAAGTTTTATTTAGTCCAAGCTTTGGTGGTAGCTCTGCTTAGGTCACCAGCCAGCAGACAATTAGATATCTATTTTGTACTTACCTGTAATGCAACATCAACAGCCATGACTTATTTACCTGCAGGTTGTCTTAAAGTATATTGAATATCTGAGATGCAGAATAGCTGCACCATATTGACTCTCTGTGCATTGTCACCATTATTTATCTAAGATGCAATGACTCAATCATTTTTTAAAGTATTGTTGCAGCAAAATGTATTTATTTATCTGGATGTGACTGATTACTTGAAAATTTTAGATTTCTTTTTCTCGGCGCTGTTCTGTATTGTTTTCTTTTGTCATTACCATGAAATGATTGACCAGTGTGATTTATTATTATTATTATTATTATTACTATTACTATTATTGTAATGACATAGCATCTATTGATGTGTTTTGTTTTCTTTTTTTGGTTGCATTCAAAAACAATTTTGTCATCATCAACATTTGTTATGAAGTGATGTGTTAAAGCACACTGGCATCCACAGTGTTAACATTGTCATTCCAATAGATGACATGTGGAATGTTGTGGAATTGAACACAAACAAAAAATACCTAAGTTTCCCAAAGCATTAGTCACTAAGTTGTTTCCCCTTTTAATTACTGTTCTCATTTCTTCAAGATCTATAAAAATATCTTCTTTTTTTATGTTAAAAACCCTCAAGTTTTCTCTTCACTGTTTAGAGGTGACTTAAACTAGAAAAAAATAGATATTCATTAAAGCCATTAAGCCACAAATGTTTTGGGAAACTAGAGTTAAGTAAGCCTCAACATTCTCATAAATCACTGTTTAAACACCTTGCCTTGAAGAAAGAATTGTTGAAATTTAGATGTAAAAAAAAGCCCGTTAGATTTATGTAATTCAAACCATTACAGAGAGTCATTGTTAGATGGGCCACAGTACTGACCTCCTATCAGCAGAATGAAGAAACTTAATTTAGTAGGTAGGTTTTATCATTGCCTGAATGTGTAGGGATTCTATCACTGACATCTGATAGGTGAATATTTGGAGGAATCTGGATTATAACAATACTTTTGAGACATCTCTGAAATGTTCTAACCTAAATCCTCTGAGATTAGATCCAGTTTACACACTCTGCAATCATCCTTAAACTCCCAATATTACATTTTTTGACTGAGGTGAATGGTAGCAGATGTAAATATATGATGGACAGGCGGCCTTTAAGGTGGAGTTAGTATTTGCACAGAAACAGTTATATTCACAGAGTCTCGCTCTAGGTGCAAAAGGCAAAAAGCAAATTCAATTAGTGAACAGATGAAAAAGAAATCAGGGGATTTGGATATCCACATTTTTATTCTTAACAGAAATGAATGTAACTGGGTTTCTCAGGGTTGACTTGGAGCATGTTAAAAACTACTGGTCCATCAGATCCTTTATGTACAAGATGATGATGGATTCATAAATATTTTAGTTTCACCAAGGTGCGTCACCAATCTGCTAGTTTTGAATACTTGAAAAGTATACCTGCAGCAAAATTGAGTAGATCCAATACTATTTAAAGAGTACAGCAAAGTGTGTTGTTGAAACTGTTTATTAAGCCGTTTATTAAAAATAGCCTAAAATACTTGCCTGGCTACCTGAGCTGATTTAAAACTCCACATGCAACAACAGCTGACCAATTCATAAAACAAATTTTAATGCCATCAATTCAAATAAATTAGAAGAAATTATAATCTAATCTGATTCATTTCATCCTATTGTGCTGTGTTTTACAGAGATAATCAAGTAGACTCTAAAACGTGTCAACAAAATAACTGACAGTGGAGTGCAGTCAGTTTTGGTAGTCAGGTAACTTTTAACAATAGGTGGTGCCTCTGATGACTTCTCTTTCCCTGCACAAACCAGACCTAACATGTGGACCAAATGACAAATGACAAAGCTATCGTTTAGAGGGGACCGTTTACACTAAAATTTAAGCAGTACTCAATGAATACAATTCAAAAACAGAAAACCACACTGCAAATTATTCTGGTGAAAGGTGATTGAGAACAAATGCTCAGATTTTCAGTTGATGTTTCAGTTTACTGTTGGAGTTGAAAGTGAACTGGCCCTAATCCTGCAAAGATGGATTAATCGATTATCATCTTGCATCACGCATTTTCATAACATCGTCACAATGCAAGATATCGTGGTTGTACAAATGAGTAAAGTAAAAATATATCTATATATAAAATATAAACTATTATGTATTTCAGGGAATGCAAAAAAGAAAACAGTAACTTATCTCTTTTTTGTAAGAGAGAGCTCCTGTATTCAAAATGTGCTTTGCTTCAATCTGTAAATAGTTGAATGGCTTATAAATCTTAATTGTAACCTTTTCAGGTATTTTTGTACAAATAAGGGACTGATATATTCTGTTTATTGTAATTAGAATAAAACATTAATACATTGATATAAAAACCTGTGTTTGTCTTTACTGAGGGAAACATTTCATGACTAATATGAAAAATATATGTAATAGATTTGTTATACAAACCATACTGTATGAACATTGGTTGTTATAACTATTGCATAAACAGTTATGTGTTTTTCAGTTTCAGGTGTGTCAAGAAAGGATGTTTCAAATTCTAGTTTCTATCCTGGGCAAAATACAGATGTTAAGATATATTAAATTCTACTGAAAGTCTCCTGAAAGAGTAGACCTTAGATTTTCCACTAGATGGTGCAATATCATAAACATTTCAGGGCCTGATCAAAGTATTTCAAGTCACTGTAACTTATTGCCTGATTATGGGAAATAATTAAGTAACAGTAAGTGTGGAGCCAATAAATATTACAAATAATTCATGATGTTACATTTAAATGTTGATACAAAGAAATGTTAATGCAGGGCCCCACACTGCATTGGTCCTACTGAGAACAGACCCTTTGACACCAACTCTGGTCTGGTGTGTCACACCCTCTGGATTATCAGTCATGCAAAAGCAGTGAAGTTTCCTGGCTTAAGGCTTTCTTGTGTGTAAAGAAAAAGATTAACGTCTAAAGCTTTGCAGTCCACTGCCAGAATAACATTTACATATACACATATATCATGAAATAATCATGTAATTAGTTTGCTATATTTTAGTTCGGGTACACATTGGATGGAGAAAATAAAAACAATGTAATGCAATCCAATGCAGTGGCCCTGCAATAAATACTATCCTTGTCTAATGAAGTAAGTTTCTAATGCACTTGTTGACACTGTGTCAGAGAGGCATTCAGTTCAGAGGTGTTTCTGTTGAGGGCTGCATTATTTTGAATCTCTTCTCCAATCAATACTGTCCGATCTACATGACATTTTAATTGTTGTAGCTTCACATCGACGAAATATAAAATGCAGAGTATTCTATGAGTTCTGCTCACTTCTGTGATAATATGTTGCAATATTGCCCTTGTCCAATACTGACCTTGTAAAGAACGTACTTGTCGTTCCGGCTTATATAATTAAATAATGTTATCATTCATTTGTTTTTTCACAGTGTGATTAGATAGTAATAAAACAGATTTGGCATGACAAAAGATTATGAAAGGTTCCGAACTGGTTTGCCACAATGCAGCTTTAGGACATATTTTCTAAATAAGGTTTCTGAATTTGGTGTAGTATTGTTTTTCTTACATTTTTAACATTTTTTTCAGAAACTTCAATAACGTCTGAAACCACCTTGCCAGTAGTCTCAGGACAGAATTAACTTGAACAAGAACAAAAAACAAATTGCCAATAGAAAGTGTATAAAGTGTAGACAATATAAGAACAAACTTTGTTATATAAAGTAATATGCTCAATAATACTGAGCTGTGGGCCTCTCTAGTTTAGCGAATGATTTTTGCATCACTGACATTTTATTCTTAGTTCTCAATGTGATAGTCGAGTCACCAGTGCCTTCAAATTCCTTCTTATAACACCCTGACTACTGGCACCTTTTTTGACTCATATTATTTTGCTCACCTTAAGGTCAGTTATTTCACCAAATTATCAACTACCATAAAATCTATATTAAAGGCTGGCCAGACTGCCAAATTAACTGAAACAACCCGGCTTCATTCTTAAACTGCAATATTGTATTTATATTATATTGGTGGTTCTGTCAAGTTCTTAAACCTGAGGATTACTTAAGGACCACAGAAAAATATAGGATATACAACATTAACTAATACCGTCATCTTTTTTGCTAAAAATATGCTTCTCTTTGATTATTATTTGTGCTTTTTGCTTAGTGTGCCAAATAATTTAAAAGCTATAAAAGTATATGTACATGTATGGGTGTGTATAGAGGCACAAGCTTCAGGAACTCCTTGTGAATCATTCTGTCTTGTATTGGCAATGAGCCCCCTTCCTATTGGCTGGCCTTGCAGGGGTTGGTGGGGGTGGGGGTGGTTAGTGGCATGATAAAAGGAGCAAATGTCTCTTGTCCAGCTTACACACACAAATACACTCACCACGTGCCTGCCTGTCTGTCTGGCCGTGGATGCTATAGAAGAGGAGAGGATCCACCATCCGAACACCACTGCTGAAGCTCTCACCTGAAAATGTAAGTAAGCACACACGCACATCCACACAAACATGTGTAATCCTATTTGGGATAAGGATAAGGGCTCTGCCTCACACCAAGGGAAAGAG
This sequence comes from Sciaenops ocellatus, assembly GCA_033000465.1. Lineage (NCBI taxonomy): Eukaryota > Metazoa > Chordata > Actinopteri > Sciaenidae > Sciaenops > Sciaenops ocellatus. The sequence continues at coordinate 11,517,225 of CP136885.1, read as the reverse complement.
ACATGCGGATTGAAACACTTGTTGAATAATAAAGCAGGGAGCAATGTTCATACTTAGTAGCCAGCATGCCCTTAAGTATATGTATGACAATAGGTTTAAAGCTATTTGCTACAATGTGATTCATTTATTTATCAAGGACAGCAACAGGTTTATTCTTTAACATGTTGTATGTTCCTGGTTTGCAGTTAAATGTTGCTTCATCAATGTAACTTATACAACAAGTTGTATGCTGCCGTGATCAAGAAAATCTTGATGAGGTTTTAAACAGGTTAATGAAACTATCCTTTGGCGGTTTGTTTTAGATGTGGAAATGCTGTGTTCATCACAGTCCATAAAGTGAAAGTAAACTAAGCTACGATCAGACTGGCTTAATGTTAGTAAGAGGGTCAAGGCTCATACATATATTTAAATTGTGCAAGCTTACACAAACTGTGTCAAGGAGCATGGCTTAGGCTCTGTGTGTGTGTGTGTGTGTGTGTGTGTGCGTGTGTGTGTGTGTGTGTGTGTGTGTGTGTGTGAGTGTGTGTGTGTGTGTGTGTGTGTGTGTGTGTGTGTGCGTGCGCGCTAATGTATGACAATATGTAACCAAGTATTATAAATGTGTCCTGAGAGAGCCATTAGATTACACTTATCAGTTTTTAGTTAACCTTATTCTGTCACTGTGTCAGTAAATGAATTACTTCCCTGATAAAAAAAAAAATGCAAAGAAATGCACTGCAACCAGTCCTGAGATGTGTACTGACCTTTTTGTACATTTAAAGATTTGTAAATGTCACATAAACATGAAAATATGTCGTTTGAGTGTCTATACAGATTTGTACAATGTAGAAAGAAACACGGTGAGAAATGAAATGTTTCTGCACTGTATTCTAGTGATACCATGGATGTAGCAGAGTTTCGGCGCAGAGGGAAGGAGATGGTGGACTATGTGGCTGACTACCTGGAGAACATAGAACAGCGCCCCGTCTACCCAGATGTGGAACCAGGGTATCTTCGTTCCTTGATCCCCACTGAGGCCCCACTGGAACCAGAGAGTTATGATGATATTATGAAAGATGTGGAGAGGGTCATAATGCCAGGGGTGAGCTTATACTTTTGCTGATTTGTTGGTGCACACAATGGTGTATTAGATGCACAGATTCTCTTGGGCTTTTCTGGTAGTGTTGTTCAGATTAGTCATTTAGGTCTTTTTTGATGGTAATACTGGTATAAAGAAGATGACTTTCTTTTGGGGAATCACATCCATTAATTTAGAGTTTATTGAGTAAGTTCATTACAACAAGCTGCTTCATTGTCTTCCCTCTTTAATCACAAAAGGTGATTATATTGTACAGGTTTCTATCTCAGCCACAAACTACAGAAGTTTATTTTATATGTGAATGACAAAAGAAGTGCAACTCATGATAATACCTTCTGCAGTCCTTAAACCACCTCTGCTGAGAATGAGGAGTATTCCACATTACTTCCAGCAACCTGTTGTGCCATGGAGACTGGCTGAAGTTTATGATTATTAGCATACAATGGTAATAATTGTTCTGACTACATTCAGAACAACTGATCCCAGCTGTACATGTGTGTGCATGTGTGTATGAAAGGGGTTGTAATGGGTGTAACAGTAGCTCCATACAGTTGTTGATGATTCACTATGAATGCCCAGATAATGCATTATAGATGTGGTGTTCATGGAAATTGTTACCCTATTACGTAAAAAAGTGAACAATAATTTTGGCAACCACTTGTTCCCAATGAAGAACTAAGGTTAGTCTTGTTGTTTTAATCTTTTTTCAGATCACCCACTGGCACAGCCCATACTTCTTTGCCTACTTTTCAGCTGCTTCCTCTTACCCTGCCATGCTGGCCGACATTCTGTGCGGAGGAATTGGCTGTATTGGATTCAGCTGGGTAACAAACTTTGCTGCGTGACACAAGTCTATGTGACACAAGACTGTTTCTATCTTTAGTTTGAACAGGACATTTGAGATGTACTTGTACTTTGATTTGTGTTTTCAGGCTGCCAGTCCAGCCTGTACAGAGCTGGAGACAGTGATGTTGGATTGGCTGGGGAAGATGCTGCAACTGCCTGAGCATTTTCTAGCGGGGACTCAAGGTCATGGAGGAGGTGTCATCCAGGTACACACAAAAAGTGCTGGGTTGTTTCTGTAAACACATTGTTGGATTCATTATTCTGGCGCATACTTCTGGGTTGTTTGGGGTACTTTAAACACATGGTTCATGCTGGGTCAGAGAGGTTGCAAAGTCATTTGCAGCTGAACAGCAGGTTGGGACCCATATATTTGCCTGCTCTTCTGGATCCATCTGTTGTGGTAAGAGATTTGCCCAGTGATGTTCCTATAGCTTAATAATTTAATATTAGTTAAGATTTAAATAGTTTGATCTCCTCCCTACTTTTGATTGTGACTAAACACCTATAGGATGATTTGAGTTATTTCTGTCCATCAGGAAACTCTGTATATCACCAAGAGTTGAGGTGGTACAGCCAGAGGACATCAGAGGGAAAACCAGAAAACATTTTCTCCATAATCTCCATAATATCACCCAGTGTAAGCAATAGTAGTTACCCAGCAGTGAGGTTGTTGAGTTATTTGTTAACTCAGCAGTTTTTTTTTTTCAGTCTAAGAGTCTTTTGTGGTTATCTATGCCTGTGTATTCCCTGCACAAATGTGTTCTCAGACAATCCAAAGAGACAGTCCAACTCTCCTTATATTTACAGTCATGCACTTTCAAACATGTGTAAAGCCAAATTCAGGCTCTAATTGGCTCATAGAAACCTTGACCTTTGCATTGTATCTCCATAATTTTTCCAAATTACTTGCCAGTTTGACTTTTAGAAAAACAAAGGTGTTTATACACACTCACAACTGAGTGCTCCTGAACCCATATTCATCAGCAATTTTGTGTACTATTGATTTGTCGTTTCTTTTTCCCCCTGGTTCACACCATCTGAAAATTGGCAGGAAATTGCCTTTTAATATGCCATCCAACGGCAGACAGAGATGACATTGATGGTGCTTGGATTGTTTCGTGTGGCAAAAGGCTAAGCATTAGTTTAGTGTTCCATTGACAGAAATCCAGTAGTAGCAGCAGAGGAAGCTATCTATATATGTGCGTGTGCGTATGTTCATGGGATGATGAGTAGTGGAGCATGAGAGTGCACTCTGATGACAGATCATTTCATGCCTCTTTTATTGTGACCACCTGAGTGAGAGGCTGTGTTTGCATGTGTGTGTGCTCATGTTTTTGTTTCTGTTTGCCACTCTCCTTTTTAAGTGCACCTTACCAGCTCACTATGGCAACGAATATGGCTCTTCTCACTGCAGCAGGGCTAATGAGTGTTGTGACAGCACATTGCCAGTCTATTATTATAAACCTAATACCAACACAAAAGGGAAATGGGATGGTTTCAAGAAGACCTTCTGTTGACCTTAGATTTCCCATTTTACCCCTGTGTGAATCATTAGATTTTGGTGGCTGAATGACTAAATTAAAAATAAATTACAAATGACAAGAGTACTGAATCTATTTGACTAAAGCGTTACAAATAAAATAATAGTCTGTGATCATTTTATGGTTCCATCTGCATAAAGTTGAAAAAGACACAAACTTAGATTCCCATTCAATGCATGCATCTTGTCCATAAGAGCAATTGTACAGTTTCTTTTCAGCTGGTAACATTTACAATATGATTCAAGACTTAGTTTATTAAAATTCCAGCTCAGTTACATTTATAACAGAATAGGCTGTACTTCACTGTTACTGGTGGGTAGAAGGATGGATGAGAGCTGTCAGACCTTTATAAAGGCTGCCATGTTCAGAGATGATTACATCTCAGGGTGCTTTGTAAGCAGGGAGAGGGCAGGAAATACACTTGGGTAAGTTTGGAAGCTTGGGGTTTGCTTTTGTTGACAAATTGGTCTTTTATTTTTAGTCCCCCTATAAGTGCTTTGATGGATAGGCTGACTGATCCATTGTGTGGGCCCTAACCTCTTGTAGGTCAGGCTTAATTTCACTCTGCTTCTGCATTTATTTCAACACAAATGACATAGCCTATATCAGCCTGCTTGAGTGATTTGTGCGTATTGATTGAATGATTTGGACATTTCATTGACTTTCTTGTGGTAATGCCCCCAGATAGCTCAGAATCCACGCTTCACTTCATTATGTAGCCATAAACATTTCACACTCTATCAGGCTGGCTGGATGATGACTCACGATGCAGTTTCTAAACACAGTGATTTTCTTCTGTAATGAGGATGTGGAGGTGTCACAGTGTTCAAATCAAAGTGAATATCCAACAGCACAAGATGTTGACTAAATGTTCAGCTGTGTGTGTGTATGTGGGTTGAGGTGTATTATAACTGTATGCATACAGCAATAGGAGCACACACACACATTGCAGGAGGATTAAAGTTTATTTGAGAAAGTAAAAATTGGAAAATGAATACATTATTGTCTTATCATGTTTACAGTATATTTGTCAATTAAAATAATACAGTAGGAATGCTGACATAATCAATCAAAACTGTATACATGCACATTAACATACCAATTGTATTCACAGAGTCTGTGAGAAGGTGTACATGAATGTTATCACTGTTTTCTTTTTATAGCAGTTGGCATAAGTTCAGAAGTCCATCTGTGATATGTGATTTGATTGCTATTCTGACAGTCAGTAGTGACCATACTATTTAAATGTATGTCATCACAAACTAACATGTTTGGTTCTGCCCTGTGTTGAAAATCAACATTGTCATTGTCAGTGGACATTGTCCTTTAGGTCTTAAAGTAACTTTTGTGTAAACATCAGCATTAACCATAACTTTCAGTAAGTTTCAGTTTGCTTCTGTACTGATAAATTCAACTTTGGTATAAAATTAACAACAATGGAGCAGCATTGCTTTACACAGTCCCTCCATCTTTCCAACAGGCTACAGCGAGTGAGGCAACTCTGGTGTCCTTGCTTGCTGCCCGCTGTAAAGCAGTTCGATGGGTCCAGGCCACTAACCCTGAACAATCGGAGGGTGAAATCTTCTCCAAACTGGTGGCATACACTTCTGACCAAGTGAGCACAAAAAATATATTCCCAATCTTGCTTAAGCACTATTTAAGAGGCAAAAAAACTACCTTTTCATGCTTTACGACTGACTTTTTATGTTTTATTACTTGATATTTTCACATATTAGTAAATTATTCTGTTTCAAAAGCCATTCATCTTTTTTTACATGTTAACTTTCAGCTGTTGTAAACAACATCTTAAAATATACAGCAGACAAACTAGCTTAATGAATAGCTAGTGTCATAAATTGATCATGCCAGTAGCCAGTGTAATCGAGCTTGTAGAGTAGAGTAGTGCAGAAGAAGAAGAAGAAGAAGTTTCTGCACTTATGTTGACTTCTGTAAAGGATCTTACTCAACAGAAGTCCATGTGAACTTTCATTAAAGGTTGCTTCAGACTGAGTGAGACAGGGGGTCAGTCAGTCAGTAGCTAGCTCTTATCAGGTTTAATACCAGGCTGACTTTGTGATTGGGTTAGGGAGTCGCCTGAGGGTCACACAGACCTTTACAAGGAGAGCAGTATGCTGTTTTTCTACTCGAGAACACCATTCTGTTATCTGGGTGTACATTTACAGTCAACAGTCATATAGGGCCGTTATCTGTATTATTAGGGTCAGGGTATCCTTTGTACTCTTTATTTCCAGCATTGCTACTGTAATTTTTAAACTCATGAACATGCATAGTCCAAGGGGTTTTCGGTTTTATAGGGTTTGGCATGATATTTTACTAACATTTTAATATAATTTCACCATATTAAATAATTCAGTAACCATTAATATGAAATAAACGTTTTTAGACAGGCTTATCTTCTTAGAGAGTCAACCCTGTGATCTAACAACTTGTTTGCATTGCTTTTGTATTTCTTTCCTTGTAAGGCTCATTCCTCAGTAGAGCGTGCTGCTCTGATTGGTGGTGTGATGATCAGGAAGGTTCCTACAGATAACAGCTATGCTGTCAAGGGGGAAATACTTAAAAATATGGTGAAAGAGGACAAAGCAGCTGGACTCATCCCATTCTTTGTAAGAAAAGACAAAAAACATCCAACATCCATCCACTTAACTATCACACATTGAACACACAGATATACATACAGCAACATTTCCAACTGTAGAATTTAATTTCTAAATTGAGTTACACACATCCATCAGTGAATCGCTTTTGCTACACGTGAACACATTACAACCTAAACAACCTCTCACTGAGCTGACAGCCATAATGATTCGTCTGTGATACTACTGAGCAGACCCCGAGGCTTCTGTTAAAGGATAACATTGTTTCTGGCAAACCTAATGCATGTCTATCTGGTTAAGAACAATAATCCCTGTCTCATCTGGACCCACAGATCACTATCACTGAACAATATTCAGGAGGCAACAATGGGCCAGCACCTCTGAATCATCTCTGTATATCAAAACTGATATCTAGATCAATGTTTATTTTATCTGTGTTTGTGTAAAAGCAATATGTTTTAGTAACTGCAATGACTGAATGTTTGTGTCTTTCAGTTCTGTGCGACTCTTGGCACCACTCCATCATGTGCCTTTGATCACATCACAGAGCTGGGGCCAGTATGTGAGTCAACGCTTGCAGGATCACACATTCAATCTTTTTGTTTCACAACAGTAAAAGGATTGTAAAACCCTGGTTGGCTTTATTAGCTTTACAGCACACACTTTGATTCAAGTAGGACCAGGAGGTTTGGGAGGGAAAGTGTGAGTCAGGGTGTATATAAGAAATCCTTATTCCCTGAAACCAAGCATACTGCTTGAGTGCACTTGAGAAACAACAAAAACAACAAAAACAAAAACTTCAGCTAATAGATGTGTCATTCATTCATCACATTGTATGTGTATACAACAGGTTATTGAATCTGGATTGCCAAATGTAATTCTGTAATGTTAATAACTTCAGTGTTTCTTGTCCATTCCAGGTAATGAGGAAAATATTTGGATGCACATTGATGCAGCATATGCTGGGAGTGCATTTATCTGTCCTGAATTCAGGCCCCTGTTAAATGGTGTTGAGGTGTGTAAAAAAAAACATGCAAACACTCACGTTCATAAAGCACATGAGAAAACACTTTGAGACAATTAGTAACAGTGATTGGATAACAATGTTTAGTATCTTGGCAAAAATTTCACTCTTGAGAAAAAGAACATGGTGGATTTTAACCTTGATCATACAGCATGTGTAGGACAGATTTAAGTATGGTCAAAAACCTGAAGTGTGCATCCACCGTGTTGCTTCTGAATGACAAGGCAACCATTTTCTGTTCAATTGGTTGTGAAATATCTCTCATAACAACTATGAAAGAAAACACTGACTGCATACTGATTATATCCAGCTGCTTTATTTCTGTTTGAAAATAGCATAACGTTAATGTCAAGGAGGAAGCATGCAACAGTGAGTAATAGGCCGAACAATCGGCACTGGCGTAGGAACATCAATCTGCCTTTTGAGGTTGCAGAGGCAGCTGTTGCTCCCCAAGCTGTGCAGAGACGCAGAGATAAGGACAGAGTAATTTCCTGAGGCAGCATTAGACCTTTATATATCACTGTTTATTAGACACACAAGTTCAAACAATGATGGTGGGGAGACAGCGAAAACAGACTTGACTGTAAAAGGACCAACTGTTGGTTCATCTTTTTTACTTTTCTTCTTTTTATACTTAGATAGCTGTAAAATTAGCTGTCAGGTATTACAGTAAAACATTTTCTATTCATAATGTTGCAATTTTACATCTTATATTATTTTAATGCAAAGGGAAATTGAGATTTAGAGTCCTTCTTTAAGAGAGTGGAGAAACAAAACAGTAGTAATATTTCATGGATTTCTTATACTGTAGTTTTAGTATATAACTTTAAAACATCAATGGAAATTACTGGATGAGGATATGAAGAAGGAACCCGATCTTTTAGGATGAGAGTGCAGCCCTGCTTGAGGGCTGGTTGCTAGGATATGAGTGATGGGCGAGCAGACAACCAGCCCTTTTTGAATCAGGCAGCATGGCAACTGTCAGCTAGGAGTCTGTCTCACATTGTCTCTCTATGCTGTGTTATTGCATTTGTTGAGGTAGAGAAAAGGATATTACAAAAGATAGCCAACAAAAAGATGAGAACAGATTAGGGAAAGGTTTGTCTTCCTTTGAATAAACCCTGACAGGAAAGGGTTATTTTCCTTTCGCCCTGTGTGCTGCTGGCTGGATGTTCCTCTTTTGCATTTCAAATACATTGTGCCTGCTTTAGTCTAGATAATTCTGTTGGTGAAAACGTTGTCTCTGCATCAGTATAATTAAATAAAGGATTATGGCAAAACCACATTTTCTAAAGTGTTCTAATGTTAATGTACATAAAAAAATACCAGAACTTTTATGACCAATTATTACATTTTATATTGCTCTGTGTAACTTATTAGATCTTCCCAAGTCACTGATATTAAATGAAATCATGAACTTTTCTCATTTTATACTTGTCATTCCAGTGACACCAAACAATGTGGCTTCATTACCATTTATTTTCTTGTTCTTTTAAAGTTTGCAGACTCTTTCAACTTCAACCCACACAAATGGCTTCTAGTCAACTTTGACTGCTCTGCAATGTGGTAGGTTGCTAACCTGTTCTGCTGTATTTGTGTACTAAATCAAGCAATGTACATTATTAGTATGCCGAGATACAAAGACCTGTTGAACAAAAAGAGTCATCAGTGCTTTTTTTAGCACCTTATGTACCTTTTTTTAATTTGTCAGAATATTTACCAACTGATGAGTCATGGTCCCCATAAAGTAACAATAAGTAGTTAGTGTCATCCCAGAGCTGATATCCATCTACACCCCAGTCATTTGCACAGTAAAAATAGAACTACGCCTTCCATCTGCCCCTTCTGTCAGCAGCAAACAAAACGAGACATGCTTTGCACAAAGTGGAAACGGAGGTGTTTCTTGACATGTGGTGAAGGGAAGAGGTTCTTTAACCCTTTTTCCATCCCCTCTGGCTCAGTTTGTCACGACTGACATGATACCTGTTGCCATTGAGATATCTTTCTGATTCTTTCTGCATGACAGAATAGTAGAGTATTTTATTACATAATGCCAAACATAAAACACTAAACTAGTAATAAACACATTGTATAATATTGTGTGAAATCTGTATTAAAGAACCAAAGTCATGTGTGACAAAGCAAAAAATGTTGTACGTTTTACAATGTGTGATTCTAAAGGATTTTTGTAAGATTAAGTGGTCTAGTGATATCTAGTGTAAAGATTTTTCCTGCATGTTAACTCCTATTACCAGGGTGAAGAAGAGAGCAGACATTATTGGAGCCTTCAAGATTGAACCACTATACCTGAAACATGAAAACCAGGAGTCAGGTAGAGAAATTTTACTGAAATTATTTAAATCAATGATCACATATCAGGTGGGTTGTACATGGGGTCCACTACGTAACATAATGACAACAATGAACAGTTGTTGCTTTGACGCTGTTTACCGATAACTGAACATTTTAATTGTGAGTGAGTGAGTGAGTGTGTGTGTGTTTGTGAGGAACAATCCGAGTTTTTGACATTGAGTTTTAAGACTTGGTTTTAAGGTTTTAGAGAATGCCGTTTGTCAACAAGGGTCAATGCAAAACAGTGTGTGTGAGCGCATGTATATGTGTAGGTGTTGGCTTGCTGTGAGCCAGCTTAAAAATATTACAGTTCTAGCCTGCTTGAGGTTAAGCGGATTTACTGTATTTGTGACCTAATGTAAATAATTCACCTTCTTGTCGTCATACATTGTCCTTAAAATTAAAACAATCAGACTTAACTTAAAAAAATGTCTGTGTGTATGTGTATATGTGTCTGCTACTGCTATGTGTGCTGCATGTACATGCTTCAAGCCTGCAGATGGGCTCAGATCAGCACTATAATTTGTCTGACAGACAAGCAGACGGAGAGAAAGACAAACAGCTACCTCCCAACCCACTGAGGCACCTTACAAAAGCCTTCGCTCATACAATCTGGACATCAATCTAATTAGTGGTTATTAGCACCAGCTAACACGGGCCTCCATTCTGCAGAGATGAGCCAGTGGTCTGTGTGGACTGACAGTGCTGTGATCAGTGAGATATAGGGGGTGGGTGTAATGATGAAAGCACCTGGACAGTGGAACGCAATTCAAAATACAGCAGCTTTACAACAGGTCCTTTTCAGAAACTAACAATGTTCAATGTTAGAAATGCGTGTGTTAAAAATGGATAGTTTTTAGTATCTCATGATGAAGTATAGAGGCATTTCAAGAATAGCTTGAAACAGCTGTATTAACAAACTACACTGTTAGTATGTGACGTGGCATTTTTCCCCTGTTTGTCTTTCAATAGGGCTGGTCACAGATTATAGGGTAAGATAAATGATTATTAATTTAGTTTCTACAGTTACAGAAATAAACAAATGACCATGGTTAACATTCAATTTCTCCTGCTTTCTTCCTTCTCTCTCCCACAGCATTGGCAGATCCCACTGGGAAGAAGATTTCGCTCACTAAAGATGTGGTTTGTCTTCCGTATGTATGGGCTCACAGGCCTGCAGGCTCATATACGCAAGGTAGGAGACCATTTAAAACATTAAAATGATCTATTCCAGTCCACATGTATCTTTCCACTAAATTCCTGGCAAAATTTGAATCATTTCTGCTTTTATATCCTGTTGAAATGTTGATTTGTGACTTTTACAGTAATATTTATTTTTCTAACAAGTGCTTAAAGGTATTATGTGGTGTTTGCATGCATGCAATGGTGTTACATTACAAGATGTAATTTAATAAAGAAAGAAAGAGTGTGCAGAATTATAATACTGCATGTGTTATTAATCCAAATCAATGACTAAAAGATAGTACAGTACAGTACCGACAGTGGTGAGCAGTCTGGCTTCACCTCTTCTTCCTCTTTGTGCCACATTCCTACACTATCATTCTTGAAAAAAAAAAAAAAGTCTGGCCTTTAAGGTAAATGCCATCCCCTTCCTCCCTCCCACACCGTACCCCAACTAATCCTCCTTACCACTAAAGTCCCTTTAGTGCCTTCATCTCTGCCTCCATCAGCATATCCTGTCAGTCTTTTTATGTCTGGTCTATATCTTTTATTTATGATAACATTTTCCTACATTTCTCCTTTTTTTCCTACCCTTACCCGTTGAATGCCCGTCCTTTTCCCCTCACTGTTTTTTTCTGCATGCCTGTCTCTCTTTCTCATATTCCCCTTCCTCCCTCCAGTCTGCTCTGTCAATCAAATTAGCCTGTTTGTGTTTACTCTCCATTTTAAATAAAGCAGAAGCAGCATTCATCCCTACAGCCATAACACATGTACTCAACTGTACATCCGTCCACTAGATTAGATAGAACAGTTTTTGTTTTTGGTCCTTTGTACTGTAGCTTTGTAGAGTCAGACAATATCTTCAACTGATTGCGAGTTTCCAATTTCCAGGTGGAGGAAAACAAATTCAAATTCTACTCTAATTTTATTTCTTCATCCCCCATGAGCAAAATAAGTTGTAAAAAGAAGCATTTAAATGCCCAAGGCATGTAGTATATGAGTCCTACCTTGCAAACAGTAATTAGCAAAACAGAGAATGAAGTCATTACAGTATATTAGCTTGTAAAGACCTCCAAGTGTTGGTGAATTATTGGCTGGGAATGAGGAAACAAGGTGGTGGTCAAACAGTTGGTCATTTAGCCCACTGTTCAGCTTCAATAACGAGCCAAGAAAAGGGTAGTTGAAGTTGGTCCATATAATTATGATTAGATGCAGCGATGCATTCAGTCTCTTACTGGGCTCTTTGATCATAAGTGGATAAATTATGTTGTGGGAGTGTGTTTGATCATAAGTGCCATTTGAAAATTATTTAAAAGGACCGCAATGACATTTCCTGAGAGCAGATTATGATGCAGTCTATTTTATGGTTCTGGAGTCCTGTTTTAAATTTGTTTGACGGAGGAAGGAGGTTCTTACCTTCTAGGAAGTGCTTTGTACCAGGGTATGTACTGTGTTTGGTTATCACTAGTTACAGATGGTTAGATTTGGTTTAGGCGTTACACTGCTAGGCACACTCCTGGTTTTGGAAGGGAGTTCCAGGCTGAACTCAGGGGGAAAATCCTGAATGATACAGCACTGCCATCTAGTGAAAATTACAGACATAGGTATCATTGCATGCATAAGACTAATTGTTTTCTTGCAGAGGCTGTGTAAGGGCCAGACAATAGTTTGAAATTTACATTTTGCTTGTTAATTGTCCTTTTTTGACGTGGACATTGGGCATTACTGAAGATCTCTACAGACTAATTAAAACAAAATGACATTGGGAGCAAGTGTTGTACATTTACATACAACAGCGCACATGTCATAGCATATAATCTATGTCTTCTACAGCACGTGGGCCTAGCCAAGGAGTTTGAGAGTTTGGTAAGGGCAGACAAGAGGTTTGAGATCTGTGCCGAGGTCATCTTGGGATTGGTCTGCTTCAGGCTCAAGGTAACAACATCCAATATTATTGGATTACTATAACTTTATAAATCCGTTGTGGTCCTTTACAAAATTCCCTTACTCTCTTAAACCCATTTAATACCCACTGCAGATCACAGTACTGATGTAAATATACATCTGAGACAGGGCGTAATAAACTGTCTTATTGGCAGATGAAAGCCGAGGTCTATAAGTTGCACAAATAATGTTGACTATAGTGTATCAGAAGGAGACATAAACAATTCTTTTTGTATTATACTGAAACTGGTCTTTCTTTTACATTACCTACCTTTCAATGGTGGTGAAATAGGCAAGTAAAACCTATGTACATCTTCCTTATTTTAGTCAAAGGCAGCTATCTTAAGGTCCAATATGTAGGATTTAGTGCCATCTAGAGGTGCAGTTGAAGATTGCAACCCTCTCTACTTGCCCTACATTTCTGGGGTCTCAGAGAAAGACACTACAGTGGTCGTAAAATGAGCGAAAAATATGGAATGCCCTACCTACATTTAGTGTTCATTTTGTGCATTCTCGTCTAAAATGTAGAAACATGGTGGTGCAACACATAGTGGACTCCCTTAAAGAGGACCTGTGGTGTGGGTTAATTATAAGAAAACCTTAAATCCTTATTTTCAGGTGATTATACACTAATGAAAACATAGTTATGCATTTTATATTTCTATATTTCTGCCATATTCTGTAAATTGAGGCACTAAATCTCATACACAATTTTTTAAAAGGCATCATAATAATTACAATATAACAATCTGCTCGTTGCCGAACTTACAAGGCATTTAGCAAAGATGACAAATAGTTCAACCCAGTAACCCAAGTGTGTTTATTATTTTTTTTACTTGCCCCTTCCACTCAGGGCTCCAACGAGCTGAACCAGAACTTGCTGAAAAGGATCAATGACAGCAAAGAAATCCACCTGGTGCCTTGCCAGCTCTCCGGCCGCTTTGTCCTGCGCTTTGCCATCTGCGCACGCACTACCGAGTCACAGCACATCCAACAAGCATGGCGGCACATCACACAGCTGACCTTTGAGCTTTTGCAGGAACCCGATCATTGACTAAAAGGATGGGAAGGGGCTGTCCACTCTGATGCCTAAATGAGGACCAAAGTTAGGACAAAAATTTCATGTTTCATGTTGTAGATGTTAAATGCTATAAAGGGAGTAAACAATGATTATACAGCTCACATAGCAATCAGGTATGCTTCTGGCGGCAGCCAAGTTATGTAGTCTAATAAGCAGTGGTCATTATTTTGCAGATTTCTTGACTTAATTTATCACACACAAAAACGCAAATGTGCATAAAAGGAAAAGATAAAGACAGATAAATGTCGACTTTTATCTCTCACTGTTTAATGGGTATTTATTGTCCTTATCATAATGCACTCATCCCTGTGCTGACTTGTCTTTCGTGTCTATGCTGCTCCTGTGTCTTCTAGGTGTAAAATTAGGCTTGAGCTGAATTTAAGGTTTGGTTTACTCTGGGGTGAATTTTTCGAGTTACGCAGTGAATGTATTGCACATTGTGTGTGTGAATTCATTTTTAAGTAAATGTGTGTCTGTAATTATTTTTAGGTGTTCATACAGAAACAGCTTTTTTTATGTGTATGTTAATTTTTGCGCTTTAAATGAAGGATTAAAAATGAATGGGTTGAAATTGGTTAAATAATTCTAATACTGCTCATACTAATTAATTTAGATCCCTTTTATAAGTGCATTAATTTTACTTCTGATCTCATTAACATAATTAGTTAACATATATGTTACTGTCTAACATATAATGACAGGCATGGGCCTATCATTATTATTTTTTTACAGAATTGTTTATTCATATAGTGTCTTATGCAAAGATGGCCAGTATTTCCCAAAACTGTAGCACAAGACAATCACTCTTCCAGTCAATTGGATGGGAATAAAATTATGCGGCGTTTGGGTACACAGGACCACAATTTGTCTTTTATTGAAAATCGTTAGAATTATAAAATTCACTCTATAGTCTATATTATGTTTCTGTGTTCGGACAGAAAAAAATTCTAAAATGACTAGAGTAAAATAATTTAAGTTCTGTACAATATATTCAATAAGACAGATGACAGATTGTCATCATGAACAAATGTAATTAAAACAAGACTAGTCTTCTGCCTCCTGTTGTCCAAACCCACAGCATATCTTATCGTTATAATTTGTAGATCACAGATGCCTCACATGTGTCTGCCAGGACATATGTAAAACTGTGGTGTGACATTACAAAACCTTGTTGTTAATACATACGATTGTGTCAAAGTTGGCTGCTGTTACTGATCAAGGTGTTTTCTCTTTGGCTTGGCTGTGTGCTGCACGCAATGGTATGAGATCATTTCAATAAAGTATACTGTAGTCTGCATGGTGTTTTGAATCCTCATTAAAGGTTTGCAATATATCAGGGTCACAAAGATAATATCTGATTGTGTCTTGCATTAGGGCACAAGAATGAAGATGAGCCACCCAGTGTTTCTCGAAATGTCACTGGTGCCACTGCCTTGAGAACAGATCATATCATTGTTCATTTATTGTCTGTTTTTAATGACGTTTCACCCAAGTGCCAACCGTTGAAATGAAGAAGTGTTACAAAATGAGTCAATTTTCATAAGCCTCCGTATTAAAATTCTAAACATGTTTACAGTACGGTACAAAAAATGGTTTTGGTCTCAATAGCAATAACTTGGCTCCACCTGCAATCCACATCTTTGCCCATTTTTGGATTATTGGGAAAGAGGCAGAGACATGACTGCCCAGATGATGGCATCCAGAGCCACCACACTTATAACGGCTCTTCACAAACCTGTGACGTCACAGACACAATGTCTATGGTTTCACCACATTAAAAAATTCTCCACAAACGGTCTATGTTATTACTGAAAGAGTAGTAATCATTTAGCCTGACATAGTCCTGCTGTCCCTCTATTGCAGTGTACTCAATTAAAGATGACAGGCTCACACACACACACACATACACACACACACACTACCATCATGCTGTGACACTCAGCCTCCTTTGAGCATCCTAATCCCTGAGGACAAAGGCCAGTGTTCTATAAATACAGATAAGGATTTCGTATTAGAGGTTAATTCTTAGGTTACTGTTCAACAGTATTGGCCTACTCATTCACTTGCTTCAAAGGCTAAATCACGATCATTCTGCAGGCAGCTTTATGATGCAAGAATAATTGCAGACAGGCAGACTTATGCAATAATTTGTGTGATCTGTTTAACATTTACTATCATACAGCTAGTTCAGAAAATGCCAAGAGACAATGGCCTGTCTGTTCAGACTAAACTGAGAAGTAGGATGATGGGACACGTGAGACAATGCTATTATTACAAAAGTCCAAAGTTTAAGTGCTTGCCGTTGTATACTTGACCTGTTTAACCTATATGAATAAAATATGTGCTTTTACTTCAGGTAGACTATTGAATGAGATGTCAGTTCTTAAATGCACACAGATGGATAGATGCAGAGCAGAGGGACTGATTTGCAAATGTAAAAAAACAAAAAAAAAACAAAAAAAGTGTTAGTCTATTTCTATTTCACAAACAAAGAAAAACTACAGTGGGAAATTCTACTCAAAGTTGAACAAAATTGATTTCTTGTTTGTTTATGTATATTTCATGTTTATTAATTGTATTATCATGGTTATAATCATCCTTATATATTTGCTGTATCATACTGAACATAACTAAGCTTTTAGCCATGTAAAAAGGCTGTTTTCCCAAGCAAAATGAGTAGTATTGCAGTACTCATCATTAGAAGCACAACATTGAATGCCATCTCACTGTCAAGAATAACATAATTTATATGTAATTTTATTTTATATTATAATTACTTACAATTTCAGACAAAATAATATTTACTATATATGTGGATTCTACAAAAGTCACGGCAAAGGTAAAATAATCTTCCAAATTCTGCCATTTTTTTAGTAGACAGACCATACATGAAGAGGAAGAACTAGTTGGATTACATCAGTCTGTTTGATGTATGTGTGTCTGATGTATTGATTGAGATGACTGGAAATAGCTTCACACATACACCCTCAGTGAAAACCTCTTTGTTGATGTGGGGTGCTTTAGATAGCATAGCCATTACTGACTGCTCTGTGTGATTCTCTCAGCCACCAAATGCTTTTAGAGTTATTTACATTACTATATGCTGACTGATCATAATTAAACATTTATTTGAGTTATCTGGCCTGAGTGGATTGATAGAAGAGAATGTACTGTAAAACACTCAATTCCAGTATGTTGAAGAGTTGAGTTGATGAGTTATTAGACCATTTAGCTATAACTACTACTACTATAACTATTAGACCATTTAACAATGTTATTCAGATTGTTTGTGCTCTTTAAACATACATTTCCACACCATGACACCAAAGAAAAAGATAAAACAGTTTGCCTCAAAGTTCAAATTCGATCTAAGATATTTCTAAGATTGCAAACATACCACTGTCTGATCCCCTAATGGGTATATGTGTAGGCATCTAACATATGTTTAACTGAGGACTCCTCTGGGCTGTAGCTGGTGTTGTCTTGGAACTGACTAACAACAACAGGGTCATCTACATACAGATAGAGAAACTTATTCAGAACAATTTGTAGATATCTGCACCTGCAACAGTTTTCTCAACAGCACGTCTGCACTACTTACATATAGCTAGCATAATTTATATCCATGTAGCAGCTGCCATGCCCATCTACACACATGATACATCTTTTAAGGGGATATTGTCATAAAGATTGTTTTAAAGGTAAATTCTAACTGAAAACAAATTCTCTTTTTCAGTTTCCCAGTGGGTCCCAATTTATATTTTATTTTTGCATAACAAATGCTGGAGAATATGACTTAGAGTGGATATTAATATATATGTGATCTCACTGTCATTCAAATAATTGCCCTGAATCCTCTGGTTTGTTTTTAAATAATGAATTGTGACTAGGTCTAGTATTTAAGTAATTAAGTGATTAAAATTAATCACTTATCAGGAATGACTCAAGAAGAATGTGGTATGATATGAACTAATACGAGTGTCACATCGTTGATTTTTTTATGATATCTAAATCAAAAGCAGGATCGATGATTCTTTCTTTAGGTGATCTGTCGTTGTACTCTTCTTTTTGTTTGTGTGTTGAACAGTTTGTTCCTTTTTTTTGAAGAATTTGGAGATGTAAATTACAGTTATCAGGGTATTCAAAACCAATGGACTGTTAATCTTAATTAAGACTGGATCTCTTAATTCTTAAATGAGAACCGAATCATGACACCTTCTTAAACTAATCATTACCTTATTAGTATAGTAACTTATCATTATCTACTACATTATAGCCTAAAGTAATGATCAGTGATGATTAATAAATTATCACTTGTCACATTTTTCATGCAGTCTGGCCATTGCTTCACTGCTGTTTTCCCTTAATGTACTAGTGTATGATTTGTATTACATAAACACTACTGCCATACAAACCTGTTTCCAGGGACAATTAATGTCTCTAGGGTTGTAGTTGCTTAGCTTGCTCACAAGACGTCGCCATTATGCTGCCACAACAGAGGCTGTCTCAACTTCCATCATCTGACAGCCACACAGTTGTCTTTGACCCACATCCCAAAATATGCTGTTGATACTGACACCAAAGGATATGCACTAATACATGACCTACCCTTTGGCATGGCCAGTATGTCTTTAGGGTCAAACACACTCTGGTGTACTATGTAAAGACACTGTTACTATATTTGTGTATTGAGTGTAGACTTGTAGCATGCATAGTAGGTTATAATACTTTTACTGTGCAAAGCAGCTGAAAGCAGATCAACCTTCCGTGCTGTGTAACTGCTGAGAAGTAGGCTATCTTCTTGAACAAAGTCTATTTGTCAAATATTTGTCTTCAGCGGTGTTGCACAATAGCCCTGTGTAAACACACTTAATAAATGAACATGGTACAGGATTTAGGCTTATGACACTAACCTAAGTGTAAGACAGGATCATGTCACAATATAGTCACACATTTCACTGCATTGCAAACATCACACCTTTCATTGTTTTTCATATTAAGTCAGTAGCATGCATGTCTGAGCTTGTTTTATTTCTGCAGCTACAAACAGCATCAGACAGTGGATGCCTGCTGCTGCATGTATGTGTATGCTGCTCTTGGTGACAAACCCACAGAGAGGTTTCACCCCACTCTGCGGTGCCCCTCAGTCCTAAGCTTCAGTTTATTTTGAGTGTCTTGTTTTGGTTTTCTGGCAAGTACTCTAATGGTTGACTTTTAACATTCTCATAAATGTAGTTTTTGGCCACACCAGGCAGCATTTTTCAGTGAAATGCTCTACACTGTAAAAAAATTAACAACCCGCCTGTTATTTTATGTGTTATTCCAATAATGACAAACTAAAGTTATTTCCCTTTTTTTTTTTTTTTTTTTTTTTTTACAGAAAATTACTATAATAATTATACGGTATTTTTCCTGTTTTCTTAAATTATGTACAAATTTATGTAAAATTACGACAATTGCCTGTTATTAAATGTTTTGCTCGTTATATAAAGGTTTATCGCCATACTGACAACTTAAGATTTTCTTCTGCAATTTTAAGGTAAATCTCATTAGTTATATGTGGTTTTACATTCAATATAGAAAGGGGGAGAGAAAGACAGAGAGACACAGAGAGAGGGACAGACAGACATAGAGACAGAGAGAATAATAATAATAATAATAATAATAATGATTATTATTATTATTATTATTATTATTATTATTATTATTTATCCTTATTCACTTATTTTAAGAGAATCGGCAACAAAGGTATTTCCCAATTTTGGGATCAAAATATTTGATTTATAATTTTGATTCTGATCTTTTTTTGAGTTGTCCCGCTGAAACAATTGCTATTGGCTGTCTCACCGTGTTACTTTGAGTATGATTGGTCAATGTGACTGTCATCCAGGAAACTGGCCAATGACCACTGAGCGCGCCTTTATTTGAATGTACGTCAGTTTGAATGCTGCAGGACTTCGCCGCTACTCTGTCGGTCCCCTCGTAATGAATTACGTGGATTATTACCTGGATTATTTTACATCTGCACGCCAAATTCTTATTGAGTGAATCTGAGTTGTGGGATTTCAACGGAGAACAGAACAACAAAACAAAAACAAATTGTACTTGCTTGTGTATTATACAACAAGTAGGTCCGACCGAGCAATCTGATTGGTCAACTATACGTTTAGAATGCGCTTTAATCAGCATGACAGCAAACCTGACTAATCACTAAAAATATCATTCCGCCATCTCCACATTGTCACGTCCTGAAATATATAACATATAAACAAATGCGAATAAGTCCACTGGAAGTAGCTACTTTAATAAAGTAATACATCTGAATTTACAATTTCAGCTTTGATTAATGAATATTCAGTGTGTTACGGAACTGTTAATACAGGTGTGTACCTCGTTAATACAGGTGTGTAGGCTACCTCGTTTTTGTGAAGCACGTCGGAGATCAAACAGTTCAGTGAGCGCAGAGAAAATATTTTTAAAGACTAAAGGTCGACTAATATGGACTGAAAAGGAATATTTGGTTAGATAAAAACATGATGTTCATGTTGGAAAAAATTATAACATCGATCTTTGTTCAATACATTTTGACTTTTGGACTTTACAACGCTGTGGAGTTGGATCATCCTCCATCAGCTGTTCCAGTGAGTCGCTGATACGGCGCTAGCTTCAAAATAAATGTGAAGTTAGGAGGCCAATCTGTCCATGGAGAAATATATTTTTCAGCAGATATCTTAGTCACTACAAGACTGAACTAGCAAAGCAGTTTAGTGTTTATATGTGCGCTATTTATTCAGTTTGGGAAACTCCACGATCTCCATAAGCTTTGACGGGACTAGATAACGTCTTCGTTGCTAGGTCGTTACTAAGGCTCCGGCTACTTGCTGAAGTAGTGAACTGTGTTCCATTATACATAGGAGACTATTGCTGTGACTGATTGTTTTCCAGGTATTAGTCAGACCCCGTGTAGCTCCATAGAAACTGAGATCAGAACAGAAACGGCGAGCAAAGAAATGTTTCTTTTGAGAGCAAATCAACCCAAAATATGAATATCTTTTGATTATATATTTTATTTAAGTTGGTAATTGTTGTATAATCGCAATATTACACTCGAGGGTTAGCTTTAACTTATTAAGCGCAAGCTTAGGCAAGCGCCTCGGTCCTGACCGCATCACTGTCGTGCCAATAATGACGTTAAAGCTAACCCTCTGGTGTAATATTGCTTAAATAACTGACGGTTTTGGTGAGTGGTAACAGCCTTACTGCCTTCTGAAAATATGAATTTAAAAGTTATAATGTAGCCTAACTTCTGGTCACAACGTGTGTGTGTGAGAGAGAGTGAGAGAGAGAGAAAGAGAGAGAGATGACTGGTCTAATGCTATACTATTTGTCCAATTAAACAATCCTGATCAGTCTGAGAGACTGAAGGCTGAATGCTACCATCCTTATATCTCATCTGGTGTTCCTTTTCTAGTTGAGAACTTACTAGAACAAAGACATTTGATAAACATGACCTGTCCTGTCTCTGTCCTGGCAATTTTTGCAAAGGGCCAAATGCATAATTTGCTAAGATTGGCAGTTTGGTTCTCGGCTCCTCCAGTCCACCTGTTGAAGTGTCCTTGGTCAAGACACTGAATCCCAAGTTGCCATGGATGCTGTGCATCAGCGTGTGAATGTGTGTGTAAATAATTAGGGCTCCCTCATGAGCTCCCTCATGGGTTGGCACCCTGGTAGAGCCTGCCATCAGTGTGTGAATGGGTGAATGATAGACATGTATTGTAGAGTGCTTTGAGTGGTTGATAATACTAGAAAAGCACTTTATATGCAAGAACAATCCATTTACCATATTCTTCACTGTGTTCCTGTACTTCACACAACAAAGAACCTATAGTTGTGCATCACCTGTGTGATCATGAGAAGGCTGAAGAACCAGGAGTGACAAGATATCACCGGCTGCTGGGGTGCAAACTCAGGGACAGGTAGGCAAGCAGAGGCAGAACATACAGAGAATGGATTTGTTTTATGAAACCAAGTTCACATCAGTCATAATAAGAATATTATGTAAGAATGAATGTATGTGTGAGGCTGTTGAGTAATATTTTGCATGTCTATGTCTCCAATGGTAAGCTGGCTAATATTGTTTGTTTGTCTGTGTGTTTTCCCCTCATGATCCAGACAATATGGAAATGAAAAGTCTCCTGCAACAAGATCTTCGGAGCCAGTGAGTATTCATGTTATCCTGACATAAAGACTGTGAATGGATAATGTGCACAGACAGACAATATTGTACTCATCTATGCTGTGTATGAATCCAGTGGTGCCAAATGGTTAATAATGGTTAAACAACTTCTTTCAAATATGAAAATCTACATGACTTTTCCATCATGCTGGCCAGTAGTATCTGTAACACAATGGGAGTGCACAGTAATGTAAGTTGGCTGGTCTTTCCCCAAAGTTATCCAGGAAATAGCTCTGCAGTCCAGTGGCCACTTTAACATCCTTTCTGGGTAAAAACCTTTAACTATAATGTCTCATAGAAAATTTAAATGAAGTTTGTTTAAAAGAGTAGTTCACTTTAAATGAAAAATCAGTCATTACCTAACCCTCATGCTGAAAGAAGGTCAGGTTATTTTTTTCAATTCACAAAACACTCCTGGAGTTTCACATGAAAACAGCTTGCAACATCCTCCCAAACAACGGTGGTCAACAGCGGCTTTGTTTCAAACAAACGTATGTCGTAATCCAAGATTCCAGTCCTGACATGCCAAGTTGACCTGAAAGTCGTCATTTACACCATGTGTTAAAAAGAAATCCTCACTGTAGCTTCTTAGCTGGAAGCTGCGTTGACGTACACACTGTCTGATCTGTGGGTGTGGGTTTGCTTGACCGCAGTGCAGAGCTAAGAACCTGAGGATTCTTCAGTTGTTTTTTGCATTTAAAACGTAGTCACTATTTACTGCAGTTGTTGGGGACTGAATTTTCATTTAAAGTGAACTATAAATGAAATCCTACTTTCATCCTACTACAATCTTACTACAGCAAGGACCTTTCAGTAATAGTTTCTCTGTGTGTGTGTCCCCTCCAGGATCACCAAAGATCCAGACGATTACTGGCAATTTGGAGGAGGATTCTGATTTTTCTGCCTTTTCTGCTGTGTTGCACCTCTGTTACAGATTCACTGAGCTTTTGTGGTATGTTTTGATTTTACTTAATAATAAATACACTGTATAGTTAGGATTCTTAATTAAAACACTGTAATGCTTGTCCACAAATGTTATCAGAACGACCTTATACAGAGCCCCCAATGGTTAGGAGAATATTGTGGAAACAATATAGAACTTGAGTGAAAAATAAAATAAAATAAAAAAACACAAGACCACAACCCCCTTAGGTCAACAGCACAATTTGTTTGTACAGTACAGTTTGACAACAGTTTGTTGCTTTCTCTATCCATTTCAAAGGTGAAATCTTGACCTCATTTTGATAGAAATGCTAACAGAAAGACATTGAACACATGGACAAATACCATTTTTAGTTTTTCAGTTCCTCCTGGGGAGCTCTAAAGAACTGTTTGTGAATAATTGGTTGATACTGTAAATTTACATCTGAATACATTAAATAAAATGGTTTTAGAATCAGTAGTGGTGTGTACTTTATTTGTAATTAATTTCCCACGACATTTAGCATTGTCCCTTTATTGAAGGTGATCGATCATAATTATTTGGGAAAAAGCTGTAAAATAACGGTATTATCCTGCAGAACTTTTAGGACTGTCCCTTTATTGAAGGTGAATGATCATAATTATTTGGGAAAAACAGGGTGTCCGCGGGGTATTAAAAAGTATTAAAAGGTAGTAAATGAACTTAGTGAAAATTAAGGCCCTTAAAAAGTATTAAAAGGTAATAAATGTCTGATTGTGAGGTATTTTTTAATTTTTTAAAAGAATAGTATGTGATTTGTTGTAAAAAGTTCCCCAGAATTTATTACATAGACTGTGCAGTAGACGAGTTCTGCTACAGTAGAGTAGGAGAACTTGTCTGACAGAGTCTCCTGTTGTTGCTTTGTGTGTGACACAATGACTACTCTGGACTTTGTCCAGACATTAACGTGTGAAAACAGCATTCAGCGTTGCTCCCTCTCCTCCGGCACTGTGAGTTACCATGGTTACGGGAAAGCACAAAGAAGTTTGTGGTTAGTATGACGGTACAACATCACTGAATACTGAAAAGTTCTGTACATGGTTGTTTGCTGGAGTAAAACTTGAAACAAGCTTTGCACAAAAAAGTTTGATTTCATCGACTGAAAATTAGATTGAAAAGACAAAAAAGAAAAGTGTGAATAGAACAGCTGTTCCAAGCATCCTCCTGTAAAACACTGTTGGCCAAGTATACTTGATGTCTTCATTAGAGAACATGGTTATGTGTGGAGTGGTGCTGTAATCTTAGCCACTGTGTCATTTTTTTTAGCAGATGTCAAGTAGCGTAACTCAAATTATGTAGTTGGATCTATCTACAGTGTTCAGTTGACTGACCTGATGGGAGAGCAGCCATTAATATCAAATTTCTGGGCTGCTAGTCTGTCCAGTACACCGCTCCAACCAAGTCCCACCACCAGTCAAACTTCCACTGCAGCCATCGCATCTTCTCTGAAAGTCGCTTTGGATAAAAGCGTCAGCTAAATGACTAAATGTAAATAACTAAGGGATTGACAGTAACAGTGCGTGTGCCCTGTTACTGTCACTGTTACTGCCCTGTAATGTTTTTGCACATTATTTGAATTACGTTTTTTTACTTTAATTTTACGGTGTTTGTTTGGCAGCCGTAGCTGCCAGTCATTTACCGTTTTTTTTACGGGGTTTTTTCTTACCGTGTAAGGGAAAGACTACAGTAGTTCAAGAACAGTGGATCATTTATCAAGAAGTGAATATTGGACTTCATTGGTTGGCCAGAAATGTAGCTTTAATAATAATGTTGCTCTGTATTTGATATGTAAATAGCCTACTGTTGTGCTGTGTCCACAACTTGCTCTCAAGTGACCAGATGTCTCAGTTTGTCCCTGTTTCAAGCTATTTTATGACCTTTAAATTGCTAAAATGTCCCAGTTTTTTTAACATTCACAACCAAATGACCCCAGTTTTCGCCACAATTAAAATAATTAGAATATTATATTTGATTTGAATGCTTACATGCTCTGTCCCACACATTATTACCTAACTCAATATAAAAACATAAATAAAATGCAACAACACTAATTTGTCGGTGTGTGCGCCAATTAATATCATTGTCAAGGCTCTTGCTGGCCTATGAGTCATATGACGCTTGCAGCTCTCTCTGACAGAACCTGTTTGTATGCAGTATAAGACAAAGTCAGTCAGTTTTTCTGTAATCCTACTGACAGATAGACAAACAGATGGCAGCGAAAACATAACCTCCTTGGAGGAGCTACAAGGAGTAGGGTGTGTCTGACTAGAGATTATAGTCCATAAATATTTGGCCAATAGAGCTTTTTCACAGCAGCCATTTTGACATGAAATGAAGTAGGATCAACACAACTGTTTCCAAAGATACTAATTAAATTATTAGACCAGTGAACCAACATGCACAACGCCCTGCACCCTGGCTGTTTGACATGAATGGAACCAAACCATAACTATCACTGGTAAAACCTGTGTTTACCCTACTATGGGCCTAAAGCACTTCATGCTTCAAACCTTAAAGTTTGGGGTTACACCCTTATTGAACAAAAAACCAAACATCATGACACAAGGCATCATCAGAGTCCCAGTGTTATAATAATAATAATAATAATAATACATTTTATTTATAAGCGCTTTTCTGAGTACTCAAAAACACTGCTATAGTCCAGTCCAACACATGATGTCAGCTCTACAGTTTACTGCACACTCGACTCAGCAACCTCCATGCATCCATCATTTGAGGTTATTGGTTGGATGCTTGCCACAGAGACGTTTTCACTTGGGAGGCATCAGATGGGAAAACATTACAATCAGCACATAACTGAATCTGAAGTCACAACTACACTTGAGACCAGAGATCACTTTACACGGACAGTATTTAATGCCTTATGTTGAACTGTGCACTGATTACTGTTGATGCTAATACTTAAAATTCTATTATGATAAGTGTTTCCTTTTTGATAATTCAATTGCATGTGTGATGAGTGTTATTTCACAGCTTTTGTATGCAAGAGCTATGGGGTTGTGTTACAGCTTTCCTGGAGGTGTCTGTAAATTCAGTGGCGGAGAAGAGTGTTTTCTATACTATGTGGAGGCTTTGTCAATATCATAAAGACACAGGCTACCACAGGGAGTAGGTACTGTTGAATTGGACTTGAGGTGTGTAGGACGGTAAAGCAAAATGGAGGGGGGTGGGATTAAAGTGCACTAGTCCGCACATTAGAAACCCACACATTAGACTTGATGGCAACATTTTTTATCAGTATGACACAGCAGAATGCCTCAGTATGTATGATGTTACAGTGCAGTCATGCATGCATGTATGTATTGGTCTATCTAATTTTCTAATATCACATTAAGAGTTTCAAAACTGAGACACCACTAAACTATGGCCTGAGTGCCTTTTTATTAGCAGTCAACATTGCACTGGTATATTAACACTGCAACAAGTTTGTTAGTAGCCTTATGATAAATACACTCCAATGGTATGACCACAGCATAGGTCAAGATCAATTTTCATATGCTATAAAAGAACTGCAGAATACATCAAACAAATTACATTACATTTATAATGTGGTTGAGAGGCAGAGTGTGTTAAATAAAAAAAACCTGTACAGTAAAGGGGTTTGACAAATGTTGAACATCAGATAGTCAAAAGAAAAGAGTAATAAATCAATTGAGAGCAAGATGGGAGAGCACAGAGCAAACCCCATTATCAACCATTGCTCTTGCTGAGATATTTGAATTACAATGCTCAATGTCTTTCTGTGGATTTTAAGTGCATCTGTCCTCTAATTGATCTGGCCGCAACACGGCCACATTTCCTCTCTCGGCTGTGGCAGATTCATGGGAGTGTTTAGTGCATTTTGAAAGCACAGAATCAGACACACATACAATTAGCGAGAACGTCTCCTGGCAGCTTTCCAAATCTCTCTCACAGACTATTAACATTCTTATTGTATAGATAGAAATGTGAGTTACTGTACTGCAACTGTACTATCACAGAAAGCCTATTTTTCTGTATAAAAAGTGAAAAAACTGTATTCTCATAGTTTCAACATGCATAACTGCATTAGATTTTACAGCTAAATGCAAACTAAACAAAATCCTGCAGTAAGTATTTGATACTGGAAATCATCAGATTTAAATAAAGGTACCCTGTGGAATTTTAGTTTTAAGTTTTATTTTGTTTGTAAACGTGTATGAGAATGCAGGCAACTGAATACACAGTGGATTGTTTCATTATTTTCCAGTGAACGATTGGTTGTGGTAACATGTAGAGAAATGCACCTCATGCAAAATGTGGTGAAGGCGAGGCTGATAATTGCTGTTACCTGGCAAACAAAGATGACAACAACATTTTGGCAAATATTATATATAATGTGTGGAAGGACATGCAGTCAAAGATAGACACAATATGAGTGTTTAGCCCCAACTCATTTAGCTTTCCCAGTATCTTATATCTGTCCTACATCAATGTTTTAGCAGGATTTTAATTCAAGTCCAAGACAAGCTGAGTGAACACAGCTCAGTATCTCACAGGTTAGTAGGTGCCCTACAGCAATACTGCTGTTGGGTAAGTACATAGGAGGTTTAAAACACATAAAGGTAAATATGAGCTCTCTGCTGTTCTTCTATTTCCTCTCTTGGTGTAAATCTAATTTTCAGTGTCCTATCTTTCCGGTTCATTCAGACCAGAGGGTTTCAGGTCTCACTTTAGGCAACTAAAAATACTTCACTGAGCACTGAATCAGACATGTAGTTCTGGCTGCATCAGAGTCTTCTTTGTAGACTGACCCGATACCAGAAGACCACCCACATGCGTCCACTGGATTTCTAAAGAAGTGACGTGAAGCACTGTAGCGACTTTATAGTCGTGAGAAGAGAAGAGATGATCCCCGTCAAGGCACTGGATGAAAGCTGGAGAGTATATATGGTGTTAATGTAAACCCAAAACAATGTTTACGCTAACACTAGAATGCGTTATCCAAAAAGACTGAAAAAAATAAAAAACAAATATGATTAATTTGTCAGTTCAAACATGTGTCGTGGAGAATGGAGGCGAAGAGCCAGGTAGTATAACCAGCTGCAATTTCCTCACACCCTTGAGTGTCGTTCACATTCCTAGTTAACTCAGAGACGCCCTAAGCCTGCAGTTAGCAAGGCTTAGCCTGACAATTTAACTCAGATCCCTATAGAACTGGGGCTTGTGTTGGGAGTGTGTGGGCATGTGAGTGTCACAGTTTAACATTTATACATAACAATTGTGAATTAGCTAAATACGTTTTGTGGGAAACATAAGACTGTCCATGTGCCAGTTTATAGTGAACATGTGCAAAGTGTTCACTGTAAATGTTTTTTATTTATCTCTGACACAATGTTCACTCATTGCAACTAAACTATGATTAAGGTGCTAATGATTGGATGATAATTAATTAAAAGTTAAAAGTTCACTCCAGTATTATTCCACCATACTGGACTCACAAGAGAGCAATTTTGAAAAAGAAGACTGAACAAGTTAGAAGCAACAGAGGCAGATAGATAGAGGCTGCCTTTTAGTCCCCAGTATGGGTCAAGTTCCAAAAACACTGGATCCTGCAGTTCCCGTAATGCAACCACAATGCAGCTTCACTTGTGTATTTCTCAGCAGAGAACACTACTCTAGAGCCACAGAAGACATTTTACAACTGTTTTCATGGGCTAATAGCCTCTGAATACACTAAAATTTTCTTCACCGCATATAGCAGAGGTAGTGCAGATGTATGACGATGGAATGAGATGAAAATGAGATTGTTAAATTGTCCATTGTCCTTTGTGTCCTCTATGCGGTTAGGAAAACAATTTAGTCAATTCATGAACTTTTGCAGCCCCACTTCCTGCATTAGAACTAATTGTTGACCATAAAGCGTCAAAGACGAGGTTAGTGAATGGGTATGGTAGGCAATGAGTGACTGCCATAATGAATAATTTAATAAACAAACTAATGTTTGAAGGAAGAAATGGGAATTGTTCAGGATTGTTTAGATATATTGTTTGAACTGGTTGCAGTTGTTTTGGCCATTGATCTGGTCTTCTGGACTTTGAAAGCTGATGCATTGAGACGACTCTGTGCTCCACTAATGGGATATTTGACAGACATACAACCTTAAATGCAAGCAGTTCTCGTGTTTCCAGAAAGTGCTACCTAATTCAGACTCATGTCTGCATTCTTAAAAAAATACACATACTCATATGCACACATGAAGACACATTTAAAAGTATGCTTTCAGCTCTTTACCTCCTGCCTCTGGAAGAAAAACAAACATACTAGATTACAGCAATTTTCCATCCATTCCACTTTGATGGCCATGATAGTGACTCATAGCTCACTGTGAGAACTTGGACGAAGGAGCTTGCAGGTATCAACACATCCTTGATTGTTTGTACAGTGCTTAATCCTCTTTTCCCATCACATATTGTCCCTCAGTTCAAGCCTATCAAATAAGAGCTGACTTTGTAATAACCCACGCAGCAGATACTCAGCTACACTGCACTTTATCTTATTGATTACATCAATTAACTTTACCACCGCTGCCCCTCTCTCTTCTCACATTGTTTCATACATATGCACCAGTATCTGTGCTTAATCATTAGATATAGACAGTGGGCAAGGAACAGCCCTGCATCATTTACAGGCTGTGCTTTGTGTACCAGCTGCTCTGTTTCACTAGTGGGAGTGGTGAGAGTTTGGATACGTTACTCCTCCCATGTAAACTCTCTCCCTTACTCTCTGTTTTGTTGGGGTGCACCACTTCTGTTTCTACGGGCCAATCACTCTTTTATCTCTCCTAGTACACTCCCTTGCTCCCTCTCTCTCTCTCTCTCTCTCTCTCTCATACCCTTCTTTTGCTGCTCTCCTGTTTCCTGCTGTGTTTATTCATCTCTTCTTCAGGGTCATCTCACTCCCATTCCCAAATTGGACTACCAAACCAGTTCTTCAAGGTAAGAAACAAACATACCCTACTCTCTCTCACATGCATTTTCCCATTGACAAAATATTTCTGTTTCTCACCTGAATCTCTAAGCATTTCTTGTCATTGAGTTGATTTACTGGGTTGCATGCCTTGCTCTGCTGTGTATGCATGGGTTAGCTTTCAAGCACATTTCCGTTGCTCCTAAACCTCATGGAGACCAGTCCCTACAAGCAAAAGTGATAACATGCGCAAATATGTCATGTGGGTTATTCAATTCCCTGCTCCACGTGGCTGCATTTGTGGGCGTTGTTAGGGTTAGGGTTGAAGCTTAAATGCAAACTAGGCTTAGACATACTGATTTGTCTTGTTGACCCATAATTTATTTATTAAAACAAAAGAGGTTCTATTGAACTGTGTATTTTGTGAGTGAGTGGGTGGATAACAGATGGTTTATATTATTCTTTGTGTGTAGTTTTAGACCAGGCACCCTAAATGCAAGTTATTTAGCACAGTGTGAATGCATTAACAAGTAAACATATCATTGCTTTGCTCTATTTTTTTCTTTTGTAGAGGCAAAATAATTAATCGAAAAAAGTACACTGTAAGACTAGATGTTACAAACTAGAGGATTGTAAGATTTTTGTACATACTCTGCAAAATACAGAGTTTAAAGAGTGAGTAACTTTTGAGTAAAACTTAAGAACTGGCTTAACTTGTTTTTACTGTGAGTGTCTCTACATGTTTTTACAGCAGCCAATTTGTGGTACAATGCAAATTTGAGCTTAATCTGTTCAGTGTAATGTTAATTGTAATGAAAACAAAACACAAAAACATGAATACTTGATGTGGAATGTGTTGGACATTGGATATTGCTGCTATGGTCAGCTATTTCCCTTGTGTTCCTTTTATGTATTGTGTCTTAACATGTGCAATTGTGAAATGCTGTTACAATGGACAGCCACTTAGAGATATTTTTCCTTAACATCAATGAAAAAAACAAGTTTTACTCAAAAGGCGCAAATAATTATGTTAGTTATAATCATAGTTATTATTTCAAAAACTTAAAAAACAGTAATATTGCTAGTTTGGAAAAAAAAAATCAAACTTTCTCACACAACAGTGAAGTGTTGAGCAGACTAAACACCGCATCTGTCAGAGACACGAGACTGCTTGTCATGTCTCCAGGTTGTAATCACACCTTGTCTAACAGATTTGACTTGCTTGTTTTCACAGACGTTGCTGTGGTAACTCTAAATGCTGTAATTTAAAAGAATAACACACTATATCAATGTGTTGTTACAGTCTGCTGACAACGGAATATTTATTTTTTGTTTGATATGGCTTAAAAAAGATATTCAGAGAGGATTAAAATCAAGATATAAGTGAACAATAGAAAGGGCAGCAAAACAATGTGGTACTGCTTTACCAACTGTAATCCAACTGTCCAATAATTATTATGACAAGGTTGAGACAGCACTACCTTGTAGTTATAGACTGGCACAAGATTGTAATTATAATGTTGCAATCACTAATGATCACACATTACTGAACAGACAGCTTAATGTGGCAGTTTCAACAAGTTTAAGCAACGGATGGTTGAATAATATCTATTTTCTATTTTCTTCCTTTTACTGTTTTAAAATGACATCACTCCTTGCTATCACATAACATGACATTTCCGAGCTTAGTTAAATTTATTAGGGTGTAGATGACTGTGTGGAAACTAAAATAAACCAGAAAATTACACTGAAAAAGTTAGAGGATATGTGTGTGTGTTTAGGGATGAATAGCTGTGTTTCCTGTTACAGACTGCGTGAGACCTGTAGTAGCAACCATATTGAGCATGTTTTTATTACCACAAGGGATTCTGACATGAAAACAACAGTCTGGCATATTAGAAGTATTGTTTTAAGTTGGTGTGTATATAAATGTTCTCCACCAAAGCAAACATTCCTTTCTGGAACTGATTATTCATTTGTGACATGAACAAAGCATTTTCTGGCTGGTTTATGAACAGGATCAAATTTGACTAAAGAAATCTTTCTCTGAGGTGCCATTGTCTGTAGTAGAACAAAACGTCTATTTTTAATATTTTGGGGGTGGCTGTGGCTCAGAGGTAGAGTGGGTCGTCCACTTATCAGATGATCGGCGGCTCGATCCCCTGCTCCTCCAGTCTGCATGTCGAAGTGTCCTTGGGCAAGATACTGAACCCCAAACTGCTGCGCCATCGGTGTGTGAATGTGTATGAATGGTTAGCTCCTAAAACTGATGAGCAGTTGGTGTGGTGTGAATGGGTGAATGAGATATGTAGTGTAAAAGCGCTTTGAGTGGTCGGAAGACTAGAAAGGCGCTATATAAGTACTGTCCATATAATGTTAGAATTTAATGTCTGGCTGCTTCTCGATAGTCATTAAAAAGTGTTTAACACAAAACAAACAGAATCATCTTCAAAACATGGTTTCCCTCTCCAGTGGGTTGGGTCCAGTTGTGGTTATTGTTATTATTATACACCCATAGACTGCCCTTCCTGATGGCCTGAACAAGTTCTGCCATTAATCATTAATTTAATTTGTTTTCAAGAGATACCCATGGACAGGAAATAATACAGTTTAACCCAACTATTTTTAGCAAAATTTGCTCAGTGGTTGTTTAACTGTACTGTTGAACTGCACTGTTCTGTTTCCTCTTGCTGACTGGCAAGCCCTCAAAAGCCATTAACTCTATTTTTCAATGAAATGACACCTCCCAAAACTCTCTTAAATCACACTTCAAATCAAATCCTATTCTTTGTTTCCTTTTATGTGTTTGTCAAACATGGTGGGATTCTCTTAGTCCATCAATACTATTAACGCTGCCAACATCTTTTCCAGCTTAAAGTAAATAAAGTGTACTATTATTGCTTATCATCACTTTTCAAGCATCTTCACTTGTCATCACTTTGAGAGATAGAATGCTTTTAGTGAGAACCATACTGTCTTTTTTTACCCATTTCTTGCCAACAGGAAATGGCCTCCAAGCAGCCAATGGGCTACAAGTGTCTCATAGCACTAGTGCTGCTTGTCCTTTTGGCCAGTATCGCTGCCCTTGTTGCTGTTGCTGTCATCCAGGACACCTGGAGTTCTAAAGAGTACAGCATAGAGGTGAATGCATACACACACAAATACACAAGGATGCACAAATAAACTTGTGGGCACTTGTTAATTGGCTGTAGATTTTCTGCACTTTAACAAAGTAATAGTACAATAACAATATAACAATATACAATATAACAGTTAGAGATAAACAGAGTCAGATACACAAACACATACCTCAGCTCCCACACACTCTGAGTTGTGAAATTGATGCCAGATGTTATCCAGATGTCGGGGCTAAGGTAGGGGGTTTTCTCATCAGTCAGCTAGGTGATGGATGGTGGCCCAGATGGACCATGTGTGTTTCTTTTTAAGGGGTGCTGGAGAGGTGGTGGAGCGTGCAGCAGCCTCTCTGTAGTTAAATTCAAATAAAATGTTTCTTCCTCTTTTCAGTATGGCATAGTGATAGACTCGGGTTCATCTCGTTCTAATGTGTTCCTGTACGAGTGGCCAGGGGAGAAGCAGAATGAAACAGGAGTGGTGACTGAGAAACAAAATTGTAGAGTTGCTGGTAAGTCACTGTGTCGACAACAAGAAGAACACATTGCAACTCTTGTATGTAAAGCTCAACATTTCCTACAATTGAGTTTAAAAAAGTGATGGATGAAAGAAAAAATATGGATGTCCTGATGTAATGAAAACATTTTGAAAATTGAGACATACTCAATCAACCTTGATTCAAGTGACCAAGTTAAGAATGTTATTCAAAAAACAAATGTACTGTGCTTTTAGTGCCTGCACTCAAGAATATGATTTTAACTTGGTTCTGTGCCCACAGGTAATGGTATCTCAGAGATGAACGTTGACCCAGAGAAAGATGCACAATCGTGGCAAGGATTCCAAACCTGCATGAACAACATCACCAAAGCCATTCCTGCTGAAAAACGCAAAACTACACCTATCTATCTGGGAGCTACTGCTGGGATGAGACTGCTACAGTAAGAAAGTGTTGAAATAAGTTAGCTTCTAGGTGTTCTTTTACCATTACTTGTAGTGCAAGAGTGGAAGGATCAGAGAAATTAAACCCCTATCCACGTACCACATGTCTTTCAGCAAAGTCACCAGGAAGAAGTAATGACATGTTGAGACTGCACAGTGGTGCAAAATTCAAGAACTCAGATGCTGTAACAGTATAGCTGGAAAGCCCAAATATGGAGTTTCGCATAGTTACTTACATGAGATGCTTGAGAGCTTTAAAGGTTATAAAATTCATGCTCATACTCGTCCTAGGGCTGATTTGATCCTTCACTTTGCTCTACAGTGTTGGGGTCAAAATTTTCACTGGTTCAACAAGACACTTTAATGTAGAAAATAGATAGAAGGTCAGAGCAAATTTCAAAAGGTTTGTTTTGTTTTGCTTGGCATGCTTTTATTTTAATAGAGTAGAAGTATAAATACTCCACATACCTCTCAGTCTAAATCCTAATTGATGTTGGTATTGTAGTAGAGATTATAGGAAACAACTAGTTGGGCTCTGTCCAAATGTAAAGTGACTTCTTGTAGGTAACCTCACATTTGTCTACCCCAATATGTAACCGTGTTTTGTTTTCTGTAAAGCTTAACAGATGAGATATAATGTCTTAATTAGTGAGTTGCCAGCTAGGATTTTTGTTACTACTCTTTTTGTTGAGCCAGAACTGTTCTTTTTGCTTTCACTCTTTATGTTAAGCCAAGCTAACTGTCTCCTGGCTAATTCTACACTGTAGCCTCATATGTAGTGTACAGACATGAAAGTGGTATCAATCTGCTTATCTAACTGGCAATAAAGTGGAAAAAGTGTTGCTTTAATGACACTGATTCCATTTTCACTACTACTGATTACCTCTGTTTCTACTAGGATCTGTAATTTGTTTCTTTTTCTGCTTTGCTGTAAGTGAGCAGGATGAACAGAGGTCCAATGCAATCATGGCAAATCTCACAAGATACCTGAGCTCTTTGCCTTTTGACTTCAAAACTGCTTCCATCATTAGTGGTCAAGAAGAAGGGCTGTATGGGTGGGTCACTGTCAACTACCTCATGGGAAACTTCCTAGAGGTAAGACACTGGTCTATCTGAAGAATGCTGCTTCACAAACAGGGCTGTCACATGGCTCTTCATAGACTAACCTTCTACATTATATTTGCAGAAAAACCTGTGGAACACCTATGTTCACCCAGAAGGGGCAAAGACTGTAGGGTCCATGGACCTCGGTGGAGCATCAACACAGATCGCCTTTGTGGTCCCGGATGATCTCAAGGGCCCTGACTACATGCATGTCAAACTGTATGGTTATCCTTACAGTGTGTACACACACAGTTTCCTCTGCTATGGCAAAAATGAGGCTGATAAGAGGATTCTGGACAAAATAATCCAAGTATGAAGCTTTTCTTTTTGCATTTAACATGTGTGCATGTGTGTACAGAAGGAATTGTGTATAACTGAAGGTCATATCTCCCAGTTATTATAAGAGACGTGGTTCTACTCTGAGCTTGTACAGTAAATGTTTCTATGTTTGTGTTTAAGTGCTTGTGTGAGGTGCATGTGACAGTGGGAATGTGTGCTTTTTCTGCATACATGTGCAAACTAAAAGCCATTAATGCCCAGTTAAGAATTGATCAGTGAACACTCCTGAATTGCTAACAGGCAAAAGGAGATCAGTCAAGAATGCATTATATCATTAAGAATATTGATCAGATCATGACTGTCATCAAGGTAGTCTGTGAGAAATGCATTATATCTGGCAGCTTATAGTAAACTAATAGTAATTGTAGGTGGAGAAATATGCTATGCTGTAAGTATATGTTATGGGTACAAATTTGCAGCAAAGTCTTTGTATATATTGTTCACTTTAAAGTTTGTATTTATATCAAATTCTGTATGTGATTAAGTAGAAAGTAAAAAATGATTTGTATATTTGAAGATGATGTCTGTAGATGCCTAAGTAATACTGTCCAAACTCCAAACTTATCCTCCCACATGTCTTCCTGTCCCTCTCTTACTTAGAGTTTTTATTTCCTCCTCATCCTCCAATTCTTGTTTTGACATTTTCTTCCCCCTCTTGACCTTCCAGGAATCCTCTGACCCAGCCTACATTGTTAACCCCTGTTACGCTGAAGGTTACAACATCACCATGAAGGCCTCGTCCATCTATAACTCAGAGTGCACAGAGAAACCAAAAGACTACAACCCTGATCAAGAATTCTTCATGGTGGGAGAGCCCGACTCAGAAAAGTGCAAGAGCATTGTGAAGTCCATATTTGATTTTAAGACTTGTAACTCAACTCAATGTTCCTTCGATGGGGTTGAACAGCCACCCGTCACTGGAGATTTTATGGTAACACACAGTCAAAGTAAAACACACGTAAGAAGAAAGATGAAGATGAAAAAGAAAAATGTACCATATGTTTCTACTGTTCTTGCCAGGCATATGCAGGATTCTTCTTCGTTGCCAGGGTGCTGGGACTGGTGGGCACATCACAAATGGATCAATTCAACACCTCACTTACGGAATTCTGCAACACACACTGGACAGTGGTAAGTTCTTCCTAATAAGGTAGCGTTTTTATTATTATTATTATTTAAATCTTAGTTAAAATCAGTCTTGATCACACATTGTTTTCTCTAACTTGTCTTGGTCTTAAAGTCTATCATCTATAAGATTCATATTTTATTAGCATTTATTTTCATTCATTTATATCATTATTCTGCCTAATCACATGTTGCATGCTGATCTCTTCTTCTCTTCCTTGCAGTTAAAGAAAGAAAAGCACTGGATATCTGAAAGATACCTTAGGACTTACTGTCATGGAGCTCACTATGTCTTCACTTTGCTGACAGACGGATACAAGTTTGAGAAAGAGACCTGGAAAAACATTAACTTCGAAAAACAGGTTAGTTGAACAAAAAGACACTCCTTGCTCACATTACTGCCTTCTGCTGTCCTCTATATGGCCATGGAGCTTATATTCTTAAAATAATGATCATATTATATATTAAGGTAAACATTAAGAATACAACATCAGAATCTGTCAAGGCAGTTTAATGAGAGTTTCTGGGCTTTAGCTGTCAAAAGTCCTTTGTGTTCACAGGCGTTTAACACAGTTTATTATACACAAGTGTGAACGAGGCCACCCGCTGGGACCCATTAAAGACGGATGGCTGACATACCAATTGTCTGCATTTAAAAAGTTGAGGCCAGAGTGAAAGGCATGCAATGTATTGCTCTGGGACACCCTGAGGACATGGAGCGCCTCTCACAATCAAACTCCCTCATCAGAAGGGAATTCCTTGTCTGTGACACTCAGTGTACCACTCATGAGTCATAAAGACAGATAACAGCTACAAAGGAGTCGCACATTAGAGCCATAGTTTCCAAATTGCATTGCGGTTACCCTTTAGACTTGAACATAATCATTCTTAAACAGATGGTGATGCTCCAAATTTCCAAGGCTGCCAACAACAGTGTCAGTGTGCTGTTTAGTGCCTTTGGGGTGTCTGGAAGTCTAGAGGTTGGTAGGTCCTTGTAGAGGAAGTTACAAAACAGGCACAATTAGATTTTTTTTTTTTTTTGCAGGGATGTTCTTTGGGTGTTATGCCACATAGTTTTCACTAGAACTGTAATTATACAACTTCATGACAGGGCTGTTTCATGTTCTCATGTTCTCTAGACACGTAAAGTGACGTATTAGCTGACTGGAAGCATGCACCACTGACAAAATACTGTGTACAGTATACTTCTCTTCTCTTCTCTTCTCTTCTCTTCTCTTCTCTTCTCTTCTCTTCTCTTCTCTTCTCTTCTTTTCTCTTCTCTTCTCTTCTCTTCTCTTCTCTTCTCTTCTGTATTCAGGTAGGGAACACCAGCATTGGTTGGAGTCTGGGCTACATGCTGACTATGTCCAACATGATCCCGTCTGAAGAGAAATATACATACCCCATGACAGACCCCGTCTTTGCCGGGCTTATCTTTCTATTTTCAGGACTAACCATCATAACTTCTGTCTTAGTTTTCATCATCCTCATTCGCATCTGCTACTGAAAGTGCAAGTTATAAAGCGAATGATCAGCCACTGTGGGGCTGCGGTAATCCTGTAAAGTAGTGCTACAGTAGCATGTGCCAAGACATCTATACTAAAAGTAACTAATGAAAAATGTTTTGTTGTTGTTGTTGTTTTCAGCCTGAGCCATTTACAGCCTTCTATTTCAATTATTAAGTTTTCATTTTGTAAACCTCCCACTGTGTATTTGCTAGTGTCTTTGAGCTAGCTTCACATAAGAGACTGGTTTTATTGAGATAGCAAAAAACACATTTTTTAAGATTTTGTACCTCAGGGAAATGCACATAGATTTAAATAATGGGATCTTTTTACTTATTACTTTTTCAAGATCTACTAAATTGTTGTTTTACAGCAAACACAGCAGTTTATGTACACATTGTTGTAATGAGATTCTATATGTGCATTCACACTTGCATGATCACATACATACATACATACATACAAAGATTCTCAGGCAAAAGCATGAATTATTCACTCACTGATTATGTTTCATTTATTTTCCCTATATTATTTGTGCAATTGCACTGAGAGTCAGTGCACATTACATACAAAGTGACAACACTTTGACACCATTTTATTATAGTTAATGTTTCATAATAGAAGTAAAAAAAACAAAAAAAA
Organism: Sciaenops ocellatus; assembly: GCA_033000465.1. Lineage (NCBI taxonomy): Eukaryota > Metazoa > Chordata > Actinopteri > Sciaenidae > Sciaenops > Sciaenops ocellatus. Next base: position 11,478,628 of record CP136885.1, on the reverse strand, counting down.
AACAACAATATACGCATTTGATGATAAATTTGCACCAGGAAAATATGATGTTAGATTTAAACATTGGGCAGAAAAGGGAATTACAGCCATATGTACAACTATTAAAAGAGGTGAAATGAAAAGCTTTCAAGAGTTAAAGAATACACATGATCTAATGAATCAGGACTTATTTAGATATCTTCAAATGAGGGACTATTATATCAAAAGTATTAAAACAACAGAGGATAAAATACATCCCATCATAAAGCTACTTGTACAAGCTTATAGTCAAGCTATTCCGAAGGCTGTGGCGGTTCTGTATGGCTGTTTGATGAATTCTAAAACAGATTCAACATTATATGTTAAAGCCAAATGGGAAAGGGAGCTGGGTGAAGAGATTCCAGAGGGGATATGGTATGATATGTGGAAAACACACCAAATTACAACACACTCTCTGAAATGGAGGGAATTCAGTTGGAAGAATTTAATTCAGTACTTTATTACACCTAAAATCAAAAGTAAACAGACAAATGCTCAACAGCCATGTTGGAGATTATGCAACCACATGGATCCAGACAACACACACATTTTTTGGAACTGCACAAAAATACAACCCTTCTGGGGGAATGTTCACTCAGTACTCTGTGATGTTTTGGGATATGTGATTCCTAAATCTTGTCTTGTATTGTACCTCGGTCATTTGGAGGGCACCGTGCATGTAGGAGATCTTCTGGTGGCTGGGAAGAAGACCATTACTAAGAACTGGCTTAAGTCTGATACTCCAAGTTACAAACAGTGGATGTCAATTATAGACGATATACTGGTGATGGAACATCTCACATATAAGTTGAAAATGAAAGATGTTTTTATTAAAAGTTGGGGGAAATGGTTGACATATAAAGGAAGACATGATTAATCAGATGGCTGCTACACTTAGTAACACAATTTCACACAGGCTCTGTTCTTTTTGTTTGTTTCTATTTTGTTTTTTTTCGTTTTTCACTCCATACGATGGTGGTGATTGTCTTGTACTGTTTTGTCTACACTGGAAACTAAATAAAGATTGTTAAAAAAACAACAACAAAAAACAATATACAACAATATATATATACTTATACTGAATGAAACCCTCTGTAATAAATAATGTATTGAATGTGCAAAGTGCCATTGTTTCATTCATCATTTCATGATATTGCAAACTAAATACATGTTACAGACAGCAGCCAAATAGTCTCTAAAAGCTATTTAGAGCTACAACAGTTCCAAGTGTTGTTTTCAAACACATCATATTTATACACCAACCTTGGGGAGTAGTTTGAGAAAATGACACCATTAGATTAAAATATAGTGTTGAGGATTAGTGCTGTCAACACTGGCAATCTGCACATTCCCACTGGTCATTGCATCTATACTTAGTGTTGTTTATATATAATGAAAGATGTCAATATGTATCCTTTGATGAGGGATTTATTTCAATCAGCATAGTTCACAGATTCAAAGAGCTTATGACCACATTATGATCTTTTTTTTTTTTTTTGGCTGGCTGAGAGGGAGTAATGAATTTAACTGCCTGAGCTGTGTATTACTTGATATGTACATTCATAAGATTTAAATCGGGAGGTAACAGGTAGGTGGCAGGTATATTTCTGTAGTGAAAGAAAGTAATTTCTTTTCAGACAGAAAAAAGCATGAATAAAAATGTGTCTGTCTTTTGACATTTTGTATCTTGTTCTGTAATATTGTTTTTGCACTGGAGAGAATTATGCATGATTCTCATGTAATCCACTGACTGTGTTGGTCCTGTTTTGATAATTTTCTCTTTATTCAGTATACAATAAACGTATCCACTACCTGAACCTTTTGTGGTTGTTGTATGAGATTGAGGCTACTGTGTTGCTTCATACCTTAATAATGAAATTATCTGAGCTCACCATGTTACTTCATTTACTACTAAACACATTAGTCAGTCGTAACTCCCCCTTTAAATCTAACTTGTTTACTGAGCCTGTTCAAATTTAAATGCCTCTGATTCATCAGCTGTAAAATCGCTGGTGAAAATCATAAACAAAAACACATGCAGCACTTCCTCCAATAAACTTTCACACCCTGTCCCATATGTTGTACTACAGAGCACTCTAGTGGCACTGCTTTGCATCTGCAGAATACACAAGAATAAGAGTGTTGAGTGTTTGAAACATTTTTTTATTGAAAGATTCGTCTAAAAAGAAAACAAAAAGAAAAGAGACATTTGAAACTACAGCAATATCCACTTCTACAGACACTCTCAGAATCACAATTTGAAAGACATGGGAGGCATGTGACCAAGCAAATAAAAAAATAGCATCATCAAAGTTATTTCTGTTGCATCTTCTTTTACACACCTGTACAAAAAAAAGATCTCATAAATATTACTTTTGTTCTCGCTTTCTCTACTTTCTCCTCTTTCAATAATTTATTTTCCTATAGAGGTTTGTATCTGCTTGATTTTGGTTGAACCATGCTTTTTCTATGTGTCTGTCTGTTCCTCCATCTCCATTAGCTTCCTTTCATTGGTGGAGGGTCAGGTAGTTGGGGCTTCAAGGGTGTGACCCGTGTGTGCGCCTGTTGAAGTCCATAGAGTATTTTCTTTTCTTTTTTGTTCTGATGCTCTTAAACTCAATACAAGAATTGCAGATTTTTTTCTGATTTTTCTAAGAACAGAGTTGTATGTTTTTCAGGGGTTTTTTTGTTTTTTTTTTGAGGGCTGTAACCAGGAACATGTCTCTTCTTTCACCTAGACTCCACTTTATTAAATTTTATTAAAATGGTCAATTGCTGTCATTCTAGAGGTGCACCTCTTCCACACCCACCCCAACACAAGACAACCTAAATCCTCAAGAATGAAAAATATTTAGCAGCTAACACATCACAATAAATTCTCAAAAAATACAAAAAAAGGCAGCACAAAAAGAAAATGGAAAACAAAATATCTCTCCTCAAACTTTTAGAATATACATGAACTGTAATTTCGTTCAACAGAAAATGCCCATTCCTCTAACAGAGATCATCGGCCTGCTCACATTTTAAATGGCTTGTGTTTGGCAAGACAGTGGCGTAAAACAGTTTGCTGTCTGGACTGAAACTATGCATTTCAAAATAATTCAATTTTGGCTTCCTGTTGTACTGACTGACAGCATCTCAGTGTCTGCATTTGGGATTTGAGATTGGTCAATGCAACCAGAAGAGGATGTATACACAGAAGTACACACCAATATTCCACAGGATATAATACAGTTTCAGCCTCTTTAGCACTATTGTACCAACTCATTTCCAATAATATACCTACCTCTTCCACTTTCCACAGGGTGTCTGGACCCCCGACAGATGTTACAGCGCCGCTTTGGATCATCACAATATTTGATCATGTCACAAATAAAATATCACATTCTTCTTGTTGAGGCAGTTGTGTTACAGACTGCATGTTCTCAGTCACCGATAAAATCATCGCACACAACAGCATGAGAAGCAAGAAAAGTCTAACAGAAAAAGCAACATAAGGAAGATCTCTTCACTATCTAGTTTCTTCATCTTTGGTATAAAATATGCCACCTGTAGGCTGCTTTTGTTCAACAGTTAAGAAAGACTCAAGAAACTGTCAACAGTTTTACTAAAACTATTGCTTTTTGCACATTTAAAAATCCTAGCTTTTCTTTCTGCTTCTTTGTCAAAGTCAGAAATGTTCCTTTTTTTCTTTTTTTTTTTTGCAGTGAGACAAGCAAAGCAGGCAAAGCAACTTTTTGACTGTAAAAAGACTGCAATTGAATCCCCAAAATATGAAAAATAAAAATACAAATACAAATGTGATGGAGAAACAGAACTTTTATCCCATGATGAACTGCATTTACTAGGAAGCAGTGGATTGACCCATCCCACAAGTCGCATTAAAGAAGTTTTTTTTTTCCCTATTGACCAACATCAGCTGCACTGCACCACATAATTTAAAATCATCATCATACAAATACAACCTTAATTTTTAATCCTGTACAGATAGCTTTGTAGATTTCATCTCTGAGGTTCTGAGAAGTCTCCAGGAACCTCTCAAATCATTCAACCACTCTCTTTTTTTAATAATTCAACACTATGGAAACTTTTTTCCCAACTTTGAGAAAATTAAGGCAATAAAGATTTACGAAAACATTGATATTCTAGAAAACTACTCAAATAATAAAAAGAATGAAAATAATGTCGCTTAATATCAAAGGAAGACAATCTGTTTTTTTTTCTAGACTTTGCTTCCTTCCTTTTTTTTAATAAAAAAGTCTGAAAATCTACCTGCACATTCAAATGTTCTTTTTTCTGTACAGCTTGTTGGTTGAGTTTAGATTTCAGTCTGTCTTCTCTTTTTCCTTTGGAGGCAAAGTCCAGTCTCACAGTGAGAAATGATAAACTCAAAGTTGCAGACTGCGTTTGATTTCATTGTCCTCAAGTTCAGAAAACCATCATTTCTTTTTTCCTCCTTTTCTTGGTTCAACCAGGTAAGAAATATAATTGATTTTTTTTTCTTCATTTTGTCATTTATTTGGTGCCTGTGCACAGTGGAAGCATTCTCCAATCAGTGTCACCTCTTTTTTTTTGTCCCCGTTTCATTTTGATCCTCTCGGTGTCTCCAACGCCTCAGTGCAGTCCTTCTAAAGGCAATGCAGCAATGATTCCTACCAATCTTGTTATCTAAAGGAGACAGAAAAACAAGTCTGTGAAAAAAAGGGTGACCGAGGAAACTGTTCACAATGTTACTGTTTCTAAAGCAGGCACAACATTCTTTGTCCAACCGCTGTGTTTAAAGGAAATCATCGGCAGCTTATCTAGGAGGCAGAAAAACAAGACGAATAAACACCTGGAGGAAGATAAAAATGGGAAGAGACTGTTTTACAAGCAAAGGTTGACACGTTCCTTGACCAAAACAACACAGCAACTAACTTAACATTTTGTCTGTGCAACAACTATACACTGCAGTCTTCTGTGGCTAATTATATATTGTTTAACTTGTAAATTACAACCATGACAAACACTACACTTCATGATTGTAAGTCGGAGATTGTTTGATGTCTGTCTCTCTAGTCATTTCCATGAACGCATACTAAACGAAAAATCTTAAAATGACTAGCTCGACATCTGTTCCTAAGCTATGCGCAGTGACTAGTCATGCTATCGGTCCCATTGTTTCCAGTCCTCCATTCTTCCATTCCTTAACAAGACATAAAGGGTTCTAAAACACTAGAGGACAAGTATTTTTAAGAGCGGAAATCCAGCTATGTTAAGAATGGAATCCTTTAACTTAACATTTTTACAATGAAATTACTACCAAAGTGTCACATAATCAGAGTGTGTCAAATTGTGTTAAATGTGTCAAGTGTCAAATGATAGGTCTCTAAAAATGAATCTATTAAACCTTTAAAAATGTTCCATTTTGAATTAATGAGTTGCCGTGTATTTGTAATATATATATATATATATACATACATACATACATACATACAAACACACACACACATATATATATATATATATATATATATATATGTGTGTGTGTGTGTGTGTATATATATATATGTGTATATATATATATATGTGTGTATATATATATATATATATATGGCATTTCTAAGTTATGTTATCACATAAAGTGTTGCATACTTCCAGAATCCCACTCTGGCATCCATCCTCCTTTCTACTTGGCATCTTCTTTCAACAGAACTGCCAGTACTATTTTTGGCAATTTAAAACAACGGAACAAAATTTAAATAAAACTTGACAGTGCAGCTCAGGAGTAATATAGCAATAAGTCTATAGCAGCTGCACAGAGAGCATGCAATACAAAGAAAGATGTCTATTTACAATACTCACTTAGACTGCTGGTAAGAGTACGCTGTGGCATGATCTCCTGTATTCTCCACTGATAAAGGCTGCTGCCCACTGGCGTCCTGTGAGGTGGGGGCGGCTGTCTGCGGAGATGGGTCTGTCACCACACCCTGACACCAGAAGCACAGTTACAGAAACAAGTCAGATATGAAACTATCTCTTACTGTTAGAAGGTTTCATTTTAACAACAGACAAGTGAGGTGAACTGAGGAGTCTTTGTTCCACAAAGAACTAAAAGAAAGTTTGCTGAGAATATCCAGAAAGTTTGGCAAAGACAAAAATTCACTTGGTATTGATTAAAAGTCAAGGGGTCAACTTCTTTTGGCAGACTCTGTTTAATTTCTGGTGCTCATTTTAGAATTCTATAATAGTTCCTCCGGCCTAGCATCTAATTTATCTGAGAGGCACAATATAAGAGAATATTCAAGTCGATATTTGAGCCACGTCAGCCCTGTAAAGCCTGTATATAGGCTCCTGTATGAAGTTGGTACAATAAAGTCAATAAACAACTACTTTTTGTCCTTACTTCCACTGTGATGGCAGAGGCAGGCACTGCAGTGTACTGGGGAATGTAGGTTCCTTGCATAGGAGCAGCGGCTGCAGCGGGCATATACTGCAGAGAGAAGATGGAGCACGGACAGTTTTATAATATGGGCACAAACAATACAGTATGTCCTCTGGGGTGTCTGGGTTAATAGTAATATCTGACATTCCCTGAAACATTTCATAATACATTACATAATAGTCTAGCTTGGTCCTGGGGTCACTGCACATATCAGTTGTGTGCAAACAGAAAAAAGCAATTTCTGTCTGGCTATGTAGTTTCAGCTGTGAGAACATTTCAATTAGAGCTGAAAATTCTACTAATTATATAAAATTAGATTACAAATCAAAAGATGAACACGAATGCATGCAGAGCAAGATGGTTTGGAGGAGGTAAAAGCTGAGACTCACGGTGCCTGTAGTGCCCAGAGACAGGTGGTTCATCTGCTGGGTGAGAGGAGCCATTACACTGGAGGGGTGAAGAGACAAACTGGGCTCTATGGCCGCAGCTGGGGTGATCACAGCACCCTGAGGTAGGAAGGAAGAACACATGACAGGCTGGACAATAGACATTGTTGGACAAGGAAATCAAACTGTTTTATTCAGTCATTATATGACAAACAAACAACGGGATCCATGAAACAAATCAAAAACACTGTTTGAAAGGTGGCTTAACTAAAACAATTCACTGATCACAGCAGGTGGAATATGAGAGAAGACTAAAGAGGGAGACATGTAGAGATGAAGGGCTATGAAGGAGAGAAAGGGAATTAGAGCTGGATGAAGGAGAAAGTGTAAGAGGCAATGACCTTAAGCTAACACAAAACTAAAACTAAATCTGAAACTAAGCTTTTGTAAGGGGCTGGATTTGTAGATAGAGAGTGAAAGATGGATAAGAGGGATCTAAAGGGGATGGAGTTGTTTGGGGAACGGTCTTGGGGAAGACACTTATTTGCTTCTTTGCCGAGAGGTAGATCAGAAAATCGATACCGCTCTTCTCTTAACGCCAAATATGAAGCTAAAGCAAGGACAAGAGTAGCTTAGCCTAAAAACTGGAAGCAAGGGCGAACAGCTGGCTTTGCTCTCTTAAAAGCTCTCTTACAAGTACCTCTGAACCTCACTAATATGTTATCTTTTTTTGTTTAATTTGTACAAAAACCCAAGCGTAAAAATTTTGTTTACAAGGCATGTGCTGGGCTATTCCACTGAATAGTGATCCACTGAAGAAAGTTATGCAACAGATGAACATAGGTGCTGGTAGGCAGATTTCTTTTGGTTTTAATCTTCTCATCTAACTTTTAGCAAGAAAGCAAATTAGAGTGATTCCATATGTCAGTCAATGTTTCCTGCTATGGGGAAAAATGATTTTTTTATGCTATACAGCTAAATAAGACTTGTTAAGACACACAGCTAGAGGAAATAGTAGTTGTAGTAGAAAGACTTGTAAGCCAGTAAAGTTTTATGACTGCAAATAGTTTGACTTTTGCACATGGCAATGCAGCCAGTCTGCTGGTTTGTCAGGCAGGCTTGACGGAACATTCTTCTGAATGGAGGAGAAAGGCTTTTACTGCAAATCTCTTCAATGGGACTGGCTTTGATGTCTCCTAACACCTTGAAGGGTTGAGCTCTACTTCTCCTGTACAGCTCTGCAACCGACTCCACAGCTCGGTATAGATTTAATAGGAGACTCGTGGCACTGCGTGCTGAGATGCCTGGCAACATCCCTGCAGAGGTAAACACTGTTCATTTGTGATAGATGTTTAACTACACTTCCCATGAGCACAGACAGCATTGGTGGATAGGTTGTCAGTATTGCACCGGAAAAAAACAGTCAGCACTTCTGTAGCAGCATGTGAGATAGGATGTTAGAACACAGGTTTTAAATTAAAGTATTTTAGGTGCAAGCTGTATAGCGTCTTAACTGTATTGGTAGGATTTCACAGGGAGCCTCACAACAACACAAGCACACGTAGGTAAACACACACACACAAAGTTCTAGCTGTGTGAGTGTGTCTAGCAGTGTTCCTCTCGAAAACACATACTGTCTGTCAGAGTTGTTCACAGTTGCGAATCTGTAAGTGAAGATCCTTATGTCTGCAAGCTTCACAGGAAGGCACGCACACCCACACCCACACAGACAGGGGATTGTCAGAGCTGTTAACAGTGCTCTTCCTCCTGACTGTTGTCTTTATAGGGAGATCTGTTTGAAGAACACAGCTGCCCGGCTATCAGAAATGCTCTGTCAACACTGTCCTCAACATCAAGTGTATGACTGGCACTTTTTCCACACACACACACATGCTCACATACTGTATATATGCACACACACATACTCAAGAGGCATCCACACACACAGATGCATCAACAGATCTACCCACAAACCAGCACAAAGCCTTGGCTGCGGCAGGTAGATTTAGCAGCCAGAATCTAGCTAATACCCAATCTTTTCATCCATCTATATAATATGATGCCTCGTTTAATGATTTCTCATCCTCCCTCGCTCTTTCTTTCACTTCAGTCTCACAGCAGGCAGAGAGAAAGCTGCATAAAGCAAAATGAAAACCCATAATGACTAATTGTCTGCTCTGATTTATAACTGTACAAGTGTACAACTTGCCATCTTCATGTGTCTGCTTGTGGACACCGTGCATTAGCTGCTGTGTGTTGAGTGTGTAATTGCATGCGGTAGAGTGTGCGTATGTGTTAATGTTTTCATGTATCAGATTTTATTTTCCTGGGGTAAGCAATAAATGAGTGCACAAGACAGACAGTTATCTTTCCCCCCCTAAGGACAGGAGAGAGGAAAATACAGGATCGGCTTCAACTTTGAACTCACTCTTTCTCTCCCTCACTCCCTCCTCTCTTCTTTTGCTGTCATTTTTCCAGTAGAGAAGTGAAGCTGACTAGCAGAATGCTGCAGGCACCGTGCTGCATCACATACACAGTATTAGTGATAATGACACCCGTTTATCGAGAAAACCACTAACTGCTGCCCGTGTGATGGGAGCTCTGTGTGTGTGAGCACGCAAAGGATGTGAACTGGCATTGTTTGTTCTCTCTCAGGTGGTGTGGTCCGAAAAGGAACTGATTTTCCATACTAAAACTACGCCCTCATTTATTTATTTTTCTTAGATTCTAAAGCACACAAGATTGTATGGGACAACATGAAGGACAAAGGCAGGTATGCGGGGATCTGTACACACTGATGAGCACAGGAGCAGCATAACAAAAAGTATTGTGCAGTATTTAGAGGCTCAGATATGTACTTCTCTTGACACATTCCTCGCCCCCTTTGTCTCCTCAAATGACTGGCAAATGGCAATTTATGGCAATTTAACTCAGGAAGATCTGAAATCCTAGTTCTTTGGATGTCTCATTACAGCCCTCCCCAATAAGCCGCCTTCCTTGTCTGCCTTGCTATGCATGGTTAGGGTAATACATTCATTTCCTGTAGGGGGATTTGTGAGTAATTATGCACAAAGACATCCTCTCACTAATTAGGATGTAAAGACAGGGAGTTCAAGTAATCTGGGCATTTCACCAAGGCTCGGAAACACACAGTCCTTAAGGCACTCCACTGTGTGTATAGGTGTGTGTGTGTGTGTGTGTGTGTGTATCTGAGTTAATTTGAGAGCGCACACTTATTCTAGTGCGTGTGTAACTATAGTTGGGTGAGTGCATGTATATGCAACTTCTTTATTCTGGGGCAACAAAAACGGCATTTAACACTGTTTCTATTTCTCTCATTTTAACCCTCTAATTAGAGTCATTAACTTCTTTAGTTACTGTATGTTTACAGTGTGTATCTGTGAAACTATGTGCATCTATTAGTGATACACATAGCAACCCCCCAGTTTTGATACTACAAACACATAAAAAAAGAAAACTGTATGATGGACTGTTGACTGGGCGATTAGTAGAGGTGTGCTCGTGTGCATCAACCTAAATGTGTCAACGAGCGCACACCATTAATCACAGTTACCAGTCATTAACTTTGGTTCAGTGGTGAGGAAGCTTCTGCTACCACAGGAACAGAATTAAGCTGCTGTGTCTCTCTCAGTCTCCCTCCCTCTCGCAGCTTTAATTTGCCAAGCTCTTCTGTATCCAGGAAATACAATGACTAGCCTTCGCCTTTGTTGTCTAACAGGGATTTTGACTATGCAGAGACAAGGCTGGGGAACAGGCGCGCACAGCCCAGACATGCTTTTGCAGCAGTTGTTTTCTTTTCTTTGTTCCCGATTTATTCTTTGTAATCCCTTCTTTCCTCTCCTTTCCCTGTGCCTGCCTCTTCCTCTTGCCCTTTCTCTTTCCTGTCATATACACACAGTTCCCCTGGTTCTTTATTTTCTTTATTTTTTTCCAATCCCTTATTCTCTCTCCTCTTCTATCTCTCGCTGTCTTCTCCCAAGTCTTACGAAGTCATATCAAGCGGCTTGCCAAATAATTAGACAGGACATTTGTTTGAAAACACATTTACAGAAGGGTATTATCCTCTCTCACAGACATAATTTTAATCAGACGTGACAGCAGAATGTTTTTAGGAGTTGGCAGATAGACACAAAGAAGAAGAGAGATAGGAAGCAAGAACTATAGAGAGTGGGAGCGACAGAGTTTGGAACTAGTTTAACTATAGTGTTGTGACAGTGTGTGCTGGAATTGCTCAGTGCATGGCTGATATAGCATATATTTGCTGCCTCCATCTTTCATCCCCCTACAGCTGACAATTTTAATGGAGCATAGCTGAATATTGCAGGTGTAAAATAGTCTGCAGATGTTGGCAAGATGCCAACTCATTAACACTTGCACAAATCTGGATGATAAAATCTGTCTTGAATATTGTCTTGTTGTAAGAGATGCCAACTTCTTTCCTTCATAATCTTAGAATAATAAGTATTCCTCATGCTGTGTCATCATGGGATGTCATGGCTGTCCAGATAATGTGGCATGTCTGATCGCTTTTGCCAGCCATGATGACCGTGATTACTGAAATTCCCACTGGATTGTGCACTTGTCTTAGACTCTCTCACTGAAATTTGGCTTTCTCCTTCACATGAACCCTTTTTTCAGAACAGGTGTGTAATTAAAAGGCATGGGTATAAAAATTAAATGCATGTTTTACAAGCAAGTTTAATGTTTTTCCAGAGTTAATATAAAATGATTAATATACACCGTACATGGGTGATACCAGCGGTAATGTGACAAACTTTTTAAGAGGTGATAAAGGTTTATTTTCATCTAAAGAAATTTCAAGGTTATTGTATGGTTTCATCATGAATATAAACTGCCTTTCATTTTCTTCCAGTTGAACAGACATGTAGCATGTAGCTAATTCTTTCAACAATTAAAAACAGGATTCTGCTTCAGGTGTGGATGATGCAGAGATTTTATATTATATATTAGGGTAGTTGTACGTCAGACGAGCAGCATGTCGGTTGAGCTCATACTGAAGCCTGTAGAAGCTCAAAGTTCAGTCCCTGTTACCATAGTTGTATATAGACCCCGGCTAAAAGTGAGTCTAAGAGAAGAGGAAAGAGAATCGGTAGGTGAGTGTAGATTTACAGTCTATATTGACCGTACACCTACACTCACAGTCAATATTACAGGAGTATACGGGTAAATATAAGCTTGGGTGTGTTTTAATATATTTTTGTGTGTGTGTTTGCGTGTGTGTATGTTTGTGCAGACAGAGCTTAAATCTTTCAGATCAGTCAGGTCTCCAGCCAGACATGAAGCATCAATTTTTATATCACTGTAATGTATTATACTGTAAGTGTTGTATGTTTTTGCATTGTTGTTTTTTGTATGTGTATTACATGTATCACTGTAAAAATATAACCATTGACTTTAATATCAGCACTATGTTTATCACTGCACTTGTGGACGTCGGTTTCCTACCTGCACTTTCATTTCAAACCAGCAGGGAGCAACCTTTTATTACAGATTTCAGACTGCTCCGCTGAGCTCTTCGAGCTGTTTTAAGGAGGTTATTCTCAAGCTGATTCAGCAGGGCAGGACTCGAATGCAGGTATAAAGTTTTCTTTCCTGGTCTAACCTGGGTTTGGCATCTCATATGCAGCACTTGTTGGAAACTGCTATTTTTCTTTTATTACTTGGGTTATTGCAATTTTTCAGTGACCTCCTCTATCATTTGCACTAACATATGAGATAAAACAACGAAAAATGTGAAGAAATAATGTTACAAAGCAGTTATAGTCAGTATATATAGCACAAAAAGACCTATTTTTTTTATAGTCTGGATGACTGTAGTTTTTGTTTCACAAATTTTATGGCAGCCAACTTTACATTCACATTTCTTATCAAGCTATTTCAAGGGGCATTGGTGTGAAGAATCTTGACTGTTTTGACATCAGCAGTCTGAGAAGAGCATGAGGAGTAAAGACTGAGACGTGGTTAAAAAAACAGAGATGAGAGTTAGGAATTCAGTGTAAAAAAGGAGGTGGTGAAGAGTGTTGGAAAATGGAGAAAATTACTCCACTGGGAAAAGATGACATGTGACAGAAAAAACAAAGTAGAAGCTGGTTCAAAAACATACCGTAGGTTGCATAACATACTGTTGATGTGGCATCCAAGATGTGCTCTGGACCTGTGAAAAAGACAGTAGGGGTGAAGAGAGAAGACAGACAATAACATCAGAGATGACAAAGGAAGTAGAAAAAAAAAAGATAGAGAGTAGGAAAAAATGAAGGATGAGAAAAAGTAATTAGAGAAGGAGGGGATGGGAATGAGTAGGAAGATGCAGAAGGGAGGTCATGAAGAGATGAGAGAAAAGGGAAGATCAAAAAGAAGATTGTTGTAAGTGGGTAAAGAATTGAGGAAGAGAGAACATAAAGAAGGACAATTGGAAGACAGAATGACAGGAAGGGAGCGAAAATGAGAAAACCAAAGAGGAGAAGAGAGAAAATTAATCATTAACTCAAGTCTTTACAAGCCCATTTCAGAGCCTCAGTCCCTGCGGCAGCGTGTCTTAAAGAATATTACGGCAGTAACCAAGGGTCCACTATACAGTATGTTATGTTGTAATTATAAGAGGATATGAAGACCACAGAGAGCAATACAGTCTAATAATTACTGCTTCACAGTGGAGGTTTCATCATCAAAGCCTGTCTTGGCCACAAATCACCACTTTCATCTCCAACTGCTACCCACTGCCCAACCCAAACATGAGGAGGAACAAGTCCCTGAAGGCCCCTTTGTCACATGTAAGATGGGGTATGCACATATATAGTAATTATGAGTGCATGTGTATGTTCTTTCACCTGTGTCCGTCTATGAGGAGTTGTGCAACGTAGGTTAATTTCTTGTCTTTTCTACAAAGAGCAGGATGTCATTGTGTTTCTGGGTGTAATTCTGCACTGCTGAAGGTGTGTCTTTGCATTTGTCTTTCTCATTTACAGCAGCGACAAACTGTGGATCAAGCACTGAGTCAATCTCTCTATTAACCACATCCACATCACAACCCAGCTTTGACATGAACTGGCTTGGTTTGTGTGCGTGGAGAGGACGCGACACGTTGGGACAGAGAAAGAGAAACAAAATGAGGATTTGTGCCTAAAATGAAAGATCAATGGGAGGAGTGCTGCAATATAAGCCTGTGTTTTATCGTTGCTAGACTAAGAACTGTCTTGAATGGGGAGAGCTGATAAGTCAATTTCTGTGAAAAGATGAGCTCAACTTGATCTGCACTGCATGTCCAGAGACTACACACAGGGCAACAGTGAATAAAGTGGTCAATTCTATTCATTTTTAATTCATTTTGAAACCAGAAACCAAACTGCTGTGGGTGGAATCAACTGAAAATAATAATTACATATTTCAAAAGCCCGGGTTGGCATCTAGCATTCTATATTTTTCTATATTTATATTTTTCTTTCAGCCAGCAAATCCCATGAAAAGACCAAAACCAACAACGTGTTAGCCTGTACGACCCTGTGTGTTGCACTCAAAGCTCCATTCATTTCTGAAGATAGAAATCTTTAAAAACAGGTCACAAATATGTACATTCACTTTTTTAAAAGGCTATAATTGTCTTAAACAGCTGAGCACTGTAGCCAACACCACTTAAACAGGCAGAAAGAGTGCGTTTTCAGCTGCAGATTAATTCACATTTAGTGTGTAAGTGAGAATTCACAGCAGCAGGAATATGTATGTGTATGTGTGATGTGACTCAAAATAAACTACAGTACCCATGTTCATGGCATTGAAGGAGCCAGTGCAGAATGGGTCATTGGTTTGTTTTTAATAGTTTGTTGATAACAATGGATCTTTGGCACATAGCAAATATCCTTTTGGAAATGAGAAAAATATAGAATATCATCAGACTTACCCTTTACAACCACTGATTTACAACTACTAAACTAAAGCTCTGGTCCCACAGATTTCTACTGAGCTGTTAACTTCTCTAAGGATGTTGTTGCCATCTGGTTGCATTATATGCCCCTGGGCTATCTCCATATTGGAGTGTCTGTCTTTGAACATTAGTTGCTTTGCTAAATCTGTTGGCTGGCCAGCAAGCTAGTAATGTCAGATTGCATATCTTAATCTTGAACTCGGGTTTCTTACAATAGCCACTTCAACAAGATCAAACAGTTCACAAAAAAGTCTACCTGAATTTGGAATGAAAGTAGCTATAAAGTTATTAATCTAAACATGCAACTTCTATTATTTATTAGACAACCATGTTTGACCCTGTCAGTTTCTGGAACACTTACATGCCCTCAAACCAGCCCACCCACCTGATATGTAGAGACAGGAGAGGCAGCGATGAACGGGGTGATTGATGTCTGTGCAATCATCCGATTGGTGGAGATGCTGTATGGAGAGGAGTAGAACCTATGGAAGAAAACAAGAAAAGGTTTAATTTTGACATCATCAATATCACCATAAAAGTGCAATAAAACCGAATCAAGACTGTGTTAAAAGATATTGACTAAAATGTCAGTCAAGAGGATTCTCTGTACAGTTTTAGTTCTCTAGACATAGCAACACGCAAAGGTGAAAATGAGCCTTTTGTACATCTTTGTTTTTAACCACCCAGTACACTTCAAGACACAGCTGACAAAATGGATCAGACATCATCAAGGCTGTCAAGGAAACAATAAATATTGCAGCTTCACTTTGTGCCAAAACATCAAAGATGTCTTAGAATGAGACTTGACACTGCAACCAGAGCACACATGTTACAAAGGAGTCTGCTGCACTGCTGTGCATAATACTTAATTATCACCTTAATGTGTAAGTGGGTGAAATATCTCAATATTACCCTTTATGTTCCCAACTACGTATATTCCATTTGCCAGAGAGGGCTGCATCTGAAACACCTGCATTTTATACTCTGTTTACTTCTCTTCCTATACCTTTGTTTGTCCTTCTGATTTTGCTCCATCTTTTTTTTTTTTTTTTCATTTCACCCCCGCAACCCTGCAGCGGTAGAATGCTGTGGCTCGCAGTGCTTTATTTATCATTGTGTACCTAGAGAGGACATGTTTCATCCGCCAGGCCGTGTTGCTGTGCCCGATCGATCCCAAAGTGTCTGTTGACTGAATAATGGAGCAAGGGATGAGAGAAAGAGAAAGAGGAAGAGAAGGGGGAGAGAGGCAGAGATAGAGAGAAGCCCTCTCTTAGCTCTATCTCCAAAACAGCCATGAATGTGTAAAATGCTACTTGCCACAAGTCAAGTGTTGCTTAATTGGGGGAGAAAAGTACTGTAAAAATACAAACACACGGTTAGTTTATTTTTAACGGTTACTTCAAACTCCTACTGAGAAAGATCACATTATTTTACATTTTCTCTATTTTATCTGTAAAGATCTGTAACACATAATAGAATATAAAATATCCACTCTAGTCCTACAACTGAGATGACAGAAAACAGGAAAACTGGATGGATTGGTGTTACTCTACTGTGACACCAGCACACATCTCATTTCAAGGGTGAAATGGGTTGCCGGGGTGCCCACCTACTCTGTTACTGCATTTTCTGTTTCACATTACATTTGTTTGGTCAGTGATAGCATGGGCAGTTTTGAACTCAGCTGTGAGATGCAAGCTCTCAGATATTTCCAAACTATTGCAGTCCAGGCTTTGTGGATGCAGTTGGTTTCCAACCGCCTGCGATAATCTCCAGAAACTGATTGTGCTTCACATGGACATCCAGCCCCCCTTTTTTATGCTCTACTTGGTGAGTTGAAGTCTGCAGCCACAATACAACGGTTCAGCTCTGGTTTATACACAGCTTGACTGTGTGTTCTGTCTTAGTTGTGCTGACATTGGCTCAACTTGGATTTTCCCTTAACTCCTTGAAGAGACAGGCAGTCGTCGAATAGTCAGAAAGATTACATCCTATGTCTTTTTTCTTTTACACTTTTCCTTGACCTAAATGGAAAACATCATGAGGTCAAGGAAATATATGAAGGAGATAACTGAACTGATAAGGACAGGAAAAGACAACTGCTAAGAGAATCCAACTGCACTTACACTAGGCTATGTATTTATGCAATGGCGGATGTTATTGATGTGGGAGTGCCACAAGGAACTGTGGAACAGCATTATCGCTTTCCTTTCAATGGATGGTCCAGTGTAGCCTATGCTAAAGGAAGCACTGGAAAACCTTTCCTTAGCAATCAGTCAATTTGACCAGCTCTTATCATGGCTGCCACATAGATACTTCAGGGTCATTTCACTTAGTTTGGAATCTTCCTAACCAATAAAGACTATTTGATTGAAACCATCGATTTTTTTTTTTTTACTTTTCTTTAGCAGCCTTCAACACTGTCTTACCTCAGTGTCTCCTTATAGCATCAAAGCAAACCACATCTACTGTCAGTTACGAAAATATTCTCTAATTGTATGTTTTTCTTTGAGCAATAGCGCTGCATGTCTGAATTCCATGATATGTTTTAACATTATGTATCACTTGAAAAATCTGAACATAGTGGAAGGATCTAAGTTGGAGTAAGAACTGGAACACGTTTGTCAAAGTGGTGATCAGTGACAAGAAAAAAAAAAACTCTTCTACTGATCATGTAGCAGTATGGATCCATCTTTTTGACTGGACAATTAATGTATGACTTGCATTAGAGATACTGTATTACTGTCACTGATGAATACAAATGAGCGAACGCAGCCGACTTATTCAATATGGTTCTCTGATTGTGTTTATTGTATTTTTCATTAGAGTGATGTGTATTGAGAGGGAGAAATAGTAGGTAGAGGACAGATCCAAGGTTATTGATGGAGGCTATTAGTCCTGAGCAGCACGCTGTCAATAGGGACTCCAGCACGGCTATTTAAACAATACACTAAACATGTAATTGCTAACAGAACATTAATACGGGATTGAATTTAAAACCTCTCTGTGAATCCCTGGTGTGACCTAGCCGCACTGTCAGGAGTTTGCCCTGAAAAATTAGCGAATGATTTAGTGCCGACCTCAGTGACTTTTCAGCGGAGAAATGTGGGGGAGCATGTTAAATTATATACGTATATGTGTGTAGGCAGGAGAGGCAGAAGAAAGAGAGGACAGATAGAAAGGCAGAGTAACAGAGGCGGGGAGAAAGAGAGAGAGAAGGACTGAGAAACAAAAAGACAGCAAACAGACCAGATAGGAGGCGGGGAGAAAAAGAGACCCAGAGAAAGTGAATTTTGTGTCTCCCTGATAAAAGAGAGCACAGGCTATAAGCCAAAGTAGTCTGGCCAGTTGGGACACATGTTTCCACTAACATCAGATTGGCATCAGACCCTAAAAAACAGCTATCCTCAAGCTTGGACAGACTCACAAACCTGTAATTGATTTGTACCCTTCCCTCTCCTTGGGCTGACTTTATTTTTGCCTTTGCCCTCTTCTTGACCCTGCTCAGCCTTCCCTTTTCATTCAGCGCCCTTCCGTCCCTGCTTTTCGCCTCTCTAATTAGCTGCATTAGCATTTCACAGTCATTTAGTGCTTTGCCGGAAGGAGCTCTGATGACCTCGGAAGAGAGGTTGGAGAGGGCTTAAGCACTGCAAGCGCACATATGCTTGAGAGTGAGCGTGCATTTACACATGCACAAGCACACACACATACAGGAAGACAACAGAGTTGTAAATGGAGAGCAGAAATAAGAAGAAGAAACAGACTAGACAAGACAACAAAATGTAGAAGAAGGAGATGAGAAGAAGGAGTCAAAAACAGTTTAAATAAAATTTAGGATGAGGTCTGACAATCAGAAGATGGTTTAAAGGTGATATCAAGAAGGTAAAGGAATGTAGAATGTGTAAAGAACAACAGGACAACAGTAAAGAAGAGGAGGAATAGAGATACAAAGACTAAGGAGGAGAAGAGAAACACAAAGCTAGAGGGAAGCATCTCCTGGGATCGCATCACCAGCAGCATTCCTAGCAGACAGGACCGATCTCCAATTTCCCCCTGAAACAGGCAGACACTCAGCTCTCCCCATGCAGCCTGAGAGCACTGCTGATAGCCTCGGCTGACGAAAGACTTACAGCGGCGCTGCAACACCACCCAACTTCCCTGTGTGCAATCAAAACCTACATGTCTGACAGCTTGTACGCATAAGTGCATAAATAAATGCTCCGTCTGCCTCAGTCAGATGTGAGAATGAGGACATGAGTGCCACAGGTAAGACAAAGAAAGCGTGTGTTAATGGTCTGTGTGGCCTGTGGCTGTTTGAATATGTGTGTGTGTGGTCTGTCTGTCTGTTTGCATGTGAGTCCTCTTGTGCATATCAGTGCAGATGGTTGTCTATGCGTGCATCTTTGCAGGTTTTCTGATGTGAAAAGGTATCAGTTTTGTCAAGCCACATAAATAGGTGCTGAGGTTGTGACTCTAGCAATTTTGTGCTTTAAAATATTCAACAGAGGGAATATGAATCAAAAGTAAAGCTTGCAGACATCTAAAGTTGTACACACAGTTTGCAGAAAAGGTTCCACCTACCCGTTCTGCATCGCAGTCGGATCATACGTCAACGCCATACCACTCTGGAGAGAGAGAGAAAAAATAGAGAAAGGTAAGGTTAAAATACTTGAAGTGCCTTTTGAATTATTTGTGTTTACTTTCACAGTAAGATTTTGATGCTATTTGGTGGTGCAAACTGTCATTAAAACTGCTTTTGACGAATGGTCAAGCCAGTAAAGGGTCGGACAGACAGTAAAGAGGGACAGCAGAATAATTTGTATGACCACAACAAGCTTCACATAGCTTGACTTAAATTCAACAATACAAACAAGTGAGTGGGATACAAAGACCTACTGAATAAAGAACAATTGATGATGTCCTCAGTAGCACAAAAAATCTCAAATGAGTCGGTTAAAAGCACTTATGCACAATGAAATTATTCTGCGTGATTGAGTCCATGAACCACTTAAAACTCATCTTTAAAAATACTCACAGATATCATAAAATAACCACAAAAATGGAGCTGTTGGAGTGTTACTGCATAATAGAGATGTAACAACACAGTTCCTGGCTCATCACACTCACAATGTTTTAAACTAAGTTAGACTGAAGAAAACATAAGAGTAGAAGATTTATCATTTTCCAGCTCTTTAGTCATTAAATGAGTCATTAAATGTGCAAAAATGTTTTAAAGTTTCATCACTAGTAGTTTTCGAATAGATTTTTAGCTTGCTTTACAAGATGATCCATAACTATATACAAAATGCATAAGAATAATAAGAAATGAGAATGTTCCCAATAAAACACAGATCAAATTTCTGAACTTGGTCAGACAAACTTTCTCCAAACACCTCTTATCGAAACAAATGTGGTGAATGCTGCTGTTCACTTTACCTTACAACATGAAGGGATATTTGGAGGTGGAATACACACACGCAAAGTCAATAGAAAGACACACTTGATGAGAAACATAAATCTGCACTGGACATCGTGAACCGGGGTTGACAGCACATCTGCTTGAGTTGGAAATGTTTCAAATTCAGTGAAAATTAGCAGTTAAATTAGCAGCTATTCTTTAGCAGTATGGAAAAACACAACAGAGCAAAAATATGACAATCTGGAGGAAAATGTGACAAATGAAAGTTCTTGGCAAGTTTTGAAATCAGTCTGCTTGAGCTGTCACACACACAGTTGGCGCTTGTTGTCACAGCAAACATCTGTACCGTCAGTCAAGAAACTGACAGTGGCCAAAATGCACCAAAACTCTTCAATCAGCCAAAAAAAGCCCAAACTTTATTTTACTTACTGCAGCTCGCTCAAAACACCTCACACAGTTTGGAAGCCAATTGTAAATGTTTACTTAATATTGCATTCCAGTTTCAGTTTTCAGCTCCATTATGCACATTTTGTAACCCAAAATATCGACCCATGACACATTGTTATACCCCAACAGCATGAAGTTCTGCTTGTGGAATAACAAACAGACACTATACTATAATTTTCTTATAGAAATCTCCACCAGTTACAGGGCTCAGTTATTACTACACTACTCAGTATAAATTAATAGAATAAGGTTTTACACTCCAGCTACATTATATCAGTATCAGTTCAAATGCAAAGCTACAAGAGTGTAATTTAGTTGTTCTCAGTTCCCCTCCTTCTCTCCATTAGGAGTTGCCCCTAGTAAGTCAAGAGTGCATCATTAAGTGACACTTGTTTTTTTCTCTGTGTCTCAATTCGTCTATAATGTTGAGACTGCATTTTTCACTGCCGTGCTTTGAAAAAGATCTCCCTCCACTTGACTGCCTCTTGGCAACGTTGGAACAAACTTAAAGCAACAATAGTGTTTTTAGTCCTCTAATCTTTATTTTTCTCCTCCTCGATCTTTCGCTCCGTTGCCCCCCCCGTTCCTCTTCCATCTGCGACCCCACACAAGTCATTTGTATTTGTTCTATATTCCACACTTTCTTCTTCACAAATTGGCACATGAGTTGAAAGTGTGCCCTGATGCTGAACTCTGCTGTGATGTTTGGTTTTTCCCCAAACACTGTTTCTAGCCAGGACTGGGGGAATATGGACTGCAGAATTAATTTTTTAAATGTTATTTATTTTGAATTTATTTATATATATTTTTTTCTGGCTTTTTATACCTTTATTTGACACTGAAAGCTGGAGAGAGACAGGACTGGTTGAATATAGACTGCAGAAGCATAGAAAGGCGTGCCAGATACTGATGACATCAAAAAGCAAAAATGAATCATTCCAAAGCTCAGGATCATTTTCATACCAGCTCTTAAAGAGACGTCTGAGTTAAAGCAGGTAGCAGCTTTCACCATGAGCAAATTTTGTATTCACCGCTGGCTCTCTGATGATCGATTAAACTAGATCTTTTTGAACAGACACAAAACCACCACAAAATTGATTACAAAGAGACAAAAACCAACCACAAGGAGACACAAAATGACAAATAAAAGATATGAAACAACTAAAGAGACACAAAAACATCACAAGGGGACATTAGACCACCACAAAGACAACTACAAAGATACATAAAATGCCGACAAGCAGACACAACATGTTTGTAGTTGAAAAAGACATAAAATGACCACAAAGAGACAGAATGTGTCATTTGTAGTCGTGCTGTGTCTCTTTCAGTCTGAGTGTCTTGTTCTAGGGGTTAGGGGGCTTTTACATGCATGTGTCCAGGGGCTCGTTGTCTCATAATCCACCATATATATCCTATATGTGCAAGTGATTGTGTGTGTAATATGGGCTTATGCCATATTCCCAAGACCAGGCTCATTTAGGTGTGAGGGGTTCTGGGAGATTAGGGTCAGCTGAATGAATGTGAGAACGCATTGAGGCCCCTCACAGCACCTTCACAGCCAGATGTCTCTATTAGTCTGCCTGGATTCAGAGATCTGGCTTCGACAAATGCTTAAACCTCTGACGAGATGCTTTCTCCTCAGCAAGGCCAAGTGGGGCTTGTCAGGACAAATGTGTGAGGAATCCCACTGAAAGCAATGATCATTTATTTTAAGTACAGCTGACAATTCACAACAAGCTGACAACAGGATACAAAAAAGAATTACTAACACGGACCTCGAATGTTAACTAAGCCCTGATGTGATCTGTCACTCTTAGCTCTCACACAAACACAAAGGTCATGCACATACTGTGGCATCCTGTTTTTGATGCGGCGGCTCTTATTTCAGCACTTGTTTCAGCCTGGTTCCATTTCATTTCACTTCACCACCCTGCTCCTTCTCAACCTCCATGTAATGCGAATGTTGGGAAACTGTTAAGAACTGCACTCGTTGTGTGGGTGGCAACATTATTATTCACTTTCCCTTGTTCTGTAAATTAAAGCTTTGGTATTGACACTAACAACTTCTGAACTCTCTGCTTTGTGTAACAGTCAATCAATCCGCTGCACAAGGTTTCATTTCATCTGCAAATGACAGACCGGAGATGGGAGTTCCAGCAAAAGGAAAAAAAACTTGGGGTATTGGGGTCTTGAAGAAACCTTGTATTTTAAATTCAACAACCTTTATATATGCCAGCTTTCATACTGTCAGCAGCATCTCTAATTCAGCCTACAGTATGTTACTGGGAATGAAAGCTGATAATGACCCCATAGGGGGGCCTGTCAAGCCATTGAAACTTTATTATAAAATGTGAAAAGAAACTGATGTCAAAGGAGACATCAGTCAGATATTTATAATGAATGACATACTAAAATAACAACTTTTTAGACCTAGAGTAATTATTTCCATGAAGCTGCTGTGGACACTGAGCTGTTAAATGTTACAGTGAAATCAACAATGTAACACTATTTCACTCTTACTTTTCTATTGTGGTAAGATTACTCTTATGCTTTTGCTAGAAAGCTGAGTAGAGAAAGGTTTAAAAGAGGTTTGTGGATATACTGCACTGATACTGGTGACTAAGTTAGAATAACAACCCTTTTAGTTTTGTTAACTTTATAATTTCCTCTTAAAAGCCCTCTTCAGTTATGCTGAAGCGTAATTCTGCCTGAGGTAAAACATTCTGTGTTGCTTTCTTTTATCGTGGCAGAGGGTAAAAAGGATTATGTTGTAATAAACTGAATGAAAGACCTGGTTCTTGTGTTACAATTTGCCTTTTACACTTGAGTGGAAGAAAAAGCTGCTGTGGGCAATGGTGGTGATCTTTTTCTCTTTTTTTGATGATGATGATTAAATACACTTTTGAGCCTCACCTCTCCTTCCCGTGTCCACGGTCGACCATTCTGGGGATACTTGACCTGCGTCTGCCTCTTCTTCTGGCCTCCATCAGCAAACTTGCACAGCAACGGCTCTGCAGGGGCTACAGAGTGAGTCAGACAGAGACGGAGACAAGGACAAACACAGAGATGGATTAATCATCTTAATAGCAGATGTAAAATTTCATGCACTGGGTTAAGAGTTACATTTGGAAGATAAGATTTAAAGACAAGTTGTTATGCTGTGGCTTAAAGAACCCATAACATAAATCAATTGGACCTGAAAACAGCACTCAGCTCTTATATTTTTTCTTCCACCCTTAATCAAAACATCTAAACAACAGCAGCTATCGCATGATCTCTGAAACCCATACAACCATACTTCGACAAAAGCAACCTTGACGTAGAAACAAAGCCACGGGCTAATCATCAAAGCATGGTGAGTGTGGTTCAAACGACAAACCAAACAGGCATACTTAATACGCTAAATAACTCCACACAGCTTGACCCCAGGCAATAGAGTGCGATTGTGATTGCTCCAAAGACAACATGGTCCTTTTCTGGACCAGAGAAAGAAGAAAGCCTTGATTACAAATAGGATTAGCTGAGTGTGACCTCTCAAACAAAAGTTCACCAAAGTCTAACTTCAACCTGATAGGCTGCAGATTCAAATACCCTACAGCTTTCTGAAATTGCAGGAAGTGGATGGATTGAGGCAGGATTATCCTAAAGAAAAAAAGGCTTTGTTCCGTATCAATTTACTTCGTTTAAAAGCATATCTTCAGAATTTGTTCGAAAGCATGAATAATGGCCAAATCAACAAACACAATAAAAAAGTATTCTCCTAACATGAACCAGGACACTCAGCTAAGACATTTGATGGCTTATGCAATCAGACAGTCGACAGACAGTCTTCTGTTTTATGAGATCTCTTTGCAAAATCTATGTG
The DNA here is from genome assembly GCA_033000465.1 of Sciaenops ocellatus. Lineage (NCBI taxonomy): Eukaryota > Metazoa > Chordata > Actinopteri > Sciaenidae > Sciaenops > Sciaenops ocellatus. Next base: position 11,454,106 of record CP136885.1, on the reverse strand, counting down.
TGCATAGATTAATAAATGTGATAAAATACAGAATAGATCATACATATTGAATCACTGTGAATCACAGTTACTGCCCTCTTGGGTATACGGTTATCAAAGCATGTACTTCCTGATACCCAAATTTCCACTTCACTAGAATGTATCTTGGATATTAAACACCAAAATCTACATGGTAAAATCCAGAACTTATCATATGTTTTATATTCGGTTCAGTTTCCCTCCAAGTAAGGAATGACAAATGAACCACATAAGATGCTTAGCAACTCACGAAACACTGCAAATTATCATAACAGTGTGTTAAAATCGAAAGGCATTTAGATATCATTAAGACATGAAATTATAAAGCTGTAAACTGTAATTGCAGCACTGCAAACCCTGCCACACCAACAAGTGTTCTGCTCATGTCCTGATTCAGTTTTATCAAGACACCTCTTAACCCTGAAATTGAATAAGCCGCCTACTTTTATTCATTGCCTCTCACTTGTAACTTTAATACGTCCACCAAGACATGTTTGCCTCACTGACTGCATTTTAAAAGAGACTTTTAGTTGGCACTCTTGTCTTATTTCACTGGCAATGATTTCAAACTGCAGAGAAAGTTGAATCCTCATCACTGCGTGCTGCTTAGAAATAGAGAAGTTCTTAGAAGACACAGAATGCTATGAACCAGAAAAGGCGCTATCGTGCTGCCGGTACTGATTCACACATGATGAATGCCAGAACAAACTACACAATTACCTCGCCTCCTTCAAGAAAAATGTTTCTTCATCTCAGTAAACTGAAAAATGAGAAGAGGTGTTCTCGGCGGAGAAAAGTGTTCAGAGCTCAAGGTTGAGACAAGAGTTATTTGGAATGCCTGGGGCCTGTATGGGTACTCCGAAAGGTAAGTAGATGGAGAAACACAGAGATGTGTGATTATATGTCATTTAGCAGTACTTTGTCATTATGATGTTTTAACTTGATTTCTATCTGAATAACAGGCCGCACAGCTGGGCCTCTGTTATCATCCCTCGCCTTTGCTATTCATCTTTCTCAATCACTCCTCTTCTCTTCCTCTCTCTCTCTCTTCTACCCACTCTGCTCTGCACATTCATATACATTTGGTAAACATTCGTCGTGTGTAGGTGTGTGTGTGTGATATGTGTCTGAATCATTATGTCTCACCACAAAGCTCAGAGTAGTTTCATCATGAAAAACAAGACTGAGTCTCAGTAAGAAACACATAAATGCCAAAGATTTACATCACAGGTGATGGATGTTTTTAAAAAAGATAATCAGAGAAGATACAGTGTGGTGAAAGAAAAAAGTGGATTACTTCAGCTGAAGGAGTTTATTAAAGAGGATAGCACTAAAGCTATTGGAAAAAATAGGTTGATACTGTCTGTTTCTCTGCATTATCAACTTCATCCTTCAGCAGCCCCGTTTAAGCTTTTAAAACGATGGCCCTTTTCAACCATATAGCTCCAGGAAATGTGGAGCCACAAAATATTTAAAAAAGTCCCTTTTACACATTCTTGTTTGTGTTTCCACTGCATCAAAGGAACCATGAAGACAGACGAAGCAGTCCAATAAAGCATTAAGGATCATAGTGCTGTTTAAGACAATCTTTCACACACCAGGAGAAAGCAACACAAAGTTTGCATGGATTTAATGAATGGATGCAAAAGAGAAATGCAAGGCACCAAATCCTTAAGTGCACCAGGAACTTTGGTCAGAAGAACAACATTTAGACTCTAGTACCTCTTGTTGAAACTCGGATAATGTTTCTGAGTTTCTGAAATGGTTCCTGGTGCCCAGGAACAGTTCCCATGGTAGCTATTAGTGTTAATTTCTGAGACTTTTGGTAAAACCTGTGGTGATCAGGAGATTGTGTGATGCAAATGTAAAAGCGTTGGGCTTAGGTTGAGTCGATATAGCAACACTGGGCAATAGAGAGATGAAAAGAGACCTATTATTTATATTTATATATAGGTAGTTGTGAATCCTAATTTTCAATTTAGAAGAGCATTAGGTTCAGAATATCTTAAAAGACACATTTGAGAATAACATGGGCGGGATGTAACTGTCTTATAACTGTCTTAAGGTTTATAGTTAAAGGAAAGAATGTATTTATGCCCTCATAAGTTCGAAGATCATTGATGTGTGGAGTTTAAATTATTGTTACTTTACAAGTACGAAGATGTGTGATGTGAGGACACACACACTCACTCATGGGATACAAACTTAAAGACAGCATCTGTGCTCTGCTGCTGTTTTGTTTTACTGGTGTGACAGACAGAGAAGAAAACGTTGTCGACGGCTGACAACTTGTCAAGTTAATAGTCAGGACACTTTCTTCTCTCCATCTTCTCTAAAGTACCAGACAAAGAGAGAAGAAACTCCTGCTGATCTAAAACAATTGTCTGTCCTCTGTAACTGCATAAAAGTGATACCTCTGTGTTTTCAGTTCAATCTGTTATTTTTAGGTACTGGGCTTATCACATAGACAGCAAAAGAGATGAAAAAATGGGGCCATTTATTGTTAGAATTAGTTATGCAAAAATGCTAAGTAGATGATCCTAAGAGAGCAAAATAAAAGTAATGACAGATGCTAAAGAATGACAGACTGAAAATTCACTTTCTTGGTGTCCCTCATATTAACATACAGTGAATAAAGCATGCAGCATAATAACAGCGAAAAATTTCTGTGAAGTCGCTGTGCTTGTTAAGTGACATACAATAACAACAACAACAAGGGAGGGACACTAGCCTTATTCCATTTTGCATAATCCCCAATAGTAGGATACATCCACATACACACAGAAATAAAAAGTCACATACACAACATTGTTGCTGTAAGCTGTTTTTATACCAGAGCTGGTGAAATGGCTCCAGATATTAAACACTGGCCAGCACTACAGGCCAGTGTTTACAGGCACAAACACGCCCATGCACACACACACACACACACACACACACACACACACACATCAATATTGTTTTAATATTTTGGTTGCGTGCATCGCACATTTGGAGCTTGAATTTTTCAGAGACTGCTGCAGGAGGCTAATATTTGGGTTCAGCAGGGAATTCAGATAAGCCCATAAATGGAGTTGTGTTTGTTTCTTCAATAGGTACACTTCTGCCACATTCTTGGACACCTGGAGTTTAATCCTATTAATATTTAAATCTAACATGTCAGATTATGCTGTCATGGCATTTCACAATACCGCCAACATAAGACATAAAATACAGAGAGGATTAAGTTAGTTTAAGACAGCAAATTGATTGAAACAAAATAACTTAAAACTGAAAGGTTAACACAGAATGATGCTTAATCCTGCATGTGAGTATGTGTGAGTTTAGAGCTGTGTGTGTACATGTGCTCTTGCTTGAGTGTGGGAGAACAGAGCCAATGCTGCTAAATGTCTTGTTAGAAAATTGCTTTTTTGGTGTTGCTCTCATTGATTTTTCACCTTCAGAAGGAGAGGATATCTGTCATTCCTGGCATAATTAGTCAATATGGTAAAATTAGTTTTACAAGCCAGGATTTCAATGGAGCATAAATGGTGAAAGGATTGCCACTGGCTATTAATTAATTAGTATTGGCTAAGTTAAAAGGATACAGCGCAAAAAAAGCAAACCTATTTTGTCTATTGAGTCATTCCATTAAAACAATTAATCTGTTCAACAGAGCCAATATTTGTGGGATTTGTCTCAAAGCTCATTTGTATTTTACCTCTACAGAGCAAATGTGGGGTGAGACATATATTATGATGCACATGCAGCCTCTGTGCCATACTACAGTACAGAAGCAATCTCATAATAGCCAAAGAAATATTTACAATCCTTTTATAACCATCATGTTACAGCTATAATATAAAAACATGTGATGTAACTACATTATTACTACTTTCGTAGCTTTAGGTGAGGTGAGGCCTGCAGTGACAGAATTTGTGATATCATGCATTTCTCAGAGGGAGACAGGAAAAGAAAACCCTGCATTTCACTTTATCTTCATTTATAAGCACAGTGCCAAGTGATAAATACTGATAACTAATAACAACGACAATAATGAATGTTATTTATTCCTAAGAGGCGAATTCAGGAGGTAACAACAACCGCAAAGCGTCCAGAGACAGAAAAAGAAGCTGCTCGAACTGGTGCATCAAATTAATTATTCAGCTTGCTTTCACAGTTACGTTACTACAATCTGTTGCATTTCACGAGGGGGCTTTAAAAGGAAGAAGGACATTTTTAATTGTCAGTTTGACCCCTGCTGCTCTCACTCTTGCGGCTCTGTAACACGATGTGATGAATTTGGGTACAGCTGCGTCTGCCCCTTAAAATGGGTCACTTTCTGGCATGTCAACTTAATTAACATAGGCTGAACTGAATATTTGGATATCTAAAGAGTTCAGATATGTAAATGTGTTTTTAGTAAACAGGACATGAAGTTGAAGGAATGAAATTCAATGCAAGTCGAATGAGCAAAAATGATTGCCCAAGTCACACATAAATCGATCTTTGTAGCCTTGAGCGCAACAAAATTCCCCTTCTTTCTCCAGGCTGTGCTTTTCTTGTTGGTGTCCCGACAGATAGGGAGTGAGGGCTAATGCTTTGTGAAAATCCCAACATCATTGCTCAACTACTGCACTGTGCAGACATCTGCTCAGATCTCGTAGAAAATGAATGGAGGCAGAATTGGCTGCTAAGTGGATCACATTTTGGTGGCGTCATTGTGGATACACACGCTGAGCAAGCACACTGAGGAAAGAAAAAGTTGCCAACCAGTGACGTGAAGTCACATTTGATCACAAACCTAGTTCATTATTCATAAAGGTGTTATTCTAATGTATTTATTATGCAGGTGGGCATAAATAAAGAAATCTTTATTGACTCAGAGAATAACAGGAGCGAGTTGTGACCCAATGTGCATGTAAACCATTCTTAGTTTAGTATATTTGTGTAATAATAACAACAGAATATGAAATTCTTGTTTTTGCTGTACAATGTGCTTCTACACAGAACTAAAATACTGAAAAAAGATGACCCACCCACACACACATCAAGCTACTATGTCATGTGTATGTGTGGTTGTGCTCCACATGTGTGTTTCCCTTTAGTCAATGTTATTAAACAACATAAATCGTTGCCAAGAGCTGCTAATTTGACAAGAGCTACTACTTACTGAAGTGAACAGACAAAATACTTCACTGGACAAAAGATACATGTGTGTTTGTTCACAAATTTGGAAGAGATTTATTTGTACTCATTAACCAAGGCTTGCAGTAGCTGATTTACCAGTGTAATTTATCTATTAAAGTGTCACAGCTTCATGGATCAAATAGCGAATACATTCACTACAGTTTTTTTGTGTTTTCTTGGCTCCTTTTGGACGACAAACACTGTGACATCCTGTTGCTGCGGAGACAGGTGATGCAAATAGGAAACAAAAGATGTGAAGACTTCAAGAGATGTCAATAAAATGACAGAGAGCTTGGGTGTTTGCCTTTCTGAACATGTGTGTGCACGCTATAGGGTAAATAACTAGTGTTTTACTGGTTTGAAATGGAGTTTTTGAATGGTGGCATTTTGTGTTTAACTGACAGGACGTGTACATAGGTAGCAGCGTGGGTGGCTTGCACTGTGAAGAGTGGATCACATACTGTTACCACTCATTGGAGCTGTGGGATATTGCAACTCAAGGTAGGGAAACATAGAGACTCCAGCAGAGCAAACAAACACACCCATCTCTGTTGAGCTGAGAGGGACACAGGAAAAGAGGTAAAGTGAGATATGGGGAGTATGAAGCAAACAAGTTAGTCTAGGTGCACATGACAACATGCAGGAGATGGAGTATATACTACAGATTTTAGCTCTGGTGCTTCTAAGCAAGGCACCACTTAGTAGGTTTGTAAAACCCCTTAGCTTATAAGAGCACAGAGGTTTTAGTTTTCACTGTGGGAAGAGGGCAAATAGCATATGAGTGGGACCCAATCCCTCAAATGGGAAAATTCTCATTTAAAATAAAATCCAATCCATTAGCAAGCAACATGGGAAACCATTCAGTTGGAAAATAGGATCCAATCCCCAAATGTAACAAAATGAGGAATCCCTCTATTGGGCTGAATGGGATGACATCCTTTCTTTTTGGTTTAAGACTCCCAGCATCAAAGAGCTCAAAGCCCTGGGACAGAACACTATACACTCTAGAGGGTTACTTGTTCAAGCATCACACATGAGAGGAAGCCAACCATTTGTCAAAATAAAATATTATATATACATTAGAACATGATTATTCATATTACTATTAGCATTTTTATTAAATTAAACACGTATCAGATATGTCTACTATGGTCAACAAAAGAGCAAGAGCTGTAAGCTGAGACAGAAAACTGAGATTTAGAAGATATTTACAATTAATTTCAAAACAAAACTGAAATGATCTCTACCCTTGAGTCTTCATCTCATTTGGCTGCCTCTGTAAAGTACGAGCTGACAAGGACAACCACTCACCAAACCATTCCCTGACAGCACCCCTGAGGGAGAGGACGTTTACCACATTTACTACATTTTCACATCATAAACCTAAAACAACACAAAACGAACTGGCTGTGAGACAAGCAGGAATAAAATGTATCGATGCACTGACATTTTTATTTAAGAATTTAATTCCCAAAATGGTGTTAAGATAGCACCAGATGTCTTTGCAACTTCCAGAACGTGACAGCACTGATGTGATTTGGTTAGAGCTCCAAAAGCATCACATTTTAACACCCCTAGCTATGTTTGAGTGCTAAATAAGTGGCTCCAAATATCACGTGTATGCTGACACGAAGTCTGACAGTGCAGTACTGCCACATAATTACACAATATTTTTCGAAGAAGCGTTCAGTTTCTTACTCCATTATCAGGAACATCAAATAAAATTTGGTTCTCATTTATGAAAGTGCTGAACCTTTCTGCAGTGAATGTGGACTTAATGCCTCACGATCATGCCAGACATTTAAGGCTGCACGCATTTTTTAAAGCCTCCTGAATATTATAGAAGCTACTAATGGGTCTTCGCCGAGGTCTGGACTCTTTTCATCCTCATCCTCTGTTTGTCTTACCATTAGGGGAGGGTGGGACAAAGAGAACGATTAAAACTACAACACTGCATCAGATATTGGGAGTCAAAGAGAGACAGAGTGATTAGGAAGAAAATGTAAAAGAGGGATGGAAAAAGACATTAGATGTGGACAGAGGTGATGGAATGAGAGAGGATAACCGGGAGGAAAGGAGGAGACATAATAAATAACAGAAAAAAAGCCATAAAGGGGGAATGCAAAGAGTGAGAATTAGTCATCTTTTGTTGAACCCTGCATCTAATTACTAATCATTTAATCATCTAACTAAACTAAAAAAATAAAATACTTAATACAGCTCCTGATTTAATCATTCAATAAATTAAAGGTTAAATTGAAGTGTATTTTATATTATTGGGCTGCATGAGTATCAAATCAAGACTTATTACCGAATCTCAAATAACCATGAATCAAGATCTCTTGAGAAACTCTTAACCTTTAGTCAAAGGCTCTGGCAGTCTGGGGAATAAACTGAAATGTGAAGTTAAATTTAAATAGCAACTTATATATCATTGTTTTGGAAGTTTATATATTTATTTTATGTTTTATTTGGGAAAAAAGAAAAGAAAAAAGGAAACCAAAACAAAAAAACGAGAGATTTGCATGAATTATTCCAGTAATCGTACACAGATTCGACTCTCAGATCTGGTTCTGAGAAAGATTTGCATAATAATAATAACAAAAACAATTCTTGACCAGAGATATAAGACATTAATCCTGTCTTAAAGTAGATATTCACGCCATGAATGGAGAAATAGAGCAGAGGCCTGGTGATATCTTTCTGTCAGCCTGGTCTATGATATCGAAAGAAATGCAGAATCATCACTTTGTGTTGTTTTTAATGTTTGGATGCTCCTTTGAATTCAACATTTACTTGTTTTCAGTCCTTATTAAGTGCTGACTGTTTTAATCTTTCATCAAGAACAGAAAAGATTTATTTTAAGGAGCTCTGACAGGAAGTGACATGGTCATGATGAAGCTGCTAAAGACATGTGCTCTTTATGGCTCGATAGGGAGGGTCTCCCACTGGTGCTGACTCTCTCCTACACAGTATGGGGGCAGGACATTATCGAACGATGAGCACAGAGAAGACAGAATTACACTGTATAGTAAATACGCAGGCTGTGCTTACTCGATTTACACCTCATACTGGAATGTCGAATTTGCAGGACAGCTTTACTCGCTAAAAGTGATTAGACATTAGGAGGAATAAAGACGTTTCCAACACATTTCATTTTGGGGAGAACAAAAGCTAAGGAGCCATTCTAAAAACCTGTGAAACAAAATTGTGTATATTCTAAACATCCTGTATTCATACAAAGTCACCTCACAGTGAAGCCGATATAGATCTCTGAAAAGTCTGACTAAAATCTGGCAGTTTCTGCGTCAATAAAGGGTAAACAGCAGAGACATTCTAGTCTATGTCCAATCTAGATACTCTATCTCTACGACAGGAACCACCAGTGGAGGTCGGAAAGCTGTGGATCAATGGACTTCCTGTTAACGAGGGCTGATGGAAGCTCAGGTCATGTGATCAATGTCGGCATTAATCTCACGGCAACTCAGAAAAATATTATTGTTGCCTGTCAATACCTCAGCCTGGATGGGCAGACTGTGGTATTAAACAGAACACACAGGCAAATGCACAGGCACATGCACTCCATGAAATGCAAACGATGCTATGGCGGGGTTGGCCTTTGATAACAGTGAATTTGTGGTGTTTTGTAAGACAAATGTAAGTGTAAGTAGACAAATAACAAAACAAAGAACAAAGACCTGTCATAATGTCACTGCAACAGCCTTGGAAATGCCACAGACTGTCAGTGACACAGAAAACCAGTGACATAAATCAACAGAATCTGGCGTTAGAGACGCACACACAGTCTCTCTGTGTATTAGACTAATAAAACTGTGTGTGTGTTTGTGTGGGTATCTTTGTGTGTGGTTGTGCTATGTGGATCAGTACATAGGGTCCGGTTTGGGCACATTCTCCCAATTTCACCAGTGTCTAAATTCAGAGCAATTTAACTGATCAACATACATTAATAAACTCATTCCCACACACACACAAACACCTAGACACACACATAGACCTTGTACAAAGGAGATAGGAGAAAATGGACACCCCTGGCAAAGACAAGAGATGCTTCTCCTTCAATGTAGAGGTCAGTGGCTTGGCGGGTATAGAAAGAGTGACTGTATTGTACATTTACTGTATATGTGTATATGAAACCTACATTTATTATTTGGGTAGCACAAGATCTAAATACACCATTGGCTACCTTATAAAAGTTGTTATGGTGAATGTGTTAGCTTATGTATACATCCAGCAGATGGTTTCATTTGGAGTCTTATTTCTGTCCACATATTGTAACAACAACATTTAGTCTCCTTTAGTTCTGTTATGGTCTCCTATCACTGCTGAGGGAAATATCTGCTTCTTTAGCTGCTAAATGCTCCACTAGGTTCACCAGCTAGTTGCTAACTCTGTCTTGTCTGCTGTTTGGTGCTGGGAAGGTAGCGTAAAGTTCGAGCTTATGACAGCTTTTTCCACTGAAAACAGCTGCTTGTTGCAGCTGGAATTAAGAATGATGACAGCTATGGGACTGAACCAGAACAGTAAAGTTATGGACGCCAAGACCAAATCATTGAGCTGAGAGACGCTAAAAATCTCCATAGAGCTCAGATGGTCTGCAGATGGGGTGATAATTCTCTGTGGATTCATCGCTATGAGTGACCCCTTTCATATTACACATTCACCCCATTGTTAGTATGAAAATATTGATTCGAGCAGCTTCAAGTTAAGTAAGCATCTATCAGTGCACAAAAAAATGAATTCATTTTATATTATTTCAAACATGATAATACATTTCAATTAATTTTGACCAAATGAACTGGGACAATAATCTATAACACAGAGTTCTTTTATAATACATATCAATCTGCACCTCAACAGTTTTCATTTCAGACTTGACATGGAGTCAAGCTTGTCAAGCTGCATACTAGGACAACCACGAAGCGTATTAATATTTTCTGTGTTGATAGTCTGATAGTTTATGTTTAGCTAGTTTTAGAATCAGTGTTTCTTTTTCTCTCTCTCACACACACACAAACAGGCTGCAAAAATTATCATTCACTTGCTCCAAAACTACACAGCTACAACTCACTGTATATATAAGTACAGCTATGTGTGTGTGCATGTGTGTGTGTGTGTGTGTGTGTGTGTGTGTGTGTGTGTGTGTGTGTGTGTGTGTGTGCGTGTGCGGGTGTCTGAGTGACAAACTCAGCCGCCCACCATGATGTACCTCACAAATCATGATGCTGGGGCATGGGGCACAGCTCTCTTTGTCTGCCCTTCATTTCCATTTTCTTTAGTGTGGCGCACCTCCTCCCCCTCTGTGTCTGACCATTGAGTATCTCCATCTCTTTTCTCTCATTCTATCACTTTGGTTCTCAGTTTTCTCACCTCTCTCTCTCATCTTGCTCTAGCTCTCTTATCTCACTCATGTTTGATCACCCCATACTCACACACCCCACATCGTTTCTTCAAACCCAATGTCTTCACTGCATCTGCTCCTCTTCTCCTCCCAACCTTCCTTCCCCACTATGTTAAAAGGCAAAACAACCGTGCTGTCTACTTAGGGACAATCAGAGACAGATTGCCTGCTTTAGGGGATGTCTGTCGGTGTACGTACAAGTGCAAGTGCATCATGCATGTCTCAATCTGTGCCCTGTACAGTCAAGGAATTAATCACTCAGATCCTCCCACTAAATCAACTCAAGGTGGACTAAGGAGTGAGGCAGAGAGAAAGAATGAGAGAATGAGAGCAGCAGAGATGATGCTGATATATTATCATTCGCACTGACACAGCTTTGTACACAGAAAGATGTTGTACCACTAAAAGGCAGAGATGTCCCTTGCATGACTGTAACTGATAGAACATGTGGTTCATTAATGAAAATACATTCATAGCTGGACACTAAAAGTCTATATAAACATGATAAATGATTGTGCCTGTAACGTTTTTTACAACAAAAGAAAAAAAAAAAAAAAAACATCTCCACATGTGCTGTTTTGATGTCAAACATTTGTCTACCAGACTGAAACCAAGGCACGACATCCATTAAAATTTTATGAAATAAAGATAATATTTATGCATCTAGAGGCAGAGGATAACCCAATTTCCTTAAGCAAGAAAAGAAATGTATGAATGCATAATGCTGGATACTGAATCTTACAGATAATGTCAGATGTCAAAGATTGACATTTAATGTCAGGTCAGATTTTATATCCTGAATTAATGTTTCCTGATTTAAATAAGCAAATCAGGAAAGTTTGTTTAGTCTAGCCTGTATTTTATCCAAGGTTTTAAGGTGTCTCTATTAAAATTGCACAATTTTGGTATACAAACCAACAATAACCAGCTCCATTCAGGCACTTGTCATAATATACATATAACATCACAATGCTGTGCACAGGTGATACATGACAAGACTGCTGTGTTCCCACCAATAAGACAAAAAAGATGACTTCCAGTACACATACAAACCACTGAACTTACTGGAACTGCTTTTAAAGGTTGTTGGCCAACTGAGCTCAAGTTAAAATAATCTGACCTTTGAGTGCAGCAACCTCAGGGTGTTTAGGAAAGTTGAGAGTATAATGCATCTATATGAGAACCCTGACCTATAGAGAAACTCCTTTCCCTTGCTGTAGAGAAGCACAAGCTTAGCCCGTGTAAAGCATTTGTCTTGGTGATAGACACCTACCTGTCATGCCTGGAGGGGTTTTCAAGAATTTCCCGTTGAAATTTTGAATCACCACATCGCACTTCTCTGTTGACTCCATCCTGGTGGAGGGGGAGACAGAGAGAGAGAGAGAGAGAGAGAGAGAGAGAGAGGGGGGGTGCTACTTGAGGACAACCATCTCCTTATGTTACTATTCAGCATGCAGAGAAGGCACTGTGGTACTTTAAAGGTAAGCCAATGTACTGTATCTGGATATGTGTGCGTGCAAATGTGTCCAATACAGTGAGTGCATTAAATGGCTGTCTGTTTATGCATCTGTGTTTGTTTGTCTATGTATGCCTGAGCAAATGCCTTAGGTAGGTGTATGTGTGTGTGTGTTTGTGTATGTGTGTGTGTTGTCTATGGGGTTTCCTCTCCTTTGTCCCGGTTTAAAAGCTCCATTCAGTCTGATCTGTTGTGTGTCATGTCCTCTTTGTCTGCCCCTATTCAGCTCTGTTCACCCAATCACAGCTCAATGACTAATTGCCTGCTTGGCAAGCAAAAGCCAGTGTGTGTGTGGGAGAGACAAATGGTGACAGGAGAGAGGCTGTGTGTGTGTGTGTAGTGTGTGTGCATGTCTGGTATGTAAGCATGCATGTCTGTGTGTCTTGGGTTTTCTTCACATAGCCAGTGACCCTGAATGGAGCCCTGACTGCATTCTAATCACTGGCACACTCCACAGTGTAACTGAGAAGACCACACACGTAACACACACACACACACACACACACACACACACACACACACACACACACACACACACACACACACAGAAGAGGGTGACGGGGCCAAGGGTACAGGAATGTGGAGTTGTATCATTAGAGCTAGAAGTTGTTTGGTTGTAAATGGCAGGGAGTCAACTCAGGGTAATGTTGCCTCTAGCAACTAAAAAAAAAACACAGTAGTGTGACAATTATGCATCTATATCACTATATGTATGCATCTATATCTATACATATATGTTTGATAAGTCATTTTAGTTTGTCCAACAAAACATTTAAATAAAGTTGAATGTGACTGAACGGACAATTGGCAGCAACAAAAAAGTGTAGCCTTGATTCCTCACTAAACTACTAATACAAAGTTTTTGGAAAGCAATGAGGTGAATCACAATTTGTGTGCATGTGTGTGTGTGTGTGTCACTTTCATACCTGGCAAACCCAACTCCTCTGCTCAGGCCATTGGCATCCCTCAGTATCCGTGTGGAAATGACGTGACCAAAGGGTTTCAACATGTTCTCCAGCTCCTGCTCGTCCATGGACAGTGGCAAGTTCGAGATGTAAAGGTTTGTGGGGTCCTGTTCCTGTTGCTGTTGGGAGGGACAGTAGCAGAAGATGCGGAAATGGTTATTATCACTTTCATCTTGTCTTGGAAATAAGTTTCAACTCCAGCCCAAAAGGAGAAGATGTACGTATATTTTAGCCTAAACTTAAGCACTGATTGAAAAAACCTCTCTGGAACCTTGAAAATGATCACCAATATTGGGTCTCACATTAAATGCGTGTTCTACTAATATGGAAACAATTCATGCTATTTATTCTTAACAATTAAACTTCGCAGAATGATTCTCTGAAAGATCAGCAGTTCATATGCTAAGCAAAACTGTTTAAATTGCTCAAAATGAAGAGAGAGAAATAAAAGAGTTTACTATAGCCCTCCACTAAAAGCTGGTTTTGCAGCAGTAAATGTATTAAAGGTTAAGGCAGCACCATTCCAGTTCTTTATTTCCATATTTATGACTGAATAGTCCATTGCAAAATAATTCAAGAATTTAACTGAAGTGGCACACTCTCTTCAAAAGAGGAATAAACATTTCATTGAAAAGGCAGTGCACCGGCTTCATACTCAGAACCCCTGAAGCAATAAGGAAATCCCCTCAGGATTCATAGATGTTAACTGAGTTGCATTAAATTTTTCATAGGAATGAGGGGAACTTCCTTCTAATGTGCCTCTCAGTTACTTAGACCAGCATACTTCAATTATTTTTGTTCTGTTTAGCAGCACTCCATTGAAACGATCCTCCGCAGGAGACTACAGCCTCGGTGTGTGTGTGTGTGTGTGTGTGTGTGTGTGTGTGTGTGTGTGTGTGTGTGTTGGCAATTAAAGAGGGATGGAGGCAGGAGAGGCTTTGATGGAGGGTGCTCCATTCTGCTATTAAGGCAGAAAGCAAGTGAGTGACAGAGAAATTGACACGTTATGTGTGTGTGTTTTAAACCATAACAACCATAACAAAACCATAACATGAATATAAACTACTATGATTTCAAGACATTATTTCATAAAACTATTTACATACATAGTTCCTTGTATAAATGCTGTAAATGATTCTGTGCTGTTTCATTGCTTCATGAGAGTTTATGGCTGCGTTGGCTGCATCTCTCCACTATGGCGTAATGATGTTATTCATTATAGCCTTGGTAATAACTTTGCACATCTTGATGGTATTATGATCAGTGCCCACAAGTGCTTGGAAAGTATCTGATACATCATATCTGAAAGCTCTTCATATTAAACAGTAGTGTGCTGCATCTTTTATATTCCTCTCATCTCATGCGTGCAAACCCCAGGAGCAGTGACATACAGTAAGTATTACACTGACACTGAATACAGTGCCATGCTGAAATGGGACACTGTTCGCACATTTGATTCCACATAGTCATGGAAAATGAAACAAACACTAGTACGTATACTAAGTCTGTGCTACGCTGTATGCTTCAACCTAAATGGTAAGAAGCCAAAGGGTTTTACTTTAGTGCTATGGCAAGCAACAATATTTGTGTATGTGTTGTTTGGTGAATGGTTGTGTGATTTTGTGCTCTATGTGGCTCATTTTGAGCATAAATATTTCCTTTATCCATGGAGAATTTTCCTTTGCATGCACCAGAGCTGTTTGATTTTAAGAGTGAGAGATCCAAATCTGGCTGACTGTGACCAAAGCCATCTATGTAATCAGCGACTCGAAATAAGCAGAACAGCTCCACTGAAGAAGCCTAAAAATATTTTACCTTTCTTTTCTGAATATGAATATCTTTCTTCGTCAGCAGGGATATTCCTTTGGCAGAGTGTCCAATACACAGAGTGGCACAGTTATCCTCCCACACAGTGCAACTGACTTTGAACATTTTACATTTGTCTGTGTGCTTGTAATGCAAGCGGCAATAAGAGAAATATCAAAGCTGTATATATAACAGCTGTGTAACCTGTCATTGATCTTAGAGTCATCGTTGAAGAGTCACATCAGATCATCAAGGCCAACTTGTTGAAAACTTGCATAAAGTATAGTGTCATTGTTTTTTTTTAACACAGATTACTGTTATATTTTAAACTACATATTAAATGTCTATCTTAAAACAGTTACGTACCGATATGAGGATTGAACAGCTTTTGTTGGCCCAGCCCTGTCTCCTCAAAAGCATTTATATATGACAAAGTTGTTTTTATAATCATGTTTTGTGACAAACAAAACTGCTGCCTGGATTATGTTCGGAAACAACGTTTCTTTGAATGAAACAAGCCGACTTGATTCACAAGCTGGTGGTTGGGGTGGGCAGATGTACACCAGAGTGACACCAGAATGCAGGGTTCGCGTCCAGACGTCTGTCTCCAGTCTCTGGTTTAGGCAACAAAAGCACTTTGGTTAAGGTTAGGGAAAAATCGTGATTTGGGTTCTAAGTTTTTGTGACTTATTCTAAAACACAGCACAATCTTTCCCATAACCAAGTGCTGAGAGTGCATAAACATATACGCATAAAAAAGTTGAATAAAGCTGTTGTCACTGTAAGTGGATAGTGTTTCATATTAGATAGTGTTGATATGATATTTTAGCAACTTGCCAGGTACATTAATTAACAACATTTCCGCATGACGTTAATAAAAATGTAATCTGGTCGGCATTACATTTCCTTCAAAACTTATTTGCTGTTACAAATGAGTTGTATTTCTAGCAGACAGAGTTGGCTGGCTGTAATCATTCCTCCTGTTCTTTTAATTGCCATGTTTGAACAGGAGGAATTATTAAAGCAAGCCAGACCTATTTCAATGTTTATATGGGCACCTTAGTGTTGTTTTTAAACAGAGTTGAAAAATTGTGAACCTATACTTGGATACATAATGTAGTTAAACATGTCTACACGTTCCATTGATAAAATCACAAACTATTCTGTCAGACTGGATTAGGGTTTTTGGGGTGTTTTATTTTACAAATTTTACTTGGTTGAAAGCATGGTGTGGCCTTTTTATTATCATCAGACCATACAGCCATATCTGAATATACCGTGAGCTTTCTGTTCATGAAATCAAGATATATTCTGGTATTGCCCAAGACCCAAACAACTGCCTGAATGGGCCATGTTTGTACCAACTGATAAACTGCAGCACAGTGGTTAGATTCAGTACACAATAAGAAATAATGGGAAACAACAACCTAATAAAGCACGAGTTGACAAACAGGGTATTCATATACTCAGTTGCTGTGAGAAACCTTTACAATCAAATTTTACTTTAAGGCTCTCACAACTGTGAATACCCAAGAGAAGATTCAGCAGTGACACTGTGTCTAACGCTAATGACGCTAAAGCTAATGAAAGTCCTATTTCACATCCAAGTCACAAGAATTCAGTGGAGAAATCACTGGAGAAACTCAGACACATCCATCGCCATGTTACACTGTTTAAAGTTACAAGTCTCTGAGTTTCTGTCATTCAAACAAATTAGCTCCAGAGCACACCTAAGGCTATGTGCTGTGCTCTTATTGCGGCTGTGGATTTTGTCATTATCAACAATAACTTTCTCATCTAGACACAAAGGATTTCAATTTTCTAGAGTTACTTTTTTTGTCTGGCCGTCTATGGGGAACACTGATGAATTCTACTCTCACTGTCTCCCATAAAAAAGCCATAAAAAGATTAAATGGTAAAACAGAAGATTTCCTATCCCTGTGGTAAATGTGGTTACAAGCTAATTTCATCCAAAGACAATATGTCTTAAACAAAATCTCACAGTGGTTTTCCCAATTTCAGCAAAAAGTGGGTCAGCTGTTTTGGTTCTGTACACATTTTCCGTACAGTTTGCAGTCACTATAACAAGGGGAATAAATTGTGAGAACAAGATTGATGCCATAACCTTCCCCACCATTCCTTTCAGCTGCTGATTATAATACATGTCTGTGCCTGCCGGAAAATCCTTAGTTTTCTTTGTATCATTTATATTGTCTCAATCCAGGGAAATCAAGAGTGAGATGGGTACAAAATCAACAGGGGCATCGTGGTGGTTTATTGAAATTACATTACACTTCTCTACACCATCTCTAGACACAGTTGGCTGTGAAACCATTTATTTGCACAAGTACTTCTGGGATATGAAGTAAAGTGCTTTGGAGCACCCACATGCGAATGAACTCTGCCTGACTTTGCTCAAAGTTGCCGTTCGCACAAAGTTACTTCTCAGTGATCTCTCACTCTGCGTGTTGCAAATGACTCACCTCTCTCTCTCTCTCTGTCTCCTCTCTCCCTGTCTCTTTGTCTCTCTGTCTCTTTGTCTATCTCTCCCCCTCTCTCTTTCTCTCCCCCTCTCTCTCTCTGTAACATCTGTCATGAGCTGGAAACAGCTTCGCACCAACTGTGCCTCTCCCTGGCTGTGTAGCCTGCCTGCCTGCCTGCCAGCCAGTCAGCCTGTGTTTTCAGCCCCATTAAACCTCATTGCTGCATCATTATAGCAGGTCTGCACCTCTTATCATGCAACTTTCTGGTTACCCTGCAATGCAATGACACCCGCTGACGAGCTAGAGGGTAAAGAGAGGGCAGACCAATGGTTAAATACCTGTAAAAAACACCAACTGGGTTTGCACTGTATGGAAGATGGATGTGTATGAGACGGTACATAAATGTCACATTTCTTTGAAATCTTGCAAATAGCAGCACTTCACATCAGAAATGACACGTGAATGAACGGGTGTTGAAAATGGATGGATGGAAAGATGGGGTGAAAAATTATGTGACGTAGGCCGAAGTATGCTTTGAAAACAACTAGCAGAGCACTTTCATAAAGTAGCAGTACATGATTAGGGAAATCAGACTTTCCTTTCATTATGTGTTGACTCCTTCCTCTTACCTTTCAAACTTGTCTTACAAGTAATCCTGCTCATTTCCTCTTTTAATCCACCTATTCTTCCTTCTCCTTTGCCCTCCTTCAGCCCACCTCCTCTCTGTCCTTAACTTTCTCTTTTCTCATGCTCACCCTCCTCATCTTGTCCTTTCCTCTTTTCTCTACTTGCTATTCGACCCTCCTCTTCCTCAGATTAAAACCTAATCTCCTATAATGGTAGCCTTGCTGTCTAAAATGCTGTCTGAATGCATAATTAATATTTAAAGAATTTTCCTCCTCTCCCTTCTCTTCCCTCTCGTGCCTTTTCTTTGTCTTACATTTTCCTCTTCACACCATCCTCATCTCTATTCTCCTTTACTTCCATTCATCCCTCACCACAGCCTCTTTCTCTCTATCCATTTCTGCCTTCCTCCATCTTCCTCTTCTTCAAGCCAAGTTCTAATCTTTCATAATGATTGTCTGGGTGTCTAAACGCTCTCTAACGGCTTAATCAATACTTAATGAACATACCATAAATACTTTATGAACCCTAAACCCTGAAATCCCCGGGGTTTCATTAACCATGGAGATATACACTTTTCTCCATCTTCATGACGACTGGAGGCTGAGTGAAATCAACACTGGATACTGATTACCTCATCATTTAGTCTCTGGTCAGATCAGATTACTGTAGGCATGGTGTTTGGCTGCTGGCTGCCTCTTGTACATGTGTTTGCTCTTGTATAATAGGTGGAGCACAAAAACAAAAACAGACAAGATGTTACTCTAAAAAAAAAAAAACGTCCATCTAAAGACCACTGTAATGTAAGTGTTTTTACCAGGTAAGAGATCCCAGAGCTTGTAGAGGTGTGACATATACTACTCAACACAAAAAGAGCCACAGCTGGTTATTTCTTCTATGTATTTGTGTGAATGCCTCCAGAGGATTCGGATCAATCCACAAAACATACGAAAAGGGTACGGACCTCATCATTCTTGTCACACATCCCCTCAACTTCCAAGTAATCTCTTTTTCAAGGAGAAAAGGAAAGCACGAAAATTGATCCATGCACTTTGTAAATTCTACATCAGGGTTTTGCTCTGGTTAATTGGCTACAAAGGTCATTTACCTTAACTAACTTTTAAAGGATTGAGCTAATACTCAAGCATCATTAAAAGTGGGTTTAGAGGCGTTTTAAGTGACGGCATACTTATAAAAATATTCGGAAGTAGAAAAGCTGTTTTCCACTCTGTGGTTTGCTAGTGGCTGTGAAGTGGCAAAGCAACCCTGACTATTCAAAGAAATGGCATCACACTTGACTAAGTGAGAGACTGAGTATGTTTCAATGTTTAATTCAATTTCGTGACTGGCAGAACGTTTTTTCCTCCCTCTGGCTTCCACTGCCGGCATCTTTTCACACTCGGCATGACTCATTTAAGCCATAAGAGAGTCCTTTCTAGTTAATTTCTTTCTTTTTTTTTTTTTTCGTTTTGCTTTTACATTGCTCTCTACCCTCTTTCTCATTGCAATTTTAACCCGGCTTCTTCTCTTCTCATCCAATCTTTCTCGGTTTTTTTTCCCTCACACTGTCTCTACTGTGTGTATTAAAAGGCCAGTAATTCATCACAGAGTCAGAGCAGAGTCCCTGCTGCACACCACTGTGCTGGCTGCCTGTCTGCCAGCCATCCAGAGCTGGAATCAATCACCTAATCCAAGACATTGAAACCATCAGGGAGGGACGGACAGAGATAGAAGAGAGAGAAGGGCAGAGAGAAAGGGTGACATATAGAGAGAAACCCCACTTGGATTAAATAAACATTTCCTGCTGAACGCTGATCAAAATGCCTCATGAGTTGACCCTTGGGTGTGACGTGAAAGAAAAAAGATGCATAGACAGACTAAACAACATCCTGATCTGATTGTAATGTTACGTCAGTCGCACTGTTTTTTGTTGCTGATGTAGTTGTTTATTCTTCAGACTGACCACACAAACACATCTTACGAGTGTGGGCCTGATTCTAAACAGCTGAGCACATGTGGTGTCATTACTTGTGGTTATGTGGTTGTTGTTACTTCTACATGGGTCAACTCAAATTTGGCATTTAAACTCATTGAAAAAAAACATGACGTTTCTTATCTCGTGGGGACCCACCAGAGACAGGCATGCGATCCGTTTGGGGTTTAAAATTACAGTTTTGGCTGACTGGTAAAATGTCTGAACTTAAACAGTGGGAAGCCAGTTAAGAAAAATGCATTTTTGAGGAGTTATGCTACAAAATATGAAACACATGCTTATGGAGTTGATGCAAAACGAGTTCCTTAGACCAAGACAACTAACCATGCCAAGACACTGCTACACATAAAACCAACATACAATGATTACACACTCAAACACCTACACATAAGAGCCTTAATGCCTTAAAAACATACTCAGTGTGTACAATACACACACATCCCTCCCTCTCAAGCTCTCTTTCTTTTCTCTCTCTTCTCTTCTGTAGTGCTGAATGCTGTAATCAAGGCTAATGGGACTCAGCTGCTGGCCAGTCTAATTACCTGGAATGCAGACGGATGATCTGGGAGACACAGACACACACACACGCACACCACATGCAGTCAAGTGGCTTCCACGGACGTAGAAGTATTTTTCTTTAATGCACCTGCCACTCAAAGAAGTGTGCATGTATGTAGTGTATGAGTCAGTATGTGTTTGTATGTCCTGTGTGTTTCTGTGTGTGAGCAGAATAAACAAACTGTGTGTGCCTGCTCTTGAATGCAGGCATTTGTTAAAGGTCAATAAAAGCTCAGGGAAAATTTCCATTCCTTCTCCAAGTCAGGAATTCTGAGCCTGTCAGAGAAAAGCAAATTGCTAAATTTACACAAAATCTCTCTGGTCCTTATTCTTCTGTTTTTATTAAATTAATAACTGTAGTTATTTTTGGACCTGGGCCATATTTTCCCATCATTTTCACTCTCGCTGTTTGCTTCTAACCAAATTCTCACCCATTTGACAAAGATTAATCTCATTTAGAAGGTGAGGTGGATGGATTTTAAAACAATCACTCAGAGACAAACCAAAGTGAAATAACCTTGGGTTATAATTCAAAATTATTTATTTTAAGAGATTCTTTTTTAAACATTTTAGTGGCAAAGCTAGCATGCAGAATGTCAAGTGCTCTCACAAAATTCAAAATAAAAGGATCACGAAGTTCAGATGGGGCTGATTGAAGTACTGTCCAGAATATAAACGTTCAGCAACAGACTTCTTGTCTCTGAAGATGATAATAGTGCATCCCATCCCACAGATCCAATTTGTGCATATAACATAAAGAACAATAGAAATATCATTAAGTAGATTTGAATGTTCATGAAAACAGGGGATTTTCAAACAAATCTCTTGTATGTCTGATAAATGTATATCTGTGTCATTCAAGGCCTTGTCAGCCTGATGTCGTAGTGTCTGCCTGAGCAGAGAGCAGGCTTCAGGGAAATCCTCGCTCTAAATGATTAATGGAGTCTGGAACCAAGAAGGGGAATTGTCTCTGACTCTGCATGTACACACCCTGTTGATGCTTTTGAGAGAGGCAGAGTTGTTTGTGTGTGTCAGTCTGCTTTCGAAGCTGTATCATCACAGTGAAGCCTGTTTCATGGCAGTTCAGAGGGACTCATTAATGAGGTCAGATACACATAGACACACACATACATACAAACATACTGTACATGAAAAGAAAAAAAAAAACAGCAACAGAGGTGTCACACTGGGTTGAGATAATCAAGGCAGGATGAATGGAAATTAAATAGATAAGAAGAGGAAGAGGGGAAGAGAAAGGGACGGAGATTGATTGATTTTTCGAATAACTGTAACTGCTGCATACAACTGTAGTATACATAGTCATTCTAGTTAGTTTAAGCCCAAATTATGTAAAAAATAAAGATATTAGCACTATAATCACAACAGTTTTCTAAACAGAGCTGCAAAATGCTACAGTGAATTGAAAAAGACCATGAGAACAATGATGAACAGCAATATACAACATGACAGAGAAAGGAAAGTTATGAAATAAAATAAATAATGACATTTTAAAAATTGTTTAAAAGTTGATAGTGCTTTTGGAGGGAGTTCAACCCTCAGTTGTAAAGTGAGTTACAGGACCAGCCGTCCAGGAGGCTCCATCATGAGAATCTCAGGATGGTCTGCCCCTAATAAGTAATATACAGTATGAAAAGTGTAACCAGCATCTTGAGTTTAATGTTAACCAAACTGCAAAACTGAGCAGCAGAGAATCTGTATATATTTCTTTCTCTATAATTTGTCTCTTGGATCTGTTAATCAATCTGTTAAAAGCTGAGCTTTACAATTGCAACTGAGATCAAAGCAAGGACAATAAGAATGGTTGCTCAAAATAATGTAGCATGTCCAGAGGGTTCGCATCTCTCAGGACATATCTTTTTTATAAAAAAAGGTTAAAGTTAAATATTACACTGAGAATTGTGAGCAGTCTCCTAGAGCATAAACAACCATACAGTGTGTTACATTGATTGATTTATCAGGTTTCAGATCACTATAAAGTTCTGTATCATTAGCATATGCAAGATGGATCCTGTGTCTTTTATAAGGCCCAGTGGTAGCTTAGAGAAAATAAAAGAAGACCTAAAATTGATCCCTGGGGAACACCATCATAGCTGGGAGAAGCTAAAAAGCTGGACAAAGTAAGGGTAAAATTAAAACAGATTAAATGAAAAATTGCCAGAGTCAGCTTTAAGGAATAAATTATCAATGCATGAAGTTTAGATGGGTTGTGATTGTTGTTATTATTATTAATCATAAACATCCTCATGAACTAAAACAAGTACTACTGATGTTTCTCACATTTCTGGGTCAGTTTTGTTATTTGGTGCTGCATCTACTCTCTGATAAACACACAGTACACATATTTATTTGAGTTAATTATGTCATTGTAAAGGCAATAATGTAATTTTTCTAATGCAGCCAATATAATTGATATTAGTCATCTGAGTTGGATAGCATTTTCTATTACTGTCCATTACAGCTTCTTGATGAGGTCACCATTCTGCATAGCAGCCTATTAGACAGTATCTAGTAAAGAGCAACAGGAGATGTGGAGATGACGATGAGCAGTGGTCAGCTGGTCAACCCAAGATCTTGTATTCCTAGGTGTGTGGCTTGGAGCCTAGACTGTGACCCTGCACCTACTCTAACAGATTAAAAGCAAGTTCAGCTCTGCTCCTAAAATGAGTCACATACTACCTTCTTTTATTTCCCCTCTCTCTCTTCTCCTTTCACTGAATTGCTCCTTGATTGCCTGTCTGTATCAGAGCATTTCATTAGAAAAATGCAATAAACCAGAAGGCCTGCTGGATTATCACTGAGGAAGCACTTTCTCGGATAAGGGAAGAGAAAATTAATAAAGAAAGTTTTTAGACAAACTTATTTAATGCTGTTTTTTTTTTTTTTTTTCCGTTTCCGGCTTCTTTTTCCTCTGCTAATGGCATGTGGCTTGTCCTCAGACACATTATGGGGAAATGACGTTAAGAGCCACAGCCAGAGAGAAAACAAATTAAAGGGAAACTGCAAAATTAAAAAAGTTCTCAAAAAAGTGCAGGGGAGGAGGAGTAGGTTTGTGCTCTCGGCACTGCAGTGATTAAAACATAGAACACTGGCTCAGACACAAAAATCACATCAGCTCATAGGGGAGAAAGAGCCACATAAGATTCACAGTGCGTCATGTGATGTACATTAATGCGGACATGAGTGTGGGAAAATGCCATTTAAAAAACTGTAAAGGAAAATGACAGTCAAAGAGTCTGATCTCAGATTCAAATTTCATGCAGTGTCAGTGTTGGTGACGAATACAGAAGTTCCACCATGCATCTATTATATCCTGCATTTGAACAATTGCGGATTTTCAAAGTGTGTGTAAATGAGGGGGCTTTAAGGCAAAGGCTGCAACCTTATTCTCACCTTAATTGCACTGCAGTAAAAGTCTAAAAATGAGACTGTCATATCATCCAAGGGCATATAACACTTGCAGCACTTATAAAAGTTACACAAGCTGGTTGACTTGCTGTATTATGGGGAGTTAAGCTGTCCATGTCCACCCACACCTTCTGCTGGCTTCAACTATAAAGTCCTGGAGGAGAGGAATACTGGTTTACACTTCAATAAAAGACCTTTTTCATCCACTGCTTTGCTCACTACATCTGTCAAGCTGCAATCTAGTCATCAAGGTCAAGTATGTGTATGTGAATGAGTGTGTGAATGAATTTGTGTGCTATAGGATGCCAAGGATGCCCTGAGTGTGATCAAAATAATAGGTAATATAAAATCTAGTATACATTCCCACCGAACTTTGAATAGCTATTTTTCATAACTGTGATTTAATAACTGCAGTTTGAGTATGTGTTGTTTGGGTCACAGTTAAACACATTCACACCTACTTTTCTCAATGGATGAATTTTCTATGATAGGCCACTGAGAAGCTCCACTGGAGGATCTCTCAATTCTTATTCAATCATCTCAAATAGCTATTAAACTTTTATTTACCTTTTAATACCATTGTTCATATTCTTCCTGCTGGTATCTTCATCATTTTAAACACATCCCATTACAGGGATTTGTTAGATTTAACAACGTATTGATTTAACAACAGCAGCTACTGTACATGTATACTTGGTACACACAGTGTAATATGAGTGACTGAGCAGCAAAGACTGGCTCTGGCACTGCCTCCCATACAAACGCACACCAATGTGTGCACACGTGTGCATGTTTTTGCGCTTACACCTGACACTATTTCATCCTGATCAATGCCTTTGTCCGACAGACCCGAAAGCCATGGCCTGTTGCCATGGTTATCTCTATTTGAAACCGGAGGGATTAACCTCCAGGGAGATGGCTTGGGAGAGAAAGAGAGAGAGAGAGAGAGAGAGAGAGAGAGAGAGAGAGAGAGAGAGAGAGAGAAGCAAAGCAAGAGAAAAACAACTTTGGGTGAGAAGAACATAATGATAGAACTAGATAACGCTGAACCGACAATAATATTGGAAAGATATATATATATATATATATATATATATATATATAGATAGATATATATAGATACATAGGCAGACAAACAGATGAATAGATATAAAGCAGCTTGTCCTAGTAGTGCACTCTTTTTTGTATAACATACTACTACAGTACCTCAACAATATACAGAATAGCCCAAGTGCCAAACACAGTTATTCTCCTCTTAAATTTTGGGTTGGTTTTCTTTGGCCAAAAAGCACCGAAAACTGAAAGCACTGGCATAGATTTCAAAAACTAAATATTGGGATTCTGTCATTGAGATGTTGCTTTTTCATTTTCTGCCGTTATGTTTTGTTATGAAAACCAACAAAATGTAGCCTCAAACATCACACTCTCTGTACAAACAGTTCAGCAAATCCTTTTTCTCAAACATAAGTGTGGGAGTTTGAACCCGGCCCCCCGGATGAAAAACACGCTACGCTACGGACTACGCATTCAAAGCAACATGGAGCAACATGTTAGGGAATTAATTTAACATACTGGCAGAAAATAAAAGCATGTAAACTGTACCAGTTTTGCGTCAGAAGGTGGCTTTTTGAAGATACAAGTTCTTTGCAGAAAGCAGGCTCTCTGAAGATGTGCTTGTGGTGTGTGTTGCTGTGGCGTGCTGATGAGAGAGCAGAGATTTTCTTGCCATCCTTAGATGTTGGGACGAGGGCACAGAGGGGCCATCTGACAGCTTGGCGGACCAAGGTTATTTACTTTTAGACAGGGAAAACCAGCCTGAGTCAGCAAATACTAAAGGGCAGCCACACACACACACACAGACACACAGACACACACACATTTGCACAAGCTTATGCAAGAAAACGCACGCGCACACATCAACATCTAACTGTTTCATCTCTGGTACATGGATAAGCCCTCACACAGAGCCCCCCCCCCAACACACACACACACACAAACACCCACACACACACTGCCAAAAAGGTTAAATAGACTCATCGCTAGAACACCATTGAGAAAACAGCAGCCTAATTACCATCATATCCTCCACCAAGGACACCTCATGACAGCACACTTGCATTCATCTATTCATTTTACCTCTACAAAACACATCCTCCCCTCTTACAAAGCTATTAGGCTCTAACAAGGGTTCTTAAACCCTTCCAGCCCAAATTCAGAAGGTTTAGTGTCCTCCCGAGACAGAGCCTCGTTAAAGCTTCGTCATATGAACACCCACCACAAACTGGCCCGTGTTCTATTTGGGCTCCCAGCAGTGCCATAACTTGATATGATAACCAAAAGCCCACCACTAACCAGTCAACCAATTAATAATGACCTTATCACTAACACACAAGCGAGACTAGAAGTAGCAATTGCATATGATTTATTATAATAGCATGGGAGCATAGATCCAAGCACCTCCATATTTAACATTCATAGAAGCAGCCAGGAATTTTTATCCACTTGCTGGACCATGGCTGCTAATGTCTAAATTGCCCTCTCCAGCCAGAATGTGCTTTCGAAATAGGACTCCCAGTGGCAGTCAATTGGTTCTTCTAAGCTCTTGCTATAACCTAGAATTTTACAATTCAAGCTGTAACCTGAAGGTAACCTTACAAAAGAACACATGTAAAGAGATAGTACTGGGTTTTTCTGTCTTATTTCACCATTATCAAGAAATCTGACTCTTAAGAGTGTTTCTACACGCCATTGACTCAACTTGACACTTTACAGAACTGATTATATGCTATTTGTTATATCCGCCATCAAATAAATTGACATCAGATATGGTATATCAGTTTGAATAATAATCAGGCCTGTTGCTTTTTCCTTGAAATTGCAGATCTTTGTAAGTAAGCTGAAAGGTGGCAGTTTAATCTTGCTTTGTTAGATTAATTTTGTGGGATGATTTGAAAAGAAAATTGATTGAGCACCTTATTATGAAGCATTTCTTTTTCATCTGAAAGTAGAATTAGAGACTGAGACGAATAAATTTACTGTAAAAAGCTGAGTGCAAGTTAAGTGCTAGTGCTCAACTTGCAATGCAAATATTGTACTAATTTGATGCAGAAGTATGTAAAATTGACACTACAACAATTCTTTGTGGAATAAGGGAAGTTTAACTGAAATAATTCAACACTGCCGTTACTACTCCAAAGCAAGCTGCTGCAATCGCAAATCCAAATTATGTGAATAAACTTAAAGGGTCAGTTCACCCAAAATCACAAAAAGTTAAAGCTTTATGAAGCCATGCAGATAGTTTTGATTTTACTTTAAAATCAGATATTTTTATTTTATTTTATTTGTCATGAAACAGTTGCCTAGTTTCCTTTGTACTGTTACCAGCACTGAAAACAATGCCCTGGTTCTGAATAATCCACTGACTTTACTGTGTTCACACTGAGCTTGTTTTATTCTAAATAAGTCCATATGTCTTTAATTTTGGTGGAGTAAATATGACATATTGTAACCTCCCTCACCCAGTGCACACTGTACTGTATCTAAATTCAGTGTGTAACAAAACCCAGAGCTATAGGCACATTTAAACCAAGCAATTTGCGCATGTTAGTGCCAGTTCTGGAACCTCAGATGCTTTTCCTGCTGCATTATAAAATGCTGGTTTTATCTTGAATTTAGAGCTATAAAACAGTTGCTGCAGAGATGTACATATGCATACAAATCTTTCATCTGAGTAAATGTTACAAGGACCAGCAGGCATTGCAGGTGTCTCGCTCAGCCGTCATCATGATTCCTTGTGCATTCCTGCTGAGATCAATAAAGACAACTGACCCCGAGAAACTCAGCGAAGAAACTTTTCAAGAGGAAGAGGTGGAATGGGGATGTGTGAGTGAAAGCAAATGAAAGACAGAAGAAAAGAAGGACAAGCGAAGCCGCAGAGTAGACAGCCGGACACACAGCAAGAGAAAAAACTTCATTGGTTTTCAGTGGGCATGTGCAGACTCAGACGTTCTAAAAGGTTACAGCATTTGATTTGTGATATTCTACTCGAAGAGCTCTCTCTCTCTCTCTCTCTCTCTCTGTCTAGAGGAGCAGTTTGGCTACTGCTGTCCACAAAGTTTGATCGATGGCTGAATTATGCCATCGGATTGTGAATCTAGCCGACTCTGCTGCTGCTGCCTGCCCAATGACAAACAACAAACATGCCTGGCCACCAATAACAATGAGAGATGTGAGAACTGAACAGCCAATCAGAAAATAGACTTAATAGTGTCCCCATAAAATAGGGACATTTCAGTCAGCCGCTCAGACTACCATTAATATACTTCATTCATATTCATTCCACAGTGTGTGGAATAAGATTTTAAATGCAGCACCACCCTTTTCTTCCTCAAACCCTCCTTTTTCTTCTAGTCTTTTTATTTCCTTCCTCTAGTTCTTCCTTTCTTCTTGATTACTCTGCATTCCTCCCTCTCAAAGTTCAAGCTGCCCACTCCACATTCACTCCATCTCTCTCTCTATCCTCCCTCGCTACAGTTCAGGCTTCCCACTCCCTCCCTCCATCAATCTCTCTATGCACCCTCCCTCGCTCCAGCAGCCCACTCAAAGGCTAATTCCACAGAGGGAAAGAATGTGAGGAGAGGCGTTTTATAGTGTTTTCCAGTTATCTCCGTCCTTATAGAGCTGTTCTCAACCCAGCTCCATCAAACCAAGCACCACCCCCACTCTCCAGCTACCTACTCTATTCCTCTTCTGTTCATGGCAATATTTTCCTCATTCCTCTTTGTTTTGTGTCCTCTCGGGGGTAAGGCCGGGGTGATACTGAACCTGAAGGGTTTCCTTCCTAAATGAGGCATTCACCAGTTGAAAAACACCTTACTCTAACAAAATGGTGCTTCTCATTTTCTTCTAAATTAACAGCATTTTAAATGTTATTGTTGGAGCCTATTACTCTGTACTGAAATGTGAAGCAATGAATATGCAATATGTTTTTTTTTCACTCACAAGTTACATAGCACATTTGTTTTGGAATCTACCATTCTCTGCACTGGGTGTATTTCTGTGCATGTGTTTGGACAAACTTTATCCAATATATTTCACACAATGTGTTAGACTGATACAGATTCCTATTGGCATGGGAGAGTAATCACATATAAAGACATTGTCCACCACTTAGATGTGTATCCATTTGTATAAACAACATATTTGTTGACTGTACAGTATGTACTTTATGACTTTATTTCATGACATCATGGTCCAGTTCAGGAAAGTTCCTCATAAAGCAGTACAAATCTCTGAAAGTCTAAAAACATGAGGTTTTCAAAGCTTTCCTCTCTAATACAAAATCCAACTTTGGAGCTCTCGGGACATTTCCGTTGAGTGTGCAGCCATCACCACTTAACCACCACCCAGTTTTATTTTTGCTCTGTTTCTGCTGTCAGGCATGGTGCAGGGATCTGCAGAATTCATATTGTGTTAATTGCTGCTATCCACAGAGATATCTGCACATGATGGGATAAAAAGCTGAAAATTAACAACTGGGGACTTTTTCATTTAAAAATATCTGCTGCTAATCTAATGAAAGGATTCAAATTATAAACCTAAGGAAACATTTGCATATTTTTTTACCTAAAGCTAAAACCTGCTTTAAGGTAGGGGCTTTCAAAGAAATATGTACGCAGGGCATTATTTAAACATTTCCAGCTGCTGTAAACATGTGACTGAATTAAGGAAACACTCAAAGAACAGCAACACAAGAAAGGTGTCTCAGTGGGACACTGATTGCAAAGTGATCTCTGGGAAATGCAACACATTTAGTACAAAGGAAAAAAAAAAGATTGCATACTGTACACTTAACAACATTCATGATCTCCTCTGTCTCCTTAATCAACGTTGTCAGTATAACTGCCATTTATTTGTCTGTCAACCTCTTTTTCTCTGAATACTCTCATAAATTACATCTCAGAAAAACCACAAGTCCTGCTCCAAGTACAAAATTATCATTTTTAATGAACACGCTGTATAAAGTATTTATGCGTCTGGAACTTTTGGATGGATGGCTTTTGGCTGCATATCACTTAAGCTACAGTATGCTGCTCCAGGCTGAATAAACACAACAGATTCTTTAAAACAGCAACTTGATATCCAAGAAAACAGCAGACTGCAGAGAGAGGGAGAGAGAAACTACAGTACAAACATAGTGTATGTAATTCTGAATTTGTGCAGTGGAGTTTAATAAATATTGCAGGTGTCATGTTACATTTGTTGTGTTGTGGAGTCCAAGCAGGCTATTATCATATATGCAAAATCACATACTGGATCATAGTAAGTGCTATAATTAGCATAACACAATGCTTACTGAAAGCAGCCTAAAAATAGTTGTTCTGTCATGTGCCACAGTTTCCTGTTGTCTCTACTAAAGCTATGCTGTGTCTCATCCTACAATACAACATCATTGTTCAGAAGCAGAATCTGTTTCTATCTCAATCTGTGTTATAAATCAGAAATGTGTATTTATGGAAAAAAAGAGGCAATGTAGCCAAAAACTGTTAATTATACTCAAAGAATAAATGTTCTTGAGTTTGTAGTCTTTGTGGTTTGTCACACCCTTCTAGATATGTTAGGCTATTTACTAAGATGTGTTTTTGTCCACATGCAATCCTTTTGATAATATAGTTAATGCGGCAAAATAAAGAAACTGTTAAGTGTCACCAAAAATTATGGTGATTACTGTTGTGATGAGAAGTACTTTTTTCATTAGCAATGCCACAGAGCCACATTAATCACCCGAACACCCATATTCATCTTAATTTTCTTCTCCATCTCTCTGCCTCTCACACTCTTTCATCCTGCCATCTCGTCCATCTCTTCCTTTTCTTTTCTTGCTTATCCACTTAACTCCTCCATCTCTCTCCCTGCGCCACACACGCTAACATGAAAAGACACATGCACACGCACACATACGCACAACCCAGGGCTGGTAATGCAGGGTTAACAAGATTGGAGAGCAGCTGATGGTTGTGCACATTCAGGCCAGATTACATTTAATTCGATTGGGTTTCACTCACTAGGCTCCCTCCCACTCCTCTCTTCTCTCTTCCTTTCAGTCCTCCTTCTCCTCATTGTCCTCCTCCTGCTATTGTTGGACCAGAGGTGGTCCAGCCTCACAGAAAGACACAGGTTCACACAGAGGGATACAGCATGTGCGCACACATATATTCAGCTTTTATTTTTGAGCTGCTGTGACTACACATGCACACACACGTCCTTGGCCGCTCTGCTGTCCTCCACTTTTAAACAGAATGTGATTCATTATCTGTATTTTACAATGTCAACTCTGCCTTGAACCAGACACAAGGATGGAGCACATGGGGCAGAAAAGAACATTATAATTAATCAAATGTCCAATCTAAGATTTCTAAAATAGATTTTTAAAGATATTTAAAAATGTGTGCATGTTGAGTATTGTAGAACCACTACAAATTACAGTTGAAATAGATTTTACTGTGGCACTCATTTGACATAGTATTTGGTGGGATTTATGTCCTGTATACAAAGACCAAGCTCTTTTTAATGAAAGAAAGCCTGTCAACCCCAGTTCTTATGCAAAATACAGTGGTTTTACAACACATTTTTGCTAAAACAAATAAACACCAAAAAAAAAAAAAAAAAAAAAAAAAAAAAAAAGTATATACATCTGTAGAGGTTGTTTTGACTCATCTCTGTCTGTAATCTGAGCATACATGACTTCAAAGATCAATGTACAGAGTGCTGTGGTTTGCCTTCATCACATCTGGAATCATGAAAGAGAGAAAGCTAACGCTAGCTAGACATTCTTTGTTGTAATAAAGTGGCATAAACAGTGTGCAGTTGCTTAAAATTGTAACAAATTACACAAACAAAAAGAGCATCTTGGAAGAATCAGTGCTTACGTTAGCAAGCTAGGCTAACTGGCTTTAACTCTCTCTGAGTGCCGTTATACAAATGTAACCACATAATAGGTCCTACCAAATGTAGAATATTTTAAAATGGATTTGTATCAGACTTGTATCAACACTTGTATGCTAAAGTGTATGAAGAGTATGGCACACCACGGAAGTTGATAGCGCATGTCCTCGAAACGCTGACACTTTCCACAAACATATAAAAAATCTATGCTCTTTTGAAAAATGATCAACATAGCTTCATTATCATTGGTTTACTTCCTTACAAGTTAGCTTGTAGTGTCAACAGCATGACAGTGGTAAATCTGAGCAATACATCCTCTCTGTCATTACACAACACAATGGTTGTGTATTTCTGTAACAGACATGTTTAAGTAGGTTAAGATGGATCGCAGACCAATAATTCTGAATTTCACATAAGACAATAGAGCCAAAGAAACATCACGACAGCTATATACAACTATTATACTAGATGTTCTAATTTTCAAATGATGTTGAATGAGTTTGTTTTAGAAAGCAGAGTGCTACCAAATCCCACATTATATATGTTGTCTTGTGAAAGGATAGTATATTACATCTACCTAAGAAAGACAGAGAGAGGGGGGAAGGAGCGAGATGAAACGGGCAACAAAAACATTTGAACAAACGGGTGAAAGTTGAGGAGAAGGAAAGGCGGAGGTGAAAAAGAAGGTGCACAATAGAAATAAAAAGATGAGAGAGTGATAGACAAGCAGGGTGAGAAAGAAAGAGATGCTCACATCTTTCAGTCTATGTGTTTTTGTCTCCACTCATGTTTTTTTATGTGTCAGTTGGCTCTGTTGTCCTCCTCTTCCCATCACTAACCTCAGCTGCCAGACACACACACAGAATATACAGGCATACGCAAGCTAGCACACGCACACACAGACACACACTGGATACATCAGTAAACCAAGTCAAGAGAACATCAGGCATCTGGCTTCTATCAGACACACACGCAAGACGGAGGAAAGAAAAGAAAGAACAAATGAAAGAATGAATGAATGAACACAACTGGACTAACCCAAAAGTTTAATCAGGGCTGATAAATGACAGTCATGCAACCAAGTTTACTTTATGTGTGTGTGTGTGTGTACGTGTGTGTGTGTGTGTGTGTACGTGTGTGTCCTCTCCCTCATCACACCAAACCTTCTTCTCTCAACCCACACAGACACCCCCCCCCCTTCTCGCTCTATCCGTCACTCTCTGTCCTCACTCAACCCTGTAACTAATGACTCTGGAGGAGGCATTGCAGCACCTGCTGCAGACAAACACACACACCCACACACACACACACACCTACACTTACACACACACACACCCAAACACATACAGCGAGAGGAGAGAGTGGGGAAAAAAAGAGGAGGGAGGATGAAGAGGTGGTGGTGAAAGGGGGGTTGATGAAGAGAACAAACTAGGCCAAAAAAAGAAGAGACAAGGGGGAGGTAAAAAAGAAAAAAGAAACAGAGAAAGGGAAAGAAAGGTGAGAGGTGCCAAGGACAAAGTGGAGGGGAGAAGAAGAAAAGGAGAGAAGAAGGGAGGGAGGTGTGAAGTGTCACTGCCAGTGGTACCATCTCTCTAATTAGCATAGTGACCTTGGTCCTCAGTAACTGCTATTGCACGCACACACACACACACACACACACACACACACACACACACACTACATAAACACACAGAGTGCTCATGCATAACAGAGTGTGTGTTTTTGTGTTTGCATGGTAAAAATAACACCTGATATGAATTTAAATATATATTAATTTTACATCACTAAATGTTTTTTTTTCTTTTTACTTGGGATGATACGTCTCTTGTGATGACAAGATTTTAAATATATTTCACAGTCAAATACACAGACTTGCTTTTCAGCAAGCCCAGCATGTAATTGTTTAATGTCAATGCAGGATTTATGGACACACGGAAAATGGTAAAATTATAAAATGAGACAAGAACAGGACGCACACACACTTGCCCTCATCACACACCTGTCTAAAGTAAAGTTTCAAGACTCCTCTGTGTTCTGTGTAACAGAGTTTAAGTGTGAGGATTACTTAAACATACAGTAAGTCAATTCTGCTGGAGGTCACAATAAATTATGTCTTTATAGTTAAACAACCACCATTTCTGATGAAAATTTATCTGTGACACGACTCAGGCAGAAGCATTGTTCATGGAGGTAATGTATTAATGTTTTTTTCATATTATGTTTTTTTGCACATTCACCGCACCGTCTCTGGAATAAAGTTATGGATTATTCTGAATTTGAATGTTGGAAACATTTGGGATAATGTAAGTACACATATTAACCAACCTTGAGATCTCAAAAATAGAGGATTTCCAAAACCAAATTATTAAAATATAATAAATATTAACTTATTAAAAAAAAAAACAAAAAACACACACATAAACAAATTTGTAAAAACGTGAGAGGAATATGAGACCACTGTGTTCCCAGGTGGAAAGCAAAAGAGGGCAAATCTAGAGGGTTGGCAAGTGCACAACTCAACAATAGTATAACATAAATCTAGCGTTTTTAGACATTTAAATGCAGAAATGTTACATATTACAGCTTTAAAGTGTTAAATGAGGATTCTACGTACAGTTACACTTACAAAGACAGAAAGCGAGAACGAGGCAGGGAGACAGAAAAGATGTGAGTTAGCAGGGAAGAAAGAGGGGGAGTACAGCTGTAGCAGTAATCATCTTTCAGGTCAACAGTAATTACCAAGAAGACTGAAGAAGTGAGTGTAGGACACACACACACACACACACACACACACACACACACACACACAGTTTCTGCTCTCTCTTCACATCTTGGCTTGCTGTATTTTCTTCTTGTCTTGTTTATTTCACAACCAAAACATCCACCTATTACAAAGAAGATGTCAGTGCGAGCTGCAGGGTTTAATGGATAAAGGTTTCTCACAATGCATACAATTATATACAATACATGAGCAGTCTAATCCTGCTTCAACTGTGCACTAATTAATTCATGGTTGATGTCAGGAAGTTACTTTAATCTTGGTTAACCTTTACTTGGCAGCTGAATTTTCAGATCTCCTGGACTGTGACATATACAGCTGCTGCATACTCTCTTAAATGAGGCTATTTTAAACTTCTTGCCCTCCCCTCCCCCATCCTTCATATTATATGCAGGGCAGTGCCCGTGCCTGTGTTTTTGGCTTTGATGGTACCCATTAAGTCCTTTCTGTCCTGTACATTAATGTAGTTGCTGAATCTGCTTGTGCACAATGTACCTTCATTTGGAGTGTATTATCATCAAACTCTTCATCAAAGTCAGTCCTCTATGGGGGAGAACTCCCTTTGTCTGGATATGGGTGCCTCTAAGTATTCATGTTCATGGCCAGGCACACTGAGCCCTTGGTGGGAATCCTTTTCCCAATGTGCCATGCTCCGTGCATGAAGTACATGAAAGTGGATGAAAAGAGTCTACAGGTACAACTAAAGCCCAATACAGTCTACAGGTTTAAGGCAGCTCTTGAGAGTTGGCAGTGGCCTGAAACTAAATTGCATTAGACACGCTATATGATAATACTGCGCTATTTCCCAGCCCTGATGTTTTCCCTAGGGAACTTTCCAACGTTTCTGGCGTCAATGGATTTATCCTGATACAGCTGATATGATGATCACTTTCCATCTGACGCTACAGAGCTCCAAAGGCCTGTGGAAGGAATCCTCTGATTCTGCAAATGCTGCCGTCAAGGCTTGACGCAAGGGCAGCAGTAGGCTGGCACGCCCATTCAGTGTTCACTTAAAGAAAGTTCTTCATGCTTAACTACTACTTCTGGTCAATGAACTTAGGCTTTTATGACTTGACCTAAAATTTGGCAGGGAACAGAGTACTATGCCTCAATCATTGAACAGTGCCAGACTCCTATTTAATCTGGACTCCAAGGATCAAGGATGTCTGGGTGAAGCAGTGACCCTGCAACTACATTTGGGTATTATTGAAATGAAAAGCTTCTCTGCTGTTTAATAGTTGATTGTCTTCTTGGACCAAATGGCTCTTTTCTGGTGTTCTGTCTCCTTTTTTCATTCCCAATAAAGTCATTTTGTTTGAGGATTTTAATTAACTCGCACTGTAGATGACACGAGCTGTGAGTTCTTAGGTGTAATAACATTGTTTAATTTGGAATTTTTAAATTAATCTGATATCTTTATAGAAGATTAGTATATTTTAAATCATCCATTTATGTAACTTGCATAACATTTATGTAATGGATGGATGGATTTATATAACTTATGTTTCTATTAAATTTGAACTTTAATGCCTGTGTAAAGCTGCTTTTCCGCCCTCACACCTTTAACACTGACTCCACATAAATGTTTTTCACACCTAATTTTCATTTTAATAGAACACCTTTTAAGTCCCCTTACTCATACTAAGATTTTAGTGAGGTATTTCAATAAATGTGTCTCTCAATTTTAGATATTATAGCCCCCCCGAGTGTGAAAAACCTCAGGTGTTAACTTTTCAGTGTGGATTAATGATTATATTCACAAAAGTGAGTACAACCATTTATCCAAAATTGCTGTACAAAAGTGGAGATTGTGGAAAAATGACAGAGCTCCATGTCTTTTAATACCTGATAGAGCATTTATGTAGTTATAATGTTCAGATTAAGATTAATATTTTTACCAGCAACAACCACAGAAACTGCTTCTGCTGCTCTCCCTTCTATTCTTGACTGCACAAATGTATTTATTATTTTATCAAGGTTACAAATATAGAATCTCCTATCAAAACATCTACCACAGTCCATCAGATGTGCACCTCAATGCCCTTGTGTCTTTTTCTGCTTTCCTACTTTGTACAAAAGAACAAAGGTAACTTCTACCAGAACCATTTTTACTACGCTATGAAACAGTTTTACAAGGCTGTAGGTCTGTGTTTTGTGCATTGTGTATATGTTTTATTTTTATATATATGATGAAATATTGATGGAACATATGCGAGTTTTAGCACTTTAACAAAGCGCACAGATGTAAGAAAAATCGGTTGAAACCACTTTAGGTCAGCATCATGAAATATTTCCCCATGTCAGATATTAATAATTATGTTATTATATATTATATACATTATCAAGTCTAATATTTTCCTTTTTTAAGTACCATGTTTTTGATATATAAGGTTGAACACACACTTATCTGAATTCATTTTTATAGATTAGATCCCAACATTCTCATATATACTATGTTTGATCCAGTGTTTCAATCCACCACAGGCTCAGTGATGATGTTCAATGCCAGATCAGTACAGCTCTATGTCCAGACCTTTCTCCAACCCTCTCCTTGCCCTAAAAATAATCAATATTCACCTTTCGGAGATGTCTCATCTTTCTTTCACCAAAGCTAATCATTTCCTCTCCCTACTGCCACCTCACTGCTGTCTCTGGCAGAAAAGCTTTGAGCTACCTTG
This sequence comes from Sciaenops ocellatus, assembly GCA_033000465.1. Lineage (NCBI taxonomy): Eukaryota > Metazoa > Chordata > Actinopteri > Sciaenidae > Sciaenops > Sciaenops ocellatus. Next base: position 11,416,728 of record CP136885.1, on the reverse strand, counting down.
CAGATTAGAACTAAGAACAAAAGTTACTGTCCCAGCTGACCTCAGTATACTCTGAGAAGGATGTTAGTCTAATTGGTACTGATTGTGTTAAAGCCAAGATTTTGTCAAACCCAAATTAAGCAGCTCATCTGACAAAATGTTGAAGGTTCCAGCTGGAAATCCAACATCAGTGGTGTGGTTTCAAGACTGACTTTTCTCATTGCACCCTGATTCAGGAAAGTTAGCTGGGACATCGGCAGCCCTGTGCATAATTAGTTCATGAAACAGTAAGAAGTCTGTGTAATTTCATTTGGAATTGACTCCTTGCCCTCCATTCTATCCCTCCGGAAAACTCAATCTCCAAGGAGTCGAGGGTTCTTCGCTCTTTAATAACAGCTAAACACATCAACACTGCACTTCCAAATGCCCCCCCAAGCAGTTAGGAACAAAATAAGAGATGGAGGTCTAATGAAAAGAGGTTTAATAGAAGAGCAAGGCAAAGGTGGCTCAGAGGCTTGCTGCTGTTTAATTCAATGGATGCTCCTGGTGCCTGAAGACTGGCCCATTTTAATTGCGCTCCTCTCTCATTTATAAAAGGAAGTATGCAGCGATACAGCTTTAATGAATCTGAAAAAGAAGGCAAGCTATTCAGTGTCTATCTCTCACACGCATTGAAGGTTAATGTGATTGTGCTGGTTAGGCCCACATGTTTTGGCACAGCATTGTTGTATACAAATAGCAGCTACACACACATCTACAACTACAAACACAAACGTGAATGATTATTAGCATTTGAGGTACACATAACACTAAAAAAAGGAAGAATTTTGGATAGAAGGAAACAGGCTCGGCCATCTAAATCATCTGCTCCATCCTTTTGCCAATCTTATTTCAGGGATTTGATCAATAATCTCATCATGGCCATAGTCATTAATCAATAACTCTATATGGACTCAATCAATAATCTCATTATTGACTCAAAGCTGCACCTATCAGTCTCTCATGAATCAATGTAACAGTGTAACTGACATACAGTACAGTGAATCCAGTGAGCGTTATCATGATTATCAACATCACGCCGCTGTTGTCACTATTATTATTGTGACCGCAAATGACATCAAGCATCAACTCCATCTTTATCATCGCCACCAACACCATCAGCTTTCTCCAAGGTTTGCAGACAGTGATTGAGTCGACCAGGAGGATAACACCACAAGAAAACACCTCGATAACAACAAGGAAAGCAGGCCAGAGATTGAAGGGCGGGGTGATTGAAGCTTACCTTCGCCATCTGTGCCTGGACTCCGCTGGCTTTGAGAGAGGCCACAGCCTTCTGGGCTGCTGCAGGGCTGTCAAAGTCCACAAAGCCATAGCCTGTACACACACAAACGCACAGACAACATAGTAAAAAGAAAAAAGAATATCAGTTAACGTTCTGAATGTTACTGAGGGAAACAAGCCAGTCTTAATTTTTGTCAGAAATCCAGTCCTGTGTTTTGTTTTCAACACTGCATAAATCCTACAAATGTGTCAAAATCAAGTCAGGTCACGTATCTAATGAAAGCTCCTAGTTTCTCCATTAAATGTGTTTTAGCACAGAACATCAACAGAATTGGTGTCATAACAGTAACTCTTGCCATCTTGTTTATGATCTAAAACATCCTCTAATGTCTGCATGTACTACAGTGCTTTTTAATGAAATCATGTCTATGATTTGTAATGACTATAATGTCTTTCAATGCGCTAATGGCTGAATTCATTCTCTGTAGATATATGGTACAGCATGTGTATAGTGACTCGGTGCTGAAAGACGATGTACATGTAAAATCTGCCGGCTTCCTATTGTCTGACATTTAATATCCCACTGCACTGCATGTGAGCTCATTTAGTTGGTGTGCTACACTAAATCTGTCAGCACATATAGTGTTCCTATAGTAGTGGTCAATAGTGTATGCCTCTGCACCACTGACATCAAGAAAAATTCTCTACATTTAATGCAGCGATTAAAGTGATTCAGAGTCCTGTTTAAAGAAACAAAGACCCAAGGAGAATGAGTATCAGTCAATTTTATTGCGATAAGATTGGCGTCATTTCTTGTGTATCTGTGCGTGCAGAATGTATCTGTATCTGTCAAATTGCTGACGCTCTGGCGATCTAGGTCGGGCCCTACAGGAAGCACTAGAAGACAAAAGGTCTGTACACACACATATCAATCTCTACTTTCAGAAATACACCCTGTTTTACTGGGTCACATGGGTGGAGCTGGAAAGAGATGTCAAATAGACGAAAGAAGCAAACAAGAGACAATCTGTCTGCAATGTGAATGACTATATATGAACAAATCTAAGAGACTGTACTGTTAGTATAAGAATGGTTCTGACTGTGTGCTGATATGAGAGACTAATAAAAGAGAGATATTGACACACATTCATTAAACCAATGGGAGAAATGTCCTGAAACCTTCAAAACTGCAGCTGTAGTTTTGAGTGGGCTGCGTGTTAACACAATTAAATGATCCATATTTCAAAATCCTCACTCATTATAATTATAAATGTAAACATGTTAAGAATGAGGGAATATGCTACTGCTCTCCTTCTTGATCTCGCACACACTCACACACACACACACTTCATTCCTAACATCTGTTCTTGTCTGTCGGTCTTTTCCAAGATTTGGAACGACGTTCTGTTTTGCTGATAAGCAGATGATTTTTTATTGTTCAAAGGCAGCAAGCTGCTTTCACAGCAAGATATGTACCACACACACAATTATTTATACTCTTGCTAATGAGGAACCCATAATTTAGCCAAAATAGGATAACACAAACAGACGTGCAAGTTCTTAATCTAGTACATACGACGTGCACACAGTAATGACTGTGACAAACACAGATGCAGTAACACACATACAGTATGCAGATAAATATATTCCTATACATAGATATATGCATGCATGCATTCAGTTTTTTATAATATAATAATAATAATTTATTTAATTATGGCTACACCAAAACAGTTGAACTTATTGAGAATGCACAAACATACAGGATTCATCAGTAACCTGGCAAGATGTTTAAATTTTTTCAGTAAAATTTGAAAAATTCCATATATCTCACACTTTAACTAATGATTATTTGTTTGACTGATAATGTAATTGTGAAAATGTGTAAGTGTGAAAATAAAACCAGAAGCACAGTTCACAACGTATAATTCAATCATCACTAGTTCAAAAAAGAAGCCTTTTATTTGACGACAGTTGTTCAACATTTCCGGGCGAAACCTCCAACCAAAAAGTCGGTGTTTGAATTGAATTGCACGTAATGTAGACACCAGGTTTTGATAAAGAAGAAGAATAAGTGAAATAAAGAAGTCTCTGGTACTGCTGCATCTATTCTCATCGTTTTTGTAAGTGGGGTGTAATGCCACATCTGTGGAGAATTCTGTGGAGTGATATGAGGTAAAACATTGAGGCGATGTATCACGTTCATTGTCAGCGTTTAGTTTTCCTACTAACAGTCAATAGTCAGCACTAACAGTGACCAGCTTTACATTACTAATGTCAAAAAACCTTTATCAAAACTTAATACAATGTCTTTTCAGTACAGCTTCTGTCCATTACTGAGACCCATTTGTTAATTACTTTATTTAAACATTTCCATTTCCAACTTTGTCATAATTAAGCATGAAATTAATTATGGGTTATTATGTATCTGTGTATGTGTATGAGGGCAGCAGGGGGTTCCATGACACACCAGGTCTGCATAAAAGTATTATTATTTTCACAGTATCCTGTGGCCCTAATAGTCAATTTTCAGTTATTTTGATCCATCCAGAATGTAAAAGATTAAGTTTTACAAAGACGAACTACATATGCTGCACTAAACATTTATAGTGTGTTGGTTCAGTTTGTGTGTTAGATCATCATAAATCATATGTTTTTTTTTAAAGTCCTGTATAATGGTAGAGTGCCCTTAAAATGACTTTGACGTAGCTTTAAGTAATTTATATCATAACTAGAATACTTTAAACAGGTTGAATGCAGTCTATTTTGAAATATTCATAATCCGTGGTGCTATCAGGAGATTGTGTCGAATGAAAACATAGCACTTACTGTAGGTGTAATCAGCAGATTGTGTTAGCTTATGGCCATCAAACTAGAGGCTTGATACTTTTCTGCAATGTAACCAAGAGCTGGAGCTGCTCTGTTTACAGTGATTTACCGATCAACTGTGTAGCTCAGAAATGTGTCCTTACTCCTTAGTATTACAGTACCAGAAAATTGAATTCATGTCTCAGGAGCCTTATATATGATCGCTTAATAAAATATTGAGTTGTTGTAGATGTTGGCATGTAATCTAGCTTTCCCCCTGCACATTTTAGTTAGTTCTTACATCTAAAGATGTCTGAGTGTTGGCTTGGCCAGAAAAGTATGTCACATCATTCAGCATTTTAGAGGCGTGGATGACAGAGACATTTTTTTTCTCCAAGTGGTCATCTCATTGACTAGTTTTCATGTGACAGCCTTGAAATTCTCCATTTGCTTTGATTGTACTCATCACTCAAGGAGAGATCTGTGTTTCATGAACATTTATTTGCCCCTCTCACCACGGAGGTCAAAGGTCAAGTATCAGTGAACACACCCCTGGAGCTGGTAGGGATTCATTGTCTTGCTCAAGGACGCTTCAGCTGATTGGAAGCGTACTGACACTCCGAGCAGATGCCTGCCTTCCAACCTGCTGGATGGTTTCCACACTTCTGCCCACCATTCGTAAATTTTCATATAACCTACACACCTCAAATCTATCCTGTTCAGATAAGACTCATCTCATGTGTATCTAAGTGATAGCTCCAGAGTACAGAGGAGTGAAAATAATATCTCTGTCTGAATTATATAATCCTTCCCATTTGTGCCCTGTCCCTCCCATCTGTGGCCTTATGATGACACAGAGATGAAAATTCATCTTGCTCACTCAGGCCTGACAAATATTCCACTCCTGAATGAAAAAAAAAAAAAAACATTTATTACCAAGCGCACACACACATGAATACACCCTCATATGCACACATAGACACAGATGGAAACACAGATAAACACGAGTACACACACACACACACACACACACACACACACACACACACACATCCCTAGCTCCCATCTAATCTCCTGAGCTCCCAGAGTTCCTGGCCTTAGGCCATTAGAATGGGCTAACCGAGTACAGAGGGAAAAGGAGAGACAGAGTGAAGGAGGAATGGGGGGAGGCGGTGAGTCAGGGGGAGAGGGAGAGAGTGGCAGGCAAGAGAGAGAGAGAGAGAGAGAGAGAGAGAGAGAGAGAGAGAGAGAGAGAGAGATGAGCAAAGGGAAAGAGAGGGATGTGGAGAAAAAGCAGGAGACATTGAGACAGTGAGAGGGAGGGTGCTTGTCTTTGGGAAATGGAAATCCTTTACAATCTAAAGTGGTTTCCTCTCCCTTCCTTCCTCCATCCTGTTCTCTGTGCCCTCTCCCTCCCCCAGAGCTTCCCCGCTGCTAACTAGAAAACTGTCAGTGTATTTAACATTGAGCCCATGACAAAGCTGAGCAGTTTACAAAGAAAATCTTTAATTTATTTAAGAGAACAAAGCTTTGCTTTCTTTATTCAATGCAATGACAACCAATTAAATACTAATTCTCAGTTGTTTTTAATTATTTAAATGGGCTGTATATCAATATATTAACATACTGTGCCAGAGAGAAGCATTAACTTTTCTGGGACGAAGAAGCAAAGAAGCCTTGTAGACTACATTTTTGTGTTCATTGAGCAAATTTCAGAATGGCACAAAATTGTTTAGATCAAGTAAAACTATCACAGAAATTGACATCACGGGGCTGTCACATGAAAACAGCTGTATAGAAACCGATCCGTGCAGACTGCAAAGGAAGAAGCCTTTATTTATTTACCTGTCTCTTTGACTTGATCTCTCACGCTCTCTACACCTCTCCCTCTTTCCTCTCTGCAAAATCTTCCTGAAAAGAAGAGGCTGTCTGCTAAATCATCAGTTTCAAAGGGTCCCCTTCCTTTTCTGTCAGCCCCAGGTTATTTTTACCCCCACCCTCCACCTCCCTGTGCCTCCTCCCATCCATCCCTCCCTCTCCAAGAGAACTCTCTGTGCCAATTTGTACTCTCTTAGTCACGCTAAGCACTTATCTTGTCCCCACTGAATGTCTCTGCAATCAAACCAACACTTATCCGGTTGTAAGGCATTCTAATGGCCAACTGATAATGAAACTCCTTCATTGTGAGTTAACAACTGGCTAAGAGATGTATGAAGTCTACATCACAAGCAGTGAAATTGCTGATGGGGCCACAGCCTCTAAAAATTGCCTATGCTGCTACAGCTGCAGCTGCTGCACTCTGGGCATTCTGTACATTAAAATATGAGCATAAATGTATAGCTGAATGTATCGGTTTGCATTCTGAAACAGTCTCTCAAAAGTTCGGTATTCACAAGGCCATGTCCAGAATATATATATATATATATATATATATATATATATATATATATATATATATATATATATATATATATATATATATATATATATATATATATATATATATATATATATATACGTATTGTATAGTGCCAGATCCGGTAGCAAGAAAACCCATACTTGCAAACACACTCAGGCACACACTTTTTTGTCACTCACAAACACACAAGCTTATTGCTTTTGCATAAAAAATAAATAAAAAAAAACACCTGGATTTTATATACTCGTAACAGAAAGGTAGGAAACATACTGAGCAGATATATAAAGTAAAGAAAAAAAAACATATGTATTATGTGCACACATACAACATGTTATTCTTGCAGCTGTATACCAGCTACAAACATTTGCTCTGCATTGATTCTTAGTTTGTCCACGATGGGCCACAAATTGTAACTGAATGTGATTAAACCAGGCTGTCAACTTGCTGTTTGAGTCTGGAGTCATTAACAATCTGATGAATTACTGACTATTAAATCACAATCCATCAAGTCATGTCTTTTTATTTGCACTACTAGTATTGGCATCATTTCAATCACTGACATTTTTAGATCTGATTCCAAGACATATGAACATGGGATGTACAGGCATTCTGTTTTTACTATACTGGGTGTCTGCATAAACCTGTTCACATGTTTTTCCATTCCACATAGTCATAAATTTCTGGGCTGCACATGTAAAGTCCACGCAGACAGTCAACATAGGGCGGATGACAAAATTCTTATTGTCAACAAAATCCCATGAGAAGACCAAAACCAACAATGCATTGGTCCGTAACTCGGTCCATTGGTACATAATGCTTTCCAACTTGTCTGCGGCTCTTAGCTCCAAGCCAATTCATTCTTACTGAAGATAGATATATGGTTTTGTTTTAAAAAAGGCGAAGTAATTGCGTCAAACAGCTGGACAATGTAGTTCTTGGCAAATGTTAATGAAACAGGAGTAAATTGTGTATTTGTTGAGGTTACTCTCCTTAGTATTTATGGCTACAGAACTCTGCAATACTGACTCAAAACAAACCACTGTGTTCACGTCAATGGTAATGAAGGAACATGTCACCTACAACAGAGTTGCAGTGCTAACTGGTTTTTAATAGTTTTTAATGGTTTTTGGACAACAAGGACGTCTATTGCCACACAGGCAATACTTAAGTTAATAGGATCAATTAGTTGGTGATCTAAAGAAATTAAAAGAAATCTAATCTATCATAATTTTAAAATAGATTGAATAGAAGGTTGGTTTTGGTTTAATGTATAAGCACTAGAAGCAAATGTCCTTTTTGGATGTGATCTTAAATAAAACAGATATTATTGTCCATTTGTAAATCATACTAAAAAGAACCACAAAGTCATAATTGGCAAACATAATAATCATGAACTGGAGCATTACAGCTGTACTGAATCAGGTTTTTAAAACTCCAATTTCAAGAAACACCGATGAAAAAGAAAATTTAATGAGTTGAGAAAATGGAAAAGTAACTGATAATTATCACTGGGTTTATAGAATTTTCTGCCTTCCCTTCAGCTATAATGATGTCAGGACGGCCATTTCAATATGCTTTCAGAGCTCAAAGCAATATTTGATTATGTGACGCCAAAGCAGGTACTGGAATGATGAAGTTTGTAAGATTTATATAACTGTCCAATTAGAAAGATCCAAGATAATAAGTGAAGTAAAAGAGTTTCCAGGGGTGATTCACTGAAGTTTGGTGTTTCCATTATAATGTTAAGACAGGCAGGACTGCAATCATTTACTCAAAATATTTTATCCTAAGTAATCACATCAAATGAAGTCCTAGAATTTGCATTAACATCTCTGCCATCGTTATCAATCAGACTGCCTTCCCCTTCCCTCATACTATGATGCTGATACACTGATTACAGGGCATCCGTGCTGTTGTCCTGAACCATGTCAGGATACCTTTTGAGTACAGCCTTGGCAGATGAGCAGCAATCATGCTGAACACATGCTCTTGTGTGCCTCTTCAAAAGCAGACGACTACAATCATATTGATTAGTGCTTTGTTCAGACCACTTCAACAATCAAGCAGACTCTCATCAGAAGACACTTGAGTGAGCCTCATTCACCACAGAGACTATTTGAAACACATTGTGACTATTGTATGGTGTTCTCCGTTTTGATTTGGCCAATGACAACAATGCAAACATCTTACTTTCAAATGCTGCTTGACTTGAGTATCATTAGAGTGCAATCCTAAAATCATCTTCATAGAGAAGTAAATCAAAATAAAGGTACTCTAGCAGTGTATCATTTAGTTAGATAAAAGAAAGATGTGCTCATGATGGCAGTCAACATGGCTGTGTTGTATACAGAGTAAAAACACAGACCACATAGCAACACATAAGAGTCAAACACATGGACTTTGTCTAACTGCACAATGGGTGGTTGAAGTCATTTGTTTTAATATGACGTCATACCATCTGCTGACAGACATTTCAGTCGGTTCTAAAAAAAAATCTTTGGGCATTGATTAATTGGGAATGTAAAAAGTAGAAAACCACTCCCCAGAACGCACTGATTGGTCTGCTTTTACACTGCCAAGTATCATCAATTCTCAACTGATGTTTTCCAGACTCAAATCTCAGATCAAGATCTGAGTTTGTGGAATATAGGGTGACTTTGCAAGGTAACAGATAACCACAGTCGGATAAAGTCAGTGGATTTTCACTCACCTTTACATTGATTGGTGTTCTTGTCCAGGATGGCCTTTGTTGACACAATTTTCCCATATCTGTAAAAACAACAATATAATGGTTTGATTAGTTGGTGAATCACATTTGCTATTGTTAACATCTGGAGCAATGCTAGTGAGTCTTATGCAAACAAAGGGTGGGAATGTTGGTCATGCTGTTGGTCTACCACTTTGGTCCAGGCTGAAACATAGATGGATTGTCCAAAAATATTGTATTACATTCATGGTCCCCAGAGGATGAATCCCAATGGTGCTGGGAATTCCCTGACTTTTCATCTACCGTCACCATGAGGTTTGCATTTATTTGAGTAAAGTGTTTCAACAACTATTGGATGGACCACTGTGCCTAACTAGAACAAAGTAGTGTTTAAACTGGAGAAATGTTACCTCCACCCTGCATATTTTGGCAAAATCTGTAATATGTTTTCAAGTTTGAATCCAGGATAGGATAGAAGATAAAAAGAAAGAATCAAATAAAACTGAAAAGAAAAGAAAGAACACAGTCCGATCACAGTTTCTCAGGGTGTCCGCAAGAGACTCCACTTCATCATAGTAAAAAATTCGATCTATGCTTCTATCTATCCATTCTGCCCTTGTCTGTTTCAAATCCCACCCGTAGGCCTCAGAACAAAGACAGTACTGTCTCATAAATGATGATAATAACCAGACATCTGTATGGCACCCAATCCTGCTTGGAGGGCCTATAAGAGAGACAGACAACCTCCATACTTCTTTCTATTTGTTCTCCCTGCCAACTTTTAATGTCTCCTGTCCATTTCCCTACCTTACTCTTTTTCTTATGTTTGACACTACTGCCTCTCTCTTTGTCTTCTTCCCTTATTTCCCCCTCCATCCCACTACTATTCTCCAGCTCTCTGTTCTCAGAAAGAAGTTAATAATGTTTCTTATCAGCCCGGTCTTTCAGTCCTCCTGGAAAGAGATGAGCAAGGAACAGACACAAAACTGAGAAAGAGACTAGGAAGGTATGAGGAGAGATGAGATAGAATAAGAGAAGAAAACAGAGAGGAGAGGAGGAGAGGAGAGGAGAGGAGAGGGGGCGAAGAAAAAAACAGACAGAAAGCTTGGATCGCTGAGATCAGCCTGGATCACTGCCTAGCTCTGTGGATGAGACTTTTTAATTAATGTTTTAACACTCCTGCACAATGACTGACTGGCTGGCTGAGTGACTATCAAGCAGACTGACAGAGTGACAAGCTAGCTGACTGGCTGACTGGCTAGCTGACTGGCTGACGGCCACAGGTGAGCGATGTAAGTATATTCCCTTTTTCCCTTTTAGAGAAAAAGAGAAAGACAACCAAGAGGGAGACCGAAACGATAGAGAAACCAGGGGGAGATACAGTGTGGGAGGTTGCAAGCCGAGAGGGTGAAAAAAGGTGAAGGGAGGGGGAGAGAGACTCGGAGGGATGAGAAATAGACGAGGAGAGGGAGAGCAGTCAGTCAAAAGATAAAAAGAGACACTGAAGGCAAAGAGGAAGCGAGGTAGTCAGGGAGCGATAGAGAGATAGTAAGAGGTGTTTAATAAAGAAGAGATCATTTAGTTGTCACCATCAGGAGAGTCTCTGTCAGCCAACTGCTTCTGACAGTGAGAGAACAGAGACTAGCTCGCCTGACAGCCTCACATCAAACTCTATTGGGACAGGAGACTTTAGAAATAAAGACAGAAAAACGGCTTTAAAAGGCTGCTATCACACATAACATGACAGCTGAGCAGCTTATGATCTAGAAATTGGTGAAGAAAATCTTTCACACATTTTCCTTCAATTTAAGATATTTTTAGGGTATTTACAAATCTGCAGGTTGTGACAGACTAAAATCAAACCTAATGTTTCAATGGGTGTTTTTTTTTTTTTTTTACAAAGTCAAAGGCTCACGGTAAATAAGGTCTTTGGCCTGCGGTTTGGGGAGCACTCCAACAGTTACAGACGTAAAAAACACACTCTCAAAAAACAAGGCAGGACTAATCGCCCACACATATACGCAAAGACAAACACACATGCAGACACACACGTAAGGCAACATCATAGATCAAAAACACCAAAGCAGTAATCACACACATTACACACACCATCTGGCAATACCCGACTGTTGACTTCTGCCTTGCTGTGTTTCAAACTTGGTGTGTGTGTGTGTGTGTGTGTGTGTGTGTGTGTGTGTGTGTGTCAGCATATGAGTGTAAACACCGACAGTGCATGTGTGAGTGAATTTGCCTGGACACATTTAAGCACACAAATACTTATGTGGGTGTGATTCCTTGCAGTTGCGTGTGTGTGAGTGTGTGTGGAGTGAGTATGAATGCATGAGAAAGATCTCATGCACCATTGGTGTTTTGGCAGGTTGTTTTTCCCGGCAGAAAAGTGAAACATTTCCAGCCTGTTTTATTCAGTTGCATGAGTGTGTGTTTGTGTGTGTGTGTATGAAAAAGAAAGAGAAAGAGAGAGAAAAGACAAAGAGAGAGCTACCTGGCTTGACGCATTATGAATCTTGAAAAAATATGTTCACAGTTGTTTGTTTTCACAAAAAGGAAAACAAATACAGCGTGTGTGTGTGTGTGTGTGTATGTGTGTGTGCGTGTGTGTGTTAACATCAGACTGATGTGTGTGACCTGTTCTCTCTCTAGTTACAGAATTTGGTTTGACTGAAAAAGAAAAGGAGAGGAGAGGAGAGGATAGGAAAGGAGAGGAGAGGAGCAGAGAGGAGAGGAGAGGAGAAGAATGACGCCATGGCCTTGGGGAAATGTCAAATTACAACAACACTGCGCCGTTCAAAATGGTGTCTCACTCTGGACTTGATTCAGTGGTAAAATTCCATTTTATCCAGACAGCTACAACAATCTGCTACTGTGGTGAAGAAATGGGAGAAAGTATTGATAATAGATCAGATGATGAAGTAGGTTGAGGAAAACGTGCAATAAGAGGAGAGGAAAGTGCAGAATGTTCTGTTCTGTCCCAACTGGAACCCTCTCATTGATTCCAGCAGAAGCCTGGAGCTAGTTGAAATAACATCGACCCACACTTGACCCATCGGCAATGACACACGAGACACTCGTAAAAACTTTTCAAATTCTTACACCATACCAACAAAAAACTACAAAGAACCAGATGGTTAGGGTTAGCACTTCCTTAGTCCACTGCTTTCCATTGTACCAAAGAAAGAGTAAGTGAATCACTTCTGAATGAGATCTGAGTATGTAATTTGTTTCCACTGGATGTTCATCATGGCTAAAGAGTCCATGATGAAGTGTGAAACAGTCACACTGAACAGTTGAGCAATTTTCCATCAAGCATGACGAAGGAATCTAAACCACAGCTAGATCTGTAGTTCTGTAACCAAACTTTTCTCCTCCCTGAAATTAATATATAAGGATGCTCGTTTAGTGGTTTGTGTCACTGTATATATGACATAAGACTGAAAGTTTATTTCCTATCTACTCTGGTGTAAGTTTATTCCCAATCTGCTCCACTGATTCCCATTTCCTGTCTTCCCAACCTTCCAACAGTTCCATAATGTTTGTCACTGTCAGTCTGATCCAGGTGACCACTTTTACTTCCAGTCCAGGGGCAGGAAATCCTGATTCTCTGTGTTTATAACAGAGCATACAGTATATCTCAATATCATGGGTAGTTCTGAATACAATATTCAACAGAAGATAAAGATAGTAAGCTGTTGGTCTAGTAAGTAATATTAGCTGGCTGCTACGTCTTGTGTTTTTGCACTTGTTTGATGTTTGGCTGTTAGCAAAGTTGTCAACTCACTAGTTTTTGATATAAGTAAGATTATCATAACAAATAAACATGTACAGCTGTCCTTATTTACAACATTGGCATTGCACTCTGAAACTGGGGGCTCTGAATCACAAAAATATCAATTTCTGCACGTCGTTTTAAATGCAACTTCATAGGTTTTGTCTCATTAGTTAACTCCTAACCCTGCAGAAGTATTTGCACTATGTCAAAACATTGTTTTTATGCCATAAAGTATTCACCAGATGTAGCTGGCTAACCTTAAATGCTTGATTTTATATGGATTCCTAGAAAAGCTACAAAGCCCAACAACACAGCACTAAGCCAGAGAATACCGCCTTTGCACAACATCGGTCGGGGTTGGGCTCATGGGGAGGTTCGCCTGGCAGAGTGACTGTCACTATGACAATCCTTTTAGGACAAGCTACGTGACGTCTTCAACACATGGAAACTCCTCGGAATCCTTTCCAAAACCGAACTTTTGATTTTTTTTTTTTACACCAAGAAATGCGGTACACAAAGAACAGTAAAACCGCTCAAATTGACAGTATTTTCCAGACTGTCGAGATTTAAGAAGGAATGTCAACATGAAACTCAGAACACCCAATTTTGGCAAGCTTGACAAAATATGTGTGCACCATGGCTGTGTGCATGTGTGTGAAGTGTTAATGACAGTCCTCTGAGGGCCCTCACAGCATCAGATCTGTGTTTTCATTTCCTTGTGGAACATCATCAGCCTATGGATGCTCACTGTTTGATGTCTGCTGAACCAGTTGCCACACACACACAAACACACACACACACATACATACACTCCATTTCTTCATCTCTCCAGGATGTCTGTGAATATATATCTATACATTATGTATATGTGCACGTTCTGTGTGATGGTAAGTCATGTGTTCCATCTGAGGCTGTGTATGTGTTTGAATGTGTGCATGAGTATGCATGAACGCGCACGCAGGTTGGTCTGTGTGTGTGGTATTTCCTAATTGGGGATCCAATACAGCTGTCTTGTCACTTGCACTTTGCTCATTTTTCCACATATCTGCCAGTTAGACAAAGACAAACACAGAAGGAGGACTGAGAGAGTGCAGTGCTTCAGAGGTCCACAGATTCATCCCCGATATGTAGTTTAACATGTTCCAGTGGTAAAAAGAAATAAAGTGTTTCCACAATGAAAAGGCAAGGTGCTGTGCATTCAGAAGATGACTCGATGTTACTGAAACATTAAGTTTATCTGCCAAAAGGGCTTTCAATTAAGTTTAAATCAGTAGCTGCAAGGCACTCTGGTTAAGTGGTGCCTTCAGGAGTTGGTATTGTAGCAGTAAGGTAATAAAGTGGATAAACTATTGTATGCCCACAAATTTGTGGTCATCATCATAAGGTAAAATATAAGTATAAACAAAAAAAGATAATACATAAAAAAAAATAATAATACATAGTTGATGCTTTCCTTTTCGTATTCTTATTTTTTTGTTTTTGTTTTGGTGTGTATGGGAGTGTGAACTTTTGCCATAAAGATTTATGTCAGAACAAATAGCTGGTTATTACTCTATTTCAAATACATTGGTGGGTAAATTGAGTTTAGATGAGTTTTTATCTCCACTACATCCCTGGTCATAACTCTTCAGCAACCTCAATACCTTCTCCATTTAGGATCCTATAGGATCTTTCTATCAATATAATTACAGTGAAATTACGTTTGACAAAAGAACATGACTGTTGACCCTAAGAGCGGGGTTGTACCAGAGAACATTTGTACAGCGCGTTGTCTGACCACATCAGGAGGCAATAGTGCTGTGTACAGCCACAGTCAATTGCAGCATGAAAAGCCAGTCATCACAGAGAGGGGCAAAACCTAATAATGGCTCAAATGGGGAAAACGATGGATGCTTTCAGACAGTCTCTCCTGGAAAGCATTCATAGTGTTGCACTTGCTGGTGATAAAGACAAGATGTGAACTCAAACCTCCCTATTTCTCACCTCCGAACAGCTGGTGAAGTGGTTTTGAATGTTGGATTATCAGTTTCAGAAAGTTACAGAAACTGTGTGTGTGTCAGACACAGCCCCCAGTGGCAACATTGCAGTTATGTGGTATTCTGGTGAGGTATATTCTTTGTAAACTCCAACAAGCTCAGAGCAATAGAGAACATCAATAATGACACACCTGTGGTTCACCTACATAGGTGATTTTTTTTTTAATGATTAGAGCTCCTCTCAGGACTGTTTGGGTAGACTGTGGATGATTGACATGTGCATCAGTTGTCTGTTAGTTTGGTTGCACTAGCTAAGGTGGAACAAATTACACTTTTAGGCTTGGACTACCCACCGGAATAGAGATCTGATCAGCCATCTTAAACATCCATTGTGTTTATATGCAGGAATGGAATAAATTATTCATCAGTATGTTTTCATTAGTGTATAATAACCTGAATATAAGAATAATTATGTTTTCTTGTCTTAAAATGAGCCCTCTATATCTACAGTGTGAGCAGATCCTCTTCTTGCAAATCTGTAACTTCACTGCTAGGTGCTACTTAATCCTACACACTGGACCTTTAAGTGAAAACACCTGTGGGGATGTGCAGTGCCTTTCATTTCATATTATAAAAAATACTATATTTTATCACCAAAAAATGATACTTGATACTTTACATCCTCCCGTTTTTTGATAGATAGATAGATAGATAGATGTAGTAAATCAGTGGTAAGTGTGAGAGAGAGATAGAAAGACAACAAGTGTGGGAGAAAGCGAGAGAGCGAGAAGAAATTGCCCTTGTGCTCTGCTTTAGATTCTTCTCACGTTCTGCTCTGTCCCCAGACGTTAAAAGTGTGTCCATAGTTTGGGCGACCGGGGGAGTGATTGGAAATGTCAGCTGACAACAGCACTTTTCACTGACACTCTGAGAACTGGCACAGAGACAGAGAGGGGGGGAAGGTTGGGCGTGGGATGGAGGGAGGAGGACAGAGAGAGAGAAGGATGGAGGGAGGAAATGGGGATGACAGAATGGGAAGGGAGAGGATGGTACTGGTGGGCGGGCTGGCACACACACACAAAAAAAGCAACGCTTGGTAACAATAAGGCTGAGGATGACATTGATTTGAAATAGTGTGCGCGTATGTGTGTGTTCGTCTCTGTCAAGGGACTGTCCTTCTGTTATTCATTGTAACTGTGTGCATGAATGAAATGCCTGTTTGTGTGTGTGTTTGTGCACGCGCATGTGTGCATGTGTGCATGTGTGCATGCCATGTCATTGAGTGTCAGGAAACTGCCACTCAGTATATTTCCAAAAGCCGGAGAGATTTGGAAACCCAAGGCTAAGACTGCTGCCCAACAGCACACACCCCCCACCACCACCTCCTGACTCCCTCACTGACCTTTCCTAAATGTTACTGGCCACTTGGCACACTGACTGGGCCTCTAATGAAACTTTTATTGGCCCCCATTTTTCACCCTGTTTCTCCAGAACGCCTCCAGGGCTAAGCTGAAATACAACAGGCTTGAACTGCAGCTGACATCCAGAAGGGCAAGGTACGGTGTGTGTGTGTGTGTGTGAGTGTGCATGTGTGTATGTGTGTTATAGTCTTCATAGTTTATTTTTAACTGCCTTTTTCTTTATTCCAAAATCAATTAGATCAATTAGAAATGTTTATGAGATCATTCAAAGCCCTTACCTGCTGAATATTCAGCTCAATATATCATTCTCCAATTACATTTGATAATATCAGGTAATAGCTGTAGGCAAACAAGACCGTCTCTATGAGAGCTGCTTTATCGTTTGCATTACATTCTGTGTTGACTCTGTTTGCCCTCATGGGGACAATTGAGAATGAAATGTGCAGGATCGGCTTTTAGTTCGAGCGAGAAGAACAGCATGAGAGGTACCAAACAGCTGAAGTTACTACAGTCGGGGAATAATCATGACAACCAC
The DNA here is from genome assembly GCA_033000465.1 of Sciaenops ocellatus. Lineage (NCBI taxonomy): Eukaryota > Metazoa > Chordata > Actinopteri > Sciaenidae > Sciaenops > Sciaenops ocellatus. The sequence continues at coordinate 11,399,815 of CP136885.1, read as the reverse complement.
ATCATTCACCGGTACACCATCAAGAAGAACAGATACACTCAGCTGTATTGCTGTGAGGGTAAGCTCTTCTTCTAGTGTAATATCAGCATGTTAGGGGAAATGCATCATTGGTACTGACCCACTCACAGTCTTTGGTCTAAAACTGCTCTCCAAACTCGGAATGTTATTACAAGGTTTTAGTGATGTATTTTTGTCTGTAATTAAACTCCAAGTCTTGTAATATACTGATACTGAAATTACTGTGCTGAAATTTGTCTCAAGTGAATAAAATCAATCCAGTTGGGTAAGATATGTTAAAACTGGATTAACCTGCTCACAGCTTTTGATTATAGGTTTCATTAAAAGTAAAAATTACTGATAATTTTGGATACAAACAGGATAGATGAGGGCGAGAATTGTTTGGTATGATTAAAGGAACACCAACTTATACTACTATTATCTTCTTTTTTTCCCCTTTTTAATTGGTGACTGTATAATTCAACTGGGAAACTTTAACACTCACATGGGTGACTATGGAGAAATCTGAAGGGGAATGATTGGGAAGAACTGCTTGCCTGATCTGAACCAGAGTGGTGCTTTGTTATTGGACTTGCACAGGGTCATTCATAAGTGTACTTGGTACCAGAACACCTTACGGCACAGATCAAAAATCAACTTCATGGTCATCAGATATGCAGAGGGTGTGCTCTCATTATCGGGGTATCACAATGTTCAGCCTTCCCGGGAAAGTTTATTCTAAGGTGCTGTAAAGGAGGCTCTGGACAATTGTCAAACCTCAGATTCAGGAGAAGCAATGCGGATTCCCTCCTAGCTGTGAAACAGTGGAGCAGCTCTTCACCCTTGCAGAGATTGCTGGGGGGGGAGGTCATGTGAGTTTGACCATTCAGTCTACATGTGTTTTGTGGACTTAGAAAGAGGCCTACGACTGTGTCCCCTGGGGGATCCTGTCTCTGATTCTGTTAGTGATGTTCATGGACTGGATCTCAAGGTGCAGCCAGGGTGAGGAGAGTGTCCAGTTTGGGAACCTCAGAATTGTGTCTCTGTTTTTTGCAGATGATGTGGTTCTGTTGACTTCAGCAGACCGTGATCTTCAACACACACTGGGTCAGTTTACAACCTGCAGTATGGAGTATGAAGCAGCTGTGATTAGAGTCTGCACCTCCAAGGCCATGGATCTCTTCAAAATGGTGGAATGCTCAAATGAGTATTGGTGTCTTGTTCATGAGTGATGGAAAATGGAGCGCGAGATGGTTGTTTCCCCCATAAGGTGACTGGGCTCAGCCTTAGAGATAGGGTGATCAGACATCCTGTGGAAGCTCAGAGCAGAGCTGCTGCTCCTTTGTGCCAGTGGAGGAGGTTTGGGCATCTGATTAGGATGCCTCATGGGCGCCTTCCTTTGGCAGTGTTCCAGGCACATCCAACGGTCAGGAGACCCCACGGAGGACCCAGAACCCAGTGGAGGAACTATCTAGCCTGCAATCACCTCGGGATCCCCCAGGAGAAGATGGAATGCATTGCTGGGGAGAGGGAGGTCTGGGACGCCCTGCTAAACCTGTTGCCACCATGTCACGACCCTGGATAACCATGGATGGATGGAATATAATATGCATGTTGCACATTATATTTTAATAACGCATAATGTGTATAATCACCTGAAAATAAGAATCTTTATTTTTTTTGTTACTTTAGAATATATTTACAGACTTTGCAGGTCCTCTTCCACAATGTTAAACTGCCATCTTTCTACCCGAGAGTGGACAAAACAAACACTGGCTCTAGATCGGGCTTTTCATTTTTTTTTCACGTATTTCACAGGCACCAGAGTTTCTCCTGTGTGCTAGGAAGAAGATACTCAGGTGAGGTGGCTGCACTCAGTAGCCATAACACTATAACCTATACACTGGTCCTTTAAAGTCCATCTTCTGAGGATAGAATTGAATGACTGATAGCCCCAGAACATCTACAAAATGGATGTTGTGGTGAGACTGTTTTTGTCTTTTTTTAAGGTTTAAAAATTAACTTTCAATCTCAATGTTTCTAGTGTTTCTAACAAAGAGCAATGGGACACTTACACCACAAACTGTGTATGACAATTGAGGCACAGTGGGTTTAAATAAACACTGGGATAGAATTTGTTCAAACGTAGCATACAGTTGCTGTTGGTGAATAATGAGCGTAAGCCTTTATCCGCTCTAACACCCGTCCTGCAGATCAGTTCTAATATTGCTTTTAGTAAAATGTTTAGAGGTTTGCAAAATCAATGCAATTAAATCTCTATTCAGCCTAGTTTTACTCTAGTCATATCTTTTAATGATTGATGGGGTTTAAATCTCCTGCTGATGGACAGAAGGATGTATATGAGTTTGTCCTTGTGCAGCATGTGCGTGTAGATGACCCAAGTGCAGAAGGGAACGGATGGGTTAGGCCCGGCTGGGTTGTGTTTTTTCCTTTGAGGAAGCGCAAGGGAGGGACAGAGAGGTCAAGAGCAAACTGTTGATACTATATAAGCGGCTGTTGGACTCACGCAAAACTAATTATCACAAGCTGAAGTGAGCAGAGCAGGAGTGAATCGAGCTGAGCTGGACTGAAGCATTACATTAAGTTGAACAGAATAGAACTCACGGCTGGCAGAGCTTGATGAGGTCCTGGTCGGTGGTGGCTGGTGGCAGGCCTCTGATGTACAGGTTGGTCTTACTAAGCTGCTCCGCTAGCCCTCCTCCATGACCTCCTCCTCCACCTCCACCTCCTCCTCCTGTGGTGCCGGGGCTGGGCGGAGCCATTGGCGGAGGGGGAGGAGCATAGGACTGCTGCAGAGATGGAGAGAGAAAAGGAAAGGAAAAGGTCCTTTAAGGTCATTCCAAAAAAAGTTTAAATGTATGCCACACAATCCTACTCATCAAACAAACTGACTATCATCTTTCTACGAACACACATCCTTTTGCATAATCTCTTCCTGCGTTAAGTACCACACCAATATCTTGATTCAACAGGAAGCACATCAAATTAAGGAAGCAGGATATGTGTAATTAGTAGTGATCATGCCACCAAGTTTTAATATGGGAGCTTGTATCAATGACAATATCAGGCTGTGCTGCATCTCAGCACTGAAGTCACAAGACTTCAGTCAGTGTCATTATGACTGGACTAATCAGCTGTAAGTTGCAGTGTTTTTGAGTTAAGTAACAGGAAATGCCTCAAGTAACTAGCAGCTTTGTTAAAGATGAGATTTACAAAGTGTCGATGGACAGAAGACTCTGAGTGTGTCAGTAGTGTGTGTATTTGCAAATCAGCACACAGTGAATGTGGAAGAGGATTTGGATGGTAACGATATACCAAAATCATCTTTAATCAAAAGACATTTTCTTCATAAGGGTGATTGTTCTGCTTCAAGGTACTGTCAGCTGATTTTTATACCACACAAGATCACAATAAGCACATTTATGGTGATTTAATAAGTTTCTGTCAAGCATCCCATCATGGATGCACAAACCAGGCCATTGGGTGTTTAATCCAGATCTGGACCCTTTATCACCCCTAACTTACTCAAAGGTTTCCCATCAGCCTGCACTGTCCAATTACACAGCTCAATGCTGACTAAATGACTTAATAAGATGACCATTTCTGGCAGAGAGGAAGGGTAGTGCAAGAATTAATGAGTGTTTGGAACTGATGGTTTCAGAGTGCGCACCCACCCCTGCCTGCTTGTTGCCTTAGGCAAACTATTAGGTTAAGTTTGGAGGAAGTAAACAAGCCAGATGGCTCATATGACAACAGCGTTCAAAACACTCCTTGATGTGTGGAGCAAAACAGCCACACTGGCTCGACAAAGAAATCTGGTCTCAGCACTGGTCCCACTGTTGGGAACTGGTTCGCCCCAGTGCAGTTTGAGATGATCACAGGCAAGTTCCAGTTCCACTGGGTGCCATAACGACAAGTGAAAGAGACAGGGCAAAAAAGTGGAGGGAACGGGGAGAGACATTTGAGAAGTGTGTGTGCTTGGATGTATGCCGTATTCTGCGGATGTATGTACATGTGTGTACACAAATACTAGCGAACGTGTGTGAGCTTGTGTGTGCATGAGTCGTGTTTGTGATAATGACAGGTTGTCACCACACAGCGATGTGGAGCCTGAGCCAGCTCTGATATTAATCCATTACCTGTACTTCCCTCAACTGGCAGACTGCGCTAACAGGATTCAACACATGCACAGCAGACATGCAGCGGTAAAAGGAGATGGTGCCTGTGGGGTAGTGTCATTTACAGGCCAGTGCCTCACACTAACAGCTCAGAATGAGCCTATATTCTTCAACAAAAACATGACAAAGTACAGAGATGAAAAAAGCCTACACTGGGTAATACTTCATTTTAATGGCTGTGACAAATCCTACTCTATATTGCAAGTGTCTCCTAAAACCCTTTCAATAGCAGTTTGGTATTTTTTTTCCCAAAATATCTAGAAAATATTGTCTCTGAGTCTGCAAGCTATTGATGATACCAATGTGGAAAATTATGAAAGATTAACTGAAATAGTTAATTCATTAATCAATTCGTCAACCAACAGGAAAGAAGCCACTAACAGTTTTAAGAATCAATTTATGATTCAAGACATTTATCAAGCAAAAATGTGAAACATTTTGTTGATTCCAATTCTTCAAACATGAGAATTTTATTGTAAATTGAATTTCTTTGGGTTTTTCACTGTTGGTATGATAAAAAAAGAAATTTAAAGAGGTCATCTTTGGGCTCTGTGACATTGTGACATTGGCATTTTTTTTTTACTATTTTCTGACATTTTATGAACCAAACCATGTATCAAAAGAAATATTGATAGATTAATATATAATAAATAAAATCACACACAACATACACAACAATAATATTTTCTCTGTTCATGAAGTTTGTCATCTGTGCACAAACAAGACTAAGATCACATTCAGACCAATTTGAGCCCTGCATGAAGCCCTCTCATTAATTTGAATGGATCCAGCCCATGACGCAGTGGGGGTACCAACGCATGTGGAGTCTTAACAAAGCAACACAGGGTTGTAAGTTGAACCTGTCTGAACTTTTGCTGCAGGGAACGTGATGTCATCCAGCAAATCAACCACATACACATACAAGCCCACATTCCTACTTTGCAGATTAACTTGTGAACACCTCCTGTTTACCTCGCGATTGTTGTGATGAAAGACAAAATAGTAGCTACCCTGATAATTTTCCAGAGTTGTAGACTGTTAGTTGTCTGTGAGTATTACAAACTGTTGTGTAGGCATCTGACAAGCCTTCAAACGCATCAGTCTGTTACTTCATCTGGACCTGCATCATAATTGATTGTCTGGCTTACCTTAAATAATGCACCCAGACTAACGCAGAGTTGTAAGCCATGCTACCTGTAATGCTTTGAGCTAAAAAAAAACAAAATGTATCAACCTGCTGGTGGTGCTGAAAATATACTTGCAATGTGTCCACATAATGACTGTAAGAAGTGACAAGAAAAGGCTAACTCTCATATTATAAAACTGCATTTAATAAGGTCTGCTTTTCAGTTGCTAGAAGACAGACACAATGAGCAAAGTGTCAAACTCCAAACTCCTCCAGAAAAGATGCTCGGCGCTCAGCAGTGTGCAACATGTACTGAGAAGTGCATGTATTTGTGTTTTCATGTGGCGTCTGTGATCATGATAATGAAAACCTCACTGCTTCAAAGCCTGAGCTGACTAGAGGGTTTATTCGATATCAGCCTTTTAACAATGGGTTTGTTTACCGACCACCTCTGAAAAGTAACATAGATGCATGTTTGATGGGAAGGTAAAAATAAAAGAGCCCAGGCTTCATCTGAAAGAGAAAAATCTCTGGAATAAAAGCTGTAACATGCTTTAGATAAGACACATTGCACACATGGCACTTCTCACTAATACAATGCCAGGACATGCAATATATATGCACAAAAGCATACCCAGGCTGTCAGTATTTATTCACAAATGCACACACACACTCAGTCTTATCTATATATGCATTCATCTCATTCCACCATGATTTGGAGCACAGAACTTTTTTTTTACTCACACATACACACACACTCAGATGTCCAGGTATACAAAATGTACAAAATCTCTCTCTTTTCTCTCACTCGCTGACATGACACACACACACACGCACACACACCTGATCAAAGGCCTTGCCCAGGAAACCTCTTTCAGCCAATTTGTGCAGCTGTCAGGGTCGGGGCGATAGTGAGCTGTGTATGTAATGTGTCAGAGACTGTGATAGGCAAATCCTTTGAAACACTGAAATCTCTCTCTCTCTCTCTCTCTCTCTCTCTCTCTCTCTCTCTGTCTCTCTCTCTGTCTTTGGCAACCATGCTTTCTCCTCTCTTCTCCCTCTCTTACTCACTGTCAAATTTGACTTCACCATTGCTCAGTCTCTTGCTCTTTTCACCTGTATCCTTCCACTTCCCACATACTCACTCTATATTTCTCCCTCCCTCCCTCCTTCTTCTCCTTCTTCCAGTTTTCTCTCTTTTAAGGATTACTCTGCAGTTGGAGTGTGTGGACTGAAAGCTGCCTCTCAGCTGGGATTGTTGACACACTTAGTACAGTGGAGCAGCTCTCGCAGTGGGAAAAAGGCTCAGAGGCAGCGACACAAACTGTCGCACAAAGCAAACACAGTCACCGGGTTTTTGTAGATTTCATGCAAGGCTGACTCTGTGAACGGCAACACGCAGCAAAGCATTGCTGCACAGTGTCATATATGTGCATGCTGCTGACTATCTTATGAGGTTGAGAACAGAAAAAAAACAATCTAGTTATTTATTCTCAAGACAACGTAAAATGTGCAAAATGATACATTTCTTGCAATAGATTACAATGCATCTGTCATAGCATTATTTACATCACCTTGAACAGGTAACAGAGATCTGTTGGTCTGCATATATGCTTATTAAATGACATACTTGCTGTTGCCTAATCTTCTATGTCAATGGTTGACAAACTTAAGAAAAAAAAACGTATGCTAATGCTTTGCAAGATTTGTAGAATCCACACCAAGGTGTAATGTAACTGTAACTGTGGCAGTGGCGGTTGCCTAACACCTGGCCAACAACTTGTTTTTTTTCTTTAATTTGTCACATGTAATACCATCATTACTAAATCCAACAAATATTTAATGCATATAAATAAATATATAATTTATGGTTCTAGAGGCATGGCTGACTGGTCAACAACTGTAGCAAGCAAACTAACAACATGCTATCCAACTGCAAACATGCTAGTGTTGGACAGTTACTATAGCTTTCCGCAGCACTTTAACTGTTTTCTCTGTACTGGGCTGTTTACTCAGCCGGAATTTTTGTCCTCGGGATTATTGATCATTTTATTCAATAAACGGTGAATGAAAGGGTAAAAAAAACTGTCAGTTAACAGGCTTGTTTGCTGGGTCACTAATAGGACAAGGTCATGCAGTTTATAAGGAAAATGGATTTGTCTGTTTGAAAATCATTCATCTTTTGTGGAGCCGCTCACTCAGACAGAGGAGGTTAAATAAAAGTTGATGGTCTTCCATTTTGGACTATTCAGCTCTCCATTTCCTCAAAGGTCAACACTGCCAAAATGATCAATGCTACTGGTCAAAGACGGAAATTCTCCAAAGTTGAACTTAAAAACAATTTGTGTGGATTTACATTTAATCTACAATCCATCTATCTACTATCTGTCATTTAGCCCATTTTGTGAATCCCCATCCCCTTCCTCCAGGGCTAGGTTAGTACTGTACACATAACACGCACTAAACACACATGACTAAAAGACTTAACTCACATGCCTGCACACACACTTGCAAGTACAGTCTATTTATAGCCCCTTTGTCCCTAAAGAGTTCTCTGCTTTCCAAACAATGAGTAGCTCCTGGAAAGCCCTGAAAATGAGTTTCAACTAACCCCCAACACACACTCATACATGCAACCACAGCTCAGTTCTTCCCAGAGTTCCGGTAAAAGTACGACAACCTTGCTAAGGTCAGGTTTCCTATGCTATTTTCAGCGAAAACGATTTTTGTTATTCCATACTGAGGCTTTCTGTGTGTGTGTCAGTGTGTTGCTGCTCTGTCTATACACTTGATCTTTGTTTCAGCAAGACAGAGATGCAGAAATGAAAGACAGACAAAGAGATACACAGAAATATGGCTTGAAAGATTACAATTATAGTCAACAGTGATTCCATTCATCTGCTGCTATAACTGCTCTATACAGTTAACAAGGTTCATCCCTGGCAATATGTTACTCCATGTGCATTCAATATGATGCATACAATGTTTCTCACTTGTGTGGGCGTGTGTGTGCAGACATTAATAAGCAATATTCAGTGCGAGTACTTAATAGATGGAGGGCTGGGAAGTCTTAGCGAGTGATAGTAAAAAGGAGAGTAGAGGAGTTGCACAGTCCCACTGAGGGGTGAACTTCAGGGGAAAGGTAGTAAGGAAGGGATAAAGACATAGGAGAGACGGTGAAAGAGAAGGCGGTGGAGAAAAGAATAGAGAGATGGTGAAAGGGGGATGGCAGAAGAAGAGAACTGAGTGAGAAAGGATCAGGGGAAAGAGGATGGGACATGGGAGAGCGGGTTGTTCCGGCCTCTTCTGATGCTTCCTGAAACACAGAGGAAAGAATGCGGGCTATTTTTGGGTCCAGCACTGAGATTCTCTCTTACTCTCTGTTCCTCTAAACACAGCAGCGGAAGGGTTTAAGGAAGAGCTTATGAATGCATTGGAATGGAAACATGGCTCCCAATATACCATCCCCATTTAGAGATTACACAAGCAGCTAAATTAGGACTTGGCCACTGTTTCCGTCGGAAACCTTAAAAAGACAAGAAATCATCTTTTCAGGAATTTCATTGCCAAACTGTTGTGTCCAAGCCTTGTTTTATTGGAAAATGTGGCCTCAGGGTGTTACAATCACCACACAGAAAAGAGATACTTTAAATAATGAAAATAAAGGAAGGGTTAATGGCATATTCATGTTAGGGGAAGCAGGAGGAGACAGCAGCAAATACAGGAAATGCTGTGTACAGGTATAAATAGCCTTCTTGGAGACAAGCATAATGATATCCAATACCGGATACTTCCAGGTTTCTAAGTGTCAAGTTGAGGAATGTGTAGGCTAGAGGTATGGCCTGTGATTAGTTTGGAGAATAAATGATACGTCGGAGGAAATCACACCTGAGGGTTATTTCATAAAACAATTTCCAAGTAGAGTTCAGCCTATGGGAAGCTTGGAAATCCAGAAAAAGGAGTTGGCTTCTTTAAGTCCTTAAATAAAATGCACTGATAATCCTAATCCTATATTGCTAAGGCAATTATATACGCAGTGCCTGCATGTTTCATTAAGTCAAATGAAAGACCTTTAAAGACGTCTTTTCATGCCAGTTACAATAATGACCTGAACAAATCTGCAGTTAAATTACATGTCAAATATCAGTTTTTATGATTGGAGTTATTTGTCACTGGACAAAAACATACCACACCAACCACTATATTTTACAAGCGTAATACGAGAGTTAACTACACCCTTGAGCTAATGCAGCCATAATTATTGTAATTTAAGGCTGTTTAAGTTTTTCAGGACCTGCAGACACTCAGACAGAAATAGTTAGATATCGTGTTTTACCAGGGAAGTCTGGAAGTTTCATCAGCCTAGATTTAGGATCGTTGTGAGGTCAATCAGGACAGGAAAAAAAAGTTCATTTTAATTAGTAAGGCATAAAGTTGACCTTTCAGAATATCGTCTGCATGACCTATTTAATTTTCTCATCAGAAAAACAATGTCACAACAATTGCATGGCTTTTAAAATTAAATTAAAGACATGTAAAGCAGAATACACATGCATAACAAAATGTTTCTGGTAAAAATGTCTCATCTTCATCATAATTTTTCCCTTGACTCAGGTAATATAACCAATTTTGTCAATTCTTCCTAAAATACATTTTCTATTCTTGCATTTTAGAACTAGCGGTGCACTAAACCCACTTATAGTAACGCTGCTCTCTCATTCTGCAGTCTGTTTGTGTATCCGCCATTACTACCTTTACGTCATTAATTCATGCACTTCCACTCTCATTCTCTCTAGACTTCTTGTTTATTTCTCACCTCTCCCCTAATTTCCTGTCCTCTCTCATCACTCTTCCAGTCCCCTTCCCAAACGATTTCTTCCCTGTTTCTCCCCGTCTCCTCACAAGAATCAGGTCGTCTAGGTTGCTTCCCAGCGGAACGCCGTGTTCCTGCTGCGTACCTCTCTATCTCCCTCTCTATCTCTCCTGTTAACATCAGCAACAACAGCATCAACAACACTTTGGATGTCATAAACAAGTTGCACAAACATCCCAGGAGGACATCCAGTTTGTGCTTGGTGCTGACTGACCTGGTGGGAGATGATGGAGTGACTGTGGTGAGTTGCTGAACTCTCAGCAAATTCCTGTGGCTGTGTTTTTGAAAAAGGTCAGAGAGAGGGGAGATCCAGGCTATGTGTGAGTTTACAGGGAGGCTGTTTAACTTGAGATTGATTTGAATCTGCATTAGGCTGCTCGGCTATTGTTCTTGGGGTCAGTGTGTATCTGTGTTTGTGTGTGGGGTTGTGGGAAAACCCACCAACATGAACTTGAGCAATAACCGTGTCTATATTTGGGTATATTCTGTATGGGTGTTTATTTATTCTCATAATGCAAGAGCTTAAATTACATAAAATTGTTGGTATTGTTGTTAAAACTCATGTATTTGTACCAAAGTTGGTCAGTTCTAAAACCACAGCACACAGCAAAGAAGAGACTGGTTGAGGAGAGTGCATGAGTGCCAAGTTTCTGAATGTGCTGAACTGATACAAGCTGGTACAAATTACTTACAGTGATATAATATTAATTTGACAGGAAGTATTCTGCTATTAACAATGTAAAAAACATGTGACCATAGTGGCTCAGTGCTGCGCCTTACAGCAGGTAGATCCAAGGTTCGAATGCTGACTCTGGGTCTCCCTGAGTGCACCCACTATTCAAAGAAGTTACATCCGTATTAGACAACTTAAATTACAAACTTAAATTACAAATGCAGGAAGCAGTGTTCCCTATATGGCAAAGTGGAACATATGTGAAGGTCAGGGTGATGGATAGGTATGTTGCATGTTTGACCTTTATGCAGAGGACTGAAGTTTGCCTTTTGTCTCAGACTTGTAAATGACATTCTAACTTTTGTAACATTGATCTTTCTCTAGCTTTCACCAAGTGTTTTTGTTGCTAACCCTAACCATACTGTATCCATATTTTTGGCTATAAACCAAGATATTTCCCTGGCCATAACCATATTGTCAAGCACAGATATGATAAGAAGTGAGAAAAACGTTGGTACTGGATGTAATCAAGTGTTTTGCACAATCATCCAATATCGAGATTCGTATCTGGCGATAGAGTTGGTGCACCAGTGTACTCTCAAACATAGAAACATGGATGTTAAAGATATTTTCCTGCTCTGAGCTTAGATCTGGAGCTGCAAATGCCAGACAATAGGCGCACACTGCTGCTACTAGTTAAGATGGAACAAATGTAGTGGATGAATTCCGGGTATGTGCAAAATCTACCTGGCCAAGAACAGTGCTTTCAAAAAGAACAAGTTGCTAAGTGCAACATAAAAAGTCCATGTGTCCCAAAAATAAAACCAGCGAATAAGTTCCAGTTTTTTTCAGTTTAAACGTCCTTACTGGCATGATGGCCAAGTTTAACTTACATTTCTTAACCACAAATGTGCTAATGCACGTATGTACCATGCACGTTACCTTGCTGAAGTTTCTTTTCTTGCATATGCACCGCCTTTGCTGTCTGTAACAATCACATTAACTAACAAATCTAACTACACCAAAGCGGCTGACCTTGTACTCTCTTTCTAAATGAAAAACACTTCCTGAGTGACGTCCAGGAAAATCATTCCACTGCATTATACTTCAAAACCCACCCTGCTGATTTTTCCTTCTCCTCTCGGAGTATAATCCAAAAATAAAATTTCATATGCTACATTCTTCTTTCTTAATTGCATGACCTCTTGTATGCAAGTTACAAAAAGGGAAAAAAAACATGCATATTGAAGAGGAGCTTTGCACAAAGCTCTTTTATTATGTATATTTATGCAAATTGAACAATAGTTTATTCAAGAAAGTCTCTCTCGCTCCTCCTCTCACTGCCCTTTGGTCAGTGATTCCACCCTGCAGTATGCATGATGAGCGGCAGCTCAGACCTATGAGGGAAAAGTATGCAGATTTCATTATTCTTCATTGACTCACCTCAAAGTTGAGTGTTAACAGCAGTAGCTGCAGTTCTTTGTCACTGCTAATGATGTGTCCTTATAAGGTGAACAAATATTCCTACCTGCCTTATCATCCAGCAGTGCTTCCATCCCTCTTTAGCTTATCATCTCCTCCTTGCATATTAATATCATCCTGTCCTGTTATGTCCCTCATCTCTTCACTGTTCCAATCGAACATTTTGATTCTCCTCCTCCTACATAACTTCTCCTCCTCTCTGTTCCTCAGTTGTCCACAGCCTCTGCCCTCTTCTCTTTTCCTGATCCATCATCTCTTCTGCTCTTGTCTCATCTCTTCCTCGTACTCACACTCCGCCTATCTCCTGCCCCCCACTCCTCCAGCACAGTGCAGGAGATTAAAATATGAGGAAACAATCAAGCTTTGGCTCATTAGCATATGAACGGGGGGCCGATGGGCAAACTGCAGAGACGACAACAGAGCCCTGGAAATCCACCGCAGAGCATTTTTTAATCCCAGGCATGACTTTTTACCGTATTTTGTTGAATGAGACAGAACAATCCTCTGCCAGTCCTTTCAGGCAGTCAAATTACCATCAGAATAAGAGGGCATAAGAATAAGACACAATGCTTATATAGCGTCAGGTCAAAGAATGGAGACTATAGAATAAGTGTGAAGACAGAATAATGTTTCTCCACGGCAACAATGAGAAGCTGAAAAGATAGGAACTGGCATGTGTGTCTGGGTGTGTAGGTGCGTATACTTGTGTGTTGGCTTCGTCATCTCACAGCAACAATGAGAAACCAAAGAGACAACAATTGCCAGGTATGTGTGTGTTCTCATTTATGTTGGGGGGTGGTCTACTCTTAATATGTCTCTATTCTAAGCGTAGCCACATTGTAGGTTGTGACATACAGTACATTATGTGGGCATATGAGGGAGAAATGGGAATGGTAACTGGAACAGGCAGCTAATAGCAGGTGTTGGTGAATAGATTCTGTGTTGTGAAAGTCTGTTGCATGGATGGAAGTTATAAAAAAGCACAGTGGGGTCACTGCTAGTCTATATTACTTCACACTGGTTTATATCGCTGTTCAGACATATTGTGTATCAGGATAAAGCCCCTGAAATGAACTTTCCCATTTTCAAGGCAGCATCATAACACACACACACACACACACACACACACACAAACAAATAAAAGGAAACAAAATGAAAAAAAATGCCTTTCAGCATCATGTGGACAGACATTTTACTGCAAAACATGTATGGGGACTATAGATTAACTTGAATGAAAACGAGACTAGGAGTTTGCAGCCATGCTAGCAGCTCTGTGAGGCTGTACATTGGCAATAGCTGTGATTTTTACACTAACATCAGCATGCTAACATACTCACAATGGCAGCATTAGCCTAAACACTAGATACAATGTCAACTATGTTCACCATGTTAGCGTTAGTGTGTTAGCATGCTAAAATTTGACAGTACTAAACTCTTCCTTGCCATCAAGTTAAGCATTTATTTTAAACGTCTTGTTTTTACATATAACCCTGCTGGGTCTGGCACCACGTGTACATCTCTGATCTGGTTGTCAATCAAAAGGCGATTGTGCCTTTGAATTGGTTGCTCCAACACTGTGGATCATTCTGCGGTCGCTGTTGAAAGCAGCTGAAGGCCCATTTAATCAAACTGGCCTTCATCTTAACTCGTGCTGTCTAGTGTTTGTAATTTTAACATTTGTCGTTGCTTATGTTTCAACTATTTTAATTATGTGAAGCACTTTGACCTTTGCTCTGTGAAAGGTGCTATACTTAATAAATTTTACTTATACTTAATACTTACTAGTAGTCATGATATTTCAGTCCTGGGACACAGTGGTCATGATGTGACTGACATTGCCATACAGTGGCTCAATATTAGAGGCTATAGTCTATTAGCTTTTATTATGAGGGAAATAAATAATATGACCATAATATATGAACTTATATCCATCTGAACACTTGTGAATCATTCAATTCTTGTACATTTTGAAACTAAGAATTAGCAAATTTATAAATAAACATGCATCCTCCTACAATTGGAGGATGTGTGTTGGCACTCAACAACAGGACACAGCTGAGCTGCCGGTAAAGCAAAACCAAGGTTGATGTATTCTCTTCCACATAATCTATGTTAATGGAAGTCATATGAAAAACGCTGTAAACAAGAACTCCTGTTTAAGGTCAAGCCATTGAGCTATGGTAGCAAACAGAATGTGAAATTATAAGGCATGAGATAGTGCAATGGATGTCTGCATATAGAGCATTCAACTCATGCCGTCCCGCATCGGCACTTCTGGTTTTACCAGTAATTTCACTTGTAAGTGAAGCAATGTTGCAGCATCAGTGCACTACATCCATATACAGTCTCGTCTGATGTAGTAACAAGGTTCAATATGCCTCTCTCCTTCAGATCGACCAGGTCTGATTTAAACACACTTATCTCTTCCTTGTCTGCTCTAAGGGTCACTGACCATTCATTATTACTTCCTTCACTGTGTGCCTCGTTCCTTCTTGTTTCTCTCTCTGCTCTAATTAAATTCCTTCATCAAATCTGAAAGGAGCAAATATTCAAGGAAGGCGAGGAGAAGAGGGAGGAGTAGAAGGAGAGGGGGAGGGACAGAGGGAGGACGAGATCAGAGTGTAAGGACATATTGAGTGGAATCCAAGCCCGCTGACTGAGATCAGATGATGACCTGAGGATATCTAGAGGGAAAATCCATAATAGGGCATGGTAACAAAAGGTAGAGCTCAGTCAGATCATTACGTTTTTTTATTTCTCAGGTGGAAGATTAGACAGAAACGTGTAAGGAAACTTAACACAGCTAGCCAAACAAGAGAGGCAAAGTAAAGAATCAGACACAGATGATGCCAGTTAGGCCAAATGAGCTAACACTTTGACTCAGAACTGTACCTCCACTGTATACGCTTTACTGTTGAAATGCAGCTCACAAATTACATATTGTGCACTGTACTCTAACAGTATCTGAATAGAGCCAACTGCCAAAACAAATTGCATCTGGATTATGACGAGCCACTGGCCCAATGTGATGTAGTGACGGGATGCCGCACCATTTTCCAAAGGAAATTCCATTTGTTAGAATACTGAATGGCAGCATGAAGTAGCCCTGATGTTAAATACATTTAGGTCTCTAAATCTCTTCAACCTTCACTCCTCTTTTGTCCCTGGGAGTGATGATACGCAGCAGCTCACATTTATAATTCAGAATCCAGTATTGAACCATTCATCAAATCAGAAAAGAGACATGGTTCGCCCATTTAAAAAACAATGGCTGAGCAGTGGGAGCAGCACTCCATGCATTCACAGATCAGACAGTGTTCATGTGTGCTTGGATTGATTTAAAGGCCTGATCAAATTACCTGAAAAAGGTTAAAAGTATCCATTACTGGCTAACATGCTTTTGCCATTGAGCTAAGGGAGAAAACAGGGAATGTAGCTGCATAAAGCAACAATCAAGCCCAACTGTATCCTGGAGGCATAAATATACCAAAATGTTCAGTGAGGGAAAACACATCTTGAAACAGACATATCACAGTGAACAGACGCAAGTTAGGGAGATGCAATGAAGTAAACAGAAAGAAATCTCTCTTATATATGCTTTGCTGATAGCATAGAGCCATCTTTGTCATTCCTTCTCTTCTGCCTGTCGAGAAAGGTGAAAGTTTACGCTCTGTTTCATGTTTCCCCTTTAAATTACAATTAAAATACCTAAATAACAAACCATTTAAATAATCCATCCATAATGTTTTAGAGGTTGTACCAGGGACACCAAGACAGAGTGGAAAATAGTAAAAACGAAAGGGACTGCAGAGTATAACAACAGAAGCAAGGGAGGGCAGAGAAACAGAAGACGTTTGTGAGGGAAGGGAGGCGAGTTTGATGAGAGAAGAGGAAGGTTGGAGAGCAAAAGAGAATAGCAGAGGGGGGAGAAAAGGCCACCAGAGAGGTCACTTCTGCTGTTAATAATTTATCCTTTAAAAACCAGTCTGAGGCTTTAATTGGTGCTGTGGCTTAATCCTGAAACACACATACACACACACCTCGGGGAGCCTCTTAGCAGCTGTGCTCCAGCTAAATTGGCTACAGTGTAGCGGCGGCAGCACCGAGTTCCCTCCAGGTATAACACAGTCAGCCAAAACAGCAGTAGCAGGCCTGCCAACCCTCTCTGTCTCATGAATCTGGGCGTGACACTTCTCGGCTGCTGTCTGTCTCACGCTCGCTGTCACGCTCTCAAAACAAATCTTACGGCAAATCAAGACGACAAGACGTTAGTCCCCTTGCACGGTTGTTAACTAGATAAACACTCGGCTCACTTTAGTTGTAATCTGCTCTTTAGCTGAGGAAGACGTTCCATGCAGCATCAGCGGGCTTTTGCTTGACTTGGATTAAAGTCAGTCATTTGATGATCTAAGGATTGACATGGCGTGAAGGTAAAAGACAGGCCGTCAATTGAATTTGTCTTTTCAGGACTCAAGGCTACAGTTTGAATAGTCAGGAAACAATATGCAGGGCAAGTCATGATTGTCATGTGATAGCCTCATTAGAAGAATTTATTTTACTTTTTTTTTTTTTTTTTTATTACAGCAAGAATCTGTCTTATACAGCCCTCTCTGTGCCAACATGAGTTATTCAAAGCCCTTTGGTAATTTAAGATCTGCACAGGAGGGGAAAATGAGAATGTTCTTTTCATTCTGTGACCAAGGTTTTCTGTGTATTGAATTATCATCATTGTAAGTAAAATGCATGCTTCAGCCTCAGAAAAAGTTGTGTGTTGTGTGTTATAAAGCAACTACAAGTTGGCAAATTCTGAACAGAGTTCTGTCTGCTTGTCAACCCTGTAAGATGCCTCCTCAGGGTAAGGTGCTGGCACCTCGCAGTATGGTACAAAAACCATCCATTATCAAAAGAACCACTTATGTGGCGCTAGATCAAGGGATGTAAGTTAAAAGCATGAGGAACCTGCTTCTAGTGCTCTCATTCATTACCATTAAACATCCTGCTTTGTTCACACAAACTGTAACAATAATCCACCACGAATGTCACGCAAAGTATTCCACATTTATCCCATCCAACTTTGCTGTCACTAAGAGCGGTCCAGTTGAAGGCACTCTGGCAGCATTATATCTGTGCCTGAAGGTTGATGAGCACATTTACCGCCCCCATATCCTATCCTCACACATCAGCTCTGTTGGTGAGATAAGCACTTCAGCCTTCAGCTGATCCAAAGGGAAACCCTGCTATCTGTATCATATCGCCTCTCATGCGCCAAGACTTAATATAAAATTGAGACATTCTGTTGCAGCTATAGCACTTTATTTTCACATGAATGACTTAGTTGTTAAATACACAATTTGCCTAATCAATGAAATCAAGGCAAAAGGACTACCTCATCACCTCTCTGCTACTCCTCAAAAGAAAGATGAAAATGTAGTTGTATTGTACAAAGAACTATTTGTACCATTATTATGGCATAAGCAGCTGACAGTATGGTGAACCACAGAAAATAGACGAATCTGGTTTGACAAATGAATAAATAAACACTATAAATATAAAAACGACAGTTTCAAAAATGAACTTTCCACCAAAAATCTACTTTACAAAATGGTCAAAAGGTTTGTTTTGATCTTTTCTGTATGTGTTTTGCAGTCTTCAACTATTTTCAACTATTGCAAAACCACAGCAGCAGAAAATATACCATCACTCCTTGGGTGTCAAAATATCTTCTGTTTCTTTCATTTCCTTTTGTAGAAAGTGGAAATACCCCATTTTACTTTGTGTCAAATGTTAGTTTATAACGCACTTTCACAAGGGCAAAGGGATCGAATATATGTGTCAAACAAACACCACTCAGTTAGAATCATGATTTTATTAGCTGTCACTTGTGTCTCCACTCAGAAAAACATCTGATGCCATATTAAATCTATGAATCTGATCTAATTAATAGTACATTACTTAAAATTTGAGATGTTGTGTGACTGTATGTCTGTGACTGGTTCAAGTGTCACCTCAGAGTCTGCATTATTGTGACCTGCATTTCCACCTTGAGAATTAGATTTCCAAAGTGAGATAAAAACTAGCCCAAGAGTTGCTGCAGTCCAAAATCACCCAGACAGTGAGGTTATCAGCCAGACCCCAGCACCATGAGAATACATAGTGTCTCCCAAATCCTATTGTACCATGAAATGTCACAGCACATTAGCTACAAGAGGGATTACCCTTCCTTGAAAGTAAAAGAGGGAGGGAGGGAGCCATTGAAAGGAGATAGAGAAACAGAGGGAGGAGAGGGTTATACACAGAGAGCCTGTGGGAATGTGTATGTGGACACATGCTGGTGCATACAGGTAAGTGTGGGGTGAATATTAACGAGTGCATGCTCTGTAACCTGTAATTGCATATGTAAATACTTGCTAACTATTTTCCCCAAGTTGCCACTTTTCTCTCTTTTGTTCCCATTCGTCCTCTCTCCTCTCCTCTTCTGTGCCACTGGTCATGATAGTCTCTATATCTTGATTTGGCGTATGCATATGAATTATGTACACACACACACATTTTATCTATGGCTGAGAAGTTGAGCTAGGTTGGCAGACTGAGACCAACAGACTGTGGCTGTACTTTGAAAGAAAGCAAGAGTCTGCCTCTGTTGCTTTCTCTCTGTTTTGCCTCTCCACTTATGTCAGCCCCATTTCCCTTCAATCTGTAATTCGGCTGAACTTCCTGTCTCTGATTGACTGTTGTGAAGTCCAGATTGTATGTTTTGAAAACTGCAGGACTGCCTTCCAGCTTTTTGCATGACATGACGTCTTGTCTGACTTTTCTTACATTGTCTAGAGTATAATTTCAGAATTTTACATTTTTGCTGTCTAGAATGTGAATAAGCTTCCTTTGGCAAAAAAATCATATGCATGCAATAATAAAAAGTGCAATATTAAGAACTAGAGTCCCCCAGCAATATTGTCCAGACTAGAGAGGTATATATATATATATACATATATATGTCCATCCAACCATTGTCTGTAGTCACTTGTCCTCATTAGGGTCACGGTGGGGTTGGAGCCTATCCCAGCTGACTTTGGGCGAGAGGCGGGGTACACCCTGGACAAGTCGCCAACTCATCACAGGGCACATAAACACAAACAACCATTCACACTCACATACACACCTACAGACAACATATGATCTAGAATGATAAAGTGATATATGGATTTGAAAATGTTACATTTTTCAACATAACCCTATGTAAGGGACTGACTCTGCTGGACCACTTGAATGAGTAGGGCATTTCTATGTTAAACAACTCTCCTCTTACACACTTATATTACAAGGTCTTATATTATATTTCCCTCTGCCCTCCCTCTCTTATCCTCCCTGCCTTATCTGTGCCTTTGTCCCCCTTCACTCTGATCTCCTTTATTTACTTGGCCGCTCCTCTGCTGTTGTACTTTAACTTTTTTGACCTAGCATCCTCTGTGGATGTACAATCCACATAGGCTCAAGCAGGGGGAGATATCACAGTGTTGTTATGAAATGTCCATTGTACTATGATATGTCATCTCCATATTATGTATACAGCGTGCTGCTGTGAAAGAAAACTACAGATATGTAAATGTAGCACAGTTATTATCAGTTGCATGTTCCTTTACTACTTCCTTATTTTCTTTCTGCTTACTTAGAAGCAGATTTGGCTCTGGATAGTTCTCAGTCACAGTCACAGTTCCATATAACAAGAGATATCCATTAGCGGAATACATTGACTTTTTGAAAATAATCCTTTGGATCAACTTGACTGCAGTGCAATAAGATTGGCTGCTGTTTCACCTCCGTCTTCTTAACATCTAATCCACTATGGTACTTGTGAGATAATGCAAAACTAAAGTATAAAATTCAGTCATCAGTATTGGACATTAGACACCTCAAATATTGGAGAAGGAATGGGTGGCCCTTTCAGCATGGGAAATCTGTCAGACTGAAAACGATATCGCATCTGCATTCTCTTTGTGTTCTCTACAGAACAGAGGATAATCTTCAGTTATTGTATGCCTTGAATGCAAGTGGGTCTTCCACCACACTGGCTGAGTGTCCCCCACATCATTGATTTCTTCTTGAGAGAGACAGGGAGGACTGAGAGAGACCTCTGCTGAGAGGATAATTCTAGGGTTGGTATTGGTAAGAGTGCGACAGTTAGTACTTTCTGTCACAGCGGTGCACTGAATGCTCCTCCTGTTGTACTCAGAGCCTCCACTGCATCTAATCTAGCAGTTGACACTTGCTATGTGTCTGCGTGTGTATGTATGAGTATACGTGATTTTATTACATACAAATACTTGCTATACATCTCATTTACTGTACTGCTGCATGTGTGCATGCTTATATCTTAGTTTGAGATTCACTTTTGTCCACAAAGTAAAAATAAGATTATAATAAAGCTATAATAGTGGCAATGTTCATATATTATGTCTTGTATATTATTTATGTATCTGCTGCTATTTATCCAGGGGTAAATATAAAAATCTGACTGGTGCCAGTGTTCAATAAAAGAAATAGGATTCAGGCATAAGGGATGACTTTGGGCAATGGATCATTTGTTTACATTTCACTATAATTATAATGCATTGTCTCAGAATTTATCTAAATTAAGGGATGTATATGTTTATGTATATTTCTTCAGAGGCTGACTCATATCATAGCACCATGAATCAATACTTGGGGAAAGAGAGAAAACTAAATAATAAGAGGAAGAAGAGATAAAGACAGCATTTATATGAGATTAACAGGAAAATACTACCTGATTACAAAATACTGTGATTTTAGCATTGGGCTGGTTTGGGAACTCCGGTGAATCTCAGCCAACTTCAATAGCGAAGGAATGAGTAAGTCACCCTGAGTCATAGATCATCCCAAAAACAGCACAACTGACAGCAGGAACCCTCAGAAACACCCACAGACACAAAAATGCCTAGAGTCCTAGAACAATGTCAAGCTTTGATAAAGACGTCTTCTTAATTTGCTCTAGCACTTCTGCACTGATGCTGTGTAGCACACGAGGAACATCTTCTTAATGTAGAAAGTGTGTTTTAATGAATTTCAACATGTTCACACATACGAACTGCTGCACACATCAGCTTTACACTATACACAGCTAGACAACTGAGCACGGGCATACAAGGATACAAACATACATGCATACTAAGATACTGCCTCCCAGGGTATTAATTTTTCATACAGGAAGTTAAATCAATGAAATATGCAGATTACTGCTGTTCTACGTGTAGCAGACTAATGTCTCTGTCTCATCCGATGGTTCAGCACAAACGACAGCATGGTGGAGCAGCAAAAAATGAATTATTACAGTATGAAGTATTTAGCAGTGGCTTCAGTTAACTCCCATCTTGCCGTTGCCAAAATGTGGCAGTCTGTGGACGAGTCATTCAACTGTGTTTTAAGCTCTGTTTCTTAACAAGAAATGCTCAATGACTGTTAAACCTTACTGCACAAACACCTTGCCAATAATAAGAGAGCTCTGCTGCTCCTAAAACCTTGGTTAAATAGCTAAGGAGCACATATTCAATATTTGAAAAGGCGTGAGGGCGGAAGACTTGTCAAATTTTACAAGCAGCCTTATCACTTTTGACGCTGTTATGTTGCCTGTTCAAGTTAAATCAAGCACACCTCAAGCATTTAAAACCACTTTAAGTGTTATTTATACCCTCAGCTGTCAGTCTCCCACACAGACAGAAACTAACATGGAAAGACAGTTCTGTGAGCGACTTAGCCAATGAACTATTATTGTTGGAGACTACCTTGACTTTAAACAGTTGGGTGTCAGGGCAGCGCTTGAAGCTTGAATATGCAGTCATTCAACCACCAACTGGCAGAAACTGCAAGGTTATAATTATATTAAAAGAAATAAAGATAAAAAAAACAAAAAACAGCTTAAATGTCTCATCTATTTCCCTTCTCCATCACAATGATAAAGAATCTGGGGCGTACAATAGGGACGAACAGAACTGTGGATGACACTGTATGACCTCCACAGTTCCCCTCTACAATGGCACAACACAGTGGTAACATACACTATGTCCGCACAGAACATTGCTGAGATGTCAGAACAGTGATTAGTGTTCTCAGTGCTGTTATAGTGGCTGCCGTGGCTCTTCTAATCCTGCTGCTTTATTGTACGGCTCGACCAATATCAGCAGCAGGGTAACCGCATCCAACAGTTGCACACACAAACCCCATTCGTGCGTCCTCTCAACACTGTCACACAAAAACACACACACACACACACACACATGGTGCACTGAAAGGCCAGGCAGTACAGCACGCCTCAGTAGTGTGTGCCAGCCTAATCTAGTCAGGCCTTTTATCCCATCTCCTCCCTCCACTTCCACTTAAATCAACACTTCACTGAGAGCTACAAAGCTAGTTTGCACCCTCGACACACACATGCACAAGAGCACACGTGCACACTCTTTACTTCTCCTCCTTCTCTGTTAGTCTCTGTTTATCTCTCGCTTTGGCACTCTCACTTCATCTCTCTGTGTCTCAGGCGCAAGCACAAACCCACATCTCTCACAGACACACACACACGCGGGCAGTCACACGTACTTGCACACAACACACTGTCACGAGACTTTGAAAAAGACTGGTAGTCTCTGAGGAGAGCTGGTAGTGTGAATGAATAGAGGCTGAATGTAGCTTAACAATCTGTGCCCAGTGAAGTGAGTTGGCCATTGCCCAGGCTGAGAGTTGGTACCCCAGAAAATAATTATCCACTGAGTAAAAGTATGACTATACATTGGCAGTCATTACAGAGGTCTCCTTGAATTCCATGTATACTGATTCAGTCCTCATATCTAAGAACAAAAAAGGTCAGTCAAACCAGTGTTCCCAAAAACAATGCGTATGAGCAGTTTCCTGATTTGTTACAAGCTTTAGTTACATTTGGGCAGAAGCAAAACAAATTGGTTAAGGTCAGGAAAAAAATGGTTTTATGGTTGAAAGAAAGTAAAGTAGGAGGAGGATGTGAACCATGATCCCTGGTAGCCACATACATTGTAACTCAGACCATCCACTCAAAGATGTAAACATTTATTATGATGTTATTTTAGGCATTTCAACCACCAATGCTGTTCTGTTAGTGAGGACATCCTTGAAATAGTCATGTAGAACTTCCCAAATAATTCTTCACACGGGGGTGGTGTCACGGGAGCAGCAGACCTACAGGAAGTGCAGCTTCAGCCATGTGCTTGTTTATGAGTATCAGCGTATTTATTCATGAATGTCAAGTTAAAATGTCACAAACACCAGACCAGCCTGCCAACAGACAACACAACATGGTGATTTGGTGTTATGCTATCTTTAGAAAATCACTGGCATATGAGTAGAAACACTCACAAGTGCTTTCTCACACACATACACACAAAATCGTGGCAATGTAAACAGCTTACTTTCAAGTGTCATTAGTGACCGTTCACGCTGGATGCGCCCCCTGCAATCAGCGATAGCCTATGTTTGGACTGCTCTAACAAGCAGGGCCCCCCGCCCCCATACACAATACACTCACATACACAATACACACACAGTTACGTAGACAGCTTTGATAAAAGCATGAGAGCTCTGAAAAGTAATTTGACTGGGGCCCAACAAAAGGAGTGTTTTCCTAGGATAATCCCCGGCTGGGACTGTAGGGATTCTGTGAGTGTGTGTGTGTGTGTGTGCGTACCAGAACCCTGGAGAGTGGGTGTCTGTGTTTGTGTGTTTGTACTTGTGCAATCGTGTGTGTGTGTGTGTGTGTGTGTGTGTGTGTGTGTGTGTGTGTGTGAGGGATCAAGCAGAGCAGGGAGGGTTTTATTCAGGATTTCATTAGCAGGGAATAGGAGATGTTTGGCCCAGCCAGCCACCTCTGGCTCAGGGACAAGAGTGTGTCTGTAACCCAGCTAAAACTGTCTGTAAGGGCAAACACTGTGGCAGTTTTATAGAGTTTAACTGTGTTTTCTTTATATATTCCTATCAGGCTGAGGAAGTAAGAGTACAGAGGTTGAGCTCCAGAGTTTGTTCACACTTGGAGCTGTCTTACTGGTGCTGCTGGGAAAAAAAAGCGCCCTGTGTACTTACAAGTACTCTTAAGTGACACGGATTTAAAGACTATCAGTGGTTAGCAGCCAGTAAGGTGAGACAGTGGAGTATCGTGAACAAGGCACGGTGTGTGTGAGGTTTTATGGGGTTTCATACTTCTCAGGAATGTATCATTCTTTCATGGAGAAGCTGTGATTTTCCTCTTATTTTTGTTGTTATCATATAATATCTATGAGAGCATGTGGTAGCATTTTAACAAAATTATATAATTACAACAATTACATTTTTTTAAACACTTCTTTCAGATGGAAAATACACAATGCCAAGCATGTTGAATATTGATCATCTGTTCTTTGGCACATCACAGTTTTCATTTCTGTGTGATTCTACAGGAAATATTTTTCAGGCTGAGCTGAAATAATCAGTGTGTACACCAACATTAAAGAAGTATTCTGCACATGGAGCCCTTGTGGAGAGGATCTCATCCAGTTATTTGGGTGGTTGAAGATATGGAAGTATGGGAGGGTATGCGTGTTCTGCATTTGACGCTTATTGATTGGATGTCTGTTGGGAATCGTTGGGGATAAAGTATTGCTAATATTACCAGAAAAGTTCTGCACATTTTATCTTTCAATTACAGATTTTGCAATTTGTTGACAACTTAAATATGGTTAAGAGGTAGCAGCTTTCTCTCAGTACAGTCTTCAGCACAAATACATGAATTCAAACCTGCAATAACCTGCAGTTATTTGGCCCAGAAAAGACTTGCAAGCTGCCCTTGTTCAGATGTATAATTATAAGCTACTCTGAATGAAGCATTACAATTATATTCATTTATTTTAGTAATTCAAATACTAATCCCAACTTGTCAGCTCCAGTACACCACCTGACCCTATAGTGTATACAGACATTGTCAGTACATTACATTTATTGTAATTAACGGTAATTGAGTTTAGCACAGAATGTTAACAGATGTCAAGGAAGTTATAACGTGTGCGTGGCTTTTAGTCATAACTATTTAAACACCTGACTTGTGTTTGCTGAGACCAGGTGTGACCCATCGGCTGCCAGAGAAGGACAAAAATCATGCCACGAGTGATGACAGCTACTGTAAAGAAACTGGCTGAGCCTTTCTTGAAGGATATGTATAGCGGAAAATAAACAGTCGAGTCTTTTTCCATTTGCTCCACTGAAAAGTCAGACTCTCATTACTACAACTATCACTAACTATCACTCTCCACTCTTCACAGCTGGCTAGATTTAGTTCTTTGGAGAACGTTAAAAGGAATTCTGTGAAAAGTAAAGAGCTGAAATAGCTGAAGAAAGATGTGTGAAAGACAAAATTACCGGAATGTGTTAAAGGTGTGTTTAGGTTTATCCACACTAACTGTGGTATTCAAAGGTATTCACAGGTGGAATTTTAAATTGTCTGGCCTGCACTGCCATGAGACAAGAATAGGCTTAGTAAAAGATACAAGGAGAAGAGCGAGAGTGAGAGTGAGAGTGAGATAGAGAGAGAGAGCAAGAGAGAGAGAGAGAGAGATAAAGAGAGGAAGAAGGAAGCAACAGCTAAGTAGGATGAGGAACAACATATGGGGGAAGATCCCTCAGGCCATTCTTTCAATTATCTCTCTGGTCCCTGGTGTAGGGATCACTCGCCCACCAACACACAAAATAATAAGAAGAAATGTGCCGACCAAATCCCCGCGTTCATAGTAATAATGACATCATGAATTTAATGCAAGAGAATGTATGCAAATAATTACAGTGTGTTAGAGAAGAATATTTTCACTTATATATATATATATATATATACTGTATATATACTGTATGTGTGTGTGTGTAAAGAACTGAAACATAGCTTTATAAAAATCTTTTCTCCCTGAACCCTGAACAGAATAAGCAATTCAGAATGGATGAATGATAAGAAATGACTAGCTAATTAAAAGCAAAATTCATTAGCGATGACTAATAGCTGCTGTTAAGTCTGAGCTAGATGTGTAGTATAATGTGGCAGGCTTCCATGAAAAATATCATTGTATTTATCAAGAAACAAAATGAGCTTCCTAATTATACTGGATCAATTTATGTGAAAATGAGGAGGTCAAGAAATTATGTCAATATCTGTGACAGCATGTAGGTGTAAGACAACATCTGCCTGTCCCATGTCCACATTCTGTGTAAAGAGCTTGACAGATGAGTATCATGGGTCAACAGGTTTGGCCGAAAAACCTCTCATACAGATCAGCTAATGAATCTTAAGCCAGGAATAGGTAACATATAACAACAAACATAAAAGATTCATTATATACTATATTAGAGTATGGCAGAAATGGAATATAATATGCATCCTACAGTAGCCTAGAACGGACAAACCAAAGACGAGCTCTAGAAGGAGCCTTTTGCACTTTTCGAGCATTCCACAGTCATTTCTTCTTCACACTAGGAAGGCGAGGACAGCGTGTTGCAATCTGCAACTACAACACTAGATGCCACTAAATCTTACACACTGCTCCTTTAAGATTATTGAAACCAACATAGACAAGAATTTCGTTGGTCTCTTTTTGCTAGTCCCTAGAAAATACAGGAAGAACACAAAATCTAGCATCTAGTATATGCTCAAATAGAGGAAAATTTTGAGTGAAATGGTGGATAAATAACTTTATACTCTGCATAAAGCTGGTGGTGAGTGAACTTCCAGTGAACTGAGCACTGAAACTTGGATGCATCATTTTATTAAATATATTCTCAATTACAGCACACAACACTGTTTCAACATTCACTCACCATTTTTGGCCAGTTAAAAAAAAAAAAAAAAAAAGACTATGTCCATCTCTTACATATGTGATGTTGACTTATTTCATGATATGAATGAGATTGGACCAAAAGACAATTAGACAGACACTGTGTAATTGCATACAATTACTGCTTACTGCTGGGCCATAAGCACACTGCAAAAACTGTGATGTCTATGTGCGTAAGTATTAACTTTTTAGAAACTGTATTCATCTTTCAATCTGTTCTGTTAATGAATGGAGGTGAGGGGTCTGAACATTCATTATTTGCTGTTTAGTTGAAGGCCATATAAGGCAGAGATACTGGCATTTGTAAAAACCTGGACAGATTCCTCCTATCTACAGAAACTAGATCAGTTTCATGGCCACAGGCCGTACCCTCTGAATTACACCACACACACACACACACACGCACACACACACACACACACACACACCCTAATACTAGCCAACAGCGAGAGGTTGTGCTCTTTGTCTCTCCCTTTTCATCCCAGCAATAAAATCTTTGTCAGGCACTTTGCAGGGTGTTCTAAAAGCTGGCACACTGATGGCCAGAGCTGTACATCTTAAGTGTTGTAATATCAGTGAGAGTCCATTGTAAGCCCTCAGTATTTCAGTTGCTGCTTTCTGTAAGTAAAATTATCTCTAAACATGATTTGCCAAAACATCTGCGTACTAACTGGAATTATGTTTGCTTCCAGACAATATTAGATCATTGGACATTCTATCAGGAAGTGTTGGGGACTATTGGAGCCCTCAGCAATTTCCGTGGTGTAACTGTTTGAGGTAGCAGGCTCTGACAGGAGCTTTTAAGAGGCAGAGAATCCATTAGACAAGGGTCGCTACAAAGTGGCCAACTATTAAAAATGCAGCAGCACCATTATTCCCTGACCCAGCCTGCAACTTCTGTCTCCTTCACTGCATTGCTCTTTATTTCCCTTTGGATCTCTATCTCTCTCTACTTTTGAATTCTTTCTGCTGCCACCATCTGTTCTCTTTTTGATATATCTCACTCTACTCTCCTTCACATCGACTTTTCTAATCTATCCTATCTTTTCTCTCTCTCTCTATCTCCCTCCTCCACATATTTTCTATTACTAAACTGGCAGGGGTGAGTCTCTCTCGCCCGTTCGTACATGCACTGACCCACTGAAGCTTTTTCACTCCTATTCAGCACAGTGAGGCACTGGTCAGCGTCCGCTACTGTACTGGGACAAGAATAGAACAGCCCACGGAGAATAATAAATGGACATATATGGGTGGTTAGGAGAGTCCCTTTTAAGCAGTAAAAACTACCCAGGCCTGGCAAACTGAACAGATGGTAGCAGAGAGAGAGGGAGAGATAGAGAGAGAGAGAGCCCAGAACACAGTGGGAGAGAGAAGACAGAGAAAAAGCAGGCAAAGGAAGGAGTGAGAGAGTTGGGTAGGGCATTAGAAGAAGGCAACATAAGGCAATTCTCTATTCTCTACATTTGCATATGATGCTATCAATAGCAGAGTTGCGATCCAAACAGAATAGCTGAGTCTTAAACAGCAGGCACATGATAATACTGTTGGTTGTAAAACTACAAGTGATAAAGGGCCTAAGCAGAATGCATGTTGTGCTATAGATGCTATATACTCTGTTTACTTTGCACGCTACTCACACACACACTTTTCAGTTTCTGTATGTGTGTGTGATGTGCGCTGCATAATTTATGGTTGCTGTTTGGGCTAAGGCGAAGTATTTCATGTTTGACAAGAGGAGGAACAGAAGCTTGGAAGGAAACAAGGGAGGAAGGAAGGAAGTGATAGGAAAGCAAGGACAGGGAGAACAACTCAGTGGATGAGTTAATCTATTTTTTTTTTTTGTGTGTGTGTGTGTCCTCTTTGTGTTTACACAGGCATATCTCTATGTTATGTGTGTTTGTGTGTGTGTGTCCCTCTTCCTATCCTGCCTTTATGATGTTTACTCATCACAGTGAAGCCAACCACTGACCACATTTATCTAGCACATAACAGAGAGTAATTGAATGTGAAAAGCTCATTTTTGAGGGGATGGAACATTCTATTTAGATGTCCGGGTGTGTCCGCATGTGTCATTACTTTGATATCAGCTGAATGCTGTTTCTCATTACCCTAATTAAAGCTCCTCGTGTGCCACTGAGCATATTAGCACACTGATCTGCAGCAAACTAATGATCGGCTGGTTGATAATGTGACTTCTTTTCTTTTTTTCTTTTCTTTTTCTGCTTTCGGCTTCTCTCTTATCTTGCTCTTAACGATTATCATCAAAGATTCACACCCTAAGTCAATCATCATCGGAGGCTAAAAAAGATTTTAAAACATCTTGAATAGCTCTACTACATTTAGAGGTGCTACCACACATGCATGCACAGATGAAAGTTCATATATAGGCATATATATGATTAATCATGTGCAAAGTAGAGCAAATCTTGTGTAAGATAAGAAAAATTAAGACATAAGGGGAAATTAGATGAGCTTGAAGGTGTCACAAGAGTTAAAGGTAAGGAAGAGCGTGTGACTTTGCTAAGGAAGTGTCCAGCAGATCAAACTTGCTTGCAAAGGGGCGTACAAAGACGCATGCAGGCATGTATGTCACAAATGCCACTTTTCCACTTCTACAAAAAGCAACTTGTCAGATTTTGTTGTTATGGCTGTGAAATTTGCCGTGATGACACATTTCATCCCGACCACAGTAAAACACTCAAGAAGCCACAGCAACAATCACAAGCTATGATAATTTGCTTTGCACTTTCATTTGATCCAATTTGAGATTTCACAGACTGGATTTCCTGCAAAATGTATGAAAAATGCTTACTCAATGATTACTAAATCATGCCCTCGGAGCAGCAGTACGGGCATCAACAATATGCCAACTGAAACTAGCTCACAGAGGCTATTAGGAAAATCCCAAACATTGATTGTACTTAAGAATGATAGATTTGAGCTATGGCTTACCCCTCCAGCTATACACCCTCTGGTTACATTTTAACAAATCACACGAAGAATGCAACAATGCAGCTGCGCTTCGGCATTAACCCTCCCACTGATTCCCTCAAACGCTCTTACAGCCATGATTAAGGGTCACAAGGCACACATAAGAGGGTATGCTATCCCTCCCTGCCCCTTCCTAATGTACACTAACTGTACCTATAGCCCATTATGGAGGCATAGCAAGAGCAATTCTCTGTTTAATAGCCACACATTTACACACTCTGTCATCTGGCTGAGCATTGTTAGTTTAAGCTAGTCATTTCATAACTGCCTTTGTGTGAAGGTGGTGCATGTGTGTGCTTGCGAGCGAGTGTGCCCGTTTAAAGATTGCTATTGTAAGGCACTGAAGGCAGCGCACACGCACACAGACACACACACCACACATACGATTGATTTCCACAGGAGAGCCTCCACTCTCTGGAATCAAGATTAATAAGAGGCCATTTACATCTCCAATCAGATCAGTGAGCAACAGAAAGAGAGAAAGTGTGTGTGTGTGTGTGTGTGTGAGTGAGAGAGAGAGTGAGAGAAAGAGAGAGATGGAAAGTGTGAGAAAAAGCTAAAAAGAGATCACACAACAACTACAACTGGTAAGTCTTTGTCTGCTCTTTTCCATTGTACACAAAGAACAGAGCCTAAAAACCTCCCGCACACCTACATTCACACCCACAAACCTTCACACACACTCCTCATATTTGAAGTCAGAGAGCAGCACAGGCAGATCAAACACTAGGCTGTTGTCAAGGTCCATATAGATGTATAACTGGGCTATTCTACGGGGCCTCCGACACACACACACACACACACACACACACACACACACACGCACACACACACACACACACACACACAGAACTGTTCTTCTGGGAGTCAGAGAGCTTTAATGACAGCAAGCTGCACTGCGATAGGGTCAGGCAGGGGAGTCACTGTTCAGAGGCCCTGCACACACCCACACACACTCACATTAAACACAGGATACGGTCATGCACTTCCACACATGAAAGTGAGCAAATATATTCAGTTCACGCTCACACACGCATTGACTGACAAAGTTCTAGGTTCATGTACAGTCACGGATACAAAGCCAACATACAGGACGCCGGTTTTATTCATGTATGTATGTATATGCGAACACACACACGCACACATGCAGGCATTGCCTGAGAGGGAACACTGGGGAAGGTAGGATCCAATTTGATTTGACCTTGACAGCACAGGAAAGGAGGGATGGCTGGTGGGAGGGAGGATGGAGGGATGGATGAAGTGTAAGGAATGAAGTGATGGTCTGGGCCAGATGCCTGTTGCAGATACTTGAGAGAGAAATTAGATGACCTTGAACTGACGGAGATAAATCGTAGAACACTGCTGTCAGACTGACATGGTGACATCTTCACACATAAAACAGTGTGACAAGCGTGCATCAAATGTTGAAGTTAATCTAACATACGTGTACATATAGCATCATATATTGTGTAATACAGCTGCAAATCACACTGAATTTTATTGGATGCTACTAGATATCACTGACAGGGCTGGTTAGAGATGCTGCTTCTTTGGTACTGCTTCATTATGAATCTGATGCAATCACAAAATGTTTTTTACAAGTGTAAATATGCAGCGTTAATGCAGTCACAAAGTTAATTATGCAAATGCTGCCAAGAACACTGGCTGTCAAAGTCTTTGTAAGCATTATTTGTTAAAAATTTAATTTATAAAGAAGTTGAAATTCTGTTTTTTTTTTGTCATTTTAATTTATTCTACACAGTATCCACGAGCAGACATGCATTTATTTCTCCATATTAGCAAACAAAAAGGCTTGCTCGTCATTGGAGATGTTGTTTATCACAACCAAACCACAGATGTGCATTAACAAACAGTTTCCAGCTTCTGTTTGTTCATCTTGAGCACATTCTTAAAACTATCAGACAGCTCCCAGATGTGAATGTGTGCAGCTCCAAGATCAGCAGATAAATCTGTAATGTCGGCATGCTGCAAATACAGTCTGCGCATGTCAACTGCAAATGTTTCTCGCAGTTGATTGGGAATGTTAATTTCATTTTCTCAGCTGAAGCTGAAGATCTGTGTGTTTAAGGCAATGAATAAAATTGTTGTCAGCGTGTAGTTGAATCACTTAAACTAGACTGAAAAGATGAAATTTAATCAAAATGGAAGTCTTTTATTACATGTATTACTATAATTATGTCAAACTACAACCTACCTGTCAATCATTTATTTATTAAACAGCCTAACAATTAGCTTATCTGGTATTTCAGCCAGCGCTTTGTTTGAGGAGTATCTTTATTAACCCCCCCCAAAAATTTCAGTTCTTCATTTACTGGATCTCAATATGCTCCGTCTCCACCAGCTTGTTTAATTGCCGCCCATTTGTACTCTTTGTGTTTCTTGTGAGGCGGCGGTAACAGCTTCTTTCAACATGACAAATTTCATATCGTACCAATTGTGATTGAGCTATAAATGTTATTTTCAGGGTGTTCAGTATTTATGGTCAGTAGTTTAGCAATTACAAGAGATATTTATACTTCTACAGTTTGTCATTTTGTTTCAAGAAAGTGTAGAGATGTAGAGCTATTTGAGTGCTCTCAGTTATGTCTGGTGTGCAATTTGCAGCTGTCTAAAGAGGAAAATTGTAAATATCAGATTGTTAATTGGCTGGATGCTGAGTATTAAATTATTTGGATTGAAATCTAGGAAATAAATCCTATTGATGGACTGCAAATGCACCAGTCTGCACATGATTTAAGGTTCAACATATTTCTAACAGTGGAGCATTCATTTTCTTACCTGTTCTTCCCACACTGTGCCCACCCAATAGCAACACTTTTATCTTTGCTTCTCTCTCCACCTCTCTTACCTGCTGATATGTACACATTTACTAAATATTGCAGCAAACCTGCCAACTCCTCACACTTACTAGAAATAAAGAAAAAAAACAACAACAAATGAATCACAGCAGACAAAGGGAATGGTGCGATGGGCGATATGATGCAGGACCAATCGATCAGGCCTTAACAATCCATTTTCTTCTTCTTGTTGGTAAAAGTCTCATCGTGGGAAATATGTTGGGTGTGAGGATCTGTGTATGCATGCTATGTGTGAGGGAGAGAATTGGAATAAAACAAAGAAAAATGAACAAAGAAAAAGACTGTGCTCGGTTTTCTGCACTCTTGGTAATCGGATAAATGAATCAGGTTCTATCCATCATGTCTACAACACGCTATCATGGGTGAGTATGACTTAGGCCAGTCAAGGAAGGGGGTGGGGTAACAGAGTGGGACAGGGACAAAGTAGAAGAGAAAACAAGGGCTGAGGGAAGGGTGGGCCTCATGCCCTGAACTTGAACTTGGAGCTGGTGGGGTCGGAGAGGGGAGGATGGGGTCAAGCGCTCAGTGTGGATGGAAACGGAAAAACCCAGCTGAGTGACACCAATATCTCCCTGCTTGGAGACAGATGGGGGAGAAGGGACATGGTGCCATTTAGCAAGCTGTCTTGCGAGGCAATTTCAGCATCTATCTTGGTGCTTGTTCAAGCAGTTTTACCGTTGATCTAAAGAGAGTACATTTTAGTACATCTTTTCCTGGCTCGTAAAACACAATATGCTATTACAAGATCCCTTTTTGGGACCTTGTCCATAGATTAAGGAACATGACACAATAATTAGGCAAGAATTACTTCAGATTTAAAGAGGCAGCAGATAGAGAAGATATAGTGTTAATTAAAAGGAGGGTTGCAACATGGTTTTGAGACAGCTTTTGCGTCACATAAACATGTTTATTTCATTTGAGTTTGAGGGGTAAAATAGGTCAACCTCGCTGACCAGCCTACCTTGGTCTGGAGATAGTGGGGGTAGTAGTAGGTGTAGTGGGGGTACATTGGCTGCTGCTCCAAACGTTTTCCCATGTAGCTGGAATCCAAATGAAGGTCCTGGAGGCTGGAGATAGAAGCTCGCAGGTGGGGTACGTTCACTCCGAGGGGCTGGCCTGGATCGACTGTTTCCAAGAGTGGAGGAGGATGCGGAGAGAGAGAACGCTCTCCTCTTAGTGAGGTGTGTGTGATAAACGCACAGAGGAAGGGATGGATTGAAGGGCAGATAGTACTTGGGATTATAGTCTGTCTACTTGTCTGGGAGCTCACAGGGAACCTCACAAAACCATTCTTCCCGTGGGTCTGGAAAGGAAGACAGGGAGAATCCGGGGTGCCAGCAAAAAGGGTGGTTGGGGGAGAAGGAGGTGGAGGGTGAGGAAAGGAAGATATGAAAAGATAAGGAGGCAATACAGGAAACAATCAGAGGAACTGAAGAGCAGGACAGAGAGTTAAAAGGAGAGGGAAGAAGAAGAGGATGAGGAGGAGGAGGAGGGAGGAATGGATGGGATCCGGTTGCTGGTTCCTTGCACTCTCCGCTCTAAAAACCAGACTCACTCTTTTTCTTCTCTGCTGCCCTGAACATGCCCCTCAATTTGCTTTCCTGCGTCTCTTACTCTTGTCTCTCTCCGTCTCTTTCTCTCTTCCTGTGTATCCGTTTCCCTGTCTTGTTCTTCCTCCCTCTCTCTCACACCAGACGAGACCCTGATCCCACCGGGGGCTCGGCTGTATCCTGGAGAACACACGCTGTCCTCTGCTCTATCCCCACAAGACAGTTAAATCAGCGATGAACTCACAAATGGATGTGGAGCTGGAGAGAGAAGAGAAGGAGAGGAGGAGGAGGACAAGGAGGAGGAGGAGGAGGAGGAGGAGGAGAGAGGGTGGTCTGGAGCTGAAGCTGTGACTGCCTTTTTTCTCACTCCCTCCCTCTTTTGTTAAGCTCCGGGGATAGATAGGTAGATATCGCTAGAGCCCGGCGTGGAGGATGAGCAAAAAAAGAAAAAGCCTCGGTAAAAACTCCTCTTGCTCAGGAAGAAGCAGATAGCCTTATCCAGACGCGCACTCACACAGAGGAAAATCCCTTTGGATCCACAAGGTGCCTCCTTCAACTCTCTTCTCTTTTCTTCTCTTCCCCTCTGCAATCCCTCTCTTTCTTCTCAAGCTTTCTCCCTGACGGCTTGCTTCCCACTGCGCCTGGCAGCCGTCACTGTGTGTGTGGTGGTGGTGGTGGTGGTGGTGGTGGCAGCAGCGGTGATGTGTGCGTGTGGTATGTGTGTGACTGTGCATGTAACTGAGAGGGGAGTGTGTTTGTGTGGCTGTTGCCGTCTGCTCCACTCTGCGTGCTGAGGCATAGAGGGGCTCGGCTTCAGCGCAGCTACGCTCCTCCCCTGCCTCTCTCTCACTCTTTCTTCCTCTCCCTGCCTGTGTCTCTCTCCCTCTGTGTTTTTCATGGAACTATAGAACAGTGGGAGTGGTTGGTCCTGCCTTCGTTCAAGCCCCGGGGTGTGTGTGTGTGTGTGTGTGTGTGTGTGAGTGCACTAAATAGAAACTGAGGGAAAAAGAGAGCAAGGGGCAGTTCTGGGCTGTTCTGCTGGCGGAAAGGCGGAGCTGGGGAGGGAGTATGAAGCGCAGGAGATGGGGTAAAGGGTGAGAAGAGGATACACAAGGAGTAGAATTTGGAAACAGAGGGGCCCCCCTACTGGCACTCTATAGATGCAGCAATGGCACATTTTCCATAATAAAAGCTGTCTTTGGATTCCTTAAACTGTGCAACATAATGGTCAATCATTTTCCTTTTATCTTACCTATTATTAAATCCCAATTTCCCCTATACAGCATGTCACATGAACTGGCATAACCAACATAAACGCATACAAATATATGCACGCACACAGGCGTGAATGACCGTCCAAAATGTGCGCCTGAATGCCTCAGTGTACACCAAAATGCTTCACTCACACATGCCCAGTGAAGGGCCCAACATAGAACGTGTATGTAGTTCAGCGGTTGTGTGGCACAGTGACCCACTGACACACTGCTGCCTGTTATGTGATGTAACCAGGTTTAAGTAGTGCTCTTACATAAGCACAGTGAGCCATGCATGAAAAGACTGCTCTGCCCTCTGACTGCAGCTGTGCGTGTGTGTGTGTGTGTGTGTGTGCAAAAGAGACAAGGGTTGGCAGACAATGCAAGTTCACTGCAGTGGAAAAAGGGGCACGAGAGCCGAATGAAAACACAAAACGCTCCTCTAAGATAAGCGCTTCATTTCTTGTGGGCAATTAAACTACTTTACACATCATTTTCTTTGTGCTATTGTGTCCCCATCTGACGCTTTTTTTTTTTGTCACCGTGCACATGTGTCTGTCTGTATTTGTATGGCATTCTCCTGTCAGCTAATAATGATATGTTTGGCTCAGAGATATAAAACAAAACATCTTCCAGTGCAGCATATAGCTGTTGTGGAAAATTAAAAATACAAGCAGCGCAGATTTGGGCCAGGCACCCACAGCACATTGTTTTGTGGAGGCATCTCCAAAGTGATTTTGACATTTGCGATTGGCCTAATCGGGTTTCAAGCAAATCAAGGTAATTTTTGCATGACTCTTGTCTTGTCTTACCTCAGTAGTGATGTGTGAAGCAGCTCTCTGAGTTATAACCTATAACACAGTGCAGCATCATGCCTGGAGGCGAGCCTGGACTCAGCTCTGTGAATCACTTGTATTTTCATTTTTCATCTGTATCGCCTTGTTAACCAGGAGACAAATTGAGTTTATTTATTTATTCCACGGACTGAAACCAGTGCGTTTCTAGGACTGCATTACATTACATGCTGTAGTGTGTAATCACATATCTATTTTTATTTTTGTTGTTACGTTTTAACCTTTGTTAAGGATTTTGTTAATATAGTGCTTTCACATACATCTGTAGTACATCTGAAGAACCTTGTGACAGCAGGTTTTATGATCATAATGATCAGTAACAGTGGCAGACCCACACCCAAAGGAGTACAAGCAGGAAGTTAGTCATCAGGTAAAGTGGCTGCTCAGCTTGCTTAGAATAGAGTTGTTGTAAAGTAAAATGTAAAAAGAATTAAATGCATATAATAACATTAACATAACATTGTGTCTTTACTACCATAAAATAACAGATGTTAAATTATTTTAATGCTACACTAACAATGGTGTCTCTGTCATTCCAAATTTTCGTCCCGTACATCTATTCTTGCACTATGTAACTTTGTGTGACTAACACTTTACAGCGACACACCACCAACTACTTCACTGCATCATATTTAATGGAGAAAATGTTTTCTGTTTTCCCTCTGATGTCCTCCTGCTGCTCTGCCTCAACTCGGAGTTACTGAGTTTTAAAGACAGACTGCTGCAAACTGCAGCTGTTGCCCTCATGTTAGCGCAGTTTGTTAGCTGGGCTGCACGGACTGTGAGCTCAGAGCGGCAGGAGGCGTTTTGGACTAGTGGAAAGAGGAGGTTTCAAGGCCCGGGCGCAGGCGATTGTTTACGGGGAGCCGGTAATGTAACCAGGCTGTGGACATAATGGCAGAGGCGAAAAGACCGAAGGTGACGTTGAGGGAGGAATCCAAGAAGAGAAAAGGAGAGAATGACCGAACAAGAAGCCGCCGAACGAGAGTAAATCTCAGACTGACTTTTAGTATGTAGCAAAAGCTTCGTGAAATAAAAGGCTAACAGAGCTGGGGTTCATGCTGTTGGACTAGTATTAGGTGGCTTATATGTCATGCGTCATATGTTGTTGCATTTGATTTATCCTTGTCTGTGTTAGCAGTTGTCGTTTTTTGATCATAGTAAATGCACGGAAGAACTGTCCATATGTACGACAGTGGTATTGCTCTCTGAAACTGGAAGTGCTAAATCGCAAAAGTACCAATTTCTATACTAGACTATAGTATAGACTATAATTATAAAAAATATACTTCACATATAGGCAATTTAAATCATGATACATTTGAGAAACTTATTGAAAAAACACTTTTAAACGACATGATAGTTATGTGCCTACTACTGGTTACCATCTTTCCTTAATGACACTGATCATATCAGTCTTGAAGGCTATCCACTTTCATACATTAGACCAGTTCATATAATAAGATGTTATTTTTCAGATTCTCTTCAGGCTACAACTCCCTGAATTAACTCATCCCATTTTGTAAGCCAACCACATCATGATCTATACTCTTCTATGTAGCAGAAGAAATACTGCATGAGCTCATCTTGCAGTAACTCCAGTCTGAACTTCACCGTGAAATATATAAGCATGTTGTACGACCACTGCAATAAGAAACAGGCTGTATTGATTATATTGCACTTGTAGTTAAGAAGTGTGCAACCCTGAATCTTTGCAGTCAGCGGGGTTATACGCACACAGAGCTAAGCAGTTTTATGGAATAAGGTTACGAATTCATTCAACAGCACGACGTGTGGAATGCAAAATGACTGAGGGACACAGGGAGATCAGGTGTGTATGTGTGTCTACTATACATGTGCGGCACACAAGCCAAAGTTTCCATGAAAAATTAGGATTCTGCTGACACCGCAGTTTGAGCAAACAAAGAGAGAGAATTGATTCTTCCAACTGCACAGTACAGTCCTATTATGAGAGGCACAATCTTTACATCTCACTCCATACACTGCCGCCATAATAAAGTTCCCTAATTACCTTGTCTAGTGACAAGATGGCCATAATGTTGGCAGTAAATACACACTAGTTAATTGCAGTCATTTTAATATCAAACAGACTTCTATTACATCTTAAGCACAATCTAATTGCTTGAAACTTGTTTCCTAAGGCTGAATTTGTATCTGCTGCATCCGCATTTCTTTGCAAAAAGGACCTTCTTCTCCCTCTAAGGAGGGACACAATTTTCCATGTACAGCGCTTGAAAAATACCAGACAAAAACTGACAGCTGGTGCAAAATATCAAAGTGTTTTCATTGACACTGTGTGTTCTTAAAGCCCCCGGTCATCAAAGCAGTTTTCAAATGGAGCAGGAAAAGGCCATGCTGTGACTCAGGGATGTGTTCCTCTCATCGTTGACCACCAGATGTATAACAAACACTGAGCCAGAAAAAAAAGAGTAATAAAAGCTTCACATCTCAG
Source organism: Sciaenops ocellatus (assembly GCA_033000465.1). NCBI lineage: Eukaryota > Metazoa > Chordata > Actinopteri > Sciaenidae > Sciaenops > Sciaenops ocellatus. The sequence continues at coordinate 11,360,586 of CP136885.1, read as the reverse complement.
CACAGATACAGCTGGGAAAACAGAAGAGGTCATGATGACGATAGTCCTATTTTACAGAAGCTGCTCTGGTCGGTTTTCAAGGAAAACACCGGCCAGGATATCATCACACATACACACACATACACACTCAGTGGGATTTGCACATTGCAGATTTACAGTGGTAAATGGACTATTACATCCAATTGCCACACACAGCATGAGCGAATTTGTCTCTTTGCAAGTCTCCTGAGATACAAACACAGGGACTGCAGAGAATGTAGAGTAAACTGTTTTTGGGTTGTTTGATCCAGGAAATCGAATAAAAAGAATTCTGGCTCAAACACATTAAGAAAATAGAAGCAGTATCTTTGGCAATTTAGCGTTAAGAATGTGTTAACATTGACATCAGATCCAAGCTACGTGCCTAAACCGTGTACACACACGGTCAGTATCCTGCAGAAGACAGTTTGGGTGAAAGAATAAGATCACTCAACAAACATAAATGCTCCCATTTGTTTCTGAGCTAAAGTAAAAGACTTCTTCTTTGTACACAAAAGGTTTATTTGTCTTGAATTTTGTACACGAATGTGGACTGGTCACAGTAAAAGCTCACTGTAAAATGCGCAGCTTTATCAACACGATGCCACGGAAGTTTTAAGGGAGAGTGCAGTTGGCATGTTGACTGTAGAAATGTCCACCAGAGCTTGTTGCCCTTGAACTTAATGTTCATTTTACTGCGACAATCTGTCTCCGATGTCATTTCCAAGAATTTGGTAGTCACATCATCAGTCTTCACGTCTGGCTTCTTCACCTGTAAGATCATCTGAGACCAGCCACCTGAACAGCTGATGCAATACTTGCTTTACTCAGCCAATGAATTTCTGTACAGACTGTCAGAAATCATCTCAAGGAAGATCGTCTGAGTGCTCCTCGTCCTTTACCGACCTGACTGCAGTCCGTCACTGTAACCAACTTTAGTGGGCAAATGCTCACCTTCGGGCATCTGGCACTTGGGAGAAGTGTTCTCTTCGCAGATGAATCCCGGTGTACACTGCACTGGGCAGATGGTAGATGGTGTGTATGGCATTGCGGGCGAGTGGTTTGTTAATGTCAACGTTCAGTGCGCTATGTTGGTGGTGGGGTTATGGTATGGGTAAGCATAAGCTGAAGACGGGGGAGGGGGGATTTTATTGATGGCAGTTTGCATGCACAGAGATACTGTTGTGACCACCCTTTTGCAGTTTAGAGCAACAAAGCCAATTCAAATTTCAAAGGCACTATACATGGGTAGCAAGCCAGATGGCAATTTTGGGTAAAAGATTTTTACTGCATCATTCAATGCTAAGGACTGACAAGGAGTAAATGGAGCATTGGCATCTTGTCACAAGATTCCTGCTCTATGGAGAGATATTTAGAAGTAATTTCACTGGGGCAAAGGCCAGTTTAAACCTCAGCACAAATTTATAAAGCACTTACAATGTGCGGCTGACAATCGGCAGTATCTACTGTATATCAAAGGATTTGAAATGGGCTGCGGAGAGTCGGCCATGGACACTAAGAATAAGTAGGTTAAGGGAGTAGGGAAACATGTCGATGTGTCAGTCAATGAGAAGAAGGAGATATTAAGTTAAACAATATGAGAAACATATTCTCAACTATCTCTGTAGACATGAAGCTATATGAAAAATCACTTCAAACCTATAACTCCTTGTACAACACGGTACGCTTAATTACATGACTGAATCAAAATGGTGACAAATCACCTTAGGCCCTTTCTGCTCCCTCTCCCGTCCCCCTCTCCTCCTCTCTCCTCTCCTCTCAACAGCAAGCCACGGCTCACTTTAACACAACACACTCACTTTATTAAAAAAGAAAAAGCAAGAACATCGCGTTAGTGGATTCATTTGAACAATTATGCAAATCAGACAGGAGATGAAGCTTTTATTAATGTTAGAGAAGTGTTGCATCAGATCGTGCTGAAGTTCATTAAGTTACTCTAGTTGAAGATGAATACACTCTGATTAGTTTGATGTCACTGTGGTGTGTATCACATTATCGTCTTCAGCTGCGTCAGCGCAAAACTCTCCATGGATCTTTTGCTCAAGCAAAATATGGAAAAGAAGTGATATTTCACAGCTAAAAATGTGCAATTTGGATTAATAACCCAGGCGCCTGAATTGTTTTTTCCTCAGACTTTTTTTCCTATTACTGAGACTTTTTCTGGAGGCCTGAGGTCTGTTTGGGGTCATCACTTTTTCCTGCTTAGAACAAAATATATTCAACAAAATATATGCATCAACTAAAAATATTTCATACATCATTTTTATTCATTCCTGTCTTTAAAATGGGTTCATTGCTGCAAACCTCGAGTCATTCTCCCTGGCTCTCTTCCCCTCTCCCTCTCTCTCTCTGCAGGTATGGGGCCTGGGAGGGGGGTGGACCGTGACTGACTGACTAGGGCCCATGCTTGCTGTGGCTCCGAGGGGTAATTAATTTCAGCAAACGACCGCCACGTCTGTCGGCTTTTATAAACGAGCGTTTACGCGCTATGGACAATTTAACCACTCCACTGAGCCCGCCTTGACAGAGATGAGTAGAGAGATGTAGGAAAGAGAGAGAGTGAAGCAGAGAGAGAGAGAGAGAGAGAGAGATGGGGACCATGCTGCTAGGTGACTGATGGGAGATTTAATCAATAGAGTAAGCACATTTACTCTCATGATGTTCACCCAACATCCATATTCATATTGTTAATTCTCTCAACGCCTACGCTGTTGCACACCACAAAAAATTATAACGCATGACAGATTTCACTACTTCTCATCAGGCCTCATCAAAGGCCAGTATCATCACTGCTAATTATGTGTAGCATCATGGGCTAAACATCAAAATGGCGCTCTAGTCAAATGATTTTATTCGATTCAAGCTTAATTCAATAACCAAAATAACTATCGTCCATTAACTCCTGGCATACACACCTTCACACACAAACATTCCTCTTGTTATTAATCACATTGGCTGCATTTGGAAGCATGCGCCACATTCTGGAAAACAAAGGCTTCATGACTCCAGTGTATTTCACAACCAATCCACCCACAGCAAAGTCAAAACAAGACCTTTTTTCTATTATTGAGATTAGAGATATTTGGATTGGCTGTGTCTTGACTGTGACATGATGCCGTATAATTTCTTTTCATCAGTCACTGTACTTGCATGAATCCAGACATTAGACATCTCTTGAGGTACAAGAATAACAGCTTTGTCATTCACCACACAAATCTACCCCTGAAAACGTACTCCACCTAGCAAACTGGACTCCAAAGACTGTAACTTGGAAGGCTGTGAAGATATGTAGGAGTGGTTGCGTTGGATCGTACACGGCTGACTCTACAACCATACAGGAAATCGGCAAAAGAGGAGAATTCTGCCTCTGAAAGAAACGGGACAGAAACAGTGGCAATTTCTCAGTTTTTGCTGTACCAATTCTGCCGTTAAATACACAAACTGTACTGGATGTACTGCTATGATGTTAAGATGGGTGAAATTGAGAACCGATGTTTTATCGTACGAATGCAGTCCATTCCACATTAAAAGAACTTGATGCAGTTTACCACTGTGCCCTGCGCCTCATTAAAGGAGATAAATATCCAACTCATCGCTACCATATGATTTTTTTCTCGTAAAAGTCTCCCAATTAAGTGACCTCAGTATATCACATCTCATCTCAAATTTAAAACTACTGGTGATCAAAGTAGATCCCAGGACTGCCTAATTCTTATCTGACATGCCGGATTGTTTTTTACACAGAACCTTCTGAGAAGTCACCCGTGGTAACTATTTGTAAAACAGAAAAAAAAACATATAGATGAATTGGAGAAACTATTAATCTGTCACCATCCATCACGGGCTAACTTCAACCAGTGAGATCAACAAAGCATATGACGTATAGTCAAATTCTTCCGGAAGAAGCGTAAACATATTCATCAATCGAGAAAAGCCGTCAGTGCCCTTCTTTGCTCTTCTTTCAATGAAGAAATACTCCATAGTTCTGGTATGACTGATGCTATAGCAACATATAAGCTAATCTCTCTAGGAGACGCTAATTGTTGTTTTCTCTGTTTTCATACCTAAACCACACTTGTAGCTCAGAAACAACTGTGGTAGCTAGAAGTCTTGTAAGATGGATTCTTACAACTTTGTGATCTCACAATCTCACCTACCTCGCGAGGTAAGCCTAATTCTTGACTCCCGCAAAATGCCGCCTATACAAACATATATAATTATATATACAAACCTAACATGGTCTACTCTCAGCTGTAGCATTGTACTGTACGGTGTTTTTTTGTCACCTTAATTCCAAAACTCTCACATTAGAATTTGCTGCACAATCACTCAGCACCTAAATATACACCCTGCCCTAAAAAACTGAGGTCAATAAAACTAAATCAACTTAGGTCTAAGACTGTTATTAAAACTCAACAGCATGTAACATTCCCACTTTCTCCCCTCAGAGTTTCCAGAGGCCCAGAAGTGCAGAGCCACACCGCAGTCACTCGGCACTCGGTCAGCCGAGTCCTGTGAAAACCGTTCTGTTTGCCTCCAAGTTCTATCCGGTTGCCAAACTATTAGCGCTGCAGCCCCACTCTGCTTTGTTCCCCCTGCCAAGGCAAGTTACATGGCTCACCTCAAAGTCAGTGTTTTCACAGCTAGACATACATTACTGTGTGACATCAAGCCGAAGGGGCTTATAGATCCGCTGGATTGTATGACAGGAGCCTTTATGGCTTTCGCAGCAAAGTATGACAGCAGTCTGCCTCAATACTTGGCAGGGATAAGTATCGTATACCACAGTGTAGAACAGACTAGTCAGGCCATATGAGGGGCCTCCGGCAGCTAGTGTTTCCATAGCTACAGTGGGCCGAGGGTATTGTTTACTGTCTGAGAATGGGAGATTTAAAAAATACTGATTCTTTATATATGCTGAGTGATCATTTCAGCCCCTACACATTGTGTGAATATATATATATCCATATATATTGTGTGTGTGTGTGTGTGTCTCCTAGATAGAGCATCTTTTATGGGACCATCAAAGAGCACGACCCCCTGTACTGATTTTTGATACCCCCCACCCCTCCATCCTATTCTTCCATACACACAAATACATATGCACTTGCTGCCACACACATGCAAAGACAAACACACACACACACACATATTCACGTGGTACGCTTCGCCAAGTCAGTGTAATCAGGGCAGCGTAATGTGTTTACCTCTCTGAGGTACGAGAGTTTGATTAAGGAGCAGCCATCTGGCAGAGGAGAGGAGAGGAGAGGAGAAGAGAAGAGAGGAGAAGAGAGGAGAGGAGAACAGTAATCTCTACTTTAATTAACAAACTCAAACCTTTCATTATGATCATTATGCCTCCACACAGGCCTGCACTACCATAAATCAGTAGACTTGCAGCTCAACCTCTAGGACAAACTCCATGATACATAAAACCGACCATTAACAACCACAACACCTGCCCCACATCACCATCACACACACATAAACCATTGATGTCTAAAGGCAGCATCGAGCTGTCGTTACTATATTATCAGAGCCAAATGTCATCGTTTGGCACTTCCTTTTGTCCAATCTGCTCTTAATTAGCCAACGGGGTAACCTTTTAAGACCTTAATATCAACAAGTAATGGTGGGTGTTAACGGTTGAACTTTTCAAAGCATAAAGGCAACACCAATAATGACAATCAGTTATGATACAGTAATTCACTGCCCTGCTATGCTGCCAAGAAATCATCGTTGTGCCACAGAAATATATATAAGATAATGCAGTAACTAATGATGTGCTGTCTCCTAGTTGCAATAGCACTAGCAGACTAAAGACACAGTGGAACAAAGCCAAAACAATTAAAATACACTATTCAATGTAAAAAAATGAATGGATGCTGTTGGTAAAAACGACTGTAGTATTTTGCATGGATATAACCTTCCTCTCCTCTCCCTGTGGTTCCTGACAGGCCTGTAGCTAAGCTCACCCTCAGCCATTACTTCTACTGTAGCCTTCCTGCTCCATTAAACTCAACAAGCTTAACTCAATGGCCTTCATTCCTCACAGCGACGGCTTCTGCTTCATACCCTAGTGACTTTTAACAGGAGAGGGGCAATTTGAGTGGGGGGACAGCATCGCCCTTGTTAACACAAAATATGTCATGCATTGCACTTGTTAACTTTAAAAGAAAAATCTGTGAAAACAATATTTTACCTTCTCTGCTGTCCCCATTCCTGAATATAAAGATATTGCTCGCTTGGGGCCGAGGCAAGGACCTAACAACTGCAGTAAAAAGGAGCCATTAAGTTATACTGTCCTTGTCCTGCTGTGGCATTTAATCGCCAAGTTTTAATATGCAACAAGGAAACGACATCCCACTTATAGTCCAGTATCGTGCAGGACTCCATACTGAGTCAGCAATTATTGATCACGAGGGGAAGCGTTTTGGGAAATAATCTGTTTTATGGCAGTTCCCTGCTAAAGAGTGCAGGAGGAAAAAGTTCACCCTCACATTAAAAGGCAGCACTTTTGTTTCAAGAAGTGACAACTATTATGATCATTACGAATCCAAGGAATGAAGAAGTAAAGTAAAACATTTCTGACAAGATAGGTGAAAAACAATGCTCCATTTTAAGTAATCAGCAGCAAGAAACAAACACATAGCCCGATACTTCAAAAAAAAAAAAAAAAAAAAAGAAAAGAAAAAAGAAATCAGTTAGTGATTTGTGCTGGAAAGGCAGACAGGTATAATAGAGAGTCTTTAGCTCTGCCTCTCTCAAGTAATAATGTGATGTGAAATTTGGAAAATGTGTATCTGGGACACATAATAAATATTTCATGGCATATTATGAATAGGTTCTTTGTTTAATTAGACTTGGGAAGTTGTCCCCTTCAGCCACTTCTGTCACGTTAGCATGAAAAAATATGATCCTTTCCACTTTAATTATAAAAGTTCTTCAGGCAAATATGCTATGTTATAATTCATCTATCAACTTTTATATAAGTATAAGCTATAAAATCTGTCTGGGGAAGGCAATAATTACTTGATTTAAATGTAAATTCTTGCTCCATTTCCTGTTAGTTTAAACTTTCATAAACATGTTTGAAGGGAATTTACCACATTTTAAAATGGTAATTGTTGTCGTCAATGATTCTGTGTCTGATGAAATTTCTGTGCTAATTGCACAGTTGAACTGCAAATAGGGATTTGACAGTAAAGTAATCCCAAAGCAGCTAAAACAATTAGACCACATTTAGATTTCTATCAGAGAAACATCAGAAAAAACACATTTTACATTAGCGTTTAACATCACAACTATTTACATCAATTAAATGTAAGTAAATTAGTGCATGAGTCTTTTCTACTCAAGTTTCTCACATCTGGCAGCTTGTTACATTTTATATTGCTGTTGTACACATATTTTTCCTGTTTGGTCTGATCTAAAGCACATGTTTGTTTGTGAGACCCTGCATCACTCTCAGCCAAGAGTTTAGTAGCAGTTCATATTCTTTCTGTCTGTGCAGCACTGCAAGTTGAGCTAAATCAGGTGAAAATGCTGTACTGCGTCTGCCATAATTAATTGCAAATAACCTGACTCCACGCCTTCTGCAGTGCTCTGCATTGGAATCTCCCCGACCTGGCTGCAATTATCTCAGAAAGGCTTTCATTCTGATGCTGCTGTGACATGGAGCTTATGAAGCTCTGTGACAGTCATTCTTTTTCTCTGTTTTCTTTCTGTCTTTGTCAGAGACCTTATTGCGAAAGCCTGTGGAGCTACAATGTAACACACCAGGGAGGAAATACTGGACACAGCTCTAATGCCTTTCATCTTCACAGACCGGGAACAGCTTCCTGTTTTTCAATGGACACACTAATTAGCATGAATTCAAACATGCACTTAGCCCAGACAAAGATGTGAACAAATGCATACTAGCACACAAGCGCGCACACACACACACACACACACACACACACACACACACACAAATACACACTACACAATTGCAACACATGAAAATACAGTGAAACGGCAGCCCTAATTCATTTTCCACACGCCAGGTCTTTTGTGCACTTTACACTGCAACAGCAGAGGGGGAGGAAGAGGAGGAGGAAGACGGGGGAGGGTGCCCACACTTCCAACATAGTTTTTACGTAATATTTTCTTTTCTTTGAAGTGGCACGGCTAAATGAGTTTTCAAATCTCCGTAGGTTTCAATACCACTGAAGAATATGACCACAGTTGATAGGCACCACTTACATTCAATTATCTTTGTTCCACACAAAGAGCACCAATACACACACACACACACACACACACACGTATACACACAGACACATCAGTTATTTCTGCACAGAAGAAAATGTGACTCATTACCAGCCCGTTCTGAACACTGAGGCACTGCTTCAGAGCCCTCTATCTAAAATTATGTAGATACAGTGCTCTGCTGCACTTCACATACATCAAGTAAAAAGATACATTAAAATCCTGTGTGGGTGTAGAAAAAATGAGGGAAATAAAATGCTTCATTAAGCAACAGCCATGGCTTTTGTTTTGTCAGACATCTGATCAATTCTGAAGTTACTTTATGTGTACAGACTCATGTTGCCTTAGTGCGAGATGCTGTGTGTACGATTTTATACATTCCTCATTTTATTAGTGGTAGAAGTACAGTCAATTAAATGACTACTCTGAGTAAAACAAAACGATAATTGTTTTGTGATTTTATTTTGTCCACGTTGGTGATTACTGGGCTTGATACGACACAAAAACAAGTTCTTAAACTGTGCATCTGAGAGCCATCAAGGTCAGCCAGTCAGCACACTTCCCACTTAATTACAGATAAAACAAAATTTTACCTTTGGTATATCTAATACCTTATATGAACACAAATAATCAGCGTATTGCCCCTTTAATTTTCAACAAATAGACTGAGGTATCATATTCTTATTATTATCATATTCTGACTTTCAATAATAATAATAATAAGAAGAAGAATATGTTGATATATCACAGTATGGCATGTATGTAAGCAATGACCTGTTTCCTACGTTATGCATTTTATCTGACAAGATGCATTTTTGCTACTTCTGGCTTACAGTTTGCTGAGAATCGTCAAGTTTAAACAGCAACATTTTGTGAAATAATAACACAATATGATTATATCATCAGAGTAAAATCTTGCTGAAAAGGTGATAAAAGATCATATTTAATGATCAAATTCCATAACTGTAATTTCAACTGACAGCAGGTTTTGTACAACTACTATTTTAAAAAAAATCACACAAAAAAGTAATTTTATTTTTCAATTTCAAAATCAAACAATTTCTGAACCTGAAAAGAATGTGGTTCAGCTTACTGGTGGAAATATATTTACATTATTATATTTTTTTATTATAATATTATAAACCTTCCTGATGTTTTGACTGGTGTGAGTCTGTAGAGTCAATAATGGCAAAATTATAATGAGCTACTCCTTTAACCTTTAACATTACCAACACGAAGTCAAGATGTGTCAAGATGCATTATCCAATCCGATCCATATCTCCTCAACCTCCACCCCCTCACCATCTAGATGATCATCACCAACTGGAAAACCAACCACCACAGATGTTAAATTGAATTTAGTCACAGCATCTCTAAAAGTTTCAGCCGCTTTCACCAACACCATCTCATCACCCCACCCACATTCACGTGGCTCTTGGCACAAACTGGGAGCTCGACTGTAGTTCTTGGACTCTGGACAGTGCTTCATCACATCTGTGCTGCTCCACCTCCTGTGGCGGCTCAGTGGGGGAACACGTCTATAAATCTAACCGTCACATAGCAGGGAAATTAAGTTGGCAGAAAGATGGATGAGAGAGGAGTACGTTGAGAACAAACAATATGACCAGTTACGGTCTAAATGATCACACATGGTGGAGGAGGCATCACCGCTTTGTATTCGAAATCTATCTCACACATTCACCACCTCTGCCATTTCTTTCCCAATAAACCCATTTCTCCTATTTCCTCTTTGTCCTGCAGTCTTTGTGTCTACACGTCCGTTCCCTTCAGTTCATTCTGCAACAACTTCCATGGAAATAATTTGAATCCAAATGTGGTAATTGAGTCAGTTGGTGCAATTATCATCTTTCATGTGAGGAGTGACTCATCTTGAGTCTTTGCAAAGCATTTGCGCACTTTACACGATTGCCAGTTAATGTCATCCCACTGACTCATTCTGCACGCCGGGAAAAAATAAAAACACACAATTTAACTGCTGTATCCATTTCCCCAGAAAAAGAAAAAAGAAAACCTCTCGTTAGACAGCTTGCACATGATGATCCACCGAAAAGTTCCTAGAGTGTAAGATCCTGCAACTTGCTGACTTAGATATACCAGTTTTATGTGTATATTTGTGTATGTTAGGGCACAGGGGACATACTGTAAGCTGCACATGTGTTCACATGCCTTTCAGAGAGAGTGTGTGTGTGTGTGTGTGTGTGTGTGTGTGTGTGTGTGTGTGTGTGGGTATGTGTGTGTTTGGACCCAAGACAGAGGTCTGTTGTACAGCATAGCACTGAGGATCTGCAGGAGACCTCTGAGGCAACCACTTGGCAAAAATGTGACCAGACCTTAATACTACTACTCTCTCTCACCCACCAGTGTACCACTGGTGTGTGTGTGTGTGTGTGTGTGTGTGTGTGTGTGTGTGTGTGCTGATGAACAGTGAGTGAGCTAATCAATAGTTTGTAATTTTGGCTTTGTCAAAAACAACCATTCAAGTCGAGCCTTGTTTCACATGTTTGTTACAGCGCTATACAGGGCTAATATAATCAAGAGTGTTCCAGCTTGTACTTAGATTACAGACCAGTGTGTGTTCTCCACAGTGTCAATTTTTCACTGATTTATGTTTTTTTTTTCCTTTCTGAACTAATTCAGAAGGTTCGGGCAAAGACAAATAAAAGCCATGATAAATTGGAGAAAAAAGGGAGAAGCAATGAGTGCGTGAAAGAGCACGATGGACCCACAGCAAGAGAGAGAGGAAGGTTATTAAAGGGAAGAAAGATAATGTATGAGAGAGAAGGCACAAAGTGAAAGATAGAGAGAGAGGTGTGTTGGGTGTGATGGATGGAGTTGAAACAGAGGAGGAGAGGAGGGAGGTATGCACGTTCTCCACCAGCCACCTCTCTGTCAGACACTCAGCTGTGCTGCAGGAGTAGGCGGCTGGTGAGAAGTGTGTGTATGCGCTCTACGTAGCATACGTGTGTGTATGCCGCATGTACCATGAGTCTGGGGACCGGTGGGGGGTTGACAGATTATCTGTCGAGAAGCAGGTTGGAGGGGTCCCTCTCTCTCTCTCTCTCTCTCTCTCTTTCTCTCTCTCTTTCTCTCTCTCTTTCCTACTCCTCATTTTCCACAGTCACTCACTTGCTCGTTCCTCTCGGCACCGCTCAAGGTCACTGCAACACTGCGAAAAGTTGGAAGGTACATGATACCAGGAGCTCGAGGGTGAGTCAGCACTTTTCTACTCCTCTGCTTGTCTCTAATAGCCGGACAGGCACAAGATCCAAGTGTGAATCCTGTCAACTGTGTATATATATATATATATATATATATATATATATATATATATATATATATATATATATATATATATATATATATACATCATTTGTATGTCACTGCTGGTGGCATTGTGGTTAAATCTATTGTCTGTTAATACTCAGTTATTTTATAATCTTGGCATTTTACTGTGCTTCATTTCCAGCTTTGACACAGCATGCAGCGCTTCCAATTTAAAAAGGGATTCTGCTTTCAATAAAATTAAATCTGTGCCATTCGATCAAGAATTACAGTTTTATTACCCACAGTTACAGTAAGTGCTCACTCATAATTTGAGTCTGACTCGGCTTTTGTCTTGGGCTTGTGAAGCTGTGATACTGAGGAAATAGGCCAATAGAAAACAGATATAAACCAAAGAAAAAGTATTTAAAGCATGCTTGTTTGGGGGTTCTATAGGATGAATAAGTGGAGGAGTGGACAAATGTTTACAGAAGCAATTCTAAATCTGTATGCAGCCAGCAATACTATGCATAAAGCATGGGACTAAACTTCGTCTCGCCTGACCCTTTACTTCCTTCCAGTTGTGTCTGCCCAGTAGCAGAGGATATTGGACGTCAGCCTCAAGCTTATCCCAGGCCTGTTTCTGGACTCTTCCATGTGAGCTTGGCAGGACAACAGACAGAATACCCCAGCAGAGACACAATGTCAGCCCCAATAACAGAGACAAATAGAAAAAAAGCGTGGCATGTTGGATATTCAGTCCTTAATATATCATTCTCAAATTAGTTGCGGTATTGTTGTAAAATGACCTTAAGACCTTGCTAGAAATGGTCAGTAATGGCTGAATTATGCAAGTGGTGTTGCTGGTGTTCCACAATACTAAAACCACATTTCCCATGAACCTTGTGTGTTTTATTACAAAGTAATTCTCTTTCCAAAAGCAGACTATATTACCATTGTCCGCTGCAACAAACTGTGAAAGCTGTGTGTACTGGAAGGCTCCTTTCCTTTTGTGTGCCATAAAGCAATCACGCCTGCATATTGTAAATAACTGTAGACAGAATTTCCAAATGCATTGTAATTAAGATTAATAAAATAATAACAAACTGAGAGACATAAAAATGACAAGACCAGGGGCACTTTAAACAAACATCTCGTATCTCAAACCTCAGACAGGGACAATTCTCAGCTGTTGCATTTGAGGAATTTGGCTGTGGACAGTTATCACAGTTACTCGTGCTAGCTAATGAAATATTCATTGATGCTAATGTTTCTTTTGGCATTCAGCCTTTACCTAAAAACAACTGTGGAATGACTTTTTTGCTCCAACTGCAGAGTTTCATTTTTTCTGCTCAGACCACAAAACACATTGCTGAAATGAAGACAGTCCTACCTCATACAGATCTAGTCGACTAACTAGTCGACTTAAGCCATAAGTTGTTTATTGGTTGCAATCATCCATTTATTTGTGTTCATTAGTGAAGGATTACTTATTTTAATTGCTAATAGGAACCTGAAATAAGGTCAGGATCATTAATTCCCAGAAACAACAATTACAACTTCCAGTGACACATTTCCATGACTCCCTCATGTCTCCTTTAATTCTCCTTGGCTTTCATATTTCTCTCTTTGACACACACACTCACACACATGAACAGTCACATGTCCTCTGCCTCCCTCTGTCTCACTGTCTGTCTCTCTCTATGTAGTCCAGCCAACCACTGTGGGTTTTCAGGGATTCCTGTGGCTGAGTCATCTTGTGCTCCGTATCGTCTATAATATCATCTTCCCAAAAGTGTAACTGGCTTAGCATAAAAGGAGTTTGTGCAAGAGAGACACAAAGAGAGACTTCCTTCACATCTAGCCCTTACTGAATCCGGGAACAGCCAAAATAACACCAAATGACCCCCATCCCAATCCTCCCTTAACCCCTCAGGCCGACTTTGCAAGCTGGGAAGCAAACTCTATTCTCACGTGTTACAGCGCACTCCAAATTCTTTTGTATTCCAATTTATCTGTAATCCATCCATCTATTCATTCATCTGTACAGCCTCGGCTAAAGCAGGCATCAGCCTCCCACTGTGGTCCAGAAAAAAAAGACAAAAAAACTCAACATAACTGCTTCCACAAACCTCAATTTGTAGTCCAAAAACCAGAGCCATGCTTTACTATAGCCTCCACATCACAGAAACGCAAGTCTTTCTCCTTCACCACGGTACCCCCCTAATTCACAGTCTCCCCTACACCAAATCCCACACTATAAAAATATTGATTTTGCATCAAAGTAATTCATTGTATGGGTATTTTAAGTGATTAAATAAAAGTCCATTCAGTACTGCATTTATTACCTGGGCCAGATAATATCCAATACACCTACAAGACTCAGATTTTTTAGTTAAAGCACTGTGGTATTTTTGTTGTAGTTTCTACATCTGCCTTTGATCCAGTCTTAACCCCAGTTACCCAAAACTCACCGCACTCTTCCCATATCCATCCCTCCTCATCCCCAATTCCCTCTTCCTGCACTAACCCGATCCCGAACTTTAAACTCCAGTCCTCTAAACTTCCCAAGTTTCCCAACCCCACATACTTACCCCTACCTCACCCCACCCCTTGTTCCCAACTCAAAACCCCCAACTTCCCCGTCCCCCTATCCCAGAGCTCACATCCCGGATCCTTAATCCCAGTCTATCTGTAGTCATGAATTCCCAGCCAAGACCACAGATGTTTCAGCAGGCCGCTCTCACTCTCTCACAGTTTGGGTTAAGAAGGCCAGAATTTTGACAGGGTGGTTCCTATAAAATGCAGACAGATGCTGCCAGACAAAACTAAATTTGAAACCTTGCTTTAAAGATCAGCTCAAACATCTCTACATGTAATAAACTATATAAATAAATACATCAGCCTGATGTATAAGGTGTTGAAATATCTGAAATATGAGTATTGTATAGTCCAAGGAACGGCTTAATATTACTCTGGCCAATCAAACTTTATACTATCCAGCCACACATAAAGCCGCACAGGAAGAGAGAATATTAGCCAGGGGAAAAAAAAAGACATCATGCTATAGCCGGTCTGTCTGTGATCCAACCTGCCACCCACACTGCCAGTAAGCAAAACAGCCAGCCAGTCGAAAAGGCCAGACACTCATTAAAACAACAGGTTCTCCTCTTCATTTTTCCATGGAACCTGTCGCCACATTCCTTTCTCTGTGAGGTGGCTCTTGACTCATGGAGAGGTCGGGTTATAGGAAGTTAGTCATAATAACACCAGCAGACAGAGGCCTTCAGTTTGCCTCCTCACCATAGCTCAGTCTCAACACAGCTGTGGCCTCTGAAGCTACACTTCTTAATCCTCCACAAAAGAGATTTAACTGCAGGCTCCTTAAAGGGGGTGCACTTTTATGTGAGAGAGTGCTTATTTCTTGAAAAACACATCAGCACTTGTGACCTGTGCTTTCTAGCAGGAGTCCCAACAAACCAAAACTACTTACTTTTGTAAGATTGTGAGGTATTTTATGTATTCATTTTATGTTTTAATCATCTTTTATTGGCAATGGGTGAACAGGTTGTAAAGTAACTTAAAATGGGGCTTTCCATGGCTTCCTCTGTTACCTATGACTTAGGGCTAATTTTCCAGGAAAATCTAAAGGATGAAAAATGTATGCACACTCCCAAGTGTCTTCTCTCTCCACTAACATTACTGCAAAGCATATGAGGTCTATATACATATAAATTGTGATATTGTGGTTTTAACTGATCGACATTAGATTGCTTGGTAACATGGACAAATTGCTAGCTAGCTAATGTAGCAAAATACTGTCTTGGGTAGATGATCTGACTGGTAAATTAGCTGCACAGGTTATTTTGTCGGCTGGCATTGCGAGGCAGCCGGATGCGTACTGCTTTCTACTAGCCAAGAGTGATGGGCATGGGCCAACAAGCTAACTGTAATCGAACCTTAGCTGGCACTGGCTGGCTGACTGCGGCTTGGCTGCAAGGCAGTGGTCCGGGGTCAGTTGCTTTGTGGTGTTGGCTGATTGTTGGGTGATTTGCAAATGGCAAGCTGGTTAGTATCATGGAGCTAATGGTCCAGACAGGATAGGAATGTTACGAATAGTTACATTATTCTAAATATGTGTATTTTTTTCTTCTAGCATTCAGTGTTAACTTCAGTGTTCAGTCTAGGTTTGTCATGTCATAATGGTTACCCTACATTTGTGAAACTCTTGTGAGATTTGTACATGCTTTATTTCCAAGGAGAAACACAAGACTAAATTGTTGTTTAAAAGAGCAACAAAGGTTAGATTGAGACATCAAAACTATTGTTTCTGTGGGTCTGGGCGCCAAAGCTCCTTAGTTATGTTTCAGAAGACAACATGGTTAGATGGTGCAGAAACAATGGGTAACATTTTCTAAACAGAGAACCTTAAAAAAAAAGATTTTTTTTGTTGATGTTTTTAAACTCATGATTAGCTGCCATCCCACACTACCTGAGTTATAGCTGCCTTATGCTGTGAATATATGATCTCATCATGGTGAAATGCATAACATTTTGAAGGCCAACTAGCACAAGTTTGTCATTTCTAAAGCAGTGTGTCTGCTTATTAACTAAAGTATGTGTAGAGAGGAGTGATGCCAAAATCTAATCTCATTGGACATAAAGTTGGCTGTCCAGTGTAAATGCAAACATGCACAAAGAACAACACAATTAACACAACTTTGCCAAGCATGTGTTAAAACCTGCTTTGGAACAGTAAAAAAAAAGTATGCACTAATAAGGCAGGAGACAGCTGCTTCTTTATGATACCATGTGTAACTTGTTTTGTTTGAAAGGGGTTTGAGTAAAGTTAACCAGACCATGTTCTTGCCTGGTACACACATTTTACCAATGTTGAAGAATTCAATTTAGTTTTTAAATGTTATCAATGTACAGGCCAAGATTGACCTTGCTTGATACTTTAGATAACTTGATAACAATGGTCCACATAACACCTCTGTGTAAAGACGAACTGTTCATAGAATTATTGCTCCATATTGAAATGTCTACTGAGATGTGGTCGTGTATAAAGCACAAAAATGCTGTTCTAACATTAACAAAAACAGAAAGACCACAAGTACAAAAACAATGTGTAAGCTGAAACATTCTAAATCTAAAATATTCATCTTGTCCTTTTTTGACGGTTTTGTGCAAATTCCTGTTTCTAGACCTATGTCTAGATCCTAGTACAACTGGTTTAACGACACAGAGAGAAAATTGATTTAGTGTTTCTCTAAATAATACTCAGCTCAAAGCCGAGCTCTGTAACTAACTGGTTGGTAAATAAACCATGGATGTTGTCTAAGTCCACTTATCAGGGTGAGTGAAACAGCCGAACAACATGATTCAGGACTTTGCTCCCATCAGAACAAATGTGAGCGTCCACATTACAATGTTGCCAAAAAACAAAATACCACAGGGGGATTATAAGCAAAAAAGAATTCTGTATTAGGTTTGAAATGAAGCTGAAGAGTTTTATAAATAACAACTTGCTGCTTTTAAATGAGAGCTGACAGCGAAGAAGAGAGAAAGAGTAAGAGACCTGCTGAGAAGAAAGAGATATGGAGCGAATGCGAATGTGAGAGGGAGGAGAACTGGAGAGAAATGAAATCAATAATGAACGGCTCCATAACAGGAACTTAATCAGAACAGCAGGTCCCTATATTGCTCCTGACTAGCGTACGCATCACCACTGTCGATTCAATTTACTCCCCAAACCCTGAAAAAATAAATAAAACATGGAAAATAAATTGAGACGCTCATTCAAATTCATTAGAACCCGTCCCTGTGTGCCTACAGTACATAATATTCCCTTCAAGAAGAAGAAGTAAAACGGAAAGAAATGAAAATATGCCAGCAACTCAGTATTGGTTTCTGGGAGAGAATGAAAGCAAGGATACTAAGTCATAACAGCCTCCTCAAACACCACTGTCTTCTCCCTCTCGTGCACCCACACACTGACAGACATTATCGTATATAAATACACATACTGTATTCATACACTGTAATGAATAGACTGCATATGCACCCACACTTTAATATGTGAGAATAAGCATACACATTTGCAGACAAGTATCTATGCTTACCTTTACACCCACATGTATACACACACTACACGGCTCTCCAATTCTATGACTAAACCACTCAGAACAAATTTATCAGACTCATAAGAAACAGCGACAACAATAGAGGGGAAAAAAATCAAATCAGTGAAAGGCAATGTTGCGTAAAAGCGCAAGCTGGGCTGGTGATGACGTGGGGAGCTAGACCGTGGGTGGTCGGCCAGGCATGGGAGTTCTGTTCTGATGGCGGCACAGGAGTGATGTTTTAATAGTTGGATCTGCTCCTTCAACCAATAGGTTTCTTCCCTGCACACACTGTACACCCTTTATTCCATTCTCACCTCTTCTCTCACTCCGTCTTTCACAAACATCTTTCTATCTCTGTCTCTCGAACTAATGCCATAACTCACTCTCACCCTTTTTTCTTCTTCTCTCCATCACTCCCTGGCTCCCAGTCTTCCAGACAGCTTCATAATGGCTGGCACCTCCTCAACACTGGCTCTAATTGAAAGATGAACGAGTTTATTTGGGCTTAATCCATCACCCTGTCACCTGAGGAGAGGAGAGAAGAGGAGATGAGAGGAGAGGAGAGGAGAGGAGAGGAGAGGAGAGGAAAGGAGACAGGATCAAGGGAGGAACAAGATCACAGAGAGGCAGAATGGCAGATAAGAGGCAAGAGAAACAAGAGAAATTGAAAATGGCAGAGGAGAGGCTCTCCTGAGAAATGGAGTGTTAGCTCCATCATGATGACGGCAACATTATCAAATAACCAACACATATACATGCCACGCACACCAACACACTCGACACCTCGGGAAAGACAAACTCATTAACCGTTAATTATGTAGATTTAAATACTGCGAACATCATAAACAAAACGTGAAGACTTAACAAACAAAATCTGCTTCTACACAAACTGGTGAGAAGAGTGCTCGGCCAGTGTAACAAGCCAAACTGTGTTCTTGCGTTTAATATGAATGGCACCAATGGGAAAATAACTCTGAACCTTGACAGTGGCAGGGGCATTCTTCTTCTACTTAGTTACACAGAATAACAAATTGCTCCTTCATGCAGAGGCAACCACAGAATCTGCCTACTATGCGTACTTGCTGCTGCATCACTACTACAAAAGGCAGTGCAGGTATTCTTTTATAAATGCTGTAAGTCAGTACTGAACGGGCAAATTGCAGCACAGAGGTGAGTGCTGGATACTTCTTGCATGCCTTGCAGATATTCTTCTCTTGTGACATTTGAAAAAGAAATAAAATTTTAATTAATGAACAGATCCTTTCCGAAAAAAAAGAGTAGAGTATAGTAAGTCGCCTGCTTATATGCTGCAACTACTTGTGTGACGTCAAAACCATTCATTTCAGAAAATTCCCAGGGTTTCAAAGTACTGTATATTCTGCTGCTAGCTGTCACAACAGGTGAAATTTCATCCCAGCAGGCAGCAGCGTATCTATGACGGTGTAGCAACATGGTCGTGAGTTACAGCATTATGGGTAACCCCACCAAAAACAAATGGAAATCTAATGAGCTGAAATCACCATTTTCATTACTTTTGTTCGGACAAGCAGTAAGGATGGGTGTGTACCACTGTCCCAAAGGGTTCCTCTATGTGGTAGTGTTTTTTACTCTCTGGCCTCTTGAGAAATGGTCATCACAAAGGGGACAGTCAAGCTCGGATGATTTTGTAACCGCTGGTCTGAACCGATCTTTTTCATTCTCCATTTTCGGTAGAGACATGTATTGCATTGCCTCATTGCAAGTTTAACAAAACTGACATAACTGACATGACATGTTTTTTATATCTCCAGGTATACCTCATAAAAACCATCATTCATTTGTCATGTGTCCATAAATGGCCCCTGACACAAGGTGAGAAAAAAGGGACAAATACAAGTACTTTATCTTCTGGTGAAAATTGTCTCAGTGACCACAGAGATGCTGCTGAGGTTCCTGTGCCTGGAGCAAATTCTCCTGTGTTATTTGACCTAGTGAATGGAGTTTTGATTGCATGTCCAGGATGTACTGAATTTCATTTTTATTGGTGCTTGGACAGCCCTCTCAGCTACTCTTTGAGTAGATTGAATACACCCTATAAGTTTATGTCCACACAGTTGGTCAAAAGGATGACATCCTAGATCCTGAAGGCTTAGATTACCTCCTGCAAATCAAATAAAAGATGGCCTTGGATAGGTGTGAGGTAAGGAATAAGCAGGATTTAACTTCTCTCTCCAGCTCTCTTTTCTCATTCAAACAACTACTGCTGTCATATAAACGTTCATATAAACAAATGCAACACTGTAAATGCCTTTGAGTAAAAAAAATCTCCAAATTAGGCATAATTTTCCCCATATTTGAATAATTATCTATGACAGCTGGCTTTCCGTCCCACAAGTGTCTCCATTAGGAAAAACCATAACCACTTTTATGGAGTCCAAACTAGTTTGTTTCCACCATGTGCCATCTTAATACCACATTATGAAAACAATATGACAACAACTAAGTATTAGTCACATAGACGAAGACACACTGCAAAGTGTCATCAGAGGACAATTCCAGAAGACCCAGGTCTGTGCCACAAGCAGCAACTCCTCTCTGTCCCAATTTTACATCCAACAACCTTAGATGAGACAAAAAAAAGCTAATCACAGGACAGAGGATGCTATTAGGTCGAGATAATGGGTATGTCCAGTCAGGCATGGAAGTGGAGCATGACCAGAGGAGCAGAAACACCATCAGACACAGGGTGCGGGATTTCAGTCAGTGTTAAATATGTCCATGTGTACTCCCAGTTCTGGTTCTGGGTGTCCACCTGCTGATGGTTAAATGAACATATGGATCTCCTCTTGTGCTATGGCTGCAACAAGGATGGAGAGTTGGTGGCACTGGTCCCAATTAACTGACTTTCTAGAGGCACAGACACAGAGCTTCTTCAGCACAAAAGACTGAGAATCTGCAGCTACAATCACCATCTGTCCATGTCAAAGAGGGAAATGGAAGCCAGCATCCTTACGGGGGGTCCCCTGAAACCAGTAGCCATCCAGGACTGGCTGCTTCAGTCAACAAGGATGCCAGGAAACTGTGCCGTGAGTCAAAGCACCCATTCTCTCATCTGCTGTCTAAACGTCGTAGCCAACACTTCAAGGACTTCCAAAAGTGTCTGAGGATCATCCTCCCCGGAGTCATTGTCTTCAGTGTGGAGACTATCAGAGGTTGGTGGAGACATCTTATTTGTGAGCAGTGAATGACTGTGTACTTCTCAAGAGCACAGTTTTCAGCCAGAACTTGCATGCAATATATTTGTGGATGCTTCTACTGCAGGCTAACTTGGCTACCCTTCAGACTTCAGCAGATGATTTCATCATTCTAGTTAATAAGTGTTCTTCCAGTGTGTAAACAAAGAATTCTTTGCTCAAGGTTTCTTGACTTACTTTGAATTTATTCGTCATATTTTGCTGTTTCATAATTGTTATTTGCCTTGACACAGTAGGCATGCACAACAAGGGCACATGCAGATACATAGCCCTAAAATGGGCCATTTTGTCAAAACATTAGCTTCTGTTATTATGTGCTGACTGTGAATAAAGAAGTGTAAATTATTGAGTTTAACTTCTGCCTGAGCTTGTGCCCTGTCTTTGTTGATGTCAATTTGGTAGTTCAGATTCTTTGGGGCATGCGTGCCCCTTCCTTGTACATGAACATTGCTGCCTGTTTGTTTTGGCTGCAAGGTGTTTTTTGAATAATTAATTCTTTTTGTTAAAAAAAAAATCAAACAAACACAAATCCATATTCATGTAGCACTGAGTGAGCAGTCAGAAGTGGTTTATGTGAACTTTACTGAACTCCCTCCTATTGTGTATTCAGCAGCTCAACGGAAGAGCACGTTGGAAATCTCCTGTGTCTCAGTTAAATGCTTTATCTCATCCCTTGCCTAGCAACCAGTTATAAAAACACACGCCCAAACAGCCATGCAAGCGTAAACGCACAAACTGTGTCAGGCATGCACCTGCATTCACACACACATAGACACCTTCCCTCATACCACAGACAAGCTACAATACACTCACCCAGATGTGTAGGTGTAGGCACACTATAACACATACACACATGGACCCCCGTATTTAATTAAGCTCCTAGGCTTGGACTTTTATTTGATCAAATGCTGCTGAGTTAATTGAATTAGCCAAGCCAGTCAGATGTAGGGGTGTCTGCATCACTGGTAGAGTGTATAACAGTCTGAAAAGGATGGATGAACCCTGCTAATGTAGCCAGTAAGGTCAGCAGTGTAGTCCAAACAGAATCAAATTGTGTTCGCAGAGGTGAAACTGTGTTGTTGTGTTTCAAATGCTCCGCTGAATTTGCCAGGCTGACCAGTTTCAACTTGTTGAAAATTTCCCAAAGCCTTCTTAACTAAGCCTTGATGCATTATCCATGAGTCCTTTAGACCACTTGTTCCTTGTTTAAACTAAAGACACAGTGAGGTAAAACAGGCTGCTGCTTTTCATTTTCATTTACTGTGCGGACTGACAAATCTCTTGTGTCCCTCTTGTCTTGTGTCCCAGTGAAGGTGGAAAATTGTGGCACGGTAACCAAACTGCACATGCGATCAGTCAGATTTTCGGTATGGTCCTAAATCTGCACACTGCGCACTTTTCTTAAGCAAAAGAAAGCATTGACTACATACATACTGATTACAACAAGTAATCTAAAGCAAATATACATTTAATGAGCAAATGTGATGATTTCCACCAGTTCAATTGTACTGGTTGTTTTGCTAATGTACTTTAATGTATTGTAAACTTCTTGGGTAAACCTATCTCATCTATTCACAGTGAATAGATAAGGTTTGAGAACCATTATTACAGCAAGATATATCAAGCTAATGCCAAAAAGATATTTAAAAAAAAAAAACATGAAGGATTTAACTGATGAATCTGTGAATCAGACTACACATTATATGATGAGTAAGAGCCTATTATTTTATTGCTGACATAAAAGTCTATACACGGCCAATCTTTGAAAACTAAAACAAGTTGAACATGAGATAATTCCAAAAGTTAAACAGCAACCACAGAGGAAAGTAGGGAACTTTGCATTTAGATTGTCAGAATGATCTATTAGTGGAGGTTTTTAAGGAGGAGGTGAGGCGCTTATACACACTATGCAACTTTACTCTTACATCTTATGTGTCCCTGTGTCTCCTCTCAGAGACTTGTGCTCTTCTGTATAACCATGCCAAATTCAGTTGTGTTTGGTCTATACGGTTGCAGCAAGAGACACAGAAGACACAGAATCCCTTTGCAATGTTCAAGTTACATTATTTTTATGAAGTCAGGCCTGCCTCACAAACTTCTCAAGACAATAGCAAAAACAACATTCTTCTCTGGCCAATTAGCAGCTTACAGCAGCATTTCCAAGGCAGAGTGAAAAAAGTAAAACCCTCAAACTTATAAAATATGGCACTTCTGTGCTACACTTTTTTGTCCCTGTTTTCTAGAAGTTAATCATGTTAGTTTCTGAGAAAAATTTGGAAATCTACCTCGAAGTTCCTCTTCCCCTTTTCCCCTGAGAGAGCCCCGAGACTCTTTAATACTGCACCTGCCACTAGTGTGTGTTTGTGCATGTACTGGATAGGTCTTCGTGTGCAAATGCATGTAAAAGTAAAAGGGAGCCTTTTCTTACTGACCTGCATTTATGATGCATTTTTGCTACCCATACAGGTATAATGTATTGCATTTCTCAAAAATAGTCACTGCAGGTACAAATTAAAACATTGTAGACAAAAATTAAAAATCTGCACTGTTTTTTTTGAGTACCAACATTTTTGTGTGCATTTTTGTTTTGTTGACCGTGTGTGTGTAGTCCTCTGTCCAGTTTTGTCAAGTTCTAGCCAGTGATACTGGCAAAGAAAGAAATGTGTTCCAGCAAATGGGATAATGTACAGCATAACGATCAATTGGCTCCAAATACTGTTTGTCTAAGCCCCTCATAAAAAAAAAAAACTGTGCTGTTCACACACCATAAATCCACTGGTCCACAGTCTGTGGCTATGTGTGAGAGTAAACGTGAAGAGACAGTGTGCGTGTGTGTGTGTGTGTGTGTGTGTGCGTGCGCGTGCGTGTGTGTGTGTAAAGGCACAAGGGGGACTTTTACGATGGTAATGGCAGCCACCATGACGGAAATCCCACAGTTGGCCCAGTTGCATCAGCCCTAATTCTAGAATAAGGACCATAAAAATGACACTACTGTCATAATTCCATGTTATGCACCAGACGACTAGCAATGCTGCACGTGGAACATATGAACGTGGTTCGTCTGGAAAGTGTGTGTCAGTGATGGCCTCGTTCTGGCCCATTTGTGCTTAGTCAACTGAGGACATGTATTTGTCACCAAAGGGAGCTACCGCCAAATATGTATCACGAGTCTGTGGGCTGGAGGAGCTACACATACTAGTTTGGTCAGTGATATATGCTCTTTCTCCTGTGCAAGATATCACTTTTTTTCAGTGTCTTAATAAGTAAAAAGAAATACTCAGACTGAATAGTTTCAATGTTAGGCCAGTCTCACATCACATTTTGTGTTGTAGTAATTGGAATACACTTGCAAAGCAATATTAATCACTTTTTATCTAAGTGATTCAGCCATTTAAACTAATCTGCAATTTATATTTCATCATACATTTAACGTATTAATCACAGACTAATATGAGCTCTCTGTTGCCTGTTCTATTTGAATGCACAGAGGAAAAACAGTTATTTCACTCTGTGTGGATCAGTGGTGGTCTGTGCAAGAGCTAAATATACAGCGTTTGTTTGTTGAAGAACCCGGTGCACTCTCATGATACAAAGCTCTGGAGGTGTATGACACATCACAGCAGCTTTAAAAAACAGCACATTTGAAAGTTCTTAATACCCTGATAAATCTCTCTGACAAGCTTTAAATGGAGTTTCGCCCACATGTCAGCTGACATTTATACAGCTATGTAACTGCAGCAAAATCATTTAATAAATGGAGGGGGGCATCCCGGCAGACTTGAATGCCTCCTCGGGGTTCTAGAGACTGAGTAGTGCTTCAGGATGAGCTTAGTCTGCAATTTATCTAGTCAGGACTTCAAGTAATGCAGTCTCCAACTGTGGCAGTCCTTTTGTCTCACTTAAAATCCTGGCTCCCACTGATGGCCATTTTTGCAGCTGTATTTTCTGTGTTGATCTGAAAGTAATTGGTAGAGTTTAGAAATGCAATATGTGGAAGCAACTTGTAAACCTCTGTCCTTTAGGTTGACAAATGAATCATAATGGATGGCATAAAACCTTAGGTATCACATGCTATAGACCCAATATAGTTTAAGATCCAATAAAGTCACACCACTTTGCACAGAATTGAAAACATGTTTGGTTCTGTTACTTTGACGATTAATTGATATGATGTTTGTCTTGTGCCATACTTATGGTAAATGATTCTAATGAGTTGGTGTTGCATGGAAACCATAAATCTAAAGAAAAACTTTTAATTTCATTTTTATGTGACATTTTGATTAGATTCCAATGATCTAATGATCAGCTATCAGTAGCTGCATTTACATAGACCCTAATAGTTACTAATAATTGGCATTAGGGTGGCTGTAGCTCGATCCACTAATCAGATGATCGACGGTTCGATCCCCGGCTCCTCCAGTCTGCATGTTGAAGTGTCCTGGCCCGGAAGGCCGTGCCATCGGGGTGTAAATGTGTATGAATGGTTAGTTCCTAAAACTGACGCCACCTTGCATGGCAGCCAATGCCATCAGAATGTGTGTGAATGGGTGAATGAGATATGTAGTGTAAAAGCGCTTTGAGTGGTCGGAAGAAAGAATAAAAATGCCTCACGTAACCACCTCAAATAGAAGAGACTGGCCCAGTCAGAAGGAATTTTCAATCAGGTTGAATGGGGTGGTGTAAACCTTTGCTGATCAATAGGAAAATATTAGCATTAATAACCATGTAATCCACTTGATATCTGGTTGTAATAAATATACTCTTTTAGCACATATTTACCTCATAGGTTGATGTGGATGAGCTACCGAGAGGGAAACTTCTTCTCCTCCTTCTGTTATGTTTTTCCGGCAGATTAGATGCTTCACAGCAGACCTAACCACTTTACGCATGTCCAAAAATTTATTTTCTGATTCAGTTATTTTTGATGCATGTAAACACATCTTGTCAGATCACTTTATTTAGCATCCACATCAGCAGTTAAGTTGGAATCTCAAATGTCAATTACTTCAATTGGGTTGAAGAAATATTGTCCATGTAACCGCAGCTACTGATGATCTTGATCATCATTATTAATCTGCCTTGCATCTGAACCCTTCACGCATAAATACATTTAAATGTATGAATATATTAGCATAAAATACGAGCAAACAACAGTTTCAGTTGAACAATTTTACCATTCTATTAAGAAAAACAATAACAAAACCCAAATCAAATCCTAGTGACAACCAACCATCTGCCTTACTTTTGTGATTTTTCTATAGATGTCTGTCGAGTCTATTCAAACTATATATCTCTATATTGTCAAAATGAGCGTCATCAAACTCAAGAAATAACACTATATTTTTAAGGAACTGCTAAAGCTGACAGGGACAACAGTTAGCTTATGTTGCTACTCTTTGTAATTAGGCTTGTCTAGATCTTGAAGTCTCTTTAGTTGATGTTTTAATGAAGTAAAATCTGTGATTTTACTTAAGAAATAACACTATATTTTTAAGGAACTGCTAAAGCTGACAGGGACAACAGTTAGCTTATGTTGCTACTCTTTGTAATTAGGCTTGTCTAGATCTTGAAGTCTCTTTAGTTGATGTTTTAATGAAGTAAAATCTGTGATTTTACTTAATTAGAGACGAAGCAAGCATTAAGAGGATCATTTGTCTCTCACTGTCTCATTTTCCTAAAATGACACACAACAATTTTCAACCAAGCTTCGAGCTTTTAAGCAGGAGCCTGATCACATCTCTGATCCAATGTCTGTGTTTTCATTACCTGACCAGTACTTACAGACTGTGGTAATGGCTACAACAAACAAGGCCAAATTATCGCTGTAATTAAGTTCCTGAACAGCAAAGGAGGGAGTGGGAGAAGAGGGTGGTGGATGATTTGGCCACAAATCTTGTCTGCTCTGCTGGAGGTGAGTTGGAATGTATCTGTGTTTGTATGTTTTCCAAGTAAGAATATCTCCTCCTGAGTTCTTCTCATTATTCTTCTGCTTTAATTTTGCATTTCCACCCGATCCTCTCTTCCTTTACCAACTCCTTTTATGCTTCCTATTATTTTACTCTTCTCTCACTTTCCTTTTCTTCCTTTGTCCTCATGCTCCCATTTCCTCCCTTTTTCCTACTTGCTGCATTACTGTTGCTTCATGCGCTTTTTTGCCTCTCTCCCATGTGTGTCATTCCCTCTCTTCTGTTACCATCCAACAGCTCTGTCCAGATTTCAGTGAGGCACTGGGTTCCAAAATACAGTATTTACCAGGACAAACACAAAATCAATATCCACCCAACGCAAACACAGCACACAGGCAGTTCAGCAGATCTGCCAATGACGCTGGCTCATACCCTGCAACAGAGTTCAGTGATTACAGAGCTAAAACGGCAAAAAAAATAAATAAATAATAATCATCCTTTGCTTGTATCAAATCCATCAGAAACACTCTCCAATGCTGTACTTGATGACAGTCAATACATCTCTTTCACTACATGAATACATGACAAACTCAATACTTTTACATTTGTTTGATGCTTTGTTGGACTAAATGTATGTCCAATGTAATGCAACAAAGTGTGTAAAATGTAGGTTTGTTAAAAACACCTCATCTGTTCTATATAATGGAATAATTTGACATTTTGAGGGATGCATGTCTGTACACAAAACATGTAGCTGGTGCCAGCAGCAGCTTATCTTACCTTAGGACTTAGCTAGACCAGTTGCCAGGCAACCAGTGAAGACTCCAAGACGTAACTGATCCTGACAAAGAAATATCCCATAACGTCACCCCCAGAATAACATTTTTTACACTAAAAATCATATAAGATGTTAATCAGTGAGCTTCAGAAGTGCTGGTATGTGCTTTTTGTTACCCTTGGACTGAGCCAGGCTAAGCTACGCTAACTGGCTGGCTCCAGCTACATATCGACCCCAGAGACATGAGAGCAGTGTCCATGTTCTCAAAGCAAGAAAGTAAGTGCATTTCCCAAAATTCAAAACCAGACCTTTAAAGTGACATTACGTAAAAATTGGTATTTTCGTGATTTCAGAGTGAATTGTCGTACACCACTATCGCAAATATGGACAGCTGTACTCGTGCATTTGTTATGATTGTATTACATATGATAAAAATTGTAAATAAATAATAAAATTGTACAAATTTGCTAACACAAAACAACTCCATCAACTTCCCCTTCGGCCTCTTAGTCTCTGCCATGTCCACAGAGGCTGCTGAGCCCAGTGACATTTCCAGCTTGCCCAGCTCCCAATCTGGCACAACATCAGCTCCACTCTCTGTCAATATTCCCCCACGCCCCAGGCCTGAAAATCTCCTCTGCCTGGTGGTCCAAAACGCCTCTAGTATAAACACTAACACTGTCCTGGTGCTCACAGTCCAGGCAGCCTGGCTCATAAACAGAGCTAACATTAGCTAATGTAACCAATGTTTAAGTCTAAGTTTTGGTGGACTACTTACTTGTCTCCTAACACTCATTATAACTTTAGAAAATCTGTTGCTATGTCAAAAATGAAACTGTTTTCAGTAACAGAGAGTTACAGTAAGTTCAGTTCTGAGCATTTGAAAAATACTTTGGACATGACAGGAAAAAGAGAAAGAGAATCTGATGATAGTCTGGAAATGACTAACCTTTGAGTAATTAAGTAGGTCCATATGTACTATAGCTAGAGATGAGATGTCCTCCCTCAGACAATCATGATAATAATGTTGGACGTTAAACTACAAGCCTCAATATAATTGCTCACAGCCTGACTGGAAGTCTCTTGTAAGATGAGCACTTTAAGGGGGTTTCTGTTTTTACACTTGAGCCTAAAGGATATTAAACTCACAGACTTTAACAACAACACGCTCATACATACCAAACTAGCAGTCTGTTTGCTCTCTTCAAACAGCCCTCATTTTTTTCTTTTTTCTATAAAACTTAATTCAAGACCCCTCGGCATCCTCTGAATGCAACAGTCAATACTTCGTTGATACTGCAGCTCAAGCATTGTGTAGCCAGAACATCCGTAGGGGCCCGTAGCGAATAAAATGTGCCTGTTTAGTGTTTCTCCAGCTGGGCTGATCTGAAGCGACAGAAATTCAACCAACAGCCAGAGTGTCTCTCAGGAGACAAGAGGCTTCAGATGTCGGCAGCACCACCATAGCTGCAGCTGTTAAAATTATCTGGATGAGAATGGTGCTAATCTACTACCCTTCATGGGGACTTCACATCGAATTGGGGACATAAAAGGAAATAGCATGCGTTTTTCTTTTGACAGAGGGGGGAATGATGGAAGAGGACGACACAGAGAGGGAGGTGAAAAGGGTCAAAATTGAGGGAGGCAGACGAGGAAGGAGGACAAGCATAATAACATGATCTCGCCTGCCGTTCCCAAAAAGCGATCTGATTCCCTTAATCACTGTATTGTTAGTGTTCTACCTGATGTGTGCGCACACATTCGGGCAATCACAGCTGTACACACACCTCTCAGCAATAAGTACAAGACGCACAAGTTTTCGAACACTCTCTCTTGGGAAACCACATCAACTAAATTGTTTTCTTTCATCACCTAAAACTGATTTTGCAGGCTCATGTGCAGGCTGATGTAGCAGAATCTCCACTGTAACTAGGACACAAAGCTGAAGCCTGAACTCAATTCTTGACGCTTTGTAACCTCGACAATCACAGGGGTGTGCTCTCACACACGCATACAGCAGATCATTTTTCATAATTATGCGGGAGATGCCTTATAAATCTTGTCACATTATTCACTGTGAGTCTTTACATTCCTTGGGCTAAACAATGTGGTTGTAGAGCTGATTATAACAGCTTACAGTCATGGTTCATCGCTTTGTCAAGGTGCGGCACATTTCCTCACAAATAAAACTCGGGAATGATTTGACAGCAAATCTAGCCACAAACATCAATAAATGCCAAGCATCACATATTTATGAATAATGTTTCATCTGACTAAACTCTGGAGCTATATGGTGTATTATTGCAAAATGTCATCTTGCTTTTCAATAGCTCATCAGACTGAATGGGGGAAGTGTGTCATCATGTATGCTTTCAATGGCTTTCTCCCAGCAGACCGCAGATCTCCCTCTCTCTTTCTCTGTCTCCCTCTCTCTCTCAGGCTGGCTGACATTTAGATTCGAGTGAAGGCAGAGGGAAGAGAGGAAGTCAAAGAAAGGATTCTATCCTGAAAAGGGAAAAGAGAGTCTCCTCTACCCTCCAAAGGCATGACCCGGTCAATGCCATCTGAAATTAAAATGGAAGAAGCTGCTCTGTCATCTATATAGAGGGGGCAGCTCTTAACATAGCAGAAGAAATACTTTTTTGTTATGTAGGCAAGAAACATTCAAAATGGCCTCTGTGGACTTTTTTTTTTCATTTCCTTTCAATAAACCCGGGAAGAAGCAGGAATCTTTTCCATTAATTTCTTTCCTCGTTTTCTTTCTTGATCGTTTTCACAGACATTTTGCAACCAACAAAACTGTTGATCTCAGACAGTTCTGTATTTGTGTCAGTTAGCATTTTCAACCTCTCTTACAGAAGTTTCTAGACCAAGGTTATGGCTAAATATGATGAGAGTGCACTTGAAATATACCATAAAATCCACCCTATGTGTGATTTCCCTTAACATCTTTGGTTAATTCAACACATCTTACTTTAAGGATTTAAAAAAAAAACTGCTGTACTTCAGTTTAGATCATAACCACTGCTTATAAAAATAACAAGAAATCCACCTGTGTGCTGCGACTCAATCCATATTTACACACTCATTTATAGGATTTCTCTTCAGCAAAAGGTGACGCCAAAAACACAACCTGGAGATAATACTTTGATTAACATACCTGCAGTATGCAGGGACATGCTGTGCATTAAATGGTTTTAAATCTGACAGACTGAATAAATCCTGAGATTTGCTTTTTAAATCCTTCAGATGTTTGCAGAAAACCCACAATAGGTCAGAGTGAAAACAAGACACTTGCCTCCCACAGACACAAGCAGGGAAAAAGCAGGAAAGAGTGAGCAAGAAAAATGCTTAGAGGTCTGAACATTCACAAACGTAATCGCTACACAAGCGGATATTTATCAGACAGAGAAAGAGAGGGATAGAATAAATAAAACAGGCTCATAGATGCAGGCAGGCCTGCAGGGAGGGATGACATAAACACCCAACTTGTACAACCGGATGATAATTCATGTTAGCACTCCCAAGGACAGTAAAACGGTAATTCTGGCCAGCAGGCTTAAGCCCCAAACATTACATAAAAATGCTAATACTGCAACCATCTTGATGACGATGTAAAAGTTCAGACTACAGTAGGATTAATTTTCACCACACTCATCCAAAGACATCAAGTCTCCCCCTCCTTGACATGGCACATCACACTGTATGTAAAGTGTGTGTACTGTATGGTGAAAGGGAGTAATGCTGGCAGAGCACTGTACTGCAGTGATAGGCGTCTGGCCTGCAGGGGCTCCCCAGGTTGCTGGTTCTCTCTTCCTGTAGCCTCTCGTGCTTTCTTTCCTTCCATCCATCTTTCTGCCTCACTGCAAGCTGTCTCCTTCCTTTCCACTCCCTCACGCTTCACTCTTCACCCTTCTCTGCTTTACTCCCATCTTCCATCTCTCTGTGACCTCCCTCCATCCCTCCCTGCACAGCCAAGAGGCATCCAGCTTCTCATAACTCTTCATTAGAGCCTTCCCAGGGACCTGCGGCTGCATCGTGCAACAGAGCAAAGTCCGACTGCAACCAAAGAGAGGGAGAACCGAGCCCCAGAGACAATTAGCTCAACCTGGAAAATAACATCATACTCCAGTCCACAGTCTGTGTGTGTGTGGGTGCCGGCAGAATGGCTGAAGCTGGCTTTGATTAGGGCCCTGCATAGAAAACGTTTGAACATTGAAGCGCCTGAGGAATTTAATGACACAGAATCGACATGAGAATATATCCCTATATGCAGTTCTGTGTGTACAAAATCCTATGAAAACGACAGAGGTAGCGTATGTCCCATCTTCAGATGTACACTAATCCACACAAAGCTGATGTGGCACTCAATAACACAGTGAGTATATCTGCTGATATTGTTATATTAAAATTCAAATATTTACACCATTACATTTTGCAACTAACCTTGAATATCCAGCAAAGGAATAAAGTGCTACATTTTTACTAGAGTCTGGTAAAATTTTGGTCTCAGATGTCTTTTTGAATGGATGATTGTGGGATTTTTAGGTGAATAACTGGCTGTACAAGAGTCTTTTTTTTTCTGCTCCTAAAGAGACTTCCAATAAAGAAGAGCTTCGAGCATTCAGACTGACAGCAGGTTCTCCTTTTTATATTGCTTCATATTAGTGTGATATGTCATAGAAGTATGACACATGGGAGCAGGTCTGTGACCCAACAACAAGGTTCTGACCAAAGAGACACAAGCAGACAAATAATTCACTGTCACTTTGACAAGACTTGGTGTGTGTGTCTGTGTGTGTGTGTGTGTGTTGGACATGCTATGAAGCATCAAGTGTCCTGAGGGGTAATTCCACCGATTGAAAAACAAGGATCAGGGAAATTCCACTGCACCTGAAAACTCCTTCACACCTTACTTTAGTTTATCATTTTCAGAATGCAAATACCACCCTCGTAGGGTTTTCCCTGCCTGCAGTAATAAGGGCCTCTTTTGTCATCAAAGGTTATATGTGATCAAGTCTGTCGTTAATACTACGCCAAGGTCATGCTTTCACTGTCATCCTTATCTGTGTCCACACATCCTCTCATTCTGCTGGTTTCATATGCCCTGGCATGTCCCTCTGCTCGCAGCTTTATTGTATAGACACCACATGAACTGGTTGACCAAACCTGTCCAGGAGACACCTGAATCGGGAAGGCTATTATGCAGGAGTATAAAGTACAGCACTTTGGAAATATACCCAGTGTTGTGCACTGAAATTCTGCATTTTCTTTGCAAATATATTCACTTAATAGCAATCTCGGTGACTCTGGCTTCACACTCTGGCTTCTGACTAAGCTCTTTTTTTATTTCTTCATGAAAGCTGCACGACTGTTAGGATAAATGCCTGCCTTCTTTACCAATATTAATTTCTTTTTAAATCAAATTGTTGCTTTATTGTACTTTCCTGTGGTTAAGTGTAGAAGCCAGGGCACAAATTAAAGTAAATTAAATCTATTTTTGAAACCCCCATCTCCATTGAAGCCACTAGTGGAACAGCTGAGCATAAACAAAGCACTGAGCAATATAAGGTGCAGTTGGCTAACTAATAAAAATAATAACCTTAATAAAAAATGAGTCCAAGAAAAAGGAGAGGATATGAAAGCTATTAAATTTACAACAACAGGGCTCTACAAGCTGCCCTGCTCTGCGACTACAACATTTCTCCTGTCACATCCACATTTTAAACAAAACAGAAAAGACTGTAGCTGCTCTGTGCTGCTGTCTTAATGGAAAGTCAGAAGTCAGACTTCTGTTGTGAATCCAAAAGCTGTTGCTTAATGGCTAGGAAGGTTAAAAGCCACACATTTTAGAGGTGATTGCTGGTGCTGCTGATTGCAACACCTAAAGGAGATTTTAAAAAGGTAGTGAGGACATAGGTAAGCGTTACAAAAGGTCTAATGTCTGAAAGATCTATGTCACTGAGTACGCACATATATAGAATGTGAAACAGAGCGACATAAGCACATGAAACTTTTATACTTTGGCACTTGTAAACTGCCTGACAGCTGAAAGGAGAGCAAAACTCAAAATGCTTTTGTAAGCAGTAAAATGTAAAGATGTAAAGATTTTTACATCTGCATCAACAGACAAGATTCTAGTGTATTTTATTTAATCTTATTACTAAGCCTCTAGCCACAGAAATCTACAATACAATCCACAGCAATGTGATTTTATCAACTGTCAACCCACACTACTTCTTTCCTTAGTTCTGCCAATCCTCCAGTGCATTAAAATGCACATCAGTAATTTAGATCTACATAGGCGAAAGGAAGGGTAAAGGCACTAAAGGATGTAACTGCACAGTAAGTAGCAAGTATTGTATGGTATTTAGGAATAACAAGCTGTGTTGAAATGCTCTTAAGTACAGCATTTATCTCAAATTGTTCTGCACTGCTAGTTCAAACCTCCTGTCTTACTAAATTGTTTTTTTTTTTTAATCTGTATCATTATAGTCTGCTAAAATAACCAGCAATTTATAATCAGCGAATAAAGGGAATAATAAAACTCCTCCTTTGACGCTTTGAATACTGTTATATACACAGTACAAATAAACAAATTTAGACTGACAGCGCAAAGATGCACAAAAGTAACATATTCAGCACATAAGTACACCTTTAGTATCCACACACAAGCATCAAATTCACACAAGCATGGACAAACGCCCACACACAGAGCAATCAGTGGTGCCAAGACAGACATCTCACTCCTGCTGACATCCCCCCACAAGACTGAAGACGTCTCTCCACCGCTGTCACACTGTCAAACCGTCAAGAAGAGACAGAGGAAGACGGACAGGCAGGATGAGAGAAAATCAAGTGTGTTACACAGAGTGGGAGAGAAATGCAAAGACTTCTTCCTGAGATAAAAATGACAGGCACAACAACAGTCTGCGATTTTCAGAGGGCAGTTAAGTCATGCTTGCTCTTTGATGTGTTGATGCTTAACAGGGACACGCTGAAACAACAGCTGGCCTCACAGTCTCAACACTAAACAGAGCCAAGAGGGATAGTCCTCCTGATTTACAACAAATCGCCAACTTAGTATCTTAAGAAGATGGTAAATAGAGTGCATAACTACACTGATCAAAACCAAAACATTAAGCTGCGTCCACAATCACTCCCTTGCCCACCCATTCACTAGTTCCTATCTAAGAGACACATAGACACTTTTTCATGTTATATGTTATAAAATGTTAAAGCACATTTTTAAGCCGGGACATAGGACACAATATAGCACTGTACATAGTAAATATGGAGTAATTTCAGACACATATCTTTCTGTTTATTTCGACTTGTTTTCTTATCCTTCTTTCAACCCAGTTTGATGGCTTACTTAAAACCAATCAGGTTTCGCCATGACCTCTGTCATCTCGTTGCGGTCAAAAAAATCTGTTTCCTTCTTTGCTGCTTTCAGCATCATTTAAGTGTCTGACTGATGCAAGCCACCTGCACGCCTCCACCCCCTGTTTTCATTAGAACCAGCTGTCCAATGGGTCCATCCAATGAGCTCATCACAAATCCTGCTCCAGATCACATCCATCTAGATCTCCAGCTAGGCTTAATGCTCTTCTATTCTTCACCACGAGCACTGTCTAGACTCCATCGCCACTCATGGCTTGATTATCCCTGAAAACCGATGATTTCACAATGGGGTATGGTCGCCAGACTCCTCATATATCTCTTCAACTTTTCCTCCCTATTGTGCAAAGTCTCTCATGTTTGAAAAGCTATACCCAAATCACATCACACAAAACTAGAAAAAAGAATTGTTCTATCCTTTCTGAAACTTTCACACGATTCTCTGACTGGGTAGTTTAAAATTATTGCCTGTGAGGAGGATGTCAGCAGATGGATGCTCTACAAGTAAACATTAGATCAGTGCTAGATTTGAATTTCCACCTGTTTTGTCTAGAACATTTTCACAAAGAGACACGAAGCTCTACACATCAAAGAGTCCAAAGATTGTTTTAAGGTTACTTCCTACATAAAAAGGAAAGAAATATAGCTACAGGAATGAAACTTATCACTCCTGACAACTTGGCAATACTCTTGCGAAAATGTTGATTTTATTAAGCAAAAGTAAATAAGAGCGAAACTAACAAAGCAAGGAAAACCGAAATAAATTACTTAGCAAAAACTGTGCTACTAGTTCAACTCCAGATTCCCTATCACACACCACTGACCACGGAAAAGACCACTTAATGTATTGTATTGGTGAGTAAAGTGTTTTCTGTTCACTGGTTAAGATGGTAAAGACTTGGTAATATCACTGTCAGACCCATTTTACAGCTCTGTCTTTAAACAGGAGGTGTAGAACAATGTGTGCATTGGGTAAATAGTCTGACACACTGCATGGAGAGCTGATCAAACTCAGGTAATCATTTTTGCACTGCCACGGTTAGCTCAGGGGAGTGAGAGTGATATGTTAATCAGAGCGCTATTTGTAGCTGATGCAGGAAACCATCCATTAATACATCATGCCTAAAATGTAAATTTGTTTTATGTAACAAAAAATGTTGGGTTTTGAACTAGGAAAGTTTTTGATGTTTGTCACAAAGGGAGAACTAGTATTATTAACATTACAGACCAAAACATGTCTGCCATAGATGACATTTTTTGAAACATGAAACATGTCACTACCACAGACTTTTCTTAAACAAAATGCCACCAAGAGAAGATGGGCTGATGTATGTAGTACTTGTTCTAATCTAAAACATAAATACAAATGACAGTATAAAGAATGGACAGAGCCTCAGTGACGTCACCCATAGGTTTCTGAAGTGCCGTTTTGAAGCCGAAAAAATGCGCCACTGGACGCCGCCATGTTGTTGGATGTACTGCCTCTTCCGCCTCCCGTCTGATCTAAATATCGGCAAAGTCGTGGATCATCGGCAGACCTGAGGCAGGTTGAATGACGCCTGGGTGCTTGAATAAGCCATCTTATAAAGCCAACTTACCTGTCAAGCAAGCAGTCACGCTGTTAATTATGGGCAACTTTAAGCCTTAATATCATCTGAACGGGTGAGTCAAAGAAAAATTCACCCCCCTCACAGTTGTCATGGACAGGGAAATTAGTCATAGAGACCAAAACTTTTGCCTGAACCAGGCTGTAAATATGTTTACTTCTGCTGTGAAATTGGGCGCTTATGAAATTGGACTTCCAGAGCCTGTCTCAAGCGGGTGCTCGAGGAATTACAGTTTTTAGCACTTCAACAGAACATTTCCCAGCACCGGAGGTTGCTGCTTGGTAAATACATAAGCACAAAGCCAGCACTCATTTCCCTAAACAGCTGTATACTGACAGCCACCTGTCCCAGCCATTAATTGCAGTCAAGTGATTGGTTAGATAATACTGATGCTGTTATTATGCTTGTTTAGTTACAAAAATATGCCACACAGGAGGAGAGAACAGCACACTGTGGGAGACTGACCACAGACAATTGATCCTGGCATCCTTACAGAGCTATAAAACACAAATTACACGTTTCAGCATAACAGACTATTATACTATTATAACTGAATTCGAACTGCATTTCAATTAACACTTCCTCTGATACAAAACTGGGCCTTTAAACCCCAAATTATATTGGACTGCAGTCAGTGGACTGCAGTCAGTCGTCCACAGCATTTCTGAGGTGAGGTTGAGGCCCCCAGCAGCGTTTCTGCAGCCAGCAAGGGCAGTCTTAATGAATAGCGAGATACATGATAAATGTGGCCATATGGTGGAGCCGGCTGGCCAAGCCAGGGGTGCTAGCTAGCTCTGCTAAACACGCACGCACACATCCTCATACCTCTCTCTTTCCACTCCTTAGCTAGAAAAGAAGAGTCATCAAACTCTGCACAGCTCGAGACAGCAGCAGGTAGGGGTTAATGACCTCCAGGTCCTTTGGAGAGATGGAGTGTTATGGCCTACTGTGAAATCATCACCGCACTTCCTGTCAAAAAGTTTCACAGAAGTTGGAGCGAGGACACAAACTAACTGTGCATGAGCCAGACTGCCACTCAACAGCGGTGACTTTTTAATTATAAGCATTGTATGTGCCTCAATGCATAAATGCAGGAAGTGTTCCTAATTTATATTTGCCTCTCTGGTGATTTGCTGTGTGTGTGTGTGTTTGTATATAAGTGTGGGGCTTAACTGAATCACAGCAGATGAAGCCATATGCTGTCTGTCATATTTTGTACGCAGTGGTTTTCTTGTTTCCTCTCCTCTGCTGTATACAATACCCCTCTCTCTCTGATTACTATTCAACACACATACTCCACATGCTCATATACTGTAGCTACAGAAACGCACACACACATAATCACTAACTAGCCTACAGACATGCACACACAAACTTAATGCGTATTCACACACACATATACTCAAACATGCAGTGAACAAGCCATTGTTCTCCTTTCAGAGCAGATGCTATCTCTCTCTAATTGGCTCAGCAAAAACAAAGGAAAGGCCTTGGATGCCCTGCTGCAGCTATGCTCATTCAGTCTACAGGGATGCCCTCTGCTGTATCAACACATATACAGTGGCCTTGGATATGGCTGACCTCTGTGCTGTCTAAAAAAGGCCAGTTCTTGATTACATGGCACAGTTTCAGGGTCTGTATTGAATCAGTAAGTAGGCGAGCGCGCTTAACTTCAGAACAGTTCTGAAGCACGCTACAAAAACACCCTGTGGGTTGCCAAGAATGCTCAGACCGACGGAGGTCTTGTGAACTTTACATGCAAATACCACTCTGAGGCGAAGCATCTCGCACAAGGTGCAAAGTGTGTGATACAGTGTTTGGTTTAGCCATTTTCTCATTAAATGTGTTTGTCAAACTCCAGGCTAAGAAAGCATTCTACTCCTATCTCGAACAAAAGTTTATGACGCCGCTCCTCCCAGTGCAGCTTGACACGCACTTGATGGGCGATAAGCCTTCACCACATCACAGCAATTCATGGAGTTCAAACCTCCCGAGTGTTTTGAAACGGACTGAGAGAGAAATAGTGGAGTTAATGTCTGCTGTAGGTGTAATTTGTGTTAGTGCAGTTTAGTTCAGCAGTGTGAAACAACTCTGAGACAGCTGTGTGATATATGGCCATACTTCTGGCATCACTGATCTTAACTTTAACTGCAGTAGTGCAGTAGCAGTTGATGGGGTGTTATATTGCAGAGAAAGGCACCATAGAGGGTATACTGTGACCCCACCATCCATACATGCCTCACTGGTGATTAATATAGGTGAATCTATTGTACTTTGCCAAGAGACAAAGGTGAGTATATTCTGCATGTCTGTACTCTCTACTAATTTCATAATGTTCTAACTCAAGGTTTTACAAGGTAGTAAAACACAACTCTGTAGGAGTCGAACCATCAGCCACTCCACCTCTCTAGGATGAGTTTCATATGCCTTTGAATGTCTCATTGTTATCCCTTATAATCACTGGAGTGCTATATGCACGGGTGCAAGGGCTGAGTAAAATGACAAAGAAATAGCATCCTCTTCTGGTAGAAAAAGATCATAACATGCTTCTGCCGTAGCTTCCAGCCTGTTCCATCAATGTAGATTTATGGGCAGCAGATGTTTATATCAAATACAGGCTGGAGATGACCACAAACCACGACTGCAATCATAAACCAAAAGATGCCACCCATTGCAGCAGTGTCAATCTGTTATAAGCTGTAGTGAAGAGGTGTCCGCAATACCCGCCGCAGTTTGAAGAGGTTCAAAGTCCTGAAATTGTCAAAAATGATTAAGGAGCAAGTGACTGATTAATCATTTCCAAAGAACAGCCACAACTCGACTTTTCCTGGTCCAGTCTTTCCCCATCAACATCTAATTATATGGGCTGTAACATAAATAATTCATGCAGCACTTAAGGACAAAAACATGACAATCAACACAAGCCAATCTGCAACTTCTGTCATTACTAATTCAGCATCTGCTCAATGCTTTTCTAGCACTTTTTCTACCACTTGGCCTGATTACAGAATGCACATGCTTGTCTACAAAGTCTGTTTCTGCATATTATATGTCCAAACAATTTATTATTAAACCCTTTCCCCTATTCCAATAAATATGAAGATAATTATTTCTATAGTTTTCAACGTGCTACTAAAATGGATTCAAGCTGTCTTTGCGTGCTAATGACTACTACAGCTTACGGCCAAATGTAAAACAAGTGACCATTATTTCTGTAATATGTTGTCATAGAGCTCATGCTTGCAAACACATCCTCAGTGCTCCAAACAAGCACTTAATTTGGGCACTGAACTAGCACATGCATAATAATTACCTTATTTGCATATATTATGTCAGTCTGTTTAGTATGTTAATGCCTGGTAAACTTCTGGGTTTAATCGTTCAGCAGACATTCTAATCGGGAGTTTGTTAATTGGCTGCATAGATGCTTTGACACTTGTTAATCTACTGGCAGATCTCATTTGTTCATTTCAGAACCAAACAGCCTACTTCCCCACTTAACACA
This sequence comes from Sciaenops ocellatus, assembly GCA_033000465.1. Classification (NCBI taxonomy): domain Eukaryota; kingdom Metazoa; phylum Chordata; class Actinopteri; family Sciaenidae; genus Sciaenops; species Sciaenops ocellatus. Next base: position 11,320,454 of record CP136885.1, on the reverse strand, counting down.
CAAAGTTACATGGCGAGTCGAGACTGATTAATTTTTATGTCTCGCTTTCACCATCTCGGGGATTTATTTGACAATTTGTTTACAAAAGAGGAGAATTTCACATTTAATTCTATGTCACCAACTAATGGTGCTAAAACAAATGCTACTTATGTGTGACAATAACAGATGAAGCCGACTTGGTGATTATAATGGGACTATACTGTAAAAGAGGCTACAGCAGCAGAGAATTTCCCCTTAACATATACAGTAGAGGGATGTACACAGTACTAAAGGGCTGGTATGGATATTGTTCTCACTGATACTGTATTTGGCCTTTAGCAAAAAAAATATATATTTTAATTAAAAAACAAATTTGACCAGTTTTCTTTTATTCCTCTGCAGAGCTTATATCTGAACAGTATCACAATATTTAGAATATGACATTCATCATCACATGCTGTGAATAGATGCTATGATGAAATCAACAAGTTTATAAATTAATTTTAAATATATGTAAAATGCTTTGATGCCAGTTTCACCTCCAAAATCAGCAGATGTGGAAAGTAAAAGTAAATAATGCATTTGACCCACAAGGGGGAAAAAAAAAAACCCTACATAGTGGAAGAGCAACATATTTAAGACCGGGAAAATGTATTGTCATAATCTTCCTCCAATGCCCTGAACTGTATTTATGAAGTTTAAGAGGTCTTGACTTCAGGTTATTCAATTATAAGATTATAAGATTTCTCATAGATTTCTCATAGACCTTCAGATACCAAAGTATAGCACTGTCATATTCATTTATTATACCATTTTTGTTCAGGCTGACCGCACTAAAAAGTATGCTGGGTTGTGAAACTTTACTATAATCACAGCACCGGAGGTGCTTTTAGGGCGCAAGATGATCTACAATGGGGAACAAGCAGGAAGGACACTAAACAGTCTAAGTGTAGCACAGCTGTGTAGTACAGCTCAGTGTAATCAAAGAAAAAGCCATGTCCCTGTCTAACCTACACAGTGTGTTGTTGTATACAGAAGGACAGTGAAGGTGTGGGTGACCCACACTATGTCTAAAGGCACAGGGTATAAATGAAATAAAACAGATATAACCGTATGGAACGTCAGTGAGCTACTGTCCCATTTAGATGACACTACTGCAACTGCAAAGTGTACTATGCTGACTAAAAGAAGTGAACTAAATAATGCAAGCACATCACCATTAGCCTAAACAATGATATTCTAACTTTATGATGCCTCCTGGAATATGCTGTAGCACTGTAAATATACAACACTCAAAGTCAACTGTGTGATCATAGTCTGAAATGTTAAACTCAAACGTTGCCAAATATGGCAACTCAAATTGTTGAACTATGTTCTTCATAGACAATCTTCAAACAAGTAACAATGAGCAAATAAAGTCTTACATAAACAAGGAACAATGTGTTTAATATAAAAGTGGTCTATGTGACATGGTGTCATACTGCTTCGTATCTCTGTTGTAAGGAGCCACACTTTAAATCGTTAGCCTTTCTCCCATCATTTTAAATCATGTCATTTGTTGGCTCTCTGTCTGCCATTGTTAGCTCTGCCAGTCGTTTGACCCTGTAGACCTCGTGTGTTATGAACCACTAAGGTAGACATCAGTCATGTGTCGTCCTGGCATCCTCCTGCACCAGCCTGTGGACTCAGCTTCCTCAGGTCCTCCCTGCTGGCTGCACTCTTAAACCTGAAGCCCTCTATGACCAAGGTCTCTCTGTTGTCCTCTATGCTGGCCTGATGCTCCTGTTGAATCTGTCACAACAACAACACGCACACTAATCAACCTGTGCACTGTATGCCTGAGCACATAAAATAATAACAAGGTCATGTGTACGTCCATCATTGCTTTAAAAAAACAGCTCAGCACCGTAAGTGCATTTATGTGTCTACTACTGTGTGTGTGTATGTTTATGTGCCTGCATGCCTCTTGATAGAAAATGTACCAACAGTCCTCACAACCATGCTAACCTGGTTCCATACCCCTGAATAAACGCCTACACTTCTCCGGCCTCAGCCAGAATCCAAAGAAATATGGCAACATGTGTGGATGAAACTGACGCCGCTATCGAGGCTGTAAATCAACAGGCTGAAAATAATAGCTCCTAAATCAGAACACCATGCATTGGAGGCATTTCTTTGAAGCAAAGAAATAGTTCTGCTATTTTTTGGGGGAAAAAATGTACTTATTTGTTGGCCCCACTGGTACATCATGAAATAGGTCACGAGGATTTAATACTTAAAGCTGTTTGTCCCTTGATCGCTTTGATGGAAGACCCCGTAAAAGAATGGCTTAAATGATTAAATGGTTAGGCAGGTTCTACGTCGATTGACAACTACACTGACTGCAATTCAGTTAACATCTTAACATTAATGGTATGCAACTGCAGGGAACTCGTGTAACCTGACCACCTCTGACCTCAGTACTGAATGAACCTAACAGTTCCATCTGCTTCAAGACCAGATGAAATTAATTAAACAAATGCAATGTCAGTAGAGACAACAAACCTCACGGAATCACGAGCACCTTCATAGCAGTAGGGTTAGTATCAGACTAATGAAATTCTTGGTGAAGGTTAGGGAAATACTGTGGTCATATGATGGTCTGAGGATTCACACCCCTGTTACTATGCATACCATTCTGCACCTTGTGTGGTTGGAGTGGCCTGTTGATGTCCAGATGCATCTCCTCTATCTCCTCCATCAGCAGCTGAGCCTTTAACAACACTGCAATGACATTAACACAAAAGATTCAGTAGGAGTCTTCCAACATATTTGGTCGTTTTCAAATAATTCCTCATCTGTGTTGCATGTGTATAAGGGAATAAGAGAAGAAAGAAATGCATACTGTGATTTTAAATCATGTTTCCTCACTGAAAGATTAAGAACAAACAGTCACAGGGAAATGAGTAAACACACATCATCGATTGGGCTTAAACGTGTGTTGGGCTTACAGTCATGAGCCTTTATGATGTAGATTTCAGGTTGCTGTTTACATGCCATGTCACTGATCTTCACGGCTTCCTCGGCAGCCAAAGGTGTGGACATTGCACGTTTGATTCCTATGGCCTTTAATGTGATTAATACACAGCACGTTTAGTAAATATTTGGCAATGCAGTGATTACAGCAAAACACATTTTGTAGCAAATTCTCAATAAACAAAATGAAGTCAGACCAAATCATGAAAGCAAATACACAAATTTATGTCTTAGTATTTGTTTTTGCTTTAAGATGATAACATTTAAACCCCTACATTAATTAGACTTGGTGGTATACACATACTGTACACACAATTTAATGGTGTGCAGGTAAATGCAATACTCATAAACAGCAAAGCAAGATTTCTAGAGACTAAACTATCACTATTAAAAACACTAGAGCATCATAATGTCTTGATCAGCATTTTTACAGCTATGTTTGGACCTGAGCAGAGAATGAACAGTCCAGCTAGTTTCATATTGTGTCAAATCATTAATCAGTTTTATTGGACTTCCTCAAAGTTTTTACAGTCAGGTTGCGGAAGATGGTTGGTGCTCTTCCTGTAGGAATTTCCTGTGACACAGTGCTTTTGATTTTCACTTCATGATTTCAAATACTACATGTGAAAGGGTTGCAGATTTGCAATTTACTTTGATCACTTTGGTGGTGCTCTGTGTATGTATGTGCATATGTATATATCAAAATTTGCATCACTTTAATCCAGTGTTAAGACCTTTAGGACAGAAAAATAACAAATAACAGTTGAGATAAAAGCTAAGTGTGTACTGTCAATAGATAAAACCAGAAATGAAGACGGCCTTTAAACTTTTTTGCTTTGGTGATTAATAGTTAGCTAGCTAGCTACATCAGTATATCTCCCAACTTTGATATAAAATATGATAAAAACCTGTGATTTGTCATAATAAGATTATTTTTCTTTTTTTGTCAATGAGAAATAAATTAGCAGTTCAGTTTAACAGTTTTGGCAGCATTAGTGAAAGGTAACCTTACCTTTCTAGCTTAGCTTAGTTTAGCTTATCTTAGCTTATCTTAGCTTAGCCACTGAGCAAACGGGCTAAGTATGCTAGGTACAGTCTCGACAGTACCACTGAAGTCAACAGTTAGGTGGGAACTCTTTCATAGTCGGGACAATAAATTGTTTTCTTCCTATCCTATCTTATTGTAATGGTTCTTGCTGGTTGTTTATTGTTATTTTCATAGACGGTGAAAAGAAAAGGGAAGAAAACTGTATATGAAAAGTGCAGTTGGGCCGCCCGTCCAACATTTTGGTTCTGGACTTGGGTACAATTGGTATTTTACAAATGTAAGATATAATAATGTTTTCATGAATCCATTACGTTTACTCTGACACCACCATACGAAAATATTCCCACGTAACCTCATACACAGAAAAACATTAAAACAAACGTTAAAAAATAGTTGACAGATAGATGATAATCCAACCTTCCAATATAAGACTGGAGCCTTCCTATAATGCCTCCTACTTCGTCTTAATTAGTCCCCACTGGAAGCCTTAACTATCGGCTCTAAGCTGTTTTTTCCCATTAGTCTGTGTATTATTTTTTCTGAACTGTTTTTAATTCAGCATATCCTCCTTCTATATTGTGTTAATGCAATTACAAAAAAACTAGTTTGCCACGAATAATGTTATATACTTCTATAAACACCGTGCATTTATTTTGAAAGGACTTCAGCAGTCAAGTGACTCCCGGAAGTTTTTGTTTCTACACCTGTCAGTCCTGACACGGTGCGAGTGTCCAGCCTCGTCTCTTTGTTTTACTGCGAGAAACAGGTCTTCTTTTCTCAAGAATAAATGATCATCCTGTTCGGCTAACTGACACCTAACTGAGGACGGCATCTAACACGGTTAGTGAAAGTCGAGAGTGTAAAATAATCGACTGCTTTTGCTTCACCTAGCTACAAATAGCCAGAAGACGTTAGCTAAGCGCTAGCTAACTGTTATCATCATAACAGATCGATCCTTTTAATCACCGCAGTTATTGTTGTATATTTTATGTTTCTCCAGGTCAGTGTCTACTAAACGTGTTAATCATTATTGGATCGTACATGAGAACTGCCTATCAATGCGTTTTGTCGGTTGTCAACAGAGATCACGGAAGCTAACACCACATCGTTAGCATCGTATACAAACGAGATTCATTGATTGTTTACATCCTGATTCTGGCTGCTCTTCAGCGTCTCTTTGAAGGAAATAATCGTCGTGGCTAACATTATCCCGTTAGCCGTTAGCTCTCATGTTTTGTGAAGGGCAGAGTAACGACATGACGTTGCTCTTCGTGTCTTGTTTTGGACTCACGTTGACTTTCGTTTTGAGCACTTGCTGGGGTCACTTTCGATTTCATGCCATTTTCTGAAGTCGTCTTTCGAAGTCAGTGGCTCGCGTTTGTGTTTTGCTTGATTTGTACCCATGACATGGGTCCAAAAGCATGTCCAGTTATTCTCTTGTAACTTATTTTGTGAAAGCTTCGGCCTTCAGAGTTAAAAACTTGGCTCCTCGGTGTTTGCTGCATCATTGCATGCTGACATCATCAACTAGCGTTAGCTGCACCGTTTCTGCTGCCGAGCCAAAAGATCAAGGAGGGTGTGGGGGTCTAGGTTTAGGTTTAGTGTGTTTCTGGTAGATTAGCTGGGGTGCTTTAATTCTTGCTGAGAGTCAACTGGACTGTGTCACATCCCTGTGACAACAGGCCCATACTGTGGTCTGTACCTGTGCACCGTCAAAGTTTACCTCACCAGTATGAGTTGGTATAAACAACATGTCATGTGCATGATCATAGGGCAAGCAGCTCTGGATCCAAGGCCTTGTTTCCTAAAATATAGTGCGCACAAATCATCTCACGCCGATTTAGGATTAGATTATTTTAGATGTTCGCATACCTTTTCACATATTTTTAAAATGATTGTGAATTAAGTATTAAAACAAGCCACGGGATTGAAGTTTGGTGGAGGTTGAGTCAGCTTTGCACAAGAAATACATCTGTTATTGCAAGGTAAGCCTGATGGTGGCAGCCCTGTGCTCATCCATATGTCCACTGATGATGTTTGATGATTTGAATGTAGGTACACCGAGAATCAACTCTAGATCTTTGCTGATTTTTTTGCTTGACATAATGATGACAAAAAATACGCCCGTCGAACATTTGAGCTGCCAATAATGCAACTCCATTAGGCCCTTTAAGATGAGGTGACAACATATATGAAGCGCTGTGGTTCAGATTTCACACCTGTTTGGTTTTGACAGTCAAACAGGTTTGTCTCCCACAAGAGATTGTTAATGTTTAATCTGATCTGATTCATCTTAAACACTCTAGCTATGGTAACTTTTTCCTTGTGAAAATGTCTCTTTCACACAGGAAGTGATGCAATCCCCACAGCAGTGGTTTGTATGGGAGAAATAGAAGGCCACTCCTTAGCAGGCATGCACTGAGAGGAGAGTGCCACCTGTAGAGACTCAAAGTGTCATCAGCCAAACAAAGTTACAGCACTGGAGCACTGTTTGACTGCAGAATGATCTGTGGGATATGCACTGCAAAACATATGTCATAATGATATGCAGGAACTAGTTATGAAGCTACTTCACAAGTATATTGTAAATGTAAGGCCATAAATGTTTCATGATGGTACGGCAGGTGCTAACTTAAGAGATTTATCGCTGACAATGAAACTCTTCATCTAATCCCCAGGTCTTCTATCTGCTACAGAGTAGGCCTGTGCAGGCATGGAGCCCTTGGCAGTGGATGATGACATTTGCATCCTTAAACATGAGACGGCCTACACCGCTGCTGGAGAGAGTCCCGTATCGGTGTGTGCCGGCGATGAATCTGTTGCTTCCCACTTCGCCCTGGTCACTGCCTATGAGGACATCAAGAAGAGGCTGAGAGATACAGAGCGAGAGAATACCTTGCTGAGGAAGAGGGTTAAGCAGCTGGAGGATAAGGTATAGATGTAAACGAATGGGAGGTGGCGGGAGAAAGCCGAGGAGCAAATAGGAGAAAGAGATAATAGCGTGAGGGGAATGAAGTGAAAGAGCATATTGCTTATCTGGATGGCGAAATAGCCAGGGAGCAAGGTTTAGAGAGGGTGTACTATAGACAGAGATGAATGAAACAGATTTTTTCCCCTTTTCCAGGACATCAGAATTATGGACAAACACAAAATGCTAAGAGAAAGTTTAGAAAAAGTCAGCAAATCCAACAGCACACTGCAAAATACTTGCCTCTGGGAGAGTCTGTATGCCAGCATCATTAATATTGTTGGCCTAAAGTCAGAGCTATAAAACAATGAGAAATAAATCTGCACTGTCTAAAAACAAAGAGGAGGTCTGGGAAAGTATGGCATTGCCAAACAATGTGTTGGAGCACTACACTTCGGGGAGAAGGCTCCTGAAATTGGATTTTTTTAAAAAAACAAAGGATGGAGTACAATACAGAGAGCTATTTAAACAGGAGGGGTCTTAATACAGATGATGGGCTGAAGTGAAAGTGCTGCACAACATGTGGGCAGGGTTGCTTCTCAAGAAGTCTTTCATCTCTTATCAGTTCTGGTTTTATATGCAGCAGCGTTTGGCCCATCATCATGATAGAATGTGGTGGGAGGAGAGTAACTTCCTACCACAGATATTTAAATGAAGTGAAATTGATTTCTCTTCTCCTCTTCTTCCTCTTTGCTGTCTATTTTATCTCTCACCACTGTAGCTCTTCAGGCCAGAGGCTCCTCCATCCGAGGGTCCCCAGTACGTGAACAAGGCCTTCAGTGCTTACCGAGGTATCTATATAGAGAAGGAGGACCTGCAGATGGAGCTTAACAAACTGGTGCGTTCACTGATTTATTTGAATCTTCCTCAAATTGACTAGAGTCTGGCACAAAGATCAAGTATGCTGCAAACACTGCATATTTTTAGGGAGAATAAAGATACACTTAAGTAGAAATACAATGCTCATTATAACTGCACAAATGCAGCACAAGTGCACCAATCTTACCTGGGACCAAGCGAAAGGGAAAGTTTGGTGCATTGGTTTGAATGCTGACTCTCCCTTCATCTCCCTCCCCCCTCTCCCCCACTGTCTCTCTTACTCTGTCAGAAAAAGGAGAAGAGTGAGAGTGAGAGGCTGCTGACGGAGCAGCTCCAGGCTAAAGAATTGGAGTTGCTTCAGCTCAGGACAGAGATGGAGACCAGCCAAGGTACAGGTAGAGCATACAGCGTTGCCTTCTGCTTTACAACAGCTGAGTAGTACTTTGAACACCACTCAGAACAAACACAAATCTTCTCACTGAACTTACTAACATGTTGAAATGCTTTGATAATGATGTCTGTGAGGCAAAGTACCACTCTGCTGTGTCAAATTTGATGTATGACATCTAAAACCAGGAGTAAAAAGTAGCTAACTTAAGTACAATCTTGAGGTATGTTTTTACATTTTAATACCTCTACTGCTCTACATCTCAGAGGTAATTCTTTCCTACATTATTTTACATACAGCCTGTGTATAGTTGTCTGTTGTTTGTGTTTTTATAAAAATAAAAGGATTTTACAGAGAAGACCTGTGATCCACCTAGATTCAGCATGATGATCTTTGATTTAACAACCTACAAGTATATAAATTGGCTAAATTAGCTCCACCTCAACCAGCTACAACATTAAAATACTGTTTACACATTAATACATTGATCGAAATAACCCACTCTGCAAGGGGCCATTGCATAAGATTTGCTGGTGATACGTCTATATTTTTAGTGAAGTAAAAATTTAAATGCAGTATTTTTATTTGTAATGTTGTATTACTACTTTTAATAACATAAAGGGGGTCTAATATTGGATCTACATATTAAAATGTATTACTCTGTATTCACCTGGATTACCTTATCTTACCAAATAACTGATTCAGTATAATTGCAAATAATATACAGCAAAAGTTAGTGAAGTGATAAACTTTTTACTGAATGGAAAACATCGAAATACTTTCAAGTTCAATAGTTCTACAAAAATATTACAAACTATTTCAAATGAACTTAATCACTCATCAACAGTAATAATGTAACTGCATTTTTGTTTGTGCAGTGATGAAGAGCCTGAACAGCCCTCAGGACTACTGGCAAGTGGACAGGGTCAACACTGAGCTAAAAATCCAGAAGGAGGAGCTGGAGAGGGTGACACTGGAAAACAGTAGACTGCTGGAGAGAAGTGGGGTGAGTGAAGGCGGAAAGAAAGAGTTGGAAAAAAGGGGATAACGGACAAAGGAAGACAGAGCTAAGCTAAGAGGGACTGGAGTGAGCAGTGCCGAGCAGACTCACGGAGAGATGCGGCGTAACTAGGAGAGAGGAAAGTTGTGGAGGAGAGGTGTTGGGGCACAGCAAGACAAGGTGACACTGGGAAACAGAGCAGTGGAAAGAAGTAGGACTGACAGTGATGGGCAGGGGGGATATGGTTATGCTCCATCTTACTATAGAAAAAAGAAAAAAGGTAAAATAAAAAGATCATGAAAATACTTCACCACCTCCACTCTCTATTTTGCATATTCTGTTTTAGGAGGAACCCCATGGCCTTAACGGACCAGACTTGGACCAGACCTGCAACGCAAAGTATAATGCAAGGTATAATGTTTTATAAATATCATGCAGGACACTACACACTTCACATTATCTTGTTTAAAATGTCTGAGTCTGAACATTTTTTGTTTACTTTTTAATTTATTTTCTGACAAGACAGCTTGTGAATGCATGTGCACTTAAATCCAACACATGGAAGACATGTCAACATGAAATGTAACAACTTTGAGATATCTCTAGCACATTTCAGTTCTTTACTTTGTACCTAATGTAAAATGAGTTCAGTTGCTTCCTAGAAAATAAGAATAAACATCATTTAGTAATGAATTCTGGCTAAAACATCACAGTGAGCCTTTAAATGTGTGTCAAGACATGCCACAGCGAGCGAGTCTGGAGCAAATGATATGTGGGAGATTGGTTAGATAGGTGTTACGGTATGTGATGTCCTGGTTATATTCTGCATGGTGTCCTCTCATGTTGTAATTGTTCCTTTTGGCCACTAGAGGAGGGTGCAGCTTTATATATGTATGCATAACAGCCCATGATTTGCAGATAACCTGAACTATACGTGACCAACGCCAGCTAAACACTTCTGTCCACTAGAAATAGTTTAAATTTGCACTCCAGTATTTTGATGTATACAAGGACTGCAGCATATTGATGATATCACCCTCCCCCTCCACCTTTTCAGTGAGGATAATCTCCTATATCTCCTCACATTGTATTCTACTTGTGGTGCATTATAATTGTTTCACATGTCAGCAGTTTTTAGATGGTGTTCATTCTTAGCAGCACAAAAAATATTGTGAGAAAACGAAAGCATTTTTCCCTACAATATTTCTCTTCATGTTTTAGGCAGGTGTTTGAAGTTAAGACAAAGTGTTGATGAAATTTTGCATCTTTACCCGAGGTGTGGATAGGACAGTTTGTAGGTGTTGCCTCAAATACCACCGCTTTTTTTTTAACAGTGTTGTACCATATTGTTGGTTTGTAATGCAGATGTTGCTGCTGGATGGTTCAGCATTTAATCCAGCAATACATTTTGTCCTTTTGTGTGTCAAGAAGGATATCATTGTTAATGTTTTTCCTTTGCAAGTTTCTGAAATACAGCTGACATGTGCTTTAATAATGTGAATTTATGCTCATAAGTGATTATGCTCAACACCCGTGGAACTGCTTTGTGGCTTTAAATCACACGGCTGGTTAAATGTGTCAGGAAAGACACAAACCATATAGCAGGATTACAGTTAGAATAGTACAAGTCTGACAGTTGGATCTTTGAAAAGCAGAAATTCTGTAGTGTTTAAATGACATGTTCTGTCCTTTTGTAGGAAGAGGAGCATGCAGCAGACATACGAGGCTTTGTGCTGCGAGGTCACTCGTCTCCATTCAGAGCTGAAGCACCAAACAGGCCTGATTAGGAAACTCAGGCCACACTTCAGTGAGACAAGACAAGGTGAGGCACACGTGTACACACAGAGACACACTCTGGTTTGTGCTGTTGTTGGTGTATAGATTTTGTTACAGATCATTCCATCTTTAAAAGTGATAACCCACCAGCAGTTCTGCCTCAGCTCTAGCATATAAAGCAGGGGGAGCATCTTGTACCCCTTATGGCACATTCTCACAGATTACCACTGAGATGCAGCCCTGATTTTTTTTTTTTTTTGTTCAGATTCCTTGTGTTTTCCAGAGTAGTATAAAAACAAATGACAATTCTGCTTTTACCTTAAGGTAATTATTTTCCTTTTGTTTTAACACTTTCACTTTGAATGTTTTAATTTTATAATCTTATGTATTTTCTTATTTCAGTTTCATGTTTTTCTGATGTAAAATGCATTAACATTCGTAAGATTTTGTACATAGTATATTCTTAAATGTTATTGTACCTGTATTTGTCCTGTTGATTCCAATACAGTACAGTACAATTCCCACATCATGCAGCTGTGTAGCTGTCGGTACCCCACTTAAAAATGAAAAGTTTCCATAGTCCATAATACTTCAGTTTGCAATAGTTCAAAAGATTACAGGATCAGTTGACTAGAAACTGAATGTTACACAGAGGAGAAAAGATAAAATATAAGTTAAAAACTATAGTTAGAGATTGTTGAGTTTTTCATAGTCAATCTGAAGCAGTGAAACAATTACACTGATAAATATTAACACATTCAGCCAGTCTGTAATGTATGTACATGAAATGTATCTTTAACCAAAAGTGTCAGGTAGTGTCAGATTTCTGATCCGCGTGCACTTGAAGTGCAGTGGCTGGAATTCAAACCTTGTTTCTTTGCACAGGAACTAATGTGGCTAACATCAAAACGAAAGAGGGTGGGGGCTACTGCTGCCTCTCTTAAGTTAAGGGAAGGCTTTTCTGAAGAAGTACTACTGAGAAGATTTCTCCCGCTGCTTCTTGCTGCAATTTGTATAAGGGTGTGATAAGACTGTGGATATTACTGAAGTACTCAAACACTTTGATAGAGGACATCATGAAATGGTCTGTCCCTCCTCTCCAATTCCTCTGTGATGATGTATTCTACCCTAGGAGAGATTACCTCTGTTGTCAATTACCCCGGAGTGTGAGAAGAGGAGACTAGGAGGTGAAAATTAGAACGAAATATGGCAAGAAAATAAATCTTGGTCTATTTATTCCACTGAATAAGAGGGTAATCCTGTAACTTAGATGAGACTGATGGAGAGAAATAAGTAAAGCAGGAGTGGCAAAGAATGGGAGAGAGGGAGGGGGAGGAGAGTGAGCTATGTATTTATTCAGTCATATTGTGCATCTGTATTCTTCTAATGTTCCTCCTTTGGAATCACTTTTATTCAAATCCTAGACTCAGGAGACCCTCTCATGAAGGAGTAGCAGGGATGGATGGAGAAATGATGTGTGGATGGAGAGAGGTAGGGAAAAAAAAAGAAGCGGGAGGAGATACTCATTTAAACTTTATTATTCGCTCAGGATGTTGATTTGATAGCAAAGCGATGATGTGTGTGTGAGATTAGGACATCTGATTTGTGTATTGGTGTGCTCTGTTCTGGTGAACAAAACCTAATTATTATTTTGGGTATTTACTGATTTGCATGCAGTGGTATTTACATGGTGAAGGGGTTTTATTGTACAATATGTAGCCAGCTGCATGGTGTAAGATTTTACAACACTTCTTTGTTTTTACACTATGAGGGCTATTATCTAGTCAGGGATCAAAAGCTCTGTCGAACGCACCTTGGAATTTTTAAAATAAATTTAATCCACGTGTAAATAAGTACAGAGGTGCAATTGTGCAAAATACAAAAAGAGCTATTCCAGTTATCACAGGAAAGAGAAGATGGCTTTATTTATGCTGCCAGCTGGATATTACAGACATGATTTAGTTAAAAAAAAAAACACACTTCCCACCAGAGTATACATAAAAAATGAAACCACAGACGATATTGCCCTTTTTTTACCCTCAGTGTGTCACCTATTTTTTCTGCCAACTTATAATGGAGGGTAGAAATTAACTGAATGTGATATTCACAATGCAGATATGTCTACTAAACTGAGTAGCTCACTTAATGCCAATTATCATAAATTGCTTTGAATTATCCTGCAGTGTATCACACCCATAATATTTTGTGCTCTATTAATATGTCAACAGTCGTAATTTAAGTGCACTCAAATGGAAGCCTATGCCAAATATTAAAAATCTTACTGAGTGTGGTAACGCTAAATGTATATATGTGATCAAAGAATAAGTAAAAAGAACCATGCATCCAGTGTCTCTCCTGATGATCATGCTGCAGCTTCCAGTACTGATATCATCATTATCAGTGTTGGTTTTTGCAACAATTTCTGCACCTACATCCAACTTTGTTTTTGTTTTTTGCCTTTTGCTCTCATCTTTCCTCCCTCTATCCTCCACCCCCGACCCCTCTCTCTCTCTCTAGGTGCTTCAACAGTTCCAATCCAGTGTTTAGACGACGTGGAAAAGAACAACAACCACGCAGTTCCTCGGGTGTCAGTGCCTCGCCCCCCTAGTGCCCCCCCACTCCCCTCGTGCTCCGGCCGCCCTTGCCCCCCTGTTGGCGGGCCGTCAGCCACCCTGCTGCCAGACAGTCTGAGGGAGGACTGCTGGTACAATGGGCCTTGGCCGTCCCAGACCTGTTCAGGTGAGGCTCTGGTTGGCAGCGACACTTGCTCTGTTGTCCTGCCCCCACCTCCCCTGAACCAGGCCTCCCTGGATGACAGCTCACGCTCCTTCCCTAGCCCCCCCAAACCCAGTGATGCCATGTTCTGGGAGGGACACTCCGCAACGTCCAACTCCTCCTCAATCGGGAACTGCACTCCTAGGAGCCCTCCCAATGCCGAATGGGCCAAGCCCTATTGAGAGGGACTTCGATGGCAGAATAGATTAATAAATAGAGCGTGTAACTGGATGAAAAATAAGCAAATGGATGAATGAATGGACTCTCCAACCCTGCCACATAGCTACCACCTAACCTGCCTTAAGTTGATAAGACCACTCCTCTGGGCTGGACTGGACCTGCTGGTTGTGGGGAATTAATTGAGGCCAGAGGAGGCCTTTTCGAGGTAAAGACTCTGCACACCGCATCGGTGAACTTATTTGACTTTGCAGAGGAAAAGTTTATGAGAGACTGTAAGAAGAATAAATAGTTTGTCCGTCTGTATGTGTCCTTGTATGCACATGCATAAGGGTGTGCAAGCATGCATACAAGCAGTTTAATTTGTGTGTGCGCGCGCATATACACACATCAAACAGAGTGTGCCTGTGTGTGCAGATCAGTGTGTGGGCATCTTTCGCCTGCCTGTATCTGTATCTCATCATAATAAACCTAATAGGGCTCAAAGGGCCTTCTCCATTCACCGTGGCCAGTGATCACTGGGGCCACAGCATAATACTAGAATTTGTAAAACTGTACTCCTCCAATGCAAGTCTTTTTACATTTGATCGCTGTAAAGTATACAAGGTATGTAGTCCAATGTATGTCTCATGATCGTGTGAAGGAGATATGTCTAGGAATGAGGACTTGATGTGATTGTGTTTGTACTGTGATGGAGACGAACATACAGTAACTGTCACTGATTTTTGTTCCAAATCCTTACTGCTACCAAATGAAATCTTTTTCTTCTTCTTCTTCTTTTCATTAAAGTCCTTATGAATCACGATCAAAGTAGGCTGTCAGTCTACCTATGCTTACTGAATCATTTTTTAAGAATGCAGTTGCAGTATTTGGATTTTGTAGTAACTTATTTTAATCTAAAAATGTATTGCTTTCTGATGTGAAACACACCACTCTCACTGGCACCACCACAGAAGGTTCACAACTCAAGCAAGCCTCCTTAAAACTGCTTGTTGTCACTTATTCAATTCTCTCAGAACTACTGTCATAATATCTGTTGTGATGTTTTCTTTTCTCACTTGCAGAGGGACATGTAGATGTAAGGCTCTGCATTGCTGGAGGTTGTTTTTTCTGTAGGACTATTTGAAGGTTTCATGGAATAGCCTTCATACACTTGTCTGTATTTGAAACCCTGATTAAGTTGGAAACCTCTTGAGGTTTGTGGAGATTTTGAATTACAGAAAATGTATCTAAACTCTGTACTGTGCTGGTGTTAATCTTTGATACATATGTTTTGCAGTATGACTTCAGTGAGTTGTGTGAAGAAAGGAGTTTCTTCTTGATTTCTCTTTTTTAAGAGTAAGATGAGTATAAACAAGTGAAAGCTGTACAAAGGAAATCACATTATGAGTAGAATACAAGATATATAAAAGGAAGAATGTGCATATCTGTATAAATTTATATGGTGGGCTTCAGTACTCTGCCAAATGCGGTTTTGCACTCCAAATCATAGGTTTTTGTTTTCACGCCAGGTCACCCCAAAGACTTCTGATGTGTATAAGAGCTGTCTGTGATGGTGGCAAGACTGTAAGTCTATTAACCTGAAGAAATGTGAGCTGTGACTTGAAAAATAGGTGCAGAAAGCACAAAGGCCCATGGTTGCTGAAAAGACTTTGTTTTTTTCCCCCCATTTTCTTCAGTCTGTTTCACAATAACTGTGGTCTTTTTGTTCATTTTTAAGAAATGTTATTTTACAGCAGTAGTTTCATACTTCTGTAAACGATTTGCAAACCAAAATGCAATGTACAGTAGATATGGATTATATTTTAGATTTACTGCACTCCAGACTGTTTGTAAATATGATCAATTAAATGAAGGAAAGGAAGTGACTGTGTGAGGTTGCTCTGTCTCCATTTTTAGCAATACAGTTCTGTGGTTCATTTTAATAAAACTGTAGGCTTTGGCATATCAAGCTACTTTACCGTTGAAACCACCTCTTTTTGGCTTCTGGTATTTATTTTAAACAATGTCTCTGCAACAGAACAAATCCGTCTGTCCATCAATGCCTCCTTACTACTACTGAAATCCAGTTATCAAACAACTGGCATTTAGATTTTAAGAACATTTTAACATTAACTAATGGTTCAGATCACATAGCCATAAAAATGGCACCTTCTCAATGTGAGGATTTGCTGCTTTTCTCTGGGTCATAGTGTTACAAATTGAATACCTTTAGAGTTTTGAAATGTTGCAGACAAGCAATTTGAAAACATAATTTTATGTTCCAATATTTGGTATTTGCCATTACTTAAACTTAGAACTGTGGAGTCACATCAGCTGTCAAAAAAAACATAGGAAAATCAAAGAACTCAGAAATAACTACACTTTACATGCAACAATGATACCCCATCACTATAACTCACTGACACTTGTACTCATAATGTGCCACCTTTGATCCTTGATAGTATCGATACAGAACAATAAACATATGAGATGGCCTGAACAGTCAGCCTCATATGAAAGCACGATGAAAACAAAAACTTTTTTTTTTTAATTTTTATAAAATAAACTAAATCAATTAAAGTAACACAACTCTTCAAAACAGGCTCAATATCAAATACAAAAGAAATTGAGACCCAGCAAACTTAACCAAAACTGTACTAATTAAATCAAAATTTAAGCAGTAAAATGTTTCCACTAGAACAAAACGCATTCATAAACATGTCATGTTTTGTCTATTTTACCAGTGATATAGACTTTAATGGTACTAAATATTGTTTTTATTTACAATATCACATTTCATTGCATATATCACATGGTTACACAGTTCATACACTGTACAAGTGCCTTTCATGTCCAAGTCTTTTTGAAATTCTCTGTATGTTGATATATACTTTCTTTTCCAGATGAAGATGAACATGCGCCATCATTGCATGTACAATATAAACAAACACACTACAAATCAATCAATGGTCATTGGTAAATGTAATGCAAATGCTGCTGATTCAAAGGTGGAACTTGATTCTGATTATTTGGCAGAACATTTTGCAAATATACAGAACAAAAAGATTATTATATGCCACTCTTGCACGCCAAAGTAGTTTCAGTTACTTATTCCACACATATAAATAGAATACAGTCATGTACCCCAGTAATAAGTAATAAATTCTGCCAGATGACCATGTATCCTAGGTGTACAAGACTGGATATGGCCACAGCCTCACACTCCACACTTTCATATTGAAAAGGAGGGCTGTGGTTTGGGTGTCATGTTGTTCATTACATGCTAGTTGGGAGTTTTTGTTTCCTGTTCTTTGTTGCGACCCCTGTCCTCTCAAACTCCAGTTTCTCTCGGATGTATTCCTGCTTACACTCCTCGAAGAATGCAGGGTCCTCGTAGCTTAAGGACGACAGAAGGTAGAGTATTTATTTTACAGAATTAATGTAGACTTGACTTTGATGCAGATAATCTAATTTTGAGACTAGTGAGACTTGATAAATAACACTTAAAAAGGGTCCGCGACGGTGCCTGAGAGAGCGGGTAAGCCCATGTAAACGATGGTGGGATAACACACAGGGAGCCATCTTACAGTGTGAGTGATGAGTGTTGCAAAAGAAATTGAAAACACTCACTGTAACGTCAGACATTCCTTCAGTACAGCATTCTGCTCCCGACACTTAAACACCATGAGGAAACCAGATTCTTTACAGCAGTTGTTGAAGGCTGGAGGGAGGTGAGAAGCAAAAGTGACAGAGAGAGGGTGAAATTAGAAGACAAAGAGGAACATGCTCAATGAGTACAATAGCCTCATACATTTAATAATAGAACTTATTAATAGAGCTTAAAATCTATTAACAAACCACCTTTTACCGTACATTGCTCACTATAAGCAGACAAAAAAAACAAGTGGCCACAACCAAAGATGGAGGCCCAAAGATGGGCCTCACCTTGGCACTCCACCACAGGAAGGAGCCTAGTTATAGGTCACGGTGGCATGCCTCTTATCAAACTCAAACCCACGTTTCCTTATTCACAAAACTTAGCTGTACTGGCCACAGAGGGTTGTGGTCGCCCAGTTCCCACATTGGCTCTGTAAGAGTCAGCCCACCACCCGCAAATATAAACATGTCTGTGGCCAAGAGATTGGGCGATCGCTTCTATATTCAAACCGTCCAATCATTGTTACTCTATGTAACAGTTACTCTATGACAGACATAGTGTCAAAGAAAAACATAACATTTTGTATTTTGGGATATTATGGGTTTTACCCAGATGCCAAAGGTGAGCCTAAGGATATTACACGGTATATCTAACGTAAAACATGTGCCAGTGTAGGACCGTGTCAGATCATTTAGGCCTGCAGCGGATAAAAGTGACAATATGTCCAGTTTGGGAATTGTGGCTCTACACTGAGGCAACAAAGAGCTTTAGATGCTCAGAAAAGTTGTTTGTCTGCTACAGCAGAAAGAACAGGGGTTGAACACAAAGGCTCTCCTACTTGTTGTTGAGACAATCAAACATGATTATAAGGCTGCAGGTAAGCCTGCTCCCTGAGATGTCATCATCTGTCATTCTACCAGAGGTGTGGCCACATGCTGGTTGACAAAGAGGAAGGTGTCACTATTGGAGATCTGTACAGTGGACAGCAGTTCTGGACAGCACCTTGCACTTTCTCAAGGTTTTATCACCTTACTGTTGCTTTTAGGTCCATGCTAGCATCAGCTATTGTACTGCTTCTGCAGTTGACCAGCAGGTATGGGTCTGTTTCTTAGGACTGTACACACATGAATCATCCACTTTGTTTCCTGCCACTGAAACAGAACTTATATCGGTGACTATGGTTCAGTGAATTCATGAATCACTCAGAACCTTTATGACAATGCACATACAGGACATTGCTTACCCTTCTTTACATGACAATGACCTGACCTATTCCAGTCACTGTCTCCTAGACTGCCATCTAATGCAAAAAAAAAATCTATACAATAATTTGACTCTGGCTAGTGGTGTATTCCAGATTAAATGTGCAAGGTCCTCGTTGTAAACAAGGTGTTGAAGACTGAATCTTCACCTTGTTAGCAAGCTCTTTCTCAAGGATTTAATTAAAAACACTGCCCTCCCATGTCCACGTTCAAACAACTGACACCATAATTACCTGTATCAGTAGCATCAGTATGGTTATCACACAGACACTTTCATCAGGATGCAGATGTGAAAAAACAATTGCAAAACCAATTTAGAGAAGCAGAGCAGTGCGACTAATCTAATCAGCCAACGCCTCATCCCTGTCCCATGGTGCCACTAGCGGCTGCAGAAGGTTGCCTTTCTGATCGTAGCTACACCAAAAGGCAAATGTATGAGACTAGTTTTATGTCAGAAGAGGCACTTCTAAAGAAAGGTGTGATGCTACCTTAATTTTAAGCCGTTTAGTTTGCCATTTTTAAAGATGCAGAAGTGTAGTTTGGCAGTTAGGAGAAAGCAGAAGCTAGGGGTTTGGACCTTCAGAGGAACATATAAGGTGTGAACGTCTAATACATATTTAGTCATAACAGAATTTTTCAGCAGATTTGTATATTTCTGAAACATAAAAATGAATTCATGAAGAAACTGCTATTTAAAATATGTATGTATATACAGTGATGGCCAAAATTATTAGAGCACATGGCATACTTTAGAGGTTTCAGTTGTTTATGTTGAATTGGTCATTAAAATACCCATAAAACAAATGAAATATCTACAATGTCATCATTATGCTCTATAAACCATGGAATAGAGCCATCATAAGGAGATTTAGGTCATTTTCCTTAAAAAAAAACAAGCAAGGCCTGTGTCTTGAGACGCAGTCCAAGCACTGTAAAGTACACTTTACAGTGCTTGGGCAGAGGTAGAAAAAAGAAACTTTCAGACAGACAATACCATCTGATATTTGTTGTGCTCAGAGTAACCATCTGCATGTTTCATGAACATTATGAAATTAAATCATGTTTTGGAGGCAAAAAAAGGTCAATATTTTCAGATCTGCCAGGTGTTCTAATAATTTTGGCCACCACTGTATGTATATGGGAAAATGACTGTTTTGCAAATCAAAGTATTGCAAAAACAAAAAGGTAATCAATGTCAATGATGATGTGAAAGTGGTTGCTAATTGAGTATGTGGGTTGTTTACATGCTCAATTGTTCTGAAAGATATGTGAGAGTACTGAGATGAATCATCAATGCAATAGGAAAAATCACATCATGTAAAACTACAAAGATGTCGTGTACAGTCCACTCGTACTTGTCTGCTTCAACAACAAAGCCAACAAAACACAACTGTGGGGTTTGGTGGCATATGCACAGGGGGACAAATAACACAGGAAAACACTCAGAGATTCTGTTTTGTTTGCTTTTTTACCTTTCTTTGTAAAACATAATTAAAGACACTCACACAGAAGCCCAGTGCAGACACAAACATACAGAATGAAATGGTAGAGGGCGGACATGAAGGTGTGAAAATGAGTAGGATGAGAAGCAAGTGAAAGGGGGGTTTCCACTACCCACACAGTCACTGTCTGTCCCATCACCTAAGGCTGCATGTGCATTTACTCCGCGCGTGAGCAGCACCACCGGCTCATACAGGCTGTCATCATATTTCTATAAACCACATAACCTAGGCTGCAGAAGGTTGCCTTTCTGATCACAGCTACACCAAAAGGCAGATCTATGAGACTAGCTTTATGTCATCATCTGGCTGATGTGTTGCTGCAGTAGACAGGACATGAGCAGAGCTGCAGATACCGCTTCCATGCAGTAGCAACTGGTGTCATGCCAATTGCCCTGCTTCTCTATTCAAAGGACTCATGAAATGGGGGTTAGAAACAGTTTAACTATAAAGAGATAAAACATTAAGTGACAGGAAAAACACAGTTAGAAGAAAGTCTGTATAAGGAACATATCAAGTCTTCATACCAAAAACTACAAAAATATGACAACACCAACTGAAAGTTACCATTTGAAAAACAATTATAATATGAAACACACTAATAAGTCATTTTTAGTGTTCTAAAAAGAAAAGTGAGATTTTTATGGCTGCAGTGATTACAATAACATATTATGGCCCAGAGTAATATTTTCTGTTGGATTGTCTATTTGGGCCTGTTAAATATAGTTGTGTGGTCACACATGCTCAAACAAAAAGTGTAGCGAACAGACTATTTTTGTGGAACCCAGCCTGAAAGAGAAGTTAAACCAGAAATAAGGAAACCTAAATAAACCACCTGTTCATTTAGCTGACAAATTTGTGTTTTTGTGGCCATTCCAAAGTCATAATTTCTCTAGAGGTAAAATGCACATCACAAAACTGAGCGCAAAATGAGAACTGAATATTATTAGCTGACATATTTTTAATAATCAGAATAAGGCACAAAATGCAAAGACACTATGACATTTCCTACTGTAAATAATGTGTCAGTAAGCCAGTATTTTGGTGGGCATTTTCTATTACAATACAGGATACACCCAGTTGGCAGTTTATTTAGTACACCTAGCTCAAACTAATGCAGCGTAAGATAACATCCTGACAATGAATCCTACATTCATGGAGCTTATGATGTTGCATTTTGTTGAAAGTTTTTCTTTTGAGGTTAAAGTTGGTTAGGTCCTGATCTTCAATAAAGTATCCATCAATAAAGTATTTCTGATTCGGATTTTGTGGTGCTATTCATTTGAAGTTACAAGTTACAGCAGTTTGGTTTATTATTTGTTATAAAAGACTACATCACATGAGCCCGATTTTAGTTTTCTCCACCGGCTTCCTGTTTGTTTTAGAATTGATTTTAACATTTTACTAATCACCCTTAAAGCATGTCTGGATCTAGCTCCAAGCTACATAGATCTCGACCTTTTAAGAGCCAGTCCAAACCATTAGGTCCTAAAGTGGGGTCCTTCTGGCATTTACAAAGTCAAGGGGTGCGGTCGAATAGTCAAATTTGCTTAGGAACCTTCCTAACTGAGTGAAATGACCCGGAAGTATTAACGTAGCCGCCATGATAAGAGCTGTTTGAATTCTCAAACTGTTAAGGAAAGGAGCTTCAAGAGCAGAGAGAGCGTGTGAAAATGAACATACGTGTTGACGTGATGTAAAAACTTTGACCATGAAGTGTGTTCTGTTGTTCTGCTGTTTGTAACTGTGACATGCAGCGTCCTGCAGATCATCATGAAGTTACCGTTGCTGATTAATCATATATCTTTGTCATAACTTGCTAATGTGTTTCTATATGAGTGGACAGGAGGGTGAGCGACCATACCAAACACTTCATTTAACAAACACTTCATTTGACTTCTGTGACAGGTGGACAATATTCATTTGTTATTTGAATTCTGACGTTGATAATGAAGTCACATTTTTCATCGGGTTGTCCACATTTATATTTCCTGCATGAAACAACACAGTCAGAGCACATGGGGAGTATCTAGTAAGTATCTCAGATGCACGTTTTGTAGTCCATCTTCTGGACTTTGTAGTTTCACCACAGATCACGTCAATAACATTCGCCGTCACATCATGACGTAGTCTAGTATAAGTGCAGTCGGATTCTCTGAACACTGTGGTCGTCTTCTCCTAACTCCTTACGAATTCTCCATTCACAGTTCCTTCACCTCGTGACATTTTCTATTGAGGTCAAGGACAAGTGGTTAGGAAAGGACTTAGGAGCTAATTTTTTTGACTATTCGACCGTACCCAAGGTTTAAATCTAAAAGGTAACTGTGCTTGTGCCATCAGACCTGTTTGTACTTGTCTATCAAAGCGTTTTGCAAACTGTGCAGGAACAGAGGTGCCCTACCCCGTGCACAGGCGCGCACACACACACACACACACACACACACACACACCTTCAACTTTCTCAGCACAGCGCTCCTTTGCTTTCTCCCTCATCATCTTGGGGATTAGCACATCCTTCTCCACATGTCTCAGATGGACCTCCTCTGAGGAAAGAGGGCAAAAAGAAAGACAGGTACACAAGTAAACCATCAGAACCATAGTCAGCTTCAAAATTAGCCCCCCATTACTATTAATTACAGTGGTGGAATGTAACTAAGTATGTTTACTCACAGACTGTACTAGACGTACATACCTAGGGTCTTTTTCTTTTAATGCCACTTTCTACCTGGACGGAAATGTTGTACCTTTTATTAGACTACATTTCACTATCATAAGATTTTTGCATACAAAACATACGAAGAGCTTATAAAATATGGTGTTCTGTTATAAATGAAACTCCCCAACAGTATATACAAATACAGCTAGATTAGGTCATTTTGATTTTAATCATTTTAATGGATTTAAAATTATTTTGAGGTTTGAAAACAAACATTGTGAAGGAGTTACTGTGAGCTCTGGGCATTTGTGACAGCACTTCTCACTATGTTCACAATGTTTACAAACCAAACAATCAAGAGATTAATGGAGAAAATAATCAACCTATCAACAATGAAAACAATCATTAGTTGCAGTCTTAGAAAAAGACACTGACAGTACGTTTACCTGTAACACATACATTTGACAGTGTGGTATTAGTGATATTAAGTAAACTATCTGAATACTTCCTGCACCACTGGTTACATATGAGGGACGTTTGCTTCAGCACTCACACGAGACATATTATGGGGTTACATCATCACTGTTATTCATTAACTACGTTCATGCATATAACGTCAACTTTTAGACCATAGAGGAAGACGACGAACATAATAACCTAGTGGAGCCAAGAAGAATCAGTCACGATTTGCCCTTACGTAGAGGTAACCACTTCAGGCTACCTAGCTAGCTAGCGTTAGCTACACGAGTCCACCCAACATTGGTCTTTCCTGCATGGACGGTACTGAATAAAGCTATGTAAACAGGAGCAGGTTAGCTAACGTCGTGTCGTGAGAGTCACGTCAAGCATTTAAAAACAGCAGAAATGTTTAATACCTGTGTTAGTTGCCTCCATTGTGGCGGTGTTTCTTAAAACATTACAATGTGACCTCACGTACGCGGAAAATACTTCCGCTTACGTAAAACGGCGTACTACAAATACTACAATTCCCAGAGTCACACGCGGCCTGGGCCGTTTATATAAACTGCATCCGAGTTAACGGTTGATTTGGCTTATAAAACCTGCCTCTGTGTAGCTGAATTAGCTCTGTGGCCATGCAGTGGACTGTTGAAAAGGCTTTAGCTCTCTCCATTTCCATTCATAATAGATCTATAGCATTAAACATATAACAATAATAATAATAAGAAGAAGAACACATTAGATGTTTACATTCTGACCAAACATTAGTTGTGATACCTACCATGTGGTATAAATCTGACAGCTATTTCCGCCTAGTCAGACAACACTGCATGGTGAACATAATAGCAGTAACACCTTAACATAAGGCAATGAAATAGTCTTGCAAAGAGTATTGCCTTTGTAAAACTTCCATGTGTCACATAACTGTTCATTCAGGAGATATTTTGTATTTTGTGTGTGATGTTGTTTCAAAGCATCATAGTGAGTAAGGTGTTCTTATTTATTTGACCACTCTCCTGTTACTGAGTTGGGTTAGGATACACCAGGCCAACACTATGCGCTCAGGTAAGTACATTCGTAAATGACACTGTCTAAGACTATTTGTTCTTTATTGCTATTTTTGTTGTTATTGCTATTGTCATTGGTATTACAATATTATTATTACTTATTAACTATTTTTATTGTTATTATTACAACTACTTATTTATTGTCATGAAGAATGTATAGTATGAGCTCATGGAAATACATTTCACCATAATTGTTATTTTATAATTATAAGTGATAGATTAATTTAATTGAACTGAATTAAACTGTATTGTTCTGAATTGAACCGAACTGGCATGAGTGAATTTGAGCCATAAAAGTGGTAAAATAATAGTACATTGACTTCCAACCACAATGTATCTGAGCCTGCACTACAGACTGCATGTTGAGCACAGTGAGCCTGACCACAGTCAGTTGTGTGGAGGACTGACTGTCTAGATCCTATGCAAAGAAAGCCCCACCTGTTCGGTCAAAGCGACAGGTACACGCTCACAGACATATACACACACACACACCTTGAGGCAAAAGCTTCACACATACAGTTAGACGATAGACAACAATAAGAGACAGGTGTAACCTACCCAACTTCACACATACAGTATATTACATCCAAACCACACATACGCACGCAGTGCGCCTTCACAACTCACACTCACCCACACACACCACCAGCAGAGGGGATTCAGTGAACCTCTTGCCTTTCTGCCTGACGTTCTCACGGCTCTCTGACCTTGCAACGCTAAAGCTGCCACTTTCCTCTGTGGTAGTGCACATTCTTTTCATCTACAAATCAAAGGCCAGAAAGCACAAAAACAATGATTTCTACAAGTAGAAAAAAAGAGCCATTCAACAGAGATCTCACGCCATCACCTGTATGCACTGCACACTGTTTTTTTTTTTGTTTACCCTAGACTTATACACATACAGACAGATGGACACACACAGCTCCAAGCCCAGCCATGCACCTCCCAGACAGCACAATCTTCTGTTTCCATCCCTCCTGACACCAGGTGGGCATCTGCAGATTTTAATATCACCAGATCTTTCCAAACTGCAGCACTAGCCAAATTTCCACAACAGGGCCAAGTGAAGCTTATGCGAATGATTGCACAACCACTGAACCAAATCTGACGATATTTTAATATCTCTTGAATGCTTGACAAAACATGAGTTTTACTTGATATGTTTAATCCTGCAAGTAAGATGTCCCTTTATAAAAATCCACTGTGAGTTCTGTCACATATCAACAAGTCTCTCAGACATGGTGTATTTTTTGATTGATTGATTGTGACAAATATATATATTTTCCAATTCTTCACAAATTAAAGTGGATACACAGCAAATACAAATGGAAAAGTGCAAGTGTAGAGCACATAAATGTGAATTCAACTACCTGGACCAAATGCAGGTTCATTGCAGGTTTGGAAATAATACACGTTATTATGTGTATCTTTTTACTGTCTTTGGTAAGACTGTAAGGACTCAGTGTGAGAAGCATACAGGCTCTAACACTGAATATTTAGTGTTAGTTGCCTGCATGGTTCTCAGGGTCCTTACAGTCTTGCCTACTAAACTGCTATCTTGCTCACCTCTAAGTCAAAGAAAACAAATCTTTATCTTCCCCTTTATACTTTTTAGAAAAATGTTGGTGACTGGAGACCAAATATACAATTGTAAGTGTGAAGCCTTACAGTTTTATAATTAGGTTGTTAAAGAAAAAAAAAGTGAAGGCAAACAGCAACAGTCAAGCAGCTATGAAGTTTCACTAATTCACTTACAGACTTACAGACTATGTGAGAAAAACAATTGCTGAAGCAATTGCATATTGATGTTTTTTGTTGTGAAACACATTCAGGAAGTTCAGTCTTTAAATTCTAAGAACTGGCATATGTGCTAATTTTTAGTTCAGCAAACCATACATGGTCTTTTCTAAATAGAAATCTTGTGTAATGTGCCTTTAAAACACTATCTTAGTCTGTAAAATATTGTACAAGATCGTAAAGGATCAGGTCTGAGGAAGAGAGCAAGAAAGCAAGTATGAAGCCCATTTGGCACTGTAGTAGAAACTGCTCACTACCCCAGGTAGCATGCTGGCTGATATGGCAGGGGCACGGGCTCCCAACACTGATCCAATATTACCCAAGCAGCAGGGCCCCATGAACCTGGCAGAAGGAGGTTAGCAAAGTTAAACCCTCTTACTACATGCCTCACTGCTCAGGGCCAACCACCAGCTCCTCCAACTGTCCACTGACGGCCACAAAACAAGGCCCCTGTCAGAGAATGTTAAAGGGTCACTGACACTGACACCACTTGCACTTCCCATCTCCCAGAAAACTTATTATTGATGTATGTTTTATGTATGTACAGTAAGTATTGTACTGTTGAATCCAGAAAAACATTGTTAAAAGTGGAGGAAAATGTATCGCACCAAGGATAACTACTTTTTTTTTGCATTGCAGCAAGTACTAGACGGATTTTAACTTGTACTATGGAGAAAAGTATAAACCAAACTGATCCTTAAAGTAATTGATCAGATGAGATTGATGAGCATGATGCTCAAGTCACACTGTCTTTTACTAGAGGCTCCTCTCTGCTGCGCACAGTTGCAACTAGAAGGAGGAGGCGTGTTCATATTTCCTCGTCTCCTCTGCTGCCTCAGTCCCCTCCATATCTGTAACTTCCAAGACGTCGTACGGCCGGCAGATGGGGTGTGGAGATGAGATTTTAGAGAGTGTTTAAGCTCGAGCCACAGGGAGCCTCTTCAGGGTCGATGGAGAGCAGATAATCCAACGGCTCGGGTGAGGGGATTACAAACCTACAGGCAGACCTCTGCTGTTGAGTCCTACTGTGGGGCACCTTTCACAGGTCACCACTGAGAAATTTGGCTGTGGTAATTATTGTCAGTGTCAATAAAGTTAATATTGGACTATCGTGATATTAGAATGAGTCACAGCTTGGCAGCTATGGAGTGAAGGAGAATGATTGATTGTAGAGGCAAGCATAAGCTTTTGTATTCCAAAGATCTGATTTGTGTCAAGGAGGATATTGAGATATTTTTTAAATCTATGATGATAAGAACTTACTCTGGCTCAATTTATACAAGTTTAAAGCATTAATGGCACTAATGTGAACCAAATTAAATCACCAAACACCTGTAGGTAAAACACATATAATTTAAACCTAACATAAGAGACAACACAAATATTTCTGGGGCGATTACTCACCTCTGCAGAAAAGATATGCCATCATATTCAAATAGGCCAGAAAGTCTTTTTGCCTAAACTGGCTCTGGTTGTGTTGGCACCACCCAGGCAATGTCAGGATGCATTTCCTCTCAAGCAAGTGAAGGGGTCTGCCACTGTGCCACAATCTGCACCCGCTTCTCAGGCAGGCTAAACCCTTTGACACCACAGTTTTTAATTAAAATTACATTAGGAGTAATCAGCCGGAAGAGTTGGGGATGGAGGTCAGAGGGACTGAGGGAGGGGTAGCAAGCAGAGGTACGGTTTGCATAGATGATGGAGGGGGAAGAGTTTGACCCTGTGATTTCTGCTGCCAGTTTAGCCAAAATGTTGCTATTGTCATGCCTGGTTAGTTTGTGGTTTCTGTAGAGGTTGAGGATATTCTAGGTTTTTATGCACTTTAAAAAAGAGGTTAGAATACAGTAATAAAATAGTGATGTGCATTTCTCTCAGTCTTTAGTTACAGATCATAGAAATATAATAAAACAATTCAACTGGCCAATTTACTAATTAGGAAAAAGAAAAGTTCTGCCTTATCTTCCTTTTACTGTTCTGACATGCTCAGGGGAGATTCAGAAATTACATCAGTAAAATTAAGTTGTTGAAAGGGTTGGGCACAAGGAGGAGGCACGTCTGGCTTTCGCACTGCATCTGTAAAAGGGGAAGACCAAATTGTAATATGACTTCGTTCTTCCCAGAAACAGGAGAGTGCTGAAGAGAGAAGGGTACAAAGACCCTATTCGTTCTCACTTGAGGGCCTCTTGCCAAGATAATTATAAGCTTTATGAAAGTACACAGCAAAAAGTGGAAGAAACCCACCAAAAGAATGGAGAGACAGGACAAGAAAATTACTTTTCCCCTCTGCCTTCGCTTTATGCCCCCTTTAACAAGAGATGAGACAGCAATGGATGGAGGAGGCCTTCTTCAGGAGGCATCCTGGGGCTTCTGCAGCGAGGCGAACAAGAATGAGGGAGCGCATTCAGCCTTCTTGTGTTTCTCCCATTCATTAAGGCAGCAAACCTTTGACCATTCAATAATGACCAGAGTTTTCCCTCATTACATGGTCCATCTTGATGAAAAGATGAAGAGGACAGAGATGAGGACAACAAGGAGAGCAGAAATGAAGACCACGCCATTTGAATAGGAGTTTGGTATAGAATCCACTAGCGCTAAACAACACCAAAGAGAACATCTTGTCTTTTGATCAAGTTTTTTTCTCCATCTCTCTCCCCTTTCTCTGTCCTTTTTTCGAGCACATGATCCTCTCTGGCTTCTGTGCCCACATTGCCTATACTGCACTGAGTGTCTGAATGTGGTTAATTATCTAAAAGGAAAAGTTTGTACCTGTTGAAAAGCTATCCTTGGTTGCTTGGCTTGTTAATGCCAACAAAAAGCAACTGTAGCGAATGGTCAGAGGACACCACATGCTGCGGGAGCCTTTCAGACATGTCCCTAATAAGAATGCAGTGGTGAGAGCTCCTCTGAATGCATGCAGGGAAGAGGAAGATAGGTTGGAAGGAGAAAAGAAAAGAAAGGGGAAAAAACATCTTTTACCTCTCCATCTATAATTACTCCAAATGAAGAATAGGCTGAAGAAATGGTCGGGGAGACTTTCCATTATGACAGAAAAAAAACCCATCAAGTAGAGAAGGCAGAGCACAAGATCGATAGTTTTTTAATGGATAAAAGAGAAGTTTTTATAACATCTCACAAGTAACGATGTATGTGCATCAGTGTGTGTGTGTGTGTGTGTGTGTGTGTGTGCACTCAAGTAAAATCACATTTGTGACTTTTAAATGTACAAAAGCACTGTCCAGACTGTCTCTATCTGTCCTACAGTCAGTATGCTACAGTGTAGTCTTGCTACAGATACAGCTTTCTGAACCTTTGCTTTTTGCATGCAATGTGCAGAAATTTTTATTATAATGCAGCCACATTCTTTTCTCTTTTCTTTTCTTCACTCTATCTCATGAAATGAATCTTCGAAAGAAGGGGACTGCAACCTCTTTCCTCTCTGTCAGGATAAAAAAAGATGTTGCTGTCTGTTGAGGCTGACAGTGATCTGTGTGTGTGCGTGTGTGTGTGGGGGGGGGGGACCTGCTGACCTGGGAGGAAGTGTCGTCTCGTGCTATAAATGGCCAGTAAATGTTAAATGTTTTCACACTTTCATGGGTAGCCATGTGTGGCAAAGCTTATGGAGAGGTAAAGCTGGGCCGCAAGTATTCAACTTGTCATCACGCCCTTCACACCTTAAAAGAATACACAAACAACACACACACACACACACACATAGACTCACACAACATGTGCACCACAACATGTGCAATACCTTGCACATTGTGCAACACACTAGTGGGCACATGGGTTGGTTTCTGGTAGATGCTGGTAGTTTGGATCTGATTCTCAGTTGATTAATTCTGACAAATTTCCAAGTGATCGACATCTGCAAGTATCTATCTGGCAAAACTTTTATTTCTTTGAATTGTAATCTTAAGCTAAATTTCTTGACCATTAATTTATAGATATATGACTTTTGAGATTTAAAATTGTTTAAAGCTAAACCTAAATTAACTCAATGGCCATCTATTAAAGGATATGATTCATTAAACAAATTAAATACAAGTGCAATCATATAGGACTCACACATAAAATACTTTCCACTCTACTGTTTCGGTTTTATTTGTCGATGATCCTCTCTGATAAGGTGACTAGCACTGAAGATTTTGAGCAATTGACAGTGCTTTTATAGGATCAGTAGGTGTGTATCTGTCTATAATAAATTACACTAAAAATGGTGAGAAATACACCTTGCAAAGGATGATGTAAATCAGGACCCTATCTAAAAGCAGAATGTTTATTCAGTATAAATTCATTGATTCAACACTCACTCTGTGCATCTGTGTGTGTGTGCATATAGGGGTGTGTGTGTGTGTGTGAGGCGGGGACAAGAGTGGGGGTACGGAAGAACACAGGCCTCACACCGGGGATAGGTGCTAAAATATACAGTGAGAAAAACTCAGTGAGAATGTGACAGCTGAGCAATAGGGAGGAATGGATCGGGTACGGAGGAGTTGTGTTTTGTAGACAATAACAATCTATTTTTACTATCAGTAGTGGTAGATATTTTCATCAGAATACAAATGTATGGTCTGAAATAAAGACATTTGTTTTTTTTTTAATGTTTTCTCTGGAATTTTTTACATTGCTCTGAAAGTACTGGAGCATATTATTCATCTTCAAAATCCTTTGCATTTATATTCTATTAAGTGTAGACAGTATACTCAGAGGGGCAATGCGAGGCTATAGTAAAATATGAACAGCCAATTTTCTGTCTATGCATATACTCTATACTATACTATTCACTGACATTGCCTACTTTTTGGAAAATGTTCCTGTCTAATTTCCATATCATCTTGCCAGTTTCTGCTGCATAACTCCTAGCACTCCTAAAGTATGCATGCACATACACGCACACACACACACACACACACACACATACACATGCACATACAGCACAGGGAGCAAGGAAGCAGCCTCTCAATTATCAACCTCTCTCCACTCCTCTCAACACCTCATGTTTCTCTGTTAATGACTGGATTAAAGCTCTGATTAAGATGCACTTAACCCATAAACAGCAGTCCCCATTCACATACCATCAAAAAGCCAATTAAAGCAAGTCGGGACTTCAATTCAGACCGACAAAGGCCAGACAATATCATTTTGTGTTTTGTGGGTGAGCGGGAGCAGGAACGAACGTCTCAATTTAGCTTCTGCAAAGAACAAGGAATTGGATCAGAACATACAAGTGGTGTTATCAAATTCTAGGGTGATAATACTTACTATTTTGATTGAAAGGAGAAATACTTTTTTTGTGGTGAACACAAGGATAAAAGTACAAAATTGGACTGTAAAAATGTGAATGTGAAATATTACCCAAGTCTTACAGCAATTGCCTCAAAATATTCACTGCAGGTCGGTTTCATTTATAATTTATACTGATTTGGTGTTAAGATATCTGTGTGTAGGGTTGGATTCTTTGTATTTTGACGAGTACTGGCTGGATTTTTTTTAAATGAATGATCATTTTAATGCTGGATTTGTAGCTCTCACATGATACTGAAGACTGTGTCCTCTGAAACATGACAAAATCCTAAATTTGCATTTAACAAGAAAATTAACAGAGTAAGGATGAATCAATGTAAATGTAAAAGACCTAGAAATCATTCAGACATAATTTTGTCTGTTTACCTGGTTAGTTTTGATCTTTTCAGGCTGTAAACAAGAGATTCTAAGTCACAGGGACTGTTGCCTTCCTATCGGTTACCAATTCAGACGGGCATTTCGTCTTCCAAACTTCTAAACAAAGCCGATTAATTAACTCTCAGGCTTATACCTCTGAACCATAAAGAGCTTACAAATTACCTTGGGGGAAGTGATTACAACCATGGAAAACAATAAATCAATCAATGAATCTAATGAAGCCTGCGTGCCGTTGCTGGCATTTCGCTCTTACTCTCAGTCATCTGTGGAATAACAATGGGAAAGAAGGGGATCATAGTTAAATTGTTAATCATAATGTGATACCACAGTCAGCAGATTCCCCATATGAGAAAAACATGCTCGGGGTCCTGCCTATCGGCTCTAAGACAGGACATAATGCAGAAAATATTCTTTCCACCCCACTGGAGAGAGGGACAGTCTGCTAAACAATACAGAGAATGTATTTGTGCTTTTGCTACTGCTGGGATATATTGATGCTTTATTACTGCTGGGTCGATATATAGATCTATTAAATCTCTGTGTGCACTTTGTGTGGGGAAAAGGCATATTCAGAAGTGTAGTATATAATATAATATATAATAAGTGTTTCACCCTCTTTCATAGGGAGGTCAGAGGGCAGCTAGAGAAGAAGCAGCCTTATGTTAATACTAATGCTAGCTTTGTGTTCATATCATGTGTCACTTGTTATATGGCCTTAAAAGTATCACTGTCCCTGAGCATCAACTTGGTTTTATGCTTCTGTGACCTAAGATGGAACTGTGGTTGTTTCTGGGGGGCTGCTGACACGAGCAGATTGGTGGGCAAGAATTCTTAACAGTACAGATTGGGTGATAACAAGGAAGTTCTCTAAACAGGCCCTAATTGGCCTGAGACTTCTAAAACTTCCCTTCTGGGAGTCATGGGTCTTGGCTGAGGAAAGCTTCTAGGAAGATGAATCTCTTGTGTGAAGCTGTGATCAGGGTGAACTGGCTAGGGCAGGCTCAGACACTTGGTCATCGGTGAAATGGTATGCCTTCTTGTAGGAAATACAGACAGAGAAACAAAGAAAAAGTGTTTTTTTTTGTTTTAAGAATTTTCAAAGACCACATGATCACATAAACCTGTTCTTTGCCTTCCCAGCATAAGAGCTTTGTTGTTACAACTGTTACTCCACGAACTGACTCTTAATGTAGGCGATACCTCAGAATGCCAAGTTCCTGTGTTACATCAAATTTAAAATCCAAAACTAGCCACTCACAAATACCTACAATTTTACTGTAAGTCATAACATGTTTTTGATCTCTTGACCAAAACTTTCTTGCGAAATAATCTCAATGAGACTAATTGGTTAAATAAATAGGACTTTGTCTGCCTCCTGTATTTGCAAAGAGATATTCAGAATGATAGCCTTCCAGTATAAAGTCATGCAAACAGGATCTCATTAGCAAATGCAAATGAGGAAACACCAAATCTTCGCGGAGAGGCAGAAGTGTATCTCCATGGGATAGCTGGAACATGACAGCTCACCAACCGCCCCCACGCTGAGCACCAAATGTGATGGTCCGCTCCTGCTGCTACTCTTAACAGGATGTAGGACCAAACCATAAATGTAAGCATAGGGGGGAAGACAAGGAAGTGGGTCACTAGAGGCCTTCACCTTCTGCCATTTGAAGTCCTGCTGAAAAAACTCTTATTGGTGCTTATTAGTTTTTGGAATGAGGATTAAATAAGAATGTCAAAAACAGATTTTTGTGTAACTGAGCATGAAAGTTTAGTTTTGATCTGGCAAGGAAGAATCTGCACAAATGAACTCTGTTCTTTATGCACTGGTAACTAATTAACAAAAGAAAGTGAAAGATGAGAGATGAGTTGTAAAAAATTGAATTTCAAATGTTCAAATTACATCGGAAAAGAGGAGGATGACTTTCTGGTTTCCTGCATGATCTGTGAAGGCAGCTCATCAGCTGGAAAAGCTCTAAAAGCTCAGACCACACTCAATTAAGATAAAATAAGATAAGATAAGACAGTCTTTGTTGATCCCACACAGGGGAAATTCACTTGTTACAGCAGCTCACAATACACAAAGTGGACAAGAAAAATACTCAGATATCCTCAAAATAAGCCTTAATTAAATTACACATTCACCTTTTAAGTACATGGATATGCATGATGAACTAAAGTTTATTTGTTAATTAATTGGGTTTTATGTGTGTAAGTTGTTAAAAGGGCATTTCCCAGTAATTGAGAAAGGCAATCCCTCAGAGCCAATCGGAATGCTCGTCTAAGAGCGTGTCGTGACATCACAAGCTGCGGCGGGCAGAGTTCCTGGCATGGCTTTAAACCAACAGACCTTCTGCTGCCAGCAGGGAGGCAGTGGCCTAGGGCAGGGCAGCAATGGCCAGGTCACCATCTTTTTCCTCCTGCCTGGCATGAGCACTGCGGGAGGGGTGGCCGGCAGGATGGCAAGATGTCAGAAACAGCCCTTTAGACGTGTCAAAAAGCAGGCACAGCTAGGGGAAGCTGCTCATCGAGCGTGGCAGAGAGAGGAGTGAGGCCATTATACAGACAGGCTGCCCAATAAACACATGATAAACAAACAGCATTATGTGATGTATTGTAGTAAAATTTTAAGTATGTTTTTGCTCATGAAATTTGATTTAAGCTAGACATTGTATGTTTTCATCATCACTGAGAGTTTTATGGTTTTATGCCTGTTTAAACTAAAAAGCAGGGTACAAGGCAAAAAATGTAAAGTTCCCCTCCAGAAATGTTTTAAGACGTATAAAAATGCTCTGCTATGAATAATAATGTCTGTGATGTGTGTTTTTTTTTTTCCCCACAAAAAGGTCCAATTACCTTGTTAAATGTTCTTAAATTACATGTACTCTGTCTTCCCCATTGAAAAATCCAGAATCTATGAATATGCAAATATAGCTTATTTCAAAGGTTAAACAACTACAAACTACATCTCCTAATTGACTGAAAAATCCACTCTTAGTGTGTGTGCACTGGCAGGTTTTAGCTCTCACTTGTGAAGTGTAAAGTTGCAGTCTTAGACTACACTTGGCTCCAAACTTGTGATGTTACAAGATAATGCGTGCACATACAGTATCAGTGTTAAACTCAGATTTAAGGTGAGCAAAGAAAAAACTTTCCCCCTATTAGCAGATGAATGTGAAAACAGCTTTACAATGTCAAAATCTGCACATACATCATTCTGCACAGTAAAGTTCAAACATCAAAGTGATGTCACAATAAGCAAAATACATTTTTGAGCTGAGAGGGGATATTCCTGAAGATGGGTGAACACAGTAAATCTTTTGCAGCCCCAATGTGTGAGTGAGTGTGCAAGCCCCAGCACTGCCGGGACAATCAGAAGCTTATAAAGAAACTTCTCAAGAATCCACACGTTCTCACTTCTGACTCATTGGTTTTACCATCAAAGCATGTAACCATATGTGTTTGTGTGTCACATGGGTAGTTTGCTAAATAAAGAAAGAGAAAGTGCGATGAAGAGGCAGAGAGTTTAATGTGCATGAGTTTCAGTCCAATACAAACCGATACTTGAGAGTAAGCATTTTGTTCCTATAATAAAATGTACTACAATAATAAATACACTCATTGATATAAGAATAACAGCACAAAAAAGTCATTAGACACAATTCTCTTCTCCCCAGGGACCAGGAACCTTTGCACATTTCTACTGCAGAAACCAGGTTCTAAATCAGATTCCGGGGACATTGTTTTACTCCCCAAAAAGTCCCTGTTGGGGGGGTAGTACTTTCTTTTTTCTTTTCTCTTTGGGGGTGGGTTTAATACTTGCAGAACTTTATTTCAACCAGCATTTTTAAAAATCAGCAACAAACTAGTTTATTTTTTGTTTATTGTGCTTTAACACATCAACGTGGAGTTACAGAAGAAAGCATACGACAAGATGGACGGAGGTCAGTGGACTAATTTGCCTAATCTTTGCAGGTCTTTCGACTGTTTTGGAAACCCAAAGAACAGGCTGAAGGAACCTTAAGTTCCTTAAAAAGTAGTTCCCAGTACTAAAGGTTCTCTTACTTTAAGCGAAATATGATGTGGAAAGGGGATATAGGGAAGCAGAGAAAACTACTTCTAGGTCAAAGTAAATTTAGGAGCACCAAAACTGCATGTGCACACAGAGATCTGTGAAGTCTTACTTTGTATTCATGACTTCCTGAAATAATCAAACAACTCATTCAGTTTATCAGTGCAACCAGCAGAGGTGTATTAGCTTTAGACTGTTTGCTGTTCAAATAGTTTAACCAAATAGTTGATTTGTCTTGTTTGATGTGCAGTGTGTTTATTTCAGAGGTGGCGACCTGCTTCATTAATCCTCTCACTGTCTTTATCATGTAAACCTTTCTTCAAGCAAGCAGCTGCAGCAGCTAAGCATCGTCTGGTCTTGAGAGAAGAGCTGGTCTTTAAGTTGTTAAAAGGTGGCACAGACATTAACACAGTAAGCAGCATAATTTAAAGTCTCAATTTGGTTTCCTTTGAACTGAAGAAGTTTAAAGAATCCAGGAGGAAACAGCCTGATATGAGTTCCTTTAACAGACAAAATCATCTGTGAATTCTTTGTACTCTTGTGACAAACTTATATGTATATTGGAGCAACTAATGGGCAACATTCTTCACCAGCACTGTACCTTTTCATTGGTGTGAAGGCAGTCGACAAGTACAGTTTGTGTGTGAGTTCCTGTGTTAACTTGTTGATTTACTTGTACAAAAATCTGAAATAATATGCCTCTTGTTTCTCAGGCACTGATGATAAATGGGAACACAGATCTGTTTCCTCATTTCAGCTCAGTTATGGCAAAATTACAGAACAACAATGTAACCATCTTATAATTATTCCACTAATATGATCAGTACTAGCCTTTAGCCACTTCTACAAAGACACTTTCAATCATGACAGGTTCCATCTGTGCAGCTATTGTAGCAAAACTGACCTGAAAATTAAAGAATTGTGTTTATTATTTTAATATTTTATGTCTTATTGACTTTTCCAAGTCCTTATTTCACAGTCTGACACATTTTGTACAACATAAAGGATCACACTGGTTGAGTCTCTGTCTCTATGAGTTACCAAGGCTCGACTTTAAATTGAAGTTAGCACCAACTTTCATATTAACTAATTTTGTCAATGTAGTGAAAGTTTTAAAAAAGTCCAATGACAGATCTGCATCGGAACACTTTTTCTCCATAGGTCACCATAAACTCAGCACTATTGACCCCCCACAGACACACTCTAAGCCCTGATGGGAATGTTATTCTGGTGATGTCTTTGTGAGGA
The DNA here is from genome assembly GCA_033000465.1 of Sciaenops ocellatus. Classification (NCBI taxonomy): domain Eukaryota; kingdom Metazoa; phylum Chordata; class Actinopteri; family Sciaenidae; genus Sciaenops; species Sciaenops ocellatus. Next base: position 11,283,127 of record CP136885.1, on the reverse strand, counting down.
TGATGAGATGGAAACAATTCACAGATGGATTGAAGGAGCAGCCTCGCTCTTATACACCTTGGCTGTGATTTTGAGGATCCCCTGCCCCTCCCCTGGAGATCAAGAGAATCTGATAATAGGCTGCTATCTGTGCGTCACGGCCACAAGGACAGAGCAGCGGTGAAAAGCAGGAGTACGCCTTTACACTGTGATCAGTCCGCCTCCTCATGGCTCAGGCTTTATCTTATGCTCCCTCCTGAACCCAAAACACAACATGATGTCACGTTTGGGCTCAGCCTCGCAGCTTATTTCGCGAGTTGATGAATTAGTTTCATTTCTTTTCTTGTGTTTTTGAACTTGTTTTGCGAACAGAAACAAGAGGAAGGATCGCTTGGTAAGTTTATATTTTTAAAATACATTTTCATAGGATTTACACATTTGAATGTGAGCGTTTTATATGTGTTATTTCTTTAATTTAACATTGTAATTAATAAAAAACTAAAACATTACTCACTTTATAATACAACCTGAGTAATTTAGCTTTTGGAAATTTTCAGAATTAAGCCATGAGAAATTATTTCGTTTGTCTATACACAGATTAATTTATTTCCATTTCTTTATTTTTGATGGGAGCGTTTAGATTTGTTGTCGTTTCTCATGTCGGACTGTCTGATTCCAGAAACATCACAGGTTTCTTCAAACGGAAAAATAATTGACTATTTTCCTTTTTCACGTCGGGTATCCCTTTGGGACGCGAAGCCGCATCAGAATTGAATGAATGCAAATTCATTATCTCTGAATAATAATATAGGATTAACAGCACCCCATATATTACTGAGAAAGTAACTGAAATTTGTCTTTTTTTCCCTCCACAAGCCAATGTGTGTAAACATAGAATTATTGCTGACTTTCATTTTTGTCTTTTTTTTTTTTTCATGGTAAAGGCGTGGGTGTGTCTCGTGATAAAATATGAAAATAGCATTATTTGTTTTGCCCGAAAAAGGTTGCGGTTTACGTTACACTATTTCGTTACACTTTGAGACTTAGACTTCGAGTTTCAAAAACGGTGGGCGAACTTTCATTTTACACCACAAAACTACCCCCAAAAATCAGTGCTTTGTTTCAAATTTGTCAGATGATTTACAAGAAATTGGCTCTCAATTCAAGTCGATTCCCCTCCAATATCATCCAAAAATTATAAAGCTCACCACTTTATTTTTGGTCATTGATCATAGCTGGTCTAATGACCAATCAAGGCATTTGCATCAGATTACAAATCCGTCCTGGTTATATCTGAACTTTTGACCTGGATTACTTTTATAGCCTCTCAAACAATAAGCCAGTTTACATTATTTTATTACACTGAATGAAATGAAATGGAATGCATCTCCAAATGTCTAATTTTAAAACAGAGAAAGGAAGAACACCTAATGCCTAATTTTTTTTTTTAAATAACTGAAATGCAACAGTTCAGGTTAAAGATAAACTTGACAGCCACATCCTGACATGCCCTCAAAGACTTTCGGCTGTGATATGACGGTCACTTTCCACCATCAGCTCAGTGTATTTTCGTTTACGCGCATCTTGTCACTTGCATTAAGGCCTCTGAAGTGTTGGTGACTCAGGTAGTCCAGAGACTGTAGAGCAGGGGCTGCTCTTAACCACAATCTGTTTCTGTTTCAAGAATTCAGACTGCAGTGGATGCTGGCAGAAGTTTTTTTTTTTAGCAGAAGACACCTGGCATAGATACTGCTTTGACCCCTGGGGAAAACAGTTTCAACTGGGATCAAAGAAAGCAATCAGCCTCTGTATCAAGACTGAAGACGAGGAAAGCAGTCATGCTCGGCGGTGAAGGAGAGAGCAGCACCTTCTCTTCGACGAAGGAAACAGCGGATGAGAGGTGCAAGTCCCCGGCTGTGGATGGAGACGATCCGGCCGCTGGCAGCAGATACGCAGAGCACGGGATGAGTGCTGACCGGTACTACATCCCTCCCTCGGTTTCTAAACAAAGCTCAGAAACATCAAACCCCTGCTCTTTTCTCCCTTATACTCCCAGTGGGACGGTTTACACCCCGTCCAGCGCCGGCAGGTACCCCTCATCTCTCCACTTGGGGTCCGTGTTGCCCCCCGCGGGATTTTCCCCCTCCGCCGGCCGCAGTCACTTCAGCTCGGCTTACCAGCTCGGGCAGAGCCCGGGCTGCATCTACCCGCCCTACACTGGCGCAGGGTCCGCTCTCAGCAACATATCTATACCCACAAGCGGCCCCGGAATGAGGGCCCAGGTCTACCTCTGTAATCGGCCACTGTGGCTCAAGTTCCACCGCCACCAAACCGAGATGATCATCACCAAGCAGGGCAGGTGAGGTGACATGAACCCACGATAAAGAGGATGTAACTTTACCTTGACATAATTATTGTGATTTTCATGGGTTATCTATAAGTGAATGTTTTTATTTACTGTAAGAAAAATCAGATTATTATTGCTCATGGGCTATAATAAAAATCTTGTTAGTATTCCAGCACCTCCTGTGATAAATGTTTATGATTTTGTGTGTTTGCAGACGGATGTTCCCGTTCCTCAGTTTTAACATAGCTGGTCTCAACCTGACAGCCCACTACAACGTGTTTGTGGAGGTGGTGCTGGCGGATCCAAACCACTGGAGATTTCAAGGTGGCAAGTGGGTCACCTGTGGGAAGGCAGACAATAGTAGCCAAGGTAGGACTGAAACATGTCGATATTTGACATTGTAACATTTTTTTCCATGTTTTAAATTTAAATAAAGAAACATTGGAAATAACTGAGATGGGAAAATAATATTTTTATTTTTAAATTCAGTTTGAAACAATGCAATAATTCGGCCTATTTTTATGCACGTACCTTTTAAAATATAGTACAATTTGAATATAATTTTAAAATGTTTTGATATCTAAAATTGCATTTCTTTATTTTAGGAAACAAAGTCTACATCCATCCAGAGTCTCCTAACACAGGGGCCCACTGGATGAGACAAGAAATCTCCTTCAGCAAGCTGAAACTCACCAACAACAAAGGGACCAGTCACAGTACTTCACAGGTATGCCAAAGCAATAAAACAACATAATCTAACGCCCGAAGATTAGAGCAAATTGTATTAAAATGTTAACATATTTTTGTTGCATTGAACTGTGGTTATATTTACAGTACACTATTCTCTATATTCACTATATTATTCATTATATGGTCACTATTCTTTTGCTACCTAGATAAATATGCCTGCTGCGTAACAAACATTAATACGTTAGTTTTGCGTAAATGATGAGCACAGCTGGGGTTCATTTTCAATTTTTTAATTTTACATTTAGAAGAAAATGAACTTGCAGGCTTTTGCAGCGCTCACATAACGTTGTGCAAACGAAGATTATAATAAAATGATGCTATTGTTTATTGCAGAATAAATATTTTAAAATATGTTTTTTGGTAAAAAAACAAACAAACAAACAAACAAAAAAAAAAAAAACATTTGCGCAAATTTAGTTTGTTCTGAAAATCAAAAACAACAATTTTTATCAAAAAATTAATTGACGTTTTATGTATGCAGATGACTGTCCTGCAGTCGCTGCATAAGTACCAGCCAAGGCTGCACATCGTGGAGGTGACCGAGGATGGGGCTGAGGACATTAGCACTGACATGAAGACTCAGAGCTTCACCTTTCCCGAGACCCAGTTTATAGCTGTGACTGCCTACCAGAACACTGATGTAAGCATGACCAATATTCCTGTGTTGTGAGATGGTAATTGCATGTTATATCTTGTTTTGCTCCATTTATAATTTCTCTTCAGTGAAACTCATTAAGTGGAACATGAATAGTAATTTTCAAATCTTAATAGACATGTTACTGCATGATGCTTCTTTACATTTGTTTTCTTTCTGTTCATTGTGTACATTAATCTTCCATTTTGCTTTGTTTTAGATCACACAACTGAAAATTGATCACAACCCTTTCGCCAAAGGATTCAGAGATAATTATGATTCGTGAGTATTACATACATTACACACAAGTCATAGATTAAGTATAAATTGTATATACAGTTTTACAGCAAAGGAATACATCAACTTAAATACATTTATTGCATCAAATGTCCTGCAATTTTCTTTCTAAATTTACCAATTTAAATCTGTTATTTCATGTGTGTGCAATTAGACTTAAAAGACATTTTCACACCATGATTTTTATCACTGCTCTTCCTTGATCTTTATAAGAATGTGTGTTTTTTCAGGATGTACACAGCTGCAGAGCATGACCGGCTCACTCCATCTCCAACTGACTCTCCCCGGGCACACCAGATTGTCCCCAGTGCCCGCTACACCATGCAGCCCATCTTCCAGGACCAACTTGTCAACAACCTTCCCCAGAATCGCTTCTACAACGGCGAGAGAGCGGTGCCGCAAAGTAACAGCCTCCTCTCACCTCATACAGAGGATGGAGCTTCACAGAGGTGGTTTGTCACCTCGATGCAGCAAGGGGGAAACAGCACTAGCACCAGCAACAAGATAGATCTCACACCATATGAGGGGGAATACTCAAGCTCCCTGCTTCCTTATGGTATCAAATCTCTATCAATGCAAACATCTCACGCTCTCAGTTACTACCCAGACTCTCCTTTCACCACCGTGTCTGCGGGGTGGGGGTCCAGAGCAGCATACCAGAGAAAGGTTACTCCCAGCCTGCCTTGGTCACCCAGGCCCAGTCCCACTGCTGGTTTCTCAGAGGACTCAAACAAAGTTAAACCACAGATAGAAGAGGAGGTGAACGGGAGTGGAGGTCTGCTCTCCTGCTGGACAGAGACACAGCCATCAGCTCTGTCCTTAGACAAGGCTGATTCTTATTCCACAGCCTGCAAACGAAGGCGCTTGTCTCTTAATGGTCCTAGCACAGAGGACTCACCCACTGACATCAAGTGCGAAGACTTGGCTTCTGCTGTCACCAACAGTAGCTCCTATAGCAAAGAAACCCCCTCATCCAAAAGCATGGCAGCTTACTATTCCTTTTACACAAACCCTTAAATGTTGTGCCTCTGAAATGTTTTCTTTCTCATTTTGTCATTTTGGTTGTTCTTCATCTGTCACTATCAATAAGAAATATTGTTTTTGCTTATTTTGTTATGTGCACACCTGGGATTGGTCTTGGTAGTGATACATGATTTCCTTTCCTTTTGTGGTGGAAATTCAAGGACACATTAAAACAGTGACATGAAGTCAAGGGGCATTTGTCTTGCAAGAAGCACTGACATCTTGATATACTGACTTATTCCATCTATTATATGTATAGTCCATCTGTCCTCCTGGGCTATATATTGTTTGAACACCCAATTTCTGTAACCCTGTATTTGTAATTCTGAAAGTGCCAAAGCATTTGTTTAAGTTCTCATTTTTTTTAACAGTGTTATGTATGTTTCATTGTGCATACATTACTCTATTGGCCTTCACATCGAGGTTATGTGTTTACAGATTATTTATTGAAGGCCTGTTGATATGAAATTTGTGCACTCATAAATGTTAGGGAAAATATGGTGTATATACCTTCGTGGCAATGATATTTGATAATAAAAGGCATATGTGTTCTATTTAGTATCTGAGTGATTATTTTAAGTTACGACACCTTTGTCCCTGTGGCCCATATGATTTACATTTAATATTAATAATGAAGAATTTGTTGATAAATGAATGCACCAATTAAAGATTGTCTGTAAACAGTTATGTTTGAGGCATTTTGAATAGCTCACATAAGAACCACAACATGCACAGGAGCATGATGGATGAAAAAGCCACTTATATTCAGCTGACACACTTTCTAGAATATAGTTTTTAGTTATTTAGCTTTGTCTTTCTTAATGCAAACAATTGTCAAAACCGATCAAGTCGTAATAAAAGTGGACATTTTTAAGCACAACTTCATGTCGAGCCAAGATCATTATTTGTTTCTATGGACTCTGTCGCACTCTAGTGGCATTTTATTGTACTCACAGCTACAAATCGATCAGCAGAGTAGCCTGTTGAGTTGAGATGCATCCGACATAACATTGAATTAAATCTCAATTTCACCCAACAATCAGACCATAAGAGTCTACAGCAGGAACGTGGGGAGTTGATCTCATATTGCCGTTTTGCACCACAAAATATGCAATAATAATAAACAATGAATAAAGACGACTAGGATAAAATTGGCTTCCATAAAAACGAACAAAAACATGCACTTAGTTGATCATTGCATGTCATAGGTCCAAAAATATTGTAGCGTTAGGATGTAACTCTCTTCTCCGCCTGTTTTGGGGGTTGTGCTGAAACCTGGCAACCCCTCGATCAGCCAGCACAGAGTCAACGGAGAGTTGACAGGAACAACAGCGCTGCTCTGAACGCGCATAATTTATGGATTGTCTCACTTAACAAGAAACGCCTCACTTAACCGGAAAAAAGCCTCTGTTTATTAACATAACGAGTGACAGCCAATTCATAACATCAGGTGTACAGCAGTGAGATGTACCATCTGTGTAAGTCTGAATACTTGTTACTCTTTGTTTACTGGGAGTTTATCAACTGTGCTAGCTAAGTTGGCTAGCAGCGCGGTTAGCTCGCTAGCTGACCCGCTAGCGTATGCACTGACGTTAGCCAACGCAGATGCGAGCGTCATGATGTTTTTATGTTTTTGAATAACATACAGCTAGCGAGCAGCGTTGTGAATTGTGATGAACACAAACCCTTTCAACAAACGGAATGGTTTGCAGCTCACGTTACCTAAGGTCAGTTGTCTGGTGAATGTTTTCATTAACCAGAAAGGTAACAAAGCGTTATCGCGGAGTGTTCATTACCACAACATAACACAGTAACGTCGGTTTGAGCTAGCCAAAACCGTAAACAAGCACACATCATGGGGAAAGGCCTGCATGAAGGAGTTTGGTGACAAGTAGCCAGCTACGCAGACAAACTGTTCAATTTTTTATATCGTTAGCTGCTGCTGTTAGGTAGCTACAGTTAGCTAAAAGGTGTGTGGCGCTGCCGTGGAGAAGTGTGGTTAACTATTGTCAGATAGGTTAATTAGTTATACATTTGCAGAGTGGTCGTATCGAGTAAAATTGTGGCCAACTATGAGGTTATATAACCCGAGATAAAGCATTTACAAGTGTTCACGAAGGTGGGACATGGTCTGTTTGTCTTTCCCTTTGACTCTGTGGTTATGACTGTGTCTGCCCTTACATGGCACAAGCCTGACACAGATTTAGTGATGCAAGGGAGGTTAACTTGTAACTGGACTCATTGTTTAAATGATGTTATTGTTATTGTGGTGTATGTCTCATAGGTGGCTGGAGTTTTTGTTCTATCCTGTGGATTAACACATTTGATTCACACATAATTATACAGTGTGTGGTTCCTTAGGTTGGCTGAATAAAGAACAACTAATAATTCATGCATGTAAACTGACTTATTACAAGTCTGTTGCAGAGAGTGAGGAGGAGTCGATGTCCCATCCCTCTCCGATTCAGCCTCTGTCCCATTTACCTCCATTCCACAGTGCCGGGTTTCTCTCACCAACCCTCCTATAAAGTGGAAACACGACAGTGAGACATCATAACCATATTTTAAACTCAATGAGTGTCCGCTTCTGGACTTGATATTAATATGTGAGCACCTCCTTTACTAAGGGATATATGTGTACACAGATGCCAGTTTATTAGGTACAAGCTAAAGCTGAATCAATCAGGACATTATAACCCTCATAAAGGTAGGATTTATTGCAGGACTGTAATAGACATAATAGACTAATAAACTGGTCACAGGCTGCATTGCTTTGGTAGCATTAAATAATCAAAGTCACCGCAGGAGTTGCACTGTTTACATGAATGCATAAATATGTTTGTTTATTCTTTTCCCAACTTCTTATTCGATTCATATTGTTTGAGGATGTTGTTGAAAATGCTCTGAATTACGATAAGTAATACTCTTTTCTGGAAAATGAGCAATGATTACTAAAATTGCCTTGAATTCCTCCCTTTTCCATTTTTATATGTGACACACACGTTAGTCACGTAGGTAACTGCAGAGTGCTGATATTGTGTAAAGTTTAGACCAGTGAGTCAGATCCATCCGCAGCCTTGCTTGAAAGGTTTTCAGGGAAGTTTTTTTTCTTTTCCATACATGACTTGCCTACACCAAGGTATTATTGTGCATGGCGGTGAAGTAGAATATATTGTGCTGAAGGAAACAGTCTTTTGTTGTGTTGATTTGTGCTGTAGCTGACCAAAAATACATAAAAGCGTCACATTGCCCAAACAGTCATGACCATATGGTGCTCTGGTGGAAGCGAAATGCTGACTCGCTGCATGTTGCTCTCGAGTTGAGGATATCTTGCTTCACAATGACTCCTGGCCTCAGTGGGATGGGCAGCATTGGCGCGGAGAGGCGGAAGCTCCTGGTGATGCCAGAGGAAGTCTTGTCCTTCTCTCTGTTTGAGCTTTGTTGGCGCTATGTTTAGTTATTTGAAACAAAAAAAAATAAAACGATAAACACAGGGAGGTGGGTTACAGTGCAGTGGTGACGCTGACACAGGGGCAGAGCAGCCTGAGCAGCCTTGGAGATACAACTCTTGTCCTTGCTGTTCAGTGGGAGTGGAAGCGATTAATACTCAGACACAGTGGTGACAATATGTTCGGCTTATTGGAAGAATCAGCTTGAGTTTTTTTAATGCCAGAGGAGCTCACAAGGCCTTGTTGAACTTGGACACTGCCAGGCAAGGAATTTAACACTTTAACTGTTTTTCTTCTTCTTTTATTTAGGACATCAAGTATGCTGGCCTGTTGGACTTGAACAGCTTGAAGACAATTTAAGAGGCTGCTGTGTCAGTCAAAGCTTGAACCTACATTAGGGGAAGAGATGGGGAACACGGCGACCAAGTTCCGTAAGGCTCTCATCAACGGGGATGAGGTGCTGGCCTGCCAACTGTATGAGAGCAACCAGCAGTTCAAGGAGGCTCTGGATCCTAACGCTACATATGGAGAGTCCTACCAGCACAACACTCCACTGCACTATGCTGCCCGGCACGCCATGACACGCCTACTCAGGTCAGGATATGGCTCAGATAAAATCAAACAAACAAGCAAGGGGACATAATGTACACGTTCCGAGCAGTGCATATTTTTAGACTGGCTGTTGTCAGTGAGGGGAAATTGATAAGTGTCGGTAGGATGAGGGACTCATTTGTTGTGCTCTAGCTTTTTGATGTGCGGCGGTTTATTTAAATTCTGGATCTTATGTGGCACCCGTTCAGATATCAAGTGTCTTTTGAGCACTCTGTTGAAACAGCGCAATCAACTGATCCCATCTAGTTCTGTATTGCTGCATTGAAAGAGAAGAAATTTCATGTTTTGTCTCCTATATGTCTGTCCCATCTGTCTCTCCACATAGCCATCTGTTAGCAGCTCTTAGGAATGCAACATGCTGGGATGGAATAGGATGGGGCTCCAAGAGCTTCCCATCCCACAAGCTACCAACCTCGCATGTGTTCACTTTTACTTCTCTCTGGCCCTTTTGTTTCTCTGCTAACAGGATGCTTGCTCAATTCTGCATCGCTACCTGACTTGGAAAAAAATGCTAGGGGGTTGTAAAATGTCAGCAGGTAACAGAAATTAGAGTGGAAGCAAACATGTGCCTGGATAGACCTGATTTTGATGATCCTAATTTCAATATGAAACACTGAAATCACAGAAAGGAGCTACAGTAGTTATTTCCACCCTTTGTTGGTTTGTCGGAGGATTAAATGTTTTTCATGTTATTTACTGTGTTGTATGCTGTGGGCTTAGAAAAACAAATTAATATAGGCAAAGCCTAATACATGACTTTGACCAAGCTGAAATAAAAAGTTGACTAAAATGTGTTGATGTCCTGTCCCTGTCTTATTCTTTTAGGTCTTTTCTAAGCAAAGATGGGAATCCTAACAAGCGTAATGTGCACAATGAGACATCTCTGCACCTTCTCTGCATGGGGCCCCAGATCCTGACATCAGAGGGGGCACTGCAACCCCGGATCTCACGGCCATATGAAGACAAACAGCGTCGGGCAGAATGTCTACAGATCATCTTATCATGGACCGGAGCAAAGCTGGATCATGGAGAGTATGAGAGTGCTGATGTCAATGCCACTGACAACAAGAAAAACACCTGCCTGCACTATGCTGCTGCCTCAGGCATGAAGATTTGTGTTGAGGTGAGATTCTAAATCCAGTGGAACCTGTTTTCAGTACATGTTAATGTAAAATATTCTCAAGTATGATATTTTGGGTATATTTCAAAGGCTTTATAGCACTAAGACAGAGAGCATTTTGTGTGGAAGGAAGATAAAAGGGGGACATTATTTAACATCTACACTTTTGTACTGAGAACATTTATAACAGTAAGATGCAGTTGTGAGCCTGGATAATACTGTTTTGTATGATCACATCCTTTATGTTAAGTTCGATCAAACCATTCCCTTGTGTGTTTTGGGAAGATGTTGTGAAACACAGAACACATTTATTTATTTCTGTGGTAGGATGCGTCACATAGATAAATATATCACAGTGTGTCTCTCAATATCTGCCTTTGTACGTAAATTTAATTTTGAAATGGATTTTGTGTATAATCTAACTGTGTAATCCCAATGATGAACGATTTAGTGTACAACATGAACAACCACAATTTGCACTTATGATGCATTTCCACGAATTATAATCAATCCTAATTATATAAATTTGTATGGTTGATTTTTTTTTTTTTTTTATCCCCAAAAATGCAATTTGCATTACACGCAAAAGCATTTGTCAATGCTGGAGTGCAAGCAGGTCTGTTAATAAAAAGAGAGAAACCCTACATAGAACGGGAAATGTACTGAAAGGCAAAGTAGAAAAGAATAAACTGGTTTGGGAAGCTGAAATTACATTCATATTTTTAGAGAACAATTTTTTTACATTTTCTTAAAAGTGGCTCAGTCATTGTCCTTGTGATAAAGCACTTACTGTATTTAATTCTTTGTGCTCAGACGTCCCACAATAACAGTCAAAAGGACACATTCTCTCTGCTGCTACTTTTCTGAAATTCTGCACTTTGAAAAGTAAAAAATAATTGTTAAGATGCACAAGTGCAATCCATTCGTGAGTTCTAAAACTGAGAAATTGTAAGTAATAATCACAATCACAGTGTTAATGAAATAATTGGGATTACCATATCTGCCATAATTATGTAGCTTTTCCATTAAGAGTTAGTGGCACTGTAATTTAAGCTGTTTCAAAATACATATTCAAGCCGCTGAGCTTTAGAACATGTCCCTGCATATAGTGTGTGTCCCGTTACTCAAAGCCAAATTTTCCTCTTGTTTTCCCCCCCACTCTAGTTTCTGGTGCAGAGAGAAGCGGACCTGTTTGCGGAGAACGAAAACCGCGAGACTCCATGTGACTGTGCAGAGAAGCAGCACCACAAGGAGTTGGCCCTGTGCCTGGAGTCACAGATGGTCTTCTCTCTTGCCCCTGAGGCAGAGGGTATAGAGGCAGAGTACGCAGCTCTTGACCGAAGAGAGGTACAGACTAACATACCAAGAGGCAGAGGGTTTTCAGCTTTCAGTTAGTCATCCTCAACTGGTATCATTTATAAGATTACCAATACCAAACAGTTGAAAAATCAAATGAAGACTTAACATAACATTTTTTGTCATTGTTATTTCAGATAAAACTCTTTTAAGTAAGCTGCCTGCATATTATAACACTTGTTTTGTCGGTGGTGTAATATTAGTACATTGGTAAATAAGGCTGACTGTTGAGTCCCATGCTTTCAGGTGCATCATTAATGAACAGAAGAGAGATATAAGAACTGTCAGTTATAGAGTTTGGTCTGCAGTTCCCTCTTAAAATCAGACTATTTGTCTACAGTCCACTGTTTTAATATTTTGCTGGAATTTTGCTGGTCAGGCCCACATGTCACATCACATGTTGCAGATGCTTTGGTTAAACAAACACAAATACAAAGTAGCCACACAAAATAGTCTGTCACAAGGCATGTGACTCCTGTCGTCGTCATCATCATCATCATCAGTGTGTTAGCTCATTGGGCCCAACTTAGTCATGCGTCAGCAATGATTTGATTTGTTTTTAATTCTGTTCTCTTTCTCCCCCTTTGCCTCATCTTTCTTTCTAATTCCCCCCCTTCCCTCTCTTACCCGGATCTCACCCTCTGTCACTCCCTTTACTCTTTCATTACTTTTATCTGCCTACTTTTCTTTTTGCCTCCTTACCTTCCTTCATTCCCTCTCCTCTCATTCCCCTTGTGTCATTATCCTCCTTTCGTCCCATCTTATCTGTGTCCTTTCCTCTCCTGTGCCTTCCTCTCTAGTTGTACGAGGGCCTGCGGCCTCAGGATCTACGGAGGTTGAAGGACATGCTGATAGTGGAGACAGCCGACATGCTGCAGGCCCCTCTCTTCACTGCAGAGGCACTGCTACGTGCCCATGGTACTATTAAACTCTCTTTTTCTTACACACACACTTGAGTATCTGCTTGTCCTTGTCCACTAGTGGCCCAGTGGTTAAAACAGGTACCATATATCTGAAGTATCCCAAGGCTGTACACAAATGTTGCTTTGTGAAATAATATATGCCTAAAAAAATCATTTTTTCCATAGGCCTTGTTTCTACAAAGAGCTTACCCTGTACTTGTGAAGAAAACATTTATTGTTAATTTGTCTTTTATTTTGTTTGTACTGGGATTAGAGGGGCCGTGTCTCATATAAACTTCATGCTACACTGATTCCCTTGCAGTCAAAGAGAGTTGTTGTGAGCCTTTGCTATCAGAAAGCATTTCACTTGTATTGCTCAGTGGAGACTGTCATTGTTACAAGCTCTAAATGTTATTTTAGTGAGCTTGTCCTTCCCACCAAATATGTGAAGAAACACGGGAACATCCACAAATTGGGTTACTTAGACACTTGGCATTTACTGTAAATAACAACACAGACTCTAGCTTTGCATACAATTGAAAACAAGTCCACAAACAGGTTGAACCATGAATTGATATGTATAATAACACAAAGGCTGTTTGTTTGTTTATTGCCTACATTGCTTTGCAAATGCAGGTTTATATTACCTTGGGGAAAAAGTTGCATCTTCTACATTTGCACTTTCGATTTATTTCAAAGCTTTGTGCTGTTGCTGGGTACAATGCTGCTCGCTTGAACTACATCATACAGCATTGCTTTAAGTATATGTTAACTGCTAGCATAGATGGTAGGTGTGCATCACAGATTAGGGATGGCATACCAACATTTTGGTTGGTTGGAGCATTGCAAAACAAACCAATATCTTTGCAGTGTAAATACATTCCAATCTAGAGGGACAAATTTTACTTAACCTTATTAAATGTGTTGGTGTATGAATTACTGGTAGCTATGAATTAAAGGCCAATTTGCAAGCCTTACTGAGTATGAGTCTAAGTCTAATACATCCACATTTACAAACAAACATTATGAACACATCAACACAGTTCAGCTCATATAAAATACAATACTATGTTTGTGTTCAGTCGAGTCATCACTGTGATCTTGCATCCAAGAGACTTATTACTAAAGCCTTTTGATCTAAAGAGCGTGTAGGAATTTCATTTTGCCACATTCTTCTTGCTCACAGACATCAGTGACTTGCTCTGAATGACTCCACTAATGCTCTTATAACTTAAGCTCGGTCTAGTACTGAGCAACAATTTCACAGTTTTGATTTGATTTGTAGCCCCGAGTCACCAATTCTCAAACTAGTGTCATTTAAGTTAGCAAAGATCACATGTATGACGAACTTTAGGTGTTTAAAACAGTGTTTTTTGATTTGAAGCCCCTCTTAAATGAACTTGTCTCAGATTAGGTCAGTACAGGACTTCTAAAATGGTGTCACAGTTTGCGGTTGATGTTCAGCCTTTACATACCACATTCACTAATTCATTGGGCAGAGTCTGGCTGTTGAGCTGTGTGTGCTACATATTAGACATACTTTTGGGAGCTTAGAGGGGAGAGAGTGACCCCAGATTCTTGCTATATTTATTCACCTCTGTCATGGGAATGCCGTCTGTCTGCTTAATGGGGATGGAACATTACAGGATTTTGTTAATCTCCTGGATTTTGGGTTTATGAATTTAGTTTTATTAATTTCTTGTGAAGATTTTGACACATTTCCACATGTCCTAACTTTTATATTTCCATACGTGTATTAGCATTTCCCTAGCTAAGTTTTGATACTCAAAACCAAATGTGAAGACTTTTAATTTCAGACTGCTTTTAATGGCCAAAAGCATGAAGATAGGGTCATATTCATTGATGAGTTTTAATTGAATGGAGATGGAGGAAATTGTTGCAGTATTCATTATCTAAACGAGGCCATTTAGAGTCTGAGGCATTTGATTGGTGGTGAAACGTGTCTCGAGGCTGATAATGGCCTAATTGCACGGTTGACCGGGTCATGTTCCTTATTTTAGGAGGGGACTTTTTCGTCAGAGAAAATTTGGACTCAGGCACAGTCCACAAGTCATTCAATATTTATTCTAAAAAGCTCTCAGACCTGTTCTTGTGCTAATGTGATATCGAACAGCTATTCTAAAACAGAAAACCAGATGGCAGCAAGTCTATGTTGTTGGCTGTTTGGAAGGCTTAGGTGGTAGTGTTGCCACATAAGTGGTATTTGTGTGGGCTTTGGTGGATTCAGCCATGTGTTTACCAATTCTTACAAATATAAGACAGGGTGGACTGAAACCAAAAAGAAGTTTTTATGTGAAGACATTTTGTGCGGGTGAAATGAGAATTTAGTTGAGGACAGAGTCTTGTTTATCAGACTGGGGATTCTGTTATATGTTGTCATTGGTGTCATGTCTGTTCAAGGCCTACATTCATAAAGATTTATAAAATTCTGTCACAAAATACACAATGATTTTTATTTTTTAATTTTTTTATGCTCTTTTGATCAACTAGGTGATTCTAGATCAGAGTACCTTTACCTTTGAGTAACCAGTCTGTTTGCAAATCATAAGGTTTATAAACGTCTTGGCTGTGGTTACAAAATAAATTTTATTAGGGGCTTTTGCTTCTTTAAAAAGCTAGCTCAACTGGCCATTCAAACGTTATGGTTCCACTTTTATAAGAGCTAGTCTTTTACTACATAGTACACTTCTCTTATAGTGACAGTTTCCCTCTAATAACTGAAATTAATTAATTCAAATTAATTAAACATTTTCTGCTCATAAGAGATTTCTTGTTT
This sequence comes from Sciaenops ocellatus, assembly GCA_033000465.1. Classification (NCBI taxonomy): domain Eukaryota; kingdom Metazoa; phylum Chordata; class Actinopteri; family Sciaenidae; genus Sciaenops; species Sciaenops ocellatus. The sequence continues at coordinate 11,267,861 of CP136885.1, read as the reverse complement.
ACTTACATGATTCTTTTCTTTTTGGTTTTATGTGTTAGCATTTCTTTCTCTCTATATCTTTACTTTTTGGCAGATTGGGACAGAGAGAAGCTCTTGGAGGCCTGGATGACCAATGCTGAGGAATGCTGCCAACGCTCAGGGGTACAAATGCCCAACCCGCCTCCAAGTGGCTACAATGCTTGGGACACCTTGCCCTCACCCCGGACGCCACGCACCACCCGCTCCTCCATCACCTCCCCAGACCAAATCAGCCTCATGCCTGCTGATGAGGAGGCTTCTCTGGTGAGAGATGCCTGAGGGATCCCTTTCATCAATGTTCGCTAAATTAATAGAATAAGAAATGAGCGAAATTCAGAGATGGTCACTTTTTCCCCCCAGTCACATTTTACTGCTTAGAGTCCAAATTTGACCAAAAAAGAAGTTACTCAGCTGTTGCCAAACTCCTGTTTTAGTTTTCATAAATTTTAGGTTAAAGGGTTAGAAGAAAACTTTTAATGGCAGTTGCAGATAGAGTAGATAAGAACATCATTTTAGTGAAGTCTGTCATTTAACTGTACTTATCAGTGAAGAGCCATCAGATGAAATTAAGCCACAGGATGAGTAGCCCCAGGGAGCTGCATGTTTTCCTTGCCAAGAAGCTGCTACCGCAGCAAAGGATAAAGCTAGCACGGAAGAGCACAGAGTAATAGTAACCGGCAGTGTACCCATAAAAACTGTACACTAATGCTTATTTAAATCAAGTCCCTCCGGTGCCACAGATTTCCTGAAGTGTTTCTGCTGAATTCTTTAAATTTTCACTGCTACACCTGTCTTTATGCATAATGTTGCATTATTTCCCAGCATTACATTACAAGCACGCATTAGTATTCATGCCAGTGGTCTCACCCACAAACATAAACACAAGCAGGACTTCCTGTACTCCTAACAGACTAAGTGGTTTGTTAATTTTGACGAAGGTAACATGAGAGAATAGCAAAATACTTTATAAATGGTATCAATATGAGTCTGATGATCAAAACAAGTAGAAAGAGCATTCCATTGCAACCCGTGTCAGATTTGTTTGTTCAGTGTTGAAATGTCATGCTCATCATGTTGTTCCTCTGACGAGATGCTGAATTTACAGAGCACGGGGAGATTCTGAACACACCGCAGCTGTATGCTAATTGTTTTCAGTCCACGGCTAACATAAACAGGTATCAAACATTGTCTGCAAAGCCAAATTTGAACATGTTATTTTAACAAAGACTAAATAAATATTTGGTTAACTAGCAACGACTACAGCTCCCATGAGTCGTAGATGTGTGTTGTCAAAACCTCACGGCAGGTGTATTTTCCACAGCTGTGCTTACAGAATTTGCATGACTACAAGGTCATTATGGAGCCTTATCCCCCCCCCCTCACTGCAAGAGGGTCGTCACACCCCCTGCGTAATTGTCCTCCCATTATCCTGACCTTGTCTGGGATTTCCCGATAATTATCAAACATGCTTGACATTTTCCTCAGCCGTCTTCTTTGTGAGCATTTAAGACGAGATGGAAATTACACCAGGTAATGTGAGCTGTCCTTTATGCTGTTGGCAGTTTAACCACTGACCCTAGAAGACTGCCAATGAAGGTATCAGGTGTATTTGATAACACTCAGGGTATCACAGAAGAGGTCAGAGTAAAGAAAGACAAAGTTGAAAGTCCTGACTTCTAATTGGTGATATAACGTTTCCAGTAAATTATCATTTATACATTTAGATTTCAGCGTAGAAACCGATTAAAACCATTTCAACACGTGAAATTTGAGAAAAAAATATAATCCCCTCTTGTTGTGATTCTTCTATACACAGAAGTGCTTGTATTGAATCCTGAAAATTGTATTTTAAAATGAGTTGGAACTTCACTGCAGACATAAAAGAGGCATTTTCTTAGCTATTACATGCATTTCCGAATTTATATACCCTGTAAGGATGGAAAGCTGATCCTTTCAGTAAATCCCTTCTACAAAAGTTATGCATTAGAAATTCCTATAATGTGTTTGACACCTGATATTGCCGACCAGGGATTTTCAAGCTTTTGAAATGACATTGCTACTTGTGGGAAAAAAAATTGACAGTTTTTTTTCCAGTGTCTGAAACATTAAGTAGACACTTTGTGGACGAATGATGTTTTGATTCGGTATGTGAACTAAACTGTTTGACGATAGTTGAAGGTGACAGACTAGATTTATTTCACTCCACGAGAAATTATAGGTTGCGTTTGTCTGGCAGTATCTTTTGTCTTGACTGAAAAGTCATGCCTTGAATGGCGCTGTGCCAATCGACCCGGTCTACTCAAGGGCCCATTTAAAGGTTACAGTTGATTATATCACATTTTGCTCTTTCACAAATCAATACTTATATTGTTAAAGTACACTACTCCTTTTATGTCTTTTGTAAGGGTTAGACTTTGACTGTAACAAGGCCAGTGTGTGTGAGATTGTGTGTGTTTGTCCCTGCTTGTGTCTGCATCTCAAGTCTCTGTGGATGTGAGAAAATAATCTGTTAGCTACATGCTAATGAGAGGTCATTAACTTGGCCTGGGCTGGCCTTTGGCACAGTGTTTTTTCATGAATCAAGGACTACCATTGTGTTTAGTTTACGCACATTGACGTATCAACATCATTTTTCTCGATAAGTCATCTCATAGAATCTCAAAGATTTGGCCTCTATTAAGCATGCCTATTCTCAGGATTCTGAGAGCTGCATGTTTTCATTCCAAAGGTTATGAAATAATGCATGACTTGTACTGGAGGGTCTTTTGGAACATATTTAAAGAATTAGAAATCAGAAAATTGTCTTTTATAGAAGTTTTTTTTTTTTTTTTTTAATCTAGGCTGACTTGAAACTGTTTGTACTGTTTTCCCTCGTCTTTTATGTCACAGTGTGGTATCTGCATGTCTTCCATCTCCGTCTTCGAAGAACCTGTTGATATGTCCTGTGGCCACGAGTTCTGCAGAGGATGTTGGGAAGGGTAAGTTTTTGTTTGGCTTGCAGACTCTGCAGATGGCTCAGGGTATACCTAATTCTCTTACATTGATCTTCAGTGTTTTTGTGTTTATCACTTTTTGCAATCTATGTATATTGCCTCAGGTTTCTAAATCTAAAGATCCAAGAGGGTGAAGCCCACAACATCTTCTGCCCGGCTTTTGACTGCTACCAGCTAGTGCCTGTGGAAGTCATTGAGGGTGTGGTGTCTAGAGAGATGGACAAGCGTTACCTCCAGTTTGACATAAAGGTAAAAGAAATGTGCCCTAAACTGATTTATTTTAACTGTGAGCCTTCTATAAATACTATTGAAATGATATCAGAAGCAGAAGTCATGTGTTTAGCTATCAGAGCTAAACACATGACTTCTGCAGTTCCAACTTTCAATGTAGAGTATATGTTTCACTGAATATATGCCTTTTCGCTGACATGGAAGAGCATAAAGGATACAAACATTGATGAGTAGAGAGATTTTCTTGGACTCCAAATGTATGCTGCATAGTTTAGTTGAACTGAATACATCAGAAATAAAGTGGCCACTACAAAACAGCCAGGAATGACATTTACTTTAGCTTGTAATACAGTTTCCAATAAGTACCTTTATCTCACTTGTATTTTGTCTCAATTGAAAAGTCTAAGAGGAACAAATCTTGTTTAATTTGTTCAAATTATCATACAAATATTTCGTTTTATATATTTCATTTAAGCTACACAGTCACTGTCATAATTCCAGGCTAATCTCTTTTCATTTTGAAAATGAATAAAGGTTGAATTACTTCCAAAATAGGGCAGCACTGAGGACGTGTTCAGGTCGGCTGACTGATCAGAAGTCGACGTGTTTTTATCAGCTCCTATTGTGATCTTGGTCACATGTATGTGCACCTATGCAACCTTCTACAAAGCAAATTAATTTCACTGATCTCTTGTGGCGGAAGATAATATTGTGATCGAAATAAGTGTGATACAGTCACCCTCACTAAAATAGCCACAGTTCGACAATAAATTGTTAAATTGCTAACTGATTTTGTTCTTCTTTGCTTCTTCTCTTGACAGGCATTCGTGGAGAACAATCCAGCAATTCGCTGGTGTCCTCAGGCAGGGTGTGAAAGGGCGGTGAGGCTGAACAACCAGGGACCTGGGTCCTCCACCTCAGATTCTCTTAGCTTTCCCCTTCTTAGGGCCCCTGCTGTAGACTGTGGAAAAGGCCACCTCTTCTGCTGGTCAGTAGTCAGTACCACACTGTATATGATGATGAAAATCTAAACATTTCTGTAATTATGTGTATTATAGTTTAAATTTGGACTTTTGCTGTGTAAAACTTGACATATTCTAATGTAATAGTAAAGTAAATTGCTGAAAGCAAAGAATATCTTTTGATAAGTTTGATAATTTAATGTGTCTTGGAGTAAAGCGTCAGTATCAAAGTGTGCAATGTTCCCAGGTGCTCTATTACTGTGAAAGTGAAAAAAGGTTGAAATCACTAAGACTCATCTGAGATTTAGGCGTCCAGTCAAACCCAGTAACTAGAAAAGAGGGACTATTTTCAGTGAGCCCACCAAGAATCTAATAGTCTCTCCAACAGAGAGCTCTGAAGCTCTGTGCGAAAAAAAAAAAAACAGCACTCCCATTGATTATTTCGTAATGATGGAGTGGCTAGATGGAAGCCTGAGTAAAAGGCATATAACAGTCCACCTGGAGTTTGCAGTTTAAGAGTTTTGAGTATGAGGACAAAGAGGTTTTGGTGAAGCCCACCTAACCACACACTCACAGTTGTGTACTGAGCTTGGCTAAAATCCTCCCTTCGCAAAAGTTGTACTTGTACTTATGTTCTATTTAACCAGAGTCAGTCATGGAATATGTGTGCAGATGGGTGGAAATATGAATCTATCTGTCTGTAAGTCTGTTTTAAATGTATTTTAAGAGAATACGAATGTATGCTAATAACTTTTAATACTGTATATACTCAGGGTGAAGATAAATTCCACCAGCATGACTTCATCATTAAAGTCTATCTTATCTTATCTTAAACAGTCCTTGAAAGCCAAATTCCAGCACCTGTGCTGTTGTCATCCATTAATTTTCCATGCACACATATTTGTATCTACTCATGTTATCTGTGTGTGTGTTAGCTTAGCAGCATGCTCAAGGGCAGAAGGGCAGATGCTGTGCAGCCCTCCACCTTCTGTCCTGTGTATTCTTACTTACAAAGCCCTGGAGAATGCCCTTGCAGCACCCTCACCGTCATAGCATGATCTCCACCACACCACAACCAATACCACACACCTCACTGCACCTCACCTCACTAATGGTTCCTGAAAGTGGCCGTAAGGTTCAGTTGTCAGGTTTACTCATGGGTACAGTTGACATGACATTGAAACACACACATAATGGAACTGGGTGTAACACAGGTCCAACTTATACAGTTCTCTTGAGGAAGGTTCTGACATGAGGAAGGCGTGTGCCTGGAAGGCAGATATGGCCGATTGATGGCAGCTGGCGGTTTTGACAGCATCTCTGACAGCCGCTGTGGGATTTATGTTTTCATCATTCGTCTTAATTCTATGTGTAGCCCAGTGACAGAATGGGAGTTTTGAATAGGTCACTTCAACTGTCTGTGTCACCTTTATGTGTCTATGTATATTCCAGGGAATGCCAAGGCGAGGCCCATGAGCCTTGTGATTGTGAGACCTGGAAGCTGTGGCTGCAGAAAGTCAACGAGATGAGACCTGAGGAATGTGAGTATTGACAACAGTTGACTTATTTTAGTCTTTGGGTGTGTTTTATATATGACGTTACAGCTGAATTCACAAACTGTACAGATTTCTGTCTCAAATGGTCTGAGTTGACACTGATTTCATCAACATAATGTCAAATGATTTTAAGGAATAATGGCACAGTCTATGCATTTTTATTTGTCTATGTAAATGTCACCCTGCTTGTCTTTATACCAGTAGAATTGTATTAAGCTGCCTGATGGTAAATTGTTTACTTTGACCTGTCATCCCATTACTTGCCCAAGCTTTTTTGGGTTGCAGTCAAGTGATTGATTTGGAGCTAAATTGCTTGGAACTCAACCACAGTAATTACAAACTGTTTAGTGCTAAGCCAATTAAAATCCACCATGTTGATGATAAATTATTAATTAAAATGAACAACCCACTTATTGAAAGTACACAATGTTTAGAAGCAGTAATTGGAATGTGGGCAATCTAACAGATGATTTAAGATGGTCCAAGTCGCTCCAAAGTGCCACTTCGTTGATGTGACAGTCAAAAAATAAAAGCAATTATTTTGTTGTAGAACTATCTTCCCCTTCGATTTCCCCAGATTCTGTTTATCTTGGCATTTCAAATGGCACATCAGAGGTGCTTTGATAATAGCCAATTATTCTGTTTGTGTGTCTGTGTGGGCGGGTGGGTGCATGAGCATCTTGAGAGATGTTAGCAAAATATATAAGCAATACACATTAGTCAAGCAGGACAATTTCCTACTCAGTGCAGTGGTCTGTTTAGACGCTGTGGTAATAGCCGGTCTCATTCTGTCTCATTATGCCTTTATTTGTTCTGTTTATGCCCCCCTCGTCCTGGTGAAGTGGCTGGTGTGAGTGAAGCTTACGAGGATGCAGCCAACTGCTTGTGGTTGCTCTCAAACGCCAAACCCTGCGCCAATTGCAAGTCCCCAATACAGAAAAACGAGGGCTGCAACCACATGCAGTGCGCTAAGGTAAGTTAGACTGAGAGGTTTTACATATTTGTCTTACTAACACAGTGTGCAGTTAGGTTTCATCTTGAAGGATGTTTTGATCAGTCTACTGCTGTTCATGTCAGCTCTAAAAATAAAAAAAATAAAGTTTGAATTGGAAAACATTTGTCATATACTGTAGGCACATGTGCCCCAGCTTTTATATGTTCTTTTACTATCTCAATTATTTGTTAAAGGGATGGTGGGGATTGGTGTGTGTGAGCATCTAAGAATAGTTTACATGATTGACATACTGCAATTACATGACTGACAAGTATTTGCAGGCTGTTTGCTGTCCTCAGTGTGAACAAACAATTAAGTGAAAAATCAAGTTTGTGCATTCATACACACTGCAAACACCCTAAGGAGTACTATTATTATAAAGCATAAAATGTGCATGGATCATCATCTAAAAGAAAGCACTTTAGTTCTTGTCCAGACATTCATCATCCTCACTGGGTGAATTCTGACTGTTCTGGTGACCTCCCTAAATTTTCCTCCAGCCCACACTGTGAACCTAATTAAGATTTTCCAAGGCTCCAACAGAGGTTCAGGTGGAATCATCACCGGGGAAATTTGTTTAACATGAAAAGGGATGCTGAAGACTCAGGGAAGGCGCATATATCATTTTAGAAGCACGCATGAAAAGAAGCACAATGAAAAGCTACTAACTTTAAACTTCAGAGAACATGTTGGAACAAAAGATCTAAAATAGTGGCTAATTTCATATTTTCCTGTAGGACAGCTTTTGTTGTGTCGTAGTACTATTTTGGATTCTTGTGATGATTTGCCTTATTTAACTTTCAAATAACTCACAACACCCTTGATGAATTTGCTCTTTGCTGTTTATTTTTTGGCAATACTTATTCGCTCATTACTCAAGATTTTCCAGTAGCTGTGTGTTATTTTTACAGTCTCTCTAATGTTATAATTTACACCTGGGACCCACCTGATATTTATGCTTAAATAATTGTGTATAAAACAGTTGCTGATGTTAAATCGCTGATAACATTATTTTCTAGACTTGAGCAAGAAGCTCTATTGTTCTGATGAAGGTAACTGTAGCAATGCTGCTGTAATGTAATTATTAGGGTGAAAATGTGTCTAATCACATTAATTCAAGCTGAATTCAAGAAGTGGTGGCTTATGATAATGTCATGCTCATAAACAATGAATCAAACAGTCCTATTGAGATGGACAGGAGCAAGTAATACAGAGGTGATTGAAACAGTCAGTGGTGGAGGGAGAGTGTCAGACTGATAATCACACAGAGTCGTGTTGCCTGACAGTGTCTCTGTCTACTGTCGCTGGAGGGCAAGCCATGAAAAGAGCACAGTGCAGTCACACAACCAGGCTCGTTTTGTCTCTGTGACAGCACCCTCGCTGTTTCCATCCTGGTTAAAGAGGCTGACTAGAGATGGAGATTAATTTGTGAGAACTGGAGAGGCCACAAAGGGTACAGCCTCTTGACCTGTTATTACCTGGTAAGAAATGGCTGTTGCTTGGAAACACACGACTCTGTGTTGCCAGGGAACATTTCTCACTGCCATTTCCTTCCCTCCGGTCTGGCTTCACACTTTTTTTTTGTCTTAAGTCTCTCCATTTCACACTATGTCTTTTTGTGTCTCTCTGTCCTCCCATCCATCCTCCATCACACTCTTTCATTTTTGTATTGATTTTTCTGAAGTGTCATGTAAGCATGGCGTTTTCAGGACAAGTGAGGTCTGAGGCTTTAGGGTTTTGTGTTGCTCTAGCTAACTTGTCACCCACAGAAGTACTTGTGGCACAGAGAGAGAAATCACTTACACTCAAACAGGCTGCGGACTGGAGTGGCTGTAGAGTTTTGTTGTTCTGCAATATCTAATGGGACTTCTCAAATGTTGTCTGAGTGCCTTCTAGTGGCAACAGGCTACAAGGATTCACCACTTGGTTCAAATAAGCAACTGTAACTTTAATTTGTAAACAAAAATAAGAGAGATGGGAAGAAGATTGAGATGTAGACGACTCAGAGACAAGTAAGTAGATCTTGAGTCCTCGGTTTAGGGACTCTTAAAGATGTCCGTCAGACTTGATTATAATTCTGATGTGATGCTGGGAGCAGTACAAAGAATTTTAATAAAACGTACAGGTCCATGCTTGAAAGCCAATCCAGTATAGCTGCACTAGCATTAGAATTTAGCTGTCCTGTTTTTGATGTGATGGCTGAGCAGAGCAGACTTAAGTTCAAGTGTTTCTCTCCCATCAGTGTAAGTATGACTTCTGCTGGATCTGTCTGGAGGAGTGGAAAAAGCACAGCTCATCAACAGGAGGCTACTATCGCTGCACCCGCTATGAGGTCATTCAGCAGGTGGAGGAGCAATCAAAGGAGATGACTGAAGAGGTACACACATGCACATTCGAGTTCCTACACTGTTAGCTGTTAAATCCTTTGATCTAGCGGTAGGGAGATCACCTGTCCATCTAACTGGACTAAACGAAATCAAGAAGTGGAGTGGTTGGAGTTAATTAACATCACATTCATCATGTGTTTCACTGATGTCAACCTGTCTTCATCAAAATGTGACTTTGCAGCAGTATGTGACAGGAGTGACCAGGGTTCAGTGGTGACAGCTGGTACTGGGGGAGCCCCTTGTTATGATGTACAAAGGTACTCAGATGTGGGAAACATGGGAGGAGGGGAGCAGAGCTTGGGCTGTTTTATGTAAAAGAGTACTTCACTGATTTATCATTGCACTCCTATAACACCGTTGGACTCAAAATGGACACAGTTTGAAAAAAGTTGAGGGTTCATAATTAATGCAGCAGGACAAGAGATATTGTCTTTTTTACTTCACCCATTCTTCTTTGTCAAAACCTGACACCTACATTACCCCTTATTTAACCTTTTTAACTCACCTGATTTGGTGGAGCAAGAAGTTGGTAATGTAGCCTCAAGCAGAGATGAGGGCAGCAGAAGCCTGGTTGGAACACTTCCTTCTAACTGCACACCAACAGATTTTTATTTTCATTTTCAGACTTAATGCAGTGCCCTCGAGAGCCACAAAAGTCTTTACACAACTTTATGCAAGAGCACTGTCAAAGACTTGTAAACTGACCCTTTAAACACATTTAGAAATAATATATTACCACATTAGACTGATTAGGGTATATATTCAACTGATGAATACATTTTGTCCAACTGCCCAATAAATTAAATAATCTTAAAATTGGCAGGAGCATCACCTTGACAATCATCTCTTCAGCCATTGATGGCAACTTTTCAGCAAAAACATACAGGACAGTGTCACACACCACCAATATATGCAACTCATTGAAACATTCGTATGTCGTCCAAACATACACGCAAAGATGTTTATTAATAACAGTACTTGTGTTCATCCAGTGTAAGAGGAAAGGGTGAGTCTGTGGAGATGACAGAGCTGGAAAAACACACACATACAGACTCTTGACCGTGAAGCCGTCAACAATGAGTTCCGCTCACCTTCATCAGGGGTGAAAAGAAGTTATTTCTCTACCTTCACTAGCATTCCTCCCAATCACAAGTACTGATTTCACCTGTGGCACTCCTCACTCACTGCTCTCAACCAGAGTACCTACACTTTCCTCTGTGAGGGGGAACAACATGCTCAGGAGTTTATTGACTGTGACTGGTGTCTCATCACGATTTTGCAGGCAGAGAAGAAACACAAGAGCTTTCAGGAACTCGACCGTTTTATGCACTACTACACCCGCTTCAAGAACCATGAACACAGCTATCAGGTAAACAGAGCTGGCTTTGCCTGTCAATGATATCTGCTTTGCATAGTGTACAAACAGTCACAAATATAACCAGTGTGAACCTCTGGTCTAGTGTAAAACATAGTTAAGCATACAAGGTAAGGTATTTCTCTATTCTGTGCATGTACAGTATTATTGAACTCTACTGCTCCCACACCTTTGTTAATTTATTTAGACCCATTTTCTGGCATTCGTCTCATTGTTTGTTCGGGCAGTCTTGTCAAGACGTTTTTACTCAACAATAAAACCTAACAGCTTCTGTCTTCCTCACAATAGCTGGAGCAGCGGCTGTTAAAAACAGCCAAAGAGAAGATGGAGCAGCTCAGTCGAGCCCTGAGTGGAAGTGAGTGTGCAGTCTGCCATAATAGTGTCAATCTTTATTACGTATTCAGACATATCTTAATCTAGTCCTCTGATATTGAGCTTTTGGAAATAGGCAAGAGGGAGATCAGCACACAAAGGTGTTTTAATAATGCATTAACAATGGTGTATGGCATAGTTGTTATTCAGAAGGCATGTCTAAGTTAGGAGAAAGCGTTGTGAGCTTTGTCTCCAGTCCTTCAAAACCCCATCTGTACTGGCAATTACGACCTCTTCAGCATAGTTTTGTTCTGATGCACAACACTTATTTTAAGTTTCAGTAGATTCTGATTACAGTGGTGTTACTTACATAGGACTGGGTGCCAGCTGACAGAGAAACTGAAATGGCCATAACTCAATGTTTATGAATCTGGCTCAGCTGAAAGTTACACAATTCATGCTGCAGAATACATTTGCAGACTGATCTAATTCTCCAGTAATTACAATTGGTCATGATGGACTGTCACTATTGTGTATCTGGATGCTTTTATTTTTATAAATATTTTAAATTAGCAGATCACAATTTGAGCATGATACCCACCTTGGATCTAAAAGTTCTTTTACCCTCACAAGCTGCTAGAGAAGGATTTTCAGGCACTTCAGACTAGATTAAGAGATGTATTTTTTCCAACTTAAAGCACATTCTCATTGTTGATTGGATTCTCTCCCCCTCTCCTCCTTTCTCTTTCTCCAGGGGAAGGAGGCCCACCTGACACTACATTCATTGAAGATGCGGTCCTAGAACTACTAAAGACTCGACGCATCCTCAAGTGCTCTTATCCTTATGGGTTCTTTTTGGAGCCCAAAAGCACAAAGAAAGAGATCTACGAGCTTATGCAGGTTTCAGTGCTACTCATTGGAAAAAAAAAAAAAATGTTCACAGCAGCCAGACTTATATGGAACATTAGAGATGTGGAACTAAAGCTTTCTACCTCATGATCTTTACAATATGCCCCAGTAATACCTGCACATCTCAGCTTGTAGTTAAGGATCTAGTGTTATATAGTTTATGATGTCCTGGTATGGACCAGCAATGTACTTACCTGCTGTCTTTATATAGAGGCCTGTTAAAAACTGTAAAATAAATGGGAAAGTCTGCCATAGGCCTTTTATACAGTAAGGTCTTAAAGGCTTGTAAAGAAGATACATACACAGTAGCCTTAAAAGTTCTTCTGAAATCACTTGTCCTTATTTTATGAGACAAAGTTAAGCTTGAAATTGTGTATTCTTACTCTAAAATCACTCACAGGCTGAGTCTCCTAAAAACAAATCACCCAGCCAGCTCTTTCTGTCCTCAGACGGACTTGGAGATGGTGACTGAGGACCTAGCACAAAAGGTTAACCGTCCTTATCTGCGAACACCGCGCCACAAGATCATCCGTGCAGCATGTCTGGTGGAGCAGAAGAGGCAGGAGTTTCTGGCCTCAGTAGCCAGGGGAGTGGCCCCGAATGACTCTCCAGAGGCCCCCAGGCGCAGGTAACATACAGACATGCAGCTCATTTTTTATTTAAATGTAATATTTACAATAAAAAATAGTACAGAACTGTAGTTTGACATGATTAAAAGTGACTAATTAGCTATGAAATGTCAGCAATTAATTACATTGTTAAATTGACAGAACATCTCTGTCTTCCTCACTTGCAGCTTTGCTGGTGGAACGTGGGACTGGGAATATTTAGGCTTTGCATCACCTGAGGTAACAGAACTTTGTTAGTTTTCAGTGAAGTCTTATCAGTTAAAATGTCAACTGTACTGTTTAAACCCAACACTTATAGATAAAGGAACAAGTGTCTTTTGACACTGTATATCATAGCCTGACTATGCACTAAATGTATATTTTTATAAAGTAAAAACAAATAAGAAGTGCCTCGTTATGGATAAAATAATCACAATAATCACAAATATATTACTAAATATATATATATATATATATTTTTTTTTTTTTTACATGATTTGATAAATCTACAGTATAAATCAAACCGCCAGCAGATTTCTGTAAAATAAACAGGGATTGTAAAAATCAAGTCCCAGTATTTGAGATTTAGGTATACTCACCTGAAAATAAGATTCATCATTTTAGAATGAGCCCTCTAGATGTTTCTACATACAGAAGAGACAGACCAGACACCGCCTCTCGATAGGGACTTTTGCAAGTTTCGGCGAGCTACATTCAGTTGGTTGCAATTTCACAGCTAGATGCCACTATATCCGACACACTGGCATTTAAATCCAATAAAAAATGATGTGTAGACTTTTTGCTTTTAAAACAGCACCATCACCACAGCATGCAGTCAGATGAACGGATTAATCCATCTGGAGGGTGCAGTCACATTCTATTTGCAATAATCACACCCATGTTTGAGGCTGAAACGGTTTAATCAGTGTGCCTGAAACAGATACCTGTGATTGGTTTATCTGGGACTAGGGAGTTCTTGATTTGATGAAGTATGGTGGCCACTTCTGTTAATATTACAGCTAATCAGGTTTAATCAATTGCAGAAACTTAAATCGTGATTATATGATTAAATTATGTAGCCCCACAATATACTTTATTAAAAAAAAGTCAGTGTGTGTCTAAATCTTTTTAATTTAGCTGGTTTTACTTTGGCTGTGTAACAGCACTGACAAACCATGATGACCTAAGAACACCACTTTTCAACTCACTGGAGCAGGCCAGATGGTTCAGTGTTCCCCTGTGCACCCAGTTGGAATGATTTAAAGCACAGTTCTCTGGCAAACACCTAAGCAGGTTGCTCCCGATCATTGTGCATTAGCAACAGGCATTTCCAGTTAACTTTTACCATCATAAAACTGTCGACCACATAATAGTTTGATTATTGACCTGCCTCCTTTTTTTCTGCACATCTTGATGCATGCACTCGATAGTGGTGTATAAGTCAATACACTGCAGTTAATAGTCTAAGTTTCCATTACTGTTTAATGTCTAGACTGCTGCAGTTTTTAAACATACAGACTTTTTATCTGAAACGCTCAACAGCTCCATCATTCCGTAGGCTCTTACTGTTTCCTCCTTCTGAAGTGTTAAAAACACAAATATGCAAATCTTACATCAAACCCACGGCGCTCAAGTTATTGTGCACATCTTTTAACAGCATTAAGCGGGCATTTCCCTATTGACAGGAAAACAAATGACAAGATCAGTCTGCCACTTTGATAAATGAATTTCCAAAACCCTGATCCTCTGCCTGCTCAGCAGCATGCAGTGTGGGTAAATCTTTGTGAAGCTTTTGTTTACTTAATGTTTTCTGAGTAAACGGCCACTGCTGGACAATTTTCTTCTTTTATCCCCAGTGTGTTCTTTATGCTATTTTTACTATTTCCAGACTAAAAAAAGCAAGCTACAAAGATAGCACACAACACAGGCGCTCATCTGCAAAAGCCAGGACTCAGACACATGCCAAGGATGCCTGAAATTAGTTCCTGTGTTTTTAATTTAGTATTCTGCTAATCGCAGAATGTGCCTTTGTCTTGTATGAAGTACTTAACAGAAGCCATGCAGATCCCCTTGTTTATAGACTATTAAATATTAAGCCTCATTACATGATGATACAGGTTATTTGCTCTCTCACTGGTTGCTGGTCTGAACACACAGGAAAAGTGAAGTAGCAGTCATCTTTTTGAAACACTCCTCTCTGTTGTTACATGTTGGAAATGAATCGAAGTTTATCTTTTGCCACTTGGAAGTAACCTACTACCCATTATTTACTATATAGTAAATACTATCTGCCTCTTTTGCGGACTGTCAGCTCTCTCTGTTCTTAATGTGTTTGCTTACCGCACTGTGCTATAACATTGTTTCCTCAGACAAATGGAGTATATGAGCCAATTGAAGCACACACAACCATTTAAGAGTATGAGCCACAAGAAAAGATTTCATTAAGCTAGGTGCGGCTTGTCTTCAAGGGAACAAATTATAATTGTAAAACTAGGCGGAGGCTCATCTCACCTCTACCTCTCCCGTCTTCCTCATACAGGATTTAAATAACAAACAAGCCCGCAATATCCTATCACTGTCAACAAATTATTTTGGGTGCGTGTATCTATGAGGATGTTCACAGTAAACCTTGAAGCCAGATGCTGAACACCGAAAGTAGGTTTTTATTTTTGTCCCCTAATGAAGAGCCTCTGTCTCTCAGCTGCAGTAGTTAATGGGGGCGCCATAGTAATAATCAAAGCCTGATGACACTGCCTCACAGGCACAGCTACAGATGGTCTGCTTCGTGGTTCTCACAAAGCTGAGATCACTTCATAGAAGGATATTTTTAGAGCGGTGGAAGCATGAAAAAGAACTTTCAGTGGCAGGATTTTGATGATATAAATGTGACTCACTGACTTTTGCAAATGTATGAGAAGATTATTTCCTGAGTTATTGAGATGCAGATGCACAAATTCGGTGTATATATAACCTTTTTATGTTGATCTACAAAAGTGTAGATTAGCCATGCATTTAGTGAAGCTCATGAACTCCTGGTTGGCAGTGGGATTGACATTTAAGATTCATTTTGCAAGTGGCCATCTGGTTGAAGCAGCACCCCAAAACTTTGATTCCAACTTAATTACCTAAATTATTATTTCCAAAATAACTCCAGCCAGGTTTGAAGATAAACTAAGATGAAAGAAAGCTTATTACTGTTGCATCGGCCTACACTTCCTGTTCCTGTAAAACTTATTTTATCTGCTCGTTGGAGCTCAGTCTCTTGATCTACAGATCAATCATTGATCAGTTTATTTAAATTAGTACAGAAGCCCTCATATGCGCCAGGATATCATAGATATCCTATATGAAGGAATGTGTGCACATGCAGTTGTGCATACACAGCTAATACACTATAGTGTTTGTTTTGGAGTTTGTTTTTTGTAATTTCATTTAGACACGCTGTGTAAAGCACCATCTGTGTTAATTGATTCTACCTCATTTAAACTCCCCTAAGTGGCAATGTGCCAGAAATATCTAAATAGAGTTTTGTTGTTTTTCATAATAATAAAACACATGCTATGTGGTCTCACTACCTCTAATGCATAGAACATAAAGTATTATAAAACTAATTTAAGGCCAGTTAAACGTGGGGTGTTCTATCATTTCATAACCATTATAACTGGTGTTAATATGTATTTTTAATGGTAAATCGTGTTTTAAAACCTACTAGTAAATAAATATTTAGTTTACTTGACTTTTTAATAGCATCACTTCCACATTTGATAAGGTATTCCTTTGAGATATTATTTTCAAACATATCATCCTTGATCCTCATGTTGCTGCATTTCTAATTCCCTTCCAGTAAGTGTGTGCTCTGCTTGGATGCAGTCTAGACTGGAGCCTAATGACTGAAAGCTTGGTCTGCAGATGAAAGGGTTTAAATCACTCTCTAGGTGCTGATCTTTCCTGGAACAGAAGATTCAGACCACATTTGAAGCAAACTGCTTCACTGCTTGAAGTTAGAAAATTAACAAATTTAGTCTTTTAAAAGTTTAGAACAAAAAAACTTAGATATGAATCAAGGAAAATGTGTAACTTTAATCCCAGATCAGCAATATGTGGCAACTTTTTTCAGGTCAGAAAGTGATGATGAAAGTTAAGGACATTCTGACTGCAGCATTTTTTGTGTGTGGTTGTTTTAAGGAGTATGCAGAGTTCCAGTACAGGCGGAGACATAGGCAGCGGAGGCGAGGCGACATGTCCAGTCTCCGGAGCAACACACCCGACCCTGATGACCCCAGTGACAGCATTTCAGGTACTGCAGTGGACATACAGGAGTGCCCCCTCTTCTAACCTCTTGTGGTGGATTTGAGTCTCATATGTATATGACCTTCATTTTTTGGGTTATTGGGCAGCAGCTATTTGCACAGTTCAATTCTTTATTATTATAACCTGTTACTATAACCTGATGGTATCATACATGTGGAGGACGTGAACACACAATGCCCAGGCATTTTTGCCTTTTTTTTAAATTTTTTTTTATTGTGACCGTAAAGAGAACATCAAAAACAAACATAAAAAATGTTAATGAAATGTACACTAGTGCAGTTGCCAAGTTTTTTTAATCAATGATGAAATGAAACTCCATTAAATTAAAGTACATTGATCCAGTCATCCTCTCTCAGCTTTTGATATACAGATTTGTACAGAATCCAAATTAGGGTACTGGCCCAAACTTTGAAAAATCACAACTGCTGAAGTTCAAGAAGCCAATATTTCTAATCCATCAGTGTTGTCAATCACAGCGCTGCTTTGTTTTTGGCTGTGTGGAGTGAAAGATGAACGGAGTTGCAGTTTTGAAGCCAGGTAGTCGCCTCTGTTGTGCCAAGAAGGATTCATTGATTTCAGATCAAGATACTAAATTAGTGAATTTCTCGGTAAAATACTGAAAGTACTTTCTCTGACAGACTAATAGTTTATCATTTTTCAGTGTTCAATGACATGAAGAGGACTTTCCTTTAAAGTAGCGATTAGCGACGGGTTCAATGCTGTCCAAGTGATTCATTCTAATGACAGTATTTTGACTTTGGGTGTTTTTGTCCATTTCATTTTCTACAAAGACACACAGGATGTTGGAGGTGGACGTAGACAAGTTCCTCTCATGGTGAGTGCACAGTTTGCATTTTTCATCTCAAACCAAGGCTTTCAGCTTTTGATTTTTTTTCCTGCTTTCTTTCTTTCTTTTCTTATAGTCAGTGTGGATTGATAATGCTGGAGTAACAACATTTTGATTAACCAGCTTTGGGTTTTGTTATATCCTTTTTCAAAAGAAAATCGAAGAAAGCATTTTTAAGTCTAATGTATTTCTTCCTATTGAAAATTATAGATTGAATCCTGAGTCAAAGGTCTGGGGAAGTTTAGCCATAGAATTGACTGATTGTATTAAATGTAGCACATAAAACAGAACTACAGGACACATTCTGATAAATAAGAAGAGTGTTCTCACCTTTGGTGTCTGTCTTTCAAATATCTTGTGATTTCTTTCTGGTAAAACAAACAGATTAAGTTAATGTACAACACAAGTCAACTGTTAGATGTTAAGACCTCCATTGTTGTCCAAAAACTAATAAAAACAAATCAATGAGCCACAGCATAGATATGCTTCTTTATCGCATACGTTTGTCATTAATACTGATTAACAAAAACACACAGAGCACACAGTAACACAGCTAGAAAAAAAAGAAAACTCCCATTGCCTGCAGGGGGCACAAGTGTCCAGCAGCAGCAGCTGTTATTTTCCATGTCTGCAGATGATGCACAGCATGTCTACAGCTGCAGGTCTAACCTGCTGCTGCTTTTACTTTCCTTGCCAATAGGTGGTGCAGGTTGGAGTTGAAGTACAGGTGTGAAGCTACATGTGCTCTGTAACTGGTTGAGGCTGTACCACTGACACTGTGTTTTCTGTACTTTCTTGCAGGGTCTTGGTTCTTTGGATGATGATGACCCGAACATTCTACTAGCTATTCAGCTGTCACTCCAGGACTCAGGGATGGCGGGGAGTGGGTCCAGCAATGACATCCTTGCTAATGAAGCCTCGCTCGGTGCTATCGGCACCTCTCTGCCTTCTAGGCTTGAGCAGAGTGCTCCAGGTGTAGAGGTCCTCACCAGAGCTTCCCTAAGCAGCTCAGAACTGCTGGAGCTGGGAGATAACTTGGCTAGACTTGGCAACATCAACATCAGCAGCCAGTACTCCACTGCCACTGCCTCCGTACAGCACTGTGACAGTCACCACCGGGCCTACAGGGCTTCTGTGCCGATACCAGTGGCTCCAGGTGGCAGCAACTCTTCAACAGGCCTCTTCTCCTCTTCTAGTGACACGATAGATTCAACCACGTGCGGCAGCCACGACCCATCCTCATCCTCTGCGTTAGCAGCAAATGCTAACCTGCTGGGCAACATCATGGCTTGGTTTCATGACATGAATCCTCAAGGTATCACCTTGGTCCCACCAACCTCCTCTGACACGGACTCAAACCTTGGCACGCTCCTTGCAGACGGAGGTGGGTGCCTGCAGGATGACGAGAAAGGTGGGGACGCCCTGCCTGAAAACAGAAAACCTCAGGAAGTGATGGCAGATGTGGGTTTTTGCTCTCAGAGACTGAGTGACATGGAGGAGAAGGAGTGTGCTGTCGCTGAGAGGCCGACCCAGTTAGATCTAGTTGGGCTGGACACCATGCCCCTACCTTACATGGCCAACCTCGACGCAAGTGGAAACCATGCTGAACGGGGAGGCTCCAAGGTCTGCCGTGTTGACACTCCTCAATGTGACTCCATATCGGACCAACTACCCAGCACCAGCTCGTCTGAGTGGGAGGACCAAGTGCACTTGGTATGAAGTGATTGGCTGAGATGGGAAGGAGCTTTTTTGGAAAGGCCAAAAAAGAGAGAGAGAGAAAGATTGCAAATTCAGTAGAGTTAAGGAATACATATAATAGCTATTCAGGTGGAATGTATACAGAATGAAGAATGTGTTCAATGGAGAGTGGGGGAGGAAGCTTAGTTTAGCATTGCAGTTACGTTTACTGCGTTTACTGTATTGTCAGTCCCCAACAACCAGCCCTCCTGCAAAGAAAGCACTAAGTGAAGGAGAGATTCCAGTTGATAAAAATGTTTAAGGATATATTTCCTGTAGTGATTCTGTGCTGGTAGAAATATGAGTGTTGCTATTTTTCTGAAATCAATTTTAGAGGAGATAAGAATTTAGAAACTTTTGTTTAGTGCAGGTATTCCTTTTTTTCTTCCACTGGAGTAAAAGCCTACTGTATGTGTCTGAATCGGGTTTGAGGGAGGATTTTCAACTGTAAATATGAGCAGATTCATGTTTTTTGCTCCAATACTCAATCTGTGGTGGTACAGGCTGGGAAATTTCTCACTCCTGTCCAAATCTGCCTACTTTATGGGTGCCAAACACTGACTAGCAAAAGCACAATTTGCAGTCACTAAGTGGATTCTTCAGAGCAAATTGTGCCTGCTTGTTACAATCTCAACGACTCAGCTAAACTTAAATGTGAAAGTCTCGAGCCATATTTTTATTTGAGATTGCAGCTGAGCGATATTTTCAAATCTAAAAGCTCTAGCGTGCTGTGTAACTCTGTAGTTTAAGACCATAATGGTTGTGTTCTTAATTATGTAAACCATTCACACAAAGATGAATTATTCAAATGAAAAGTTGGTGGCCTGCTCAAAAACATTTCAAAATTGAGTTGACAATGGTTATTCATCTCAAAGCTTCAATCCAAACACACTTGCAGTGGGGAACGTCTTCTGATCTTCAAAAACAACAAGCGCTGACGGGCCCAGAGGGACTGTTCAGTGTCATTCAGTTCAGTATATTTTGAATTCCACTGTTGCTCGCTCAAGTTAATGTTTGAGTACGGCAGCTGAATGTGGAGTGTGATTAGACAGTCGACTAAATAGACAGCGAGTAGTCTGATTTATACACTGCAAGAAAGGCCAGTGAAAGAGATAATCAGGCAATCACATTCAAACTTTGGTGAATTAATTATTCAAACCCTGGTCACTGTAAGTTATCTCTGGGTTGTATTTAAGTGTAACATAAGCAAAGCTTTCTTAGAGCTCTGCAGATGTCCCGGACTGCGGGGATAATGCACGGAGAATTCATGAATGTGTGTTGCATCTCAAACACATGGGGAGTCCATGTCTTTGAAACGGTTCTCTACGCAGTTAGAGATACAGTGCCTTTATGTCAATCACTATTATTTAATTTTTTTCACACATTTTTCTGAGTGCTAATTACACAGTATTTACAGTGTAAACAAAACAAACACCTGTTACCTTAAAGTTATCTTATGAAGTTTATAGTGTGCAAACATGATTTTTCTTTCTTTTTTTTTTTTTTTTCATTAAAATATTTGTAGCATGAGGCTTTTTGTTGGTTCTAGTAGTGTTGTGTTAATGGATAACACTGATTTTATATGATTTGGTATAATGGGTAACATTTAATGTCATAGTTTCAAATCTTGTTCCCAAATATTTTGGAAAAAAAAACAAAACTTTTTTTCTTCATTTTTTTGTGCAGAGGGGCTTCTTGCCCGACACTTTGAAAGAGTTGGTTTTTCTGTGGTTTAGAAACTAAAATCACTGTATGGACTTTGGTATGAGTTGACCTACTGTATGTGTATCATATATCTTACCTGAAGACACTAAAATGGAGGAAAGTTGCAATATAAAGTTTATTTGAAATAAATCTGATCCATTAAAAAAGATGGATTGTGTATAACCAACATGAAATGAAACACACTGATCAGTGTTTTACCTTAAAGACTTAAGAATTATGTTTGTACAGACTAATGTCTGACTGAAGTAATTATCTTTTGTTTCTCTAGTAGACATATAGAGCCACATTAGACCTAAAGATAGCGTTTGCTTTGAAAAGTGTCTTGAAGTTGTGAAGCTGAGTGCCATATTGCTGGTGGAGCTTGGTTAATGGAAGTGGGTTGGAACAGAGGAGATAACACATGTTGCCCTTCTTGTGTAACCGTTTGCTGTGCATGAAATGGGTATATGTCTAAATGGAATTTGTACTTCCTTTGTATTTCACCTCTAATGTCCAGGTGATTTATTTTAAAATGGCATATAACATTTTGTAACTCATTGAGATTTTCTATTGTAAAGCAACTAATCCTTGAAATGCTATTTGCACTTTCATAGTCTATACTTGATACATTCCCTCTTTATATGAAAAATGTTTCATGTGTGATGCCAATAAACTATGTGTTGAGTTTTAAAGTGTTTTTATTGATCATTCAGATGCCTACAGTTTGAGCAAATATATTTTGGAGAGGAAAAAATCACAAAGCACTCACCTGGTTTTTGGAGTGGTAAGGCTCACAAACACTCTCCTTTAAAGGTACAGTGTGTAGAATTTAGTTGCATTCAGTGGTCCAGTCACTGCATTGTAATCTCCTCACATCACCCTCACCTTCCTAATGTAAAGGAGAAACAACACTTTAAGGACCCTGTTTAGAGTCAGTATTTAGTTTGTCTGTTCTGGACTACTGTATAAATAAGGTGTTTCAACATGGCGGCCTCCATGAAAGGGGACCCTCTCCCACTGTAGATATAAAAGGATATTTTTTAAGTAACAATCATAAAAAGATTCTTATTTTCAGGTGATTATACATGCATCAAAACATAGTTATGAATATTATATTCCATGTTTGCCTTATTCTGAAAATAGAGGCCCCAAATCTTACACACTGTACCTTTAAAATAGTTAATTTGGTTTTCCAAAATCATCTTCATAACAATAACAAAGTTGGTTAAAACCTTTTGTAAATGGAGCACAGATCACAGGATCCCTGAACTACTTTGATGTTATTATATTATTGTATTTTTTATTGCCATTTTAATATTAAAGCACACAAATTTTAAATTACAGGTAGAAATACTAGTACAGTTTTTAAAATCACAAATATCACAACCCTTGAAAACCCAATATTTTGTACACAACATAATAACAGCACATTATAACATTCATTTGGGAATATACAAACCTGGATCTTGGACACATCACAGTCATCTCTGCTTATTTAAAGCAACATTACGTAGAAATTCATATTTTTGTGATTTAGTACCCTCAGTTTCAGAGTGCAGTTCCACTGTTGGAAATATGGACAGCTGTATGTGTATTTGTTATGATTTTTTACTTGTGAATTCACCACTTGAAGTAGGTGCAACAAGACATAGCTGCCAGCTACTAATCCACCAGTAAGAACCCCAGCTTGGTATCTGTCTTTCAGCCTTGTAATTTCTCTTACTCTTTGGTCTCTGCCAAACTCACTCAGCTCCAGTTCTGGCATGACACTGGCTCTGCTCCCTTTCAGCACTCCCCCATGCCCCAGCCCTGAAAACCTCCTCTTCCCAGTGGTCCAAAACGTGATGATACAACAGTATGTCATCAAAATGATTTTTAAATCTGTTTTTTACGGTAAAAAAGTGACACAATGTTGCTTTAAATATGACAGCAGATGTCTGAAGGACTAAACAGTGTATTGTGAATATAGATAGATGGTGCACTAGACAGTTTCATATTGTGTGTCAGAGGAGTTTCATGTTTCTTGAGAGCCTGTCATGGAGGTTCAATGTTAGCGGCAGAGGTTGATGAGCTGCAGCAGGAGGAGGAACAGGGAGACAATGTCCAAATAGAGGTTGAGAGCAGCAAACACATACTCCTCAGGAGAGACTTCATACTTGGTGTGTTTCCCACCCAGGATAAGCTGGGTATCAAACACCAAATACTGCAGAGAGACAGAGAAAGCAATGAGATGCTTCAACATCTGAGGCAGCATGATGAAAGAGACAGTTACAAGAATCGGTCTGAAAGAAAACACGGGCAGTATTTCTTATCTTTGATAGAGGGGACTGTGCAGATAAACTGGCCATGTAAATAATCGTGTAGAGTTGTGGAGCTGAAAATAAGTTGTGACTTGCTGCTGACAGCCTGTTCAGCTCTGTGTGCTTTCGCAGTTTGTTCCACCAGCTGACGGGATGGGTCACAACATTTGCTGTTAATGCCAAAGGCACGCAGAGAGGTGGCTGTGAAAATGAAGCCTACTGCTGTTAAGCGGTGCATAATTGAAATTAAAGGGCACGAGGACATTAGAGTCTCTCTCTATACACTAACTACTGTGACAGACACTGGAGGAAGGCTGCTTGGCCCTGAGATCAGATCTTACATCACATACACTCACTTGACATTAAGCCTGCGTTAATGATGGTTTCTTTCATTTTAAAAGGTCATGGTCAGTCTGTTTTTCGATTCAACTTGTGTTGCAGAAAACCATATTCTGTCTGTTCAGTTTGACTGTACTTACTAAAGAAAACAGCAATGTTCCCAAGCAGGCGTACAGGATGTAAAGATACTGTTGAAAGAATCAGAGACATGAAATCAGCAGAGGCGTTCAGCAACACGATTGACTTTATACTGATTTGTATAAAATGTTTCTATATTAATACAATGATACAGCATGCTTCTTGTAGACAAAATAATTTAGCCTCATCTTTTAACTCAGCTGCTGAAAAAGTATGTAAATATGAGAGTAAAGGCTGATAATGGATACACACAATATACTTTAGGAAAGCAGTGTTTATTTTCTGTTCCAGTTCAGTTGTTGTTGTGTAACAGTTTATAATCAATAAGATGCGTATCTCTGTAAATTTCCTGCTTAAGGCTAAAACACTCAAAGCCGTCACAGTAAACAGCAGTGAACATTTAAATGCATCAGTCTGAGATCAGCAACTCCTGAGAGATTTGAGAGTGCACGCTCTCCTCTTAATAGTCTGCTCGGAGCACAGGTCAGTGCCAGAACATCCTGAGGATAAAAGCTATAAAGCTGTATGTACTGTCTGCACACCACCACAATTCATTTCGAACATGTTCACACTGCAAACATGGGGTGCTTTTAATCTACCTGCGATCGAAGGATTGCACAAAGTAATGCAAACGAAACGAGGGTCCAGGCAAACACCCACAGGCTTCCACTTGCTGCGGTGAAGTCCCACTGGTGCCAGAAACGGAAGAGAAAGAGAGAGAGAGAGAGACAGTGAATGTGACGAGCCTCTCAAACAGAAAACTGTAGATAGAACATCTCTCATTTACACTCATCATCGCCATAAAAGCCAGGGCGCTCAAGGTCGTCTGCATTGCAGCTGTGCTGTGAGGCGCTGCAGATTACTAAATGATGAAGACATATTGCAGTTCAACACACAAGAAAATCCTAACGATTCTAGATATAATGATGCTGGATAATTAATCAACAAGCTGCAACACAGGCGCGGAGGAGGGGAGGGGAGGTGGCCTTTTGGCCTGCATGCCCTTTTCAGATGGACAGGAAAAATATGACAGTTACTACCGGAGAATCATTAACACTGATCACTTGAGGAGCTATGAGTTCAACATGCAAGGCAGTCCGTACGACATTTAAATCACAGTGACAGAGACGAAAAAGCTCTGCGCACAGTGTGAACCGCAGAGCACGAGGAGCTGGAATCTACAGGATGAATGTAAAGTCATTAAAAAAAATAAACTAAGAGTGGTGTGGCCACTATTTCTATTTACGTCACAGCATACCCCTTGCTCTACAAGCAGTCTCTTTAAACCTTCTTTCAACAGATTAATGAGCAGAGAGCATTTAAGAAAAGATATATTCTCAGTGTAATCATTAGACACCTGCTTGCTAGTTTTATCCACTCTAAGCAGGAGAAATAAATGTCTGCAGCTCCTTCAGATGCAATAAGTGGTGAAATGTGTGAAATGCCAAACTGCATTTAGAGGCAATTAAGAAGGACTCTTAATGCAATTTGAATTTGGCCTACATCTATTTCACTTGTCTAATTTTTTGCCCCACTGACTGTATGATTACTTTTATTCTAAATATGAACCTTTTATTGAAGCAGTATTCCATACTAGCAATCAAGTGATTCTCAAAAGGTCTCCTCACTTGTGCACACAGACTCTTGTGAATCAAACGTAGCATCTTTTAAATGTCACTTACACAAGCATAAGATATTTTATATAAACCAGGTGACTTCACAGAGAAATATTAACACTGTTGAAGAACTTGTGCATGAAAGAAAATGGAAATTATCTTGGTGGGGGAACTACTTCAGTTGTTCAATTATTATTGTAATTTTTAGATTAGATTCTGCAAGTCAATTGGATTTTCTTTTTTCAAGCGTACGTGCATGCCACTGCACACAACACAACAGAAATTACCTTTTCAAAATTAAAATATATCTTGCTGGAAGAGCATCGTATTTCCCAGCATGTCCCCAAAAGGAACCTTTCTATGATTAATCTCAGAGTGTGTTTGCTTTATTAGACAGTTCATGTTGAAAGAAGACAGACAAAAGAGAGGGTGTATTTAGGAAATGACAAAAGGCTGCAGGCTATTTCTCAACTTAAGATTTATGGCATTATCAGCCAGCATGAGGACAGCCCAGAGGCTTAACTCTGTCCCACCACTGGACATAAGGAATTAACTTGATTGACAAATACACTGATCTCAGCGGTAATCATAGTTTTGCCTGCACAGCGAACTCATCAGACTTTTAAACCTCTGCATACAGCAAACACTGCATGAGAAAACCTGGCCAACAGTTCAGCTTAACACTTATCCTTTGACTGCACAGGAAACACAGTTCAGTATATGGACATTTACCACTGACTGCATAGCAAAGTCACTGCAGTTTATGAAATTTCACTTTCGGTTGCACTGGAAACGGAGTTCAGAGTGACAGATCATACCTTTGACTGCATAGCAAACAGAGTCAAGGAGAAGGACACGAGCGCTGTTGCCCCCACAGCCCACAGAACTGCGTCAGTAGAAAAGTACCTGCAGACAGAAATATCAAACAGATAGTCAGTGGGAAAGGCACCCCACGATACCATGTCTGACTAGTCAGCAGGCAGAGTGCAGACATGAATCAGTAGGGTTGTGTTCTAGCCTAAAAGGCAAACATTACTTTTCTTATAAGAAATGTGGTATTTTTACATTTAATAGTCCGTATTAAGTGTCTCTAGCTAGAGTGATGGCAGGGACCCCCCTCTGGACGTGCATTGCATAATGGATTGCCTGTGTTCATTTCATATCAGTGCAGCTTCAGTTATGGCAATGTCCTATAAGTATGATAATTTGAATGTATTATTGATAGTCAGGCTCCATCTGATGCCTTTTTTCTGCCACAAGCTGCTAAAAAAGAAATGTCTCACAGGTCGGCTTTGTTGCTATGTGCTGCTGATTCTTTCTCAGCCCACAGAAAAACATTTTTAATTTGGTAAACCAGCAACGATAACATGTCATCAGGTTTGATGGATTCATTGCTGGCCTCCAACATGCTATCGGATATGGCTCATATAGGGTTATTATTGTTTAAATGAGTCAGCATCAGTTGGGGATTCAACCTTGGAGAGAAATACTCACGCTGCCACAGAGCCAAGCATCAGACCCTCTGCAATAGTCTGAGAGAGAGAGAGAGCGAGAGAGAGAGAGAGAGAGAGAGAGAGAGAGAGAGAGAGAGAGAGAGAGAGAGAGAGAGAGAGATGGAAAGTAAATACATGGCAAAAAACTGTGAAATAGAGCAGGTGTGGTGGGGGTTTAATTTGATGCCTGGCTGGTACAGCTTCTACTCACAAACAGGCCCAGGGTGATGAAATTGAGAGGGACTCGACGACGGACGTTGTCGCAGCAAGACAGGACCAAGAGGAGCACCACAACCACTCCCCTAATTCACAGAGAACATAGAGTGTACCGTAAATAGCAAATAAACAGGCTATGAACAGAAAAAAAAGCACGGTGTTCGATATGTGAATTGTGCATTATTTATGCGCAGTTTAGCTGGAGGTTTCTTGGGATTCAGGTTGGTATGACAGCATGTGATTTATGTCCATAGATCTTCAAGAGAGAAAATTGCATTTAGGTAACTCACCACACACAGATTTGTATGTGGTCAAACTGGTTAAAAGATAGATAGATACTTTATTGTCCTTACAAGGACATTTGTTACCGCAGTCTGTACAGAGCCTCAAACATACATATGTAGATACAAAGATGCACAGAAACACCACAGCATAGCAACAGAATAGACATAAAAGAAGAAAATGTGACAGCCAAACTGAATGTTTTTGTTAGCTTACATCATGGAGTATGAAAACCAGTAGTTTTCCAATGTCCATATCCTGAGAGTGTCCCTGTTAATCGATAAGAAAAAGGAGAGGGGAGAGGGGAGTGTTTAATAGAGGTGCCATTTATTTGATAGAGGTAGTAGAATGATTTTATTAAATATTAACAGAGGACAGGGCATTGTGCACATGGGAGCTGAATACAATTTATGAAAAGAAATTACTATAGCAGTGCTCTACCACATCCATTATACAAAACATATAAAGGTTCAACTACTGCAAGCAAAAATATTATACGGCAGAAATGCACTTTATTCTCTACTAGCTTGTCTCACCTCACATATTTATGATGATTTGAGCAGTGCTGGGTTGCACGCTCAAAGCTTTGAGGGAGATCTATGGTACCTGTGCTCCTTTGTGATGTTGGGTGCTCTTACATGCTGATAGACTGCACTAAATGTGAATTGATAGCTGGGTGGCTGACATAGATTCGGCTCTTTTTGGAGAGAACTCCCTTGTGTAATGGTGCCTCACCAGTAAAGAAAAGCGCATATGATCCCGACAGTCACCAACAGCTGAATCATCAAGGTCAGGTAGACTTTCCTGATGAAACCTGTTCAGAAAGAAAAGAAGCGAGACAGAGGAAAGATAGGCAACAACAGCTATAACAATCTGAGTGAAGAAGAGAAGCAGGTGAAGCTGTTTATGCTGCTCAACCTTTCAAAATGGTTCGTTTTTCATCAAACCCACATTTTATTCTCTCACTTTAAATGATTCGTGTTGCGTGGGAGGTGAATAGCTGAGGCAGGGTACAGCAGAGATCAGGAAACAATTTTCAATTTGAAATCAATTTCAAGAAAACACTGCAGAGCAAATGAGGGAGTAAATATTGCTGATCCTTTTTCAGCTCTGACCATGCAAACAAAAAAACATATTAGCTTCTCTCGCTTTCTGTTTCTCCCTCTGCCCATTCATCGCTCCCTCTAGCCCTCACCTCTTCGTATGCCAGCGTCACTGAAGGGGCTATCCTCTGAGCCATCAGAGTAGTCAGGTGGAGTTTGACCATACTGCTGGTTTCCCCTAGCTGCTTCCATGTCCTCAGAATGGGCCATGTTATTATGCCAGTTGCCAGGAGGGGAGATCACTGCAATGTTCCCCTTCCCTACCCGGTTCATCTAAAGCAACAACGCAACAGGTAGTTCAAATAACACATCTAAAATATAAGCTAATAAAATAAAAGTCTGTTTTCTTTTTGAAGTGAATTGATGAAAGAAAATCAGCCATTTGTAATCAAAATTGTTTTAAGAATGTTTTATGCTGATCAAAGGCTGGTAGCATGTGAGTTTGGCTAATACCAATCGTTGGGACATAAAAAAATAACACCAAATAAAGCTCACCATGCCTTATTCACTATTATTCCCTGTGAGGTTAACAAAAAATATTATAATATTGCCACTAACCTCATAGCTCGTCCCTGTGTAAGCACTTTGTCCATATTGTTGAGGATTGTATGGAAGGGGTCGAGGTTCATAACCCCCATTTTCATTGCCATTAGTCTGATTCATACCAAAAGTTGGCAGATCTTTTCAGAAACTGAGGCACAAAACTGACAAGAGAAGATATATCAGAGTTACAGGTGAGTTAAGGTCACAGTTGAGACACAAAAGCATTCATTGAACAGCGTCAGCGCTTTCATCTGTGATATTAAACTGGCAAATTGGGTAACGTCAGTGTGGAACAAATAAATGGGTAATTACAAAATGATGCATCACACAAACAATGAAAGTCATCCATGACTAACATCCATAATTATGGCCTTAAGCCCCCATTTAATAGAGCTATATGTATGTTTAATGGTCAAATGGGTTGTGGTTAATTTATCTCTAAGGACATTTAGCTAGGCAGTCAGACAGACAGTGATTCTTTTTTTTATATATAGTGAAGACAAAGACATGAGAGTAACAAATTATCTCTAAGGCATTCATAATTTAATAATTATGTAATGATTAGCTACACAACAACCAGTTCCTTATTATATAAATGGTGGTAAAGTAATGACCACACTGACTGCAGATAACCCCATTTTCAAAGAAATGGATGAATACTAATTCACACATATCAGTAATTAGTATTGACTGTTGGACTCGTGGTCGTTATAATTCTTTTGCAATCACATTTTGACTTTTGGTTCCTCCTGTATTTGAGCTTCCAACTTCATTTTCAACTTCAACTTCAACTTCAACTTAACTCTCCAAACTAAAACCTGGGAACATATGTTTTAAAATCATTTCAAATATTTGAATGACATGAAGCGGACTTTGTTTCTGTTCGCTTACATAGCCAGAAAAGCCCGAACATCACTTACAAGTTGTGATGAATGAAGCACTTTCAAAAAGTACCCCCTTGTGTTTCTCAAGTCTTCAACAAGTGATCATCTGCTGTTTGACTAAAATCTGTTCACATTAATCAGTTAATTACTGTTCTAATTTATGAGAATGTGTCTTACCTCTGCTGTGACAGCCGGGAATCTGCCCTGCTTCTCTTCCTGTAGTGTTACTTCCCCTTTAGGGCAAAGTCTACCTGCTATCAGTCGGTTCCCACAGAGACAGGACTTTAGCTCCAGGGGGAGAGGATGTATCCCTCATTAGGCTCAATGGGATATTCAGATGAATTTCTTAAAATGTCATTAAACCGCCCAGGCTGGTACTTTGTCAGCTCAAATTGTATCTTTACCTTTTTCTTTTACCAGTCCTGATCCACACAGGCCTTCAGAACAAGTTAATACTTCTGCTTCACACACTTCAACAAAGTTAAATTCAATTTCCTGTAATGATATATCATTAACCTGCTATGTGTGATAAGCTGGTAACATTTTCATCCCGTATGAATCAAAAAGGTGAATGCAGCACAGTGACGCCCTGTGAAATCCAGTGAGTCACATGACCTTTTCCGTCTCACCTTGGTTACACATTGATAGTCACCTGCCTGTGGAAACCATCCAGTGAGGGTGAAAGAAGAATGAATGATGAGTGCCATCAAGCCAACCTACACAAAGGGATTATGGGTATTGAGTCACAGTGGCAAAGAATAGCTAAAGGCATACTGTATGCTGAAAATACATGATGTAGGTCAATACAGTCTTAGTGCTTCTCCATGGAGAATCACCACTCAAAGGGATCTAGTGAAGACTTCATCCATGAATGGGGAACTAGTCCAGAATGAATCCATTTTCTATAAAAAAAAAATCTCAAATAAATTGGAATTTCCACTTCCACTGAATATACTAAACATTAGGTATTTTAATGAGATATTTAAAGCGATTATGCCATGTAAAATTAGATATTTAACCTCCACAGTAGATGACATTCCAGTCTTGTTTTCATGGTATGGATGAACAACCGACAGACCTCCTTCCTCGTGTTCAAACACTCAGCAAATCTTCCTGGCTGCAGAAGACACTCAGTCAGCAGTTAAAGGTAAAGTTTCATGCCAAAAACTAAATTCCAAATTCACCGGATCAGTGAACATCACAGAAGAAAAAGAAGAAGAAGAATTTCCAATCCACGAGAGTTTTTAATCCAATCATTTCACAGCAGCATAGAGAAACTAATCACACTGTATATCAAGCAAACACTGGGGGGCACTAGTCTCCTGTGCTTCTTCTACTAATTGCAGTGATTTGGTTGTGACGCTATCTCGTCTGCCGCTGCCACCTCCCTACCCCAACCAGCAACACCAAATCCTCCAGGGAGCTCTCTTAAACTGCTGGATCAAATCCTTCATTTCTCTCATCTACATGTAACATGTGATGTTTTTGTTTGCCGCTAAAACAAAAGGAAATATTGTTTTTTCTCCCTGTTCAGACAGTAATAAATAATCGTTTAAAAGTGAGGAACAAAATATATTCTTGCCACATGGTAGCATGAGCATTATATTTGGGGGGTCAGACAGCTTTTGTGTGAAAAATACACATTCTCACTCTGTTCTCTGCCGGTTGGTGTGTCAGTCAATACGGGCTGGATTTACACTGCCTGCTCAAATCTGATGAGCTTGCTCTCACCTATTCATGAGATCTCAGTTGGATATGAATGGACGGCACAACAAACAGAGTCACATTTGAGCAGGCAGTGGAAATCCAGCCTGTGTTGACACACCAATCAGTGTGGAGCCCAGTGTGAGGCCGCATTTAACACAGATCTGATTGTCTCGGCACTGTCCAAACAGCCGCAACACATGAGGCTGAAGCCACATGGAGCAGAATGTGTGCAGAGCACAGAGCTGTGTCCAGACCATGATACACAGGCTAGATGGAGGAATGGAAAAAAGACAGGAAGGAAGGAAAGAAAGACAGACGTGAAGATAGAAAGGATGGAAGAAAGAG
Organism: Sciaenops ocellatus; assembly: GCA_033000465.1. Lineage (NCBI taxonomy): Eukaryota > Metazoa > Chordata > Actinopteri > Sciaenidae > Sciaenops > Sciaenops ocellatus. Next base: position 11,235,951 of record CP136885.1, on the reverse strand, counting down.
AAAAAGGACAGAGAAAAGGAATGATGGAGAGAAGAAAGGAAGGAAGCATGGAAAGGAGGCTAGAAAGAGGAAGGCTGGATGAAAGGAAGAGAGGAAAGACAGAGGAAGGAAAAGGAAGACAGAAGGATGGACAGATGTGAAGAAAAGAAGGATTAAGAAAGAGAGGAAGGAAAGGAGGAAAGACAGGTGGATGAAAAAAAGGATGAAAGGAAGGAAGGGCATATGTGAACAAAGGAACAATGGAAGCCAGAGTAAGTAAGAAGGACAAGAGATAGACTGACCATCAGACAGACAGACAGACAGGATAAAGACAGAGAGACAGACAGACAGGATACATAAAGACAGAGAGACAGATAGACAGACAGACAAGATAAAGACAGACAGACAGACAGGATATATAAAGAAAGACAGACAGACAGACTCTTGACTTATCTGTCTCGATGTAGACAGACGGTGACAGCTCTGTTTTGTCAGACTGATGCGATGCTCTTTGGGGCTTTTGGGACAGAGGATCACAGAGGGGAGTGTTCTGGTGTCACTGGAGAAGCAGAGATGTAGCCATCATGCGAGTCTCTCTTTCCACTGTATGCAGTTGTGAATTACTGCTTCCCGGCCGTTCTGGCCACAGAAGGATTTATTCAGAGAATTGAAATTGTGGCTTGTGTGGGGCCTCAGTGAGCCCCAGTGCAGGTCTGGAATTCTGTGTCACTAGATGCCTCTTCATTTCTAATTTACGACCCTCCTGAAGCTGCTAATGTAGAATTTCAGCAGGATGTATGGCTGACGGGAGAGTTCTGGCTCTCACTACACTATGGGACTGCATGTGTTACTGTAAATAATGAGACAGACTGCACTGTCCTCTGTTTAATAATATCAGCTAGTCCAGCTGTGTCAAGTAAGGAATATAATTTCAGTAAATTAACATTTAAAAATGTAATGAAAAACTTAAAATTAACAATCCTGACACAACATTTTGACTTACTGTGAAGGCCAAATTGGCATTGCATTGGTTTCAGAATGACTTGCATTATCTCGTTTAGCAAATGAGTGCAACACAAAAGGCACAGCTGCACTCAGTCTAACTCAATGGACATAATTAAGTGAATAAATGACTGTTATCCATAGCTGATTTAATATATTACACTACCGTAGCAGAAAGCACAAAAATGTAGATGAATTTATCCTTATTAGTCAGAGTTTACATTAGCTGTGTCTACAGTGAGCACTCCATTACTAAATTATAAATAATCTCCAAGAAACTTCTGTCTAAATATGTTCAACGAGGAGCTTAATTGATCGAGTATCATTAACTGTGCTGCAGACATACCTGAACTGCATTCACTGAAATAGTCCAGGATAATATAGTTATTTTCATCTGGGGCTCTGTCACAATTTGTCCTCAAAATAATTATATTAAAGGTAAATTAATAAGTCTACTCTGACTTCACTTTGGATCTGTGAAATAAGTAAACTCACAGATCTAGTTTTACATAATGCTATTACAGTGGGATGCTTAATACAGCACATGTAACAAAATACAGAGGTTAGAAGTGTGGTGACTCCTTTAAAATCAACCATAGCAACATACAACGTTACTTTCATAAGTCCGATTCTCTGAGTAGCATGACTGAGCTGTCAGAAGCCAAGCTCATTTTTACTGAATCTCATGACTAATTGGCTAAACTGTCCTCAGATCTAAGCAGACACTCCCATCACAACCAGGTGCTAGTTGTTGAAGGGCTCTGGTCTGACTTTTTTTTTTTTTTACCATGTTTTTGGTGTTACTTGTGTTACTGTTGTTGGCTTGTCTCCAAACAGGGGAGCATTGTGGTTTCTCTACTGGCTGTGCTTCAGCTACATTTAGCAAAGTAATGACACCAGAAGCCTGCATACACAGAGTCAGAACAAACTAGCTCGACAATTATCACTCCAGATAATTTATTTCTTTTCTTCAGTACGCTAGCTAATGCAAAGCTACATCTCATAATGAAGAAAAAAAAAATCTGGTGCTTGCTGATGTGAATTTCAAATAGTGAGACATCAAAACAAGAAAAATAACTTTTGAAGTTTGAAGTAGATATTCCTCTTATATTTAATTATTGTATAATGTGTCTGTGCAGTTGTTAAATCAATTTTAACCTATTCTAGGACAGGAAAAGACAACAATGCACACACACAATACAATATGCAGCAAATATATATTATCTGCTGGCTTTTCCTTTCTTCTTTTCTCTCTAACCTGCCTGTTACGCATTTTCATACTCCATCAAATTAACTTTTTATTTAGCTTGAAATAAAGCTGTCACGCCATTGTGCTACTTTTACCAACAAATCTGGAGTATATAACAACATCAGCACTGATAATGAGAGCCATTATTGCATTATTCACCCACAGTTGCCAGCTTAGAGAAAATAGCACACGTAGTTTTTCCATGTTTCAACAATACTCAGACAGCTGAGTCACCAAATTTTATTCAAGTTGTTTCAAGTTAATTTAGTTGAACTGCTGACCAAGGCCCAAAACTGTGTGACACATTCCAACGCATTGCCGACATACAGACTCTAATTAGTCTCCTATTATTTGAACTTGATCTGTCTGATAAATCTGTAAATGCTTTGAGATCTTGTTTCCAGTGATGAAACGGTTTAGTTAAAATTAGGGAGAGCAACTTCTAAATGAACTGAATTTATATAAGACATCCTGTTTTGTTAATAATTTTGACTGCGCTGACTCAATTTAAAAATCATCTGATTTTATTACCCCGTTATGTATTCCTCTGTCCAAACATGAACAGCCTGCAAGAGCTAAGCCAGTTAATTAGAGTCTGCATACTTCTGATGTTACCAACCCAGATGGATCTGAGTACAGTCTGACTACTCACTTTTCCGACGATGTTGAGGATGCTGGGTTTGGGATGCTGGAGATGATTCAGAGTGGAGTGGAGTGTCACGATGCCACGAAAGGATTGAGGGAAAGTTTCTTCAAAGCCTTGGTAGTGTTTGACAGGCTGAGTACATGCTGCCAGGTCAAATATAGGCTAGAGCTCTATAAAATCCCTCAGGGTCAAAAGCAAGCATCATCATGGAAAAGTCTCCTTCTTATGCATCCCCACTGCAGAAATATCTAATAAATGCTGTGATTCTGTAGGATTGAACTCTTTAATTAACTTGGAAAATATTATAGTTGTTCATTGTAGAAAAGAACATGGATTTTGCAGAAATGACAGAAAAATACATGCTGGATATATTATTGATGTTTTCACATATGGACTGCAGCAATGGTGTTTTCATACATGCACAAATCCCTCATAAACAGGCAATGCTTGTACTGTTAATGGTTATTTGATTATATGTATAATATAAAAATATATAAAAAACATCTACCTGTATGAATGGATATATCAATGTAACGATACAATGTGGTGGATGCCTGAGATCCCCTCAGACATGGCAGATGATCAAGCCGATAGGAGTGAAGCAATTTTAAGCTAGTGTAAAGAAAATGAAGCCATTGTGAAAGACAGTCGGCGGTCCAAGGACAGATGGATGTCTCATCTGTGAACAGGCCATGCAACCATTTGCTGTCAGATGCTCCCCGTCAAAAACTGGGCAGAGAAGATTTGAGTTTGGGTCTGTTCTTCCCTGACAGAATGTATTCAAACAGAGAAAATGGAATTCACATAAGCCATGACAACCACAGAACAATAACTGACAGTGGCATTTCACTGCTGGTGTGTCTCTGAGAAGAAGAACCACTGCTTCCACCATCCTGTGGTCAAATGTCAGTCTGTTCCCTTATGACGCAGCCTGCTTAGCTAATAATGTCATGAATAGATGTTTGAGCTTTGACTATGATTAGCTGAGGACTATTTCAATATAGATTACTTTTTATTTGCTCAATTAGCCAGAACTGTAAGAGTCAGACATATAAAAGGATATTACATTTTAATCACACATAATTATCTGCAGAAATTATATACATATTTAACTTATTTCATGGTTAAATAAATCATATAATTATACACTGTATTTTGCCTCACACTCTACATGCAGGAATGCAGGGAAAGATCCAGGACTTTGGTTTGTATTCAAACAACACTTCCACACTTGGTCGCTGGTAAACTCAGGACTGCTTCACTCTGTTTGAGCTTTTGTTTTCTTCTGAACAGAGCGATGATGCCAAACCTTGGAGCATTTGATTCTAAGCTCCCGAAAAAAAAAAATCTATTTTCTCTATCTGCTTCTTTTTTATAAGATCACAGTATTTGCTGTTAGTTTTGTTTATTTTACATGAGACATTTTTGTATTTGCCTTTTCATCACTGGTTTTACAATGTGGGGTTCTTTGCTCATATTGCCAGATCACTGGTAATCAAATGTGATCAAATCACACCCAGTCTTTGCATATTAAACTACAATACCTGCTGGATTCGGATGTGTTAATAAGGATATGTTTTTCTGAACTTGATGATTGCTGCTTATTTAGTCATGAATATTTTATGTTACAGAGAAGATTTGAAACCAAGTTTTTGGTGGCTTTAACCCTGTTCAAAGAGTTACATAACTACATATATATTTGTCCAATTTAAAAATGCATGCATTAAATCATATGAAATGTGATTGTTCAGTGTTGGAAAAACCCTTTAAACACATGAAGATTCATGTGTTTACCGTGCATGCAGCAGACTCCTCTACATTTCTTGTCAAACAGCTCTGGCCGGTGAGCATTTCTTTGGTTGGATTGGAGGGCAGCAACAAGAAAGGGAGGGCAGGAGGGATGAATAAACTGATGACAAAGGAGAACACAGGTCTACAGCAGAGCAGAGAATGAAGGTTTGCACAGCTACAGAGCAACTTTTAAATATCTTTTTGTACCAACAGCAATGTGCCAACTGTGAGGTAACAAAAGCGGAGCACCTGCAGTGTCCAAGTGAAAATTATCGTTTGAATTTCTGCACTTAGAGCTATTATGCTTTTCTTTTCCATGGCGACGGAGAATAAAACATAAATGACCAGTCTACTGTACATAGCACCTCTTATTGGTTACGGCATGAGCAGCCACCAATCCACATATTCAAAACAACACATTCTTGTTTGCATCTGTAAAATGTACGGTCATTATGTTTTTTTACAGCATTCTTTTTAAATTTGCAAAGTATTTTGGAAAAAACGTTACATCTGTATATCTGTGTTGTCACATTTCACACTATATATTTAATATACTGCGGTAAATCCTATCTTTTTTAAACATACTGCATTATGCAACACTTTCTTTATCTCAACTCATGTTTTGCAGTTATTTTGCACACGCTACACATTTGGGAATATTCCACTAGGAGAACGTGGCTCTGTGTGCTGTGTTCATTTTCCTCCAGCAGAAAGGGACTTTTTAAAAGTTGTACCATATTAGAATCTAGCAGCAGAAAGAAGTGATGGCACAAATCTATGGAATGACCCCTCACTGTTGGAACTTTGGTGGCCAGATGCCAAATTCTTAGAAACAGGGAATAGACATAACACGGCTAAAGAACCAGAAAGTTTGAAGAAGAAGACAAAAGTACAAACAGAACTCTAACATCCTTGTGTAGGATCTGAAGGACTGCCATAAGTCAATAGATGGCACTCTCATTTAAATTAGATTGAGAGGAGAGTAACACATGTCCTTACAATGTTGCTCTTGTCCAAAGAGACAGATCAACTAAATTTAGCAAAGATCCAAACAGAAGTGGCAGCAGACTGTGGGGACAGTTTGGGTCATCCATCATACATCTGACATCTGAAAAGAATGTCGCCTCTTCCAGACTGTCCAGTTCATGCAATATGTTGCACACAAGCACCATAATACACAGCAATTATGTACAGTAAACACATAAAATAAAGAATGTTGTTACTGCATGACTGACTTGGGTTTATCACAATCTGCCATATTATCCACAAAAACTGCAAACTCTTGAATCCCAAAATGCAGCTGTGCCTTTGTGTGTGTGTGTATGTGTGTGTGTGTTTTCGCAATTGACCTGGTCTGAGCAGGAGCGCGTCCAAAACACACTCATCCAGCGATCCTTGACTCCAAAATATCACATCACCCTTTAATGGCTACTCACACACCACATCTAATGCCTCTTTTCACACTGAGGCATAGTTAGTCACCAAAACACTGAACTGAGCTAAAGAAAGAGAAAAAACAATCTAAATACTAAATGCGTAAATAAATAAATCCCCGCTTAGACCTGACACCTAGTTGACACAAATCCTCGCCATGCACTGCCACGAGTTCTCTCTCTCTGCTGTTTAATGGACAACTTAAGCCGTCCTCTTTCAGAAGTCGCTGCAGGCAGCACCATGACACATTAACATCAGCAGAACACCATGTGATTATTCCTTGCAGGACAAATGTACTCAATCATATGCTTAGATAGCATCATATATGGCACACTTTCCCATCCCCTTCAGTTTTATGCTGAAATGAGTTCCACTTCCTGCAGAGCATGCATGATATCAAATCCAAAATGTCAACATCCTATGATTTATAACGCAGTCCTTTACTGGGAGGCTGTATATCATGCACAAACATTTCATTGACAAGATGAAATGTTACATACTAATTCACCGCTCATAACTGCAGCTTTCCCCTCACAACGTGTCTCTAAAAATGTTGCAGTATAAATAGTCTGAACGGTGCGCAGGGGCACCATCTTTTTTCAAAGTGTGCCCTCATGTGTCAGGGACTTTTATGCAGGTGGAATCTAAAGAGCATATTATCTGATATTCAAAGAGGGCATACATTTGGTGTGCTATTATTTGTTGTTTTCATTCATGAGACAGGGAAGCACAGAGTGAATCACTAGTTCAGTCAATCAGATGGGAATGGTTAAATAAATCTTTTTTAGTACCTTTGCTGTGATGTGCTTGGTTTCTAAGATGAGAGCATTTTAAAAATGCTTCCTGGTGTATTATTTACACAGACTTTCAATATTACTGTTAAACTAAAGTCAGTAAGATGTTTGTGGTTTGTGGTTATTACTGTATTAACAAAATCTAAGTCCAAAAAAACAAAGGAAGAGCAGGAATACTATTCAGTAGTTCTGGCCCTCTGAATAAAATATTACACGTGCTATTTCAATTATGAAGCCCAATTACTCACTCGCAAGCCGGAGTGATCAAAAGCAGCCTCTTCTCTTCTGTTGGGGGCATTCTTTTCTCTGGATTTTCCTGAGGGGAATTTTCAGGGAGCGGAGGAGTTTTTTTTATGACTGCTGTGATTGAGGCTTTGAGAGCTGATGAAATTACAATAATACGCTGTGTGTTTTTAAAACTGTGCTCATGTTCTTCGGAAGGCTCATCCTCCATACAGCGGAGTAAATTACCAGCTTCAATTTGATGTCTTAAGGATTTGCCTTGTGGGAGAAGTGATTTTCCGTGCTAAGGAATGTCTTATGTGACAAATGTGACTGGCTGGTCAAAAGCATTTTTTTCCGAGAAAGAAATTTCTCCAAGAATCTGTTGGTGCAGCAGCTTATTTTACTTCAAGCTGTATCCGCTTTCTTTCGGCGCGTGTCACAAAGCATTAGAAGCTAATTTAGTATATTTCCACAATTAATTGCTGAAGACAGGGGGGCTATTAAGCTGGACTCCCTTTGAGCAATTAGATCAAAGTTGTCATGTGTCAGGAAGGGCTTTAGTGTTCACACTGGGTTTGTACAGTATATCAAGGTCATACGGATGTGGCTCAAGGCTGGCTTTTGTAATTAACCTGCCAGATATTCTCTGATCTGCACATCCAGGAAAGTGTGGTGGTTTGACACATTGTTAGCATGTTTATCATCTAATGAATCATTTAGCCTAGATCTGTCGACCTCTCCATGTTTTGACATTATTAATAGTTTATGTGTAACATCAATATTTACTCATAAATAAATTGATTTGTGAATACCCTTATAAAGTATATTCATATTAACTGTACATTAATTTCGGCTTCAGATTCTCATATTCTGCATATGGCAAGTGTCAATGATGATGTTCAGATGCAATGGCTGATATAAAAATATGTTTAATTTAATTTACAACATTTGTCTAAGTTTATTTATCTTCATGTAGTACGAAGTAGAAGACACTGAACGCGAAAGAGAAGAGTAAACAAGACAACTTATTAGCTTCTGTGTGAGTGAGTGAGACAGAAACGGTTCAAAGATGTTCAAATATAATTCTACTAGACTTGATAGTTATTCATATCTGTACGCTAACTATGAAACTACAGCCAGAAGGCGATTAGCTTAGCTTAGCATAAAGACTGGAAACAGGCGGAAACATCTAGCCTGGTTCGGTCCAAAGGTAACAAAGGTAATAAACTAACAAGTATACTTCTTGGCTGGCTACAGTGACTCTCATTGTGTCTTTGCTGGTTGCCAAGCAACCCCACAGTGACAAGACATAGATATGAGACTATTATCTTCTCATCTAACTCTCAGCAAGAAAGTGTACAAGCATATTTTTCAAAATGTCAAACTAATCCTTTAAGGCTCTTTTGGGAAAGGTTAGGAGCTATATGCATCTAAAAATGTACATTATTCTAATTAAATGTATGATGTCTCTGTAATGGGGAACATCATGTTACATGAATGAATCTTGCTCATGATTGATGATGAGAACAGCCTGATAATTAAATGTTTTATAGGAATCAGCAAAATCCAAATCTTAAACACACTCACGCACTTCTGTCCTCTTGGCTGCTTTCATGATAGGTAGTGGTGATAGTGATCATTGACCTCAGTTTAACATCCTTCAATTCATATCAGGCAGAGACTTTCTCCGTCTACTGTGGGCTGTTTCCCAATGCCCATGTGATTTAACTGTGGGTTAAAAATTTATTTAGCTGAAATGGTTATAGAGGAAATTCCATTATTCATCCACTTTAAGATTAAAAAGGGTATATTAAACCATATAACTCTTCTAGGTCCTGCTCTTAGAAACCGTTGCACAGAATATTAAATCCTGGTCTATTTTCCGAGACATAACCTTTACATGTATTTCATTGTTATGAGCGGTGAAAATGCTGCTACTTAGTGCACAAATCTACCAGATCAAAATTGTTTAAGCTCTGATTTTTTTTTTTAGTCAAAACCGTGTAGATGAAAGTGTCAACTGATGTTACCTCGACATTTTTCCTTTCTCAGCAGCTTCCCATGTGTATCAAGAACAGTCCACTACCCTGAGGACATCTGGCCAATGAGAGCAGAGTGGCTGAAAATGGCTCATTAGTGAAAGACTGAAATATGCAGCGAGAGAAAGGCTAGTTAGTCAACTGACAATCCAGCACATTAGAGCCAAAGATCCATGGAAGCACGCACAACTCATTATGCTTTGACACGGACGAGGAGAGAAAACCAACAACTTCTCCAACGTCTGCTTCTCTCAGTAAACACATAGTGTAATACAGGATAAAGAGTGAAAAGTGTTAGAGGAATCTATCAACAGTGCTCATTGAGATCAATAAGAGTTCCTATTGTTTTATGCTAGCGAGAACTAGTATATCCAAAAGCACAAGTGCTTCCATCTATCGTGCGAAGTGTCAATATTGCTGGCTGTGGATGTTGTGGGGTGTGATTTCACAGCACACATTCAACCCTTTGATGAAAGTGGAGGAACGCCACAGGGTATCTGAACATCAGAGGCAGCCAGGAACATCCCTTCATTGTACCCGAGCATCCACCTCTGCAAACTGATTTTCTACAGCAGGCACATGCCCACGCCACAAGACCACAAGTGCCTCCCTGAACAGGACAGTGAAATCAGCTTACTGCTTTAACCTGCTCAGTCACCAGATCTCAAATTGAGCATTTGTTGGATGACATGCTACAAACTGCAGCAGGATCACGCCGCTAAACACCAAAGAGGTTCCTCGAGGGATTCTCCGACACAGAAACCAGAGCTCCAATGAAGCTATATGCTGTCCTGAGAGCAAACAGGAGGTCAAAGTCAGTGTTTAGTTGGTGTTACTATAAATGTACTACACCAAACATACACACTGAACCTATTTGACGTCTCAGGCCTAGCACAAGTTTATATTACATCATCTCCCTTTGGGAAAAATCTGCTTCATGAAGCTTCAGAGTAACTTCAATGGAAAAATCCTTCTGGCAAATATTTCTAATCCATACATAAATCCCAGGCTTAGACTTTAAAGTATATGCTTAACTTGAATCGAGAATCAAATCGGTTTCTGCCAGTCAAAAGCATGTCATTTGATTTTTATTGGCCATCTTTCTACTTTCTTCATTGAGTGTGATCTTCGCCTCTCTCACTTACATTTTCTTTTCTTTGATTGCCACAATTGGGTTCATCTTAACTGAATCACGTCCTGACAAAATAACACCTGCTCATGTTGCCAAGTCTGTCAGGTATCCACTTTGATTCAGTCCGTCATAAAGTGATGCTTGGATAACAATGATTTTCTTTGTTACTCTACCTTGTTCTGATTTGTTTGATTCGTCTGAACATTAAACTTTTTTTTTCTTTCTTTAAAGGTACAGTGTGTAGAATTTAGTTGCATTTAGTGGTCCAATCACTGCATTGTAATCTCCTCACATCACCCTCACCTTCCTAATGTAAAGGAGAAACAACACTTTAAGGACCCTGTTTAGAGTCAGTATTTAGTTTGTCTGTTCTGGACTACTGTATAAATAAGGTGTTTCAACATGGCGGCCTCCATGAAAGGGGACCCTCTCCCACTGTAGATATAAAAGGATATTTTTTAAGTAACAAACATAAAAAGATTCTTATTTTCAGGTGATTATACATGCATCCAAACATAGTTATGAATATTATATTCCATGTTTGCCTTATTCTGAAAATAGAGGCCCCAAATCTTGGTACACACTGTACCTTTAAGATATTTTTTGTTTTTTTTCAAACTTTATTTTTGACAGAGACAGCTGAAGAGAGACAGGATTGTCATGACATGCAGCAAAGGGCTGCAGTTTGGATTCGAACCCATGGTCCGATGCAGCAAGGCCTCGTACATGGGGCGGGTGCTCTACCAACTGAGCTAATCGACACCCCCTGAGCATTAAACTTTTAAGATAACTTCAACAAACTTTTTGTAGACAGCTCAGCTCTCTGACACCGTGTCCTGATGAATCCTGTTCTTTGTGCAAAAAACATTCGCTCAAATGCTTCAGATTATAATGGTAAAAAATTGTCTTGTTTTCCTAGTACTTACTGTACTGAATAAATGGTCAATCATGAAAATTGCAATGAACATTTGAAAAAAAAGAGAAAATGGAAAAAAATACAATAGTAATTCATCTTACATGCAAAGTAAAAAGTACATCCAAATGTCATTTCAGCTATTTGTAAGCGCTGATAGTGACAGAGAGAGGCAGGCTAAATGAGACTCCAGCAGATCACACTCGAGATGAGCTCAGAGTAGCTAATGCTGCAGTTTGACTGCTTGCTCACAAATGTGCAGCGATGTGGATGATGGGATTTCAAATTATAGAACCATTTCACACCTTTTTTTTTTTTTTTTCCTTTAAGTGTTTTAAAGTTGGACTAAGGAGACTAAATTTCTGCTCACACCAGTTAACAAGACCACAATGCAGAGGCAGTCTTTAAAGATCTACAGTGTCTCTTGTACAGAGATAATATCAGTGCTAATCTTATTTTGGCTAAACCGAGCAGTGGTCAGCAAGTGGAAAACTCATTAAAAGTCTGTAAAGGTACGACAGAAAGCAGTAGCAGACTGAAGGATAAAGCAAACACTACAGCAGAGTGCAGAGAGAATGGAGACTAAACCAAGCCATGACATCTCTATTAATAAAACAGAATAGGAACATTGAAGTTCATTATTTTATATTTTATATATAAATTAAGGATTTATACATTGCTGATAAAGAAAAAATACAAAACATTTTTTTGATCTTACATGACATTTACATGTGAAATTTTACACAACATATTCAATAACTTACAAATGCTTTATTTGCATAAAAAATATATCTCTTTACAAAAGTTTTGTAATATGTACATATTCATTTACACAGTTTTTTTTTTGAATGGGATAACAATTGTGTGGTACATTTAAAAGCATTCTACTCTAGTCTGATGTGAGACCGACTTGCCTTATAGTGTTTTTACCAGATGCATTTCTTTTCTCTTCCGTAAGAAATATGAATTCGCAAAATATAATACATATCGATAACACAAGACATCTCGCCAAAGAATGCCATCAAGTATCAAAACTGTATAAATGTACAAAATGTAACAGCAATGACAGGAATCAACATAGTGGTACAAAGTACTATAGCAGCAATTGCTATACTGGATCACTTTTTGCCAACATGCACAGGTATGAAACTATGAGCTGCTTTTCAAACACACCTCCTCTTAGATAAACCATCAGAACTGACATCACTCAGCTAAACCGTTGCGAACTGTGCAGATACATTACACTGATGTACAGTTTCACGAATGCAATAAATGTTATGTCCTTAAAAACATATGCCCATACAGTATTCAAGGCACTGCAATGATGTAGAAATGCGATGTCAGATTTATTTTTTGTTTTTAAAACATGGATGGACTTGGATGATAGTACAATACTAATGGTGGCTCATGTTTAAGTGTGCAAATTTTTTCATGTATACTGTACATTTGTTGGCAGAAGCTGATGGTTCAATAAGACAATGAAATAACCATTTGTATCAGTGGGTGTCAATAAAATAGGCCATGGCTGTGTATTTATCAAGTCTCTCAGAGTAGGAGTATGGATCAGGTTACTTACTGACTAAGGCACAGTTTCCCAAAAGAATTATAGACTAACAAACACTGTTCAGTTCATGAAAAAACAGAGATAATGTGGAAGTTGCACTTCTCTCTTCTCTCTCTCTTGGAATTACTCGAAAGTAAGGCATGTCAAAATTCTTAGTGACATAAAACAAGACAACAAGCTTCAACTAACCTCAGACTGCACGCTGACATATCTTTGCACTTTGATTTACTGACATCCAGGCTTAAATAGACTTCTGGGAAACCTGGCCAGCTGTAGGTGCTGTACACTGTAGGTATTCTCAACTTCATCTTTCGATAAAACCTGAACATTTAAGCAAGTAACTCCTACTTTGAGATTCTTGGTATACACAGACTCAGGGCTGGGGTTATCTGGGACACAAACAGAGTCAGAGCTGGTAAATCAAGATAAAAAAAATATCTAAAAATAAATCAGTTTTCAGAAGAGTTTCAATAACTTAACAGGTTAAATAGATAGATGATTTGAGTACAGCCCAAATTGATATACTGGAAGGTAGAGTATGCCTTCACTAGACTCAATTTAAACTCTCATACTTAAAGAACATTTCTGTCATAAATTCATCGCACACAACTTGATAATAAACTCTAATGTTGACTACATCTCTTGTGAAGAAAATGCACTCTATTGTTGTCAGAGAACCTGCAGTGTAACAATAAAAGCCCTAGCATTCCCACTGGCACTCGAAAAATTGTACTGCACTTCAGTAATTAAATCCCTGGCCATATATTTCATCAGTAGGAGGTACCATCCAATTAAGAGGTATAATTGACCATATAACTTTGAAAAGACTACCGCACCAATACAATTCAAAGAGAGGCAGTTTCTTTTCTACTTCCTCATCTCCTCTCCCACACCCCACTGCTTGGAAAATAGACTCTAAAGATTACATTGATCAACTCACAGTCAAGAGGCTTTGCACCTCCGTAAGAGAAACTAACTCTAATCAGGATCATCGTGAGACAAAAACAAAAAGGGTCAGATCTGGGCTGTTTTCTCAAAAAGAAAAAGTTAAAATTTTTCATTTGGCATTGTGAAGTAACCCCTCTATATTTATACTGCAGAGCATAAAATACTCTATTTTATCTATATGCCAGAGGCTCTTTTATTCATAAAGCCAACACTCACGGAGTGTAAAGAACACTTCTCTTCACCGAACTATGGGAAGATCTGGAGAAGTGCGGGACTTCCCCTTCCTCACTTGTTAATCATGATCGTTTGCAACAGCCCTAAGTGTTGCTGAAAGTGTGCTTTATGTTTCTGAGCAATTCTGTGTCTTTGTTGTATGTCATCAGAAACAGGAAAAAATATAAATGTCTATATATATATATATTGATGTTAAGCAAACACAGAGAAGTTGTGTTCTTCCTCTTTGTGTTTCTCCTTCTGTCTTTCTCTCATACTGTAGACATCAAACCATGGTGCAGATGGTGTTGAGATTGGGGTCGAAGCGGACGACTTTCCCCTCAGCAGCTTTTGTGTTTGTATTGTACATGGGATTCTCAAAAGTGGCCTGTCCATTGTTGTTCTCGTGGACAGAACATCCTGTGTACTGCGCTTTATCTGTTTTCCTGGGGAAAAGAAAAGAATGAGGTTGCATATTATTTGAGAGACAGTATCCCAATTATCTCCTCTCCTTCCAATCCAATAAACATACTTCCATTATGTTGGTGGGGACAGCTGCAGAAGGCAAATGAGGCTGAATGGTAATTATTGTTGAAAAGATCAGTCTGAGAAGCTCCATGCCAGTCCATTGGTAACTAACATAATGAGTGCAAAATTTGCATGTCACAGGCTCTCTACGTATGTACTGTTCTGAGAGGTATCCGTTTAAATTTAGACAAAATCCACTCGCCTACACACAGCACTTCTTTCAGCATATACATACAGACATATGCTACATATTGTATTGAAGTGACGCTCATTAAAAATGCTGTATACTGATGTGTAATGTGGTTTGGATGGTAACATGTTGACTAATATTGCAATGTGCTTTGAAGCCTCTCACAAGTAAGCTGCTGTATCCAGTGAAGAACCTTTTTGCAGTAATGCAGGCTGTGGAAGTGGGCCACAGTGTACTATCTACCTTATTTTGATGTGCAGTTTCTGTAACTGTACAAACATCCATATAAATCTAGGTTTCCGAAACTTTTTCAACTGTAGATCTGTGTTAGATAACTTTAAGACGCAACATGGGGGACACACTCATGAAATTGTACCACTTTCTCTCTCAAGTGGGAACCAAACAGATATAGACTACAGTAGCGACTAGATTTGGCTTCTATGTAAGATACCAGGATTCACTACATACCGCTGTTTGTAGAGATAAAAACCAAGGCCTGCAAAGATGAGGGCAAAGAAAGGCACAAGGATAGCGACAGCAACAGAACTGCTGTTGGTGGAGCCGTTGGATTCGGGTTCAGTGAGTGTAATATTCTCTCTTACACTCAAACCTGGAAGAAAAAAACATTATATTTAGCAAAAGAATGTTGAAAATAGCCAATGTATGAAGAACATTTAAAATAATCATATTAACAAAATGGCACAAACACTGAAAGATACGTATCATCTGCTGGTGACGACGACAATGATGATGATGGCGATGATAATGAAGAGGAAGATGATCACAATGATGACAAGCCGGAGATGCAGCAGCCAGTTGATAAAGACGGCAACCATAATGATCATACTGATAATGATCACTGTGACTGTGATAATCTTGTTGAAGACAATCATGAGATGATGACAACAGGAATATTGAGCACAAAGAAATGAAGGACGATGAGGTGGAAGGAAATAATCCACTTTGGGTTATATGACTGCGGCAGTAGTGGCAGTGCACTATAAATGTATATATACTGTCAATACTGAGCAAATATTGTACCTTTGCTTATAAATGATGTGTTACAGCTAGACTATAAATGTGAGTGTTGCCATTTAACCAGACTTATTAAAACATACTATTTGTATCGTAACAGTAGGCATAAATGGAAAGAAAACGTAGCATCATAGCATTTTCTGTGTTCATAAAAATTTGATCACGATTAGCTCGCAAATGAGTTGTAATGTTAGAAATAATTTCTGTATGCATACATCTCCCACTCAGATTTAAGTTGAGCACAGAGATACTTTCCTCCCTCAGCAGATGAATGTGCAAACATCCTTCTAGTGTCAAACTCTGCACATTCACAAGAAGCAGAAAAATGAGGAGTGACCAATAGCAATGGGACTTTGTATTTGAAAAGACACATACCAAGTCTCTGTAGTCCAAACTGTCCATAGTCTTTACCCTGTATGAAGCCTTGGAACACATAGCTGCCACCCTCAGGCTCAGCTGAAACCTGGAAGAAAAAAATAACACAGAGCTCGAGGAACAGTTTGTTTTGTTTCAAGTGGATGAATAAAATCAGATTTTTTTTCCCACCTAAGGCACCTAAGACAGTGTTGCATCTCTTCCACACCACATCTAAACTAGATATACTGTATTTAGTATGACAGTCAACACATTGTAATGCTACATTCAAAAATAACACCTTTGTTTTCTGAAAGCTCGCTCCAGAAGCGGCGCACTATGCTATCAATAGCTCAGCTGTGTGCAGTCACCTGTCACATGTTAATAAGTGGACCTTGAAGTTTATTTTAGAAGAACTTCAATTCCACCAACAAAAAAAATGTTCTGCAGTCGTTCCAGGTGTCTTAGATGTCAGGTGAGTGTCTGAGCTTATTCAGCAAATTGTCAAGCAGGAAAGCTGAAATGGTTCACACAGAGCAGCTGGTGTATCTGATGTACAGCCAGCGTAAATAGACGTAAACAAAAACAGACAATAAGCCAGGAAATTATTATTCTGCTTGTTGTCACAGTTTCTTCTCATGTATCGTTTTTTTTTTTTTTTTTTTACTTTGTTGGCACGGTAAGTAGGATGTGAAAAGACTAATAATGAGGAAACATTGGCTTGATTCAGTCCAAGGAAGCCTTACTTTTAGCTCTCAAGTAGTTAGATGTCTGACAGTAAAATATCAAAAAGTAATAATTAAAATATTATAAGCCTGTAATATTATACTTGTCTGTCAGACTGAAGGAAAAACAACAACAACAACAACAACAAAAATAAATAAAATGAAACAGTCACAGCTTTTAGTTTATGTCAAAAGATTGCTGGCCAGCTGCTTCAAATTCCTGTGTATACTTACAAATCCGTCCATTGCCCAGGTCTCATCAGTAATCCTGCTCAAGGAGCTATGGGCCAGCGCTCTCATCTGGTACAGCAGGAGCATTAACCGTGCCTCCTGGCGCTTGTACACTCCTACAAGTTAAAGGGAGGAGAGGCAACACGAGAAATGATGTGAATAAAGAGATGAGGCAGCGCGAGTGTGGGGGAATGATAAAATAAGAAAAAGAAGCAGAGAGAAAACTAGAATTACTGGCTTGTGGTTATGTGCCTCTGACAACCAGTCAAGTTGCAGTTTACATTCATGTCTGTCCAGACTTATAGAATATAATATATGTAGTGAAGACTTTGAAGGAATTCAATAAAAGATATTAAATGTATTTTTTGCAGAGAAAGTGGGAAAGGAAGGGAGAGAGATGCTGTCTTCACTTAGACACTATTTTTACAGGAGTACAGAAGACTGATCCATGACAACGACAATCACCTGAACCTCAATATCAGCAAAGCCAATGAGCTTGAGGTGGACTACTGTTTGTGTAATAATGTGCAAGTCCAATGAGAGAACAAAAATAGTCAAATTTCTTTTATGTGTTCACATGCTTAGTCAACAAAGCTGATGCTGGCCATGACAGTAGACAATTCTTCAAAAACATTCAACCCAGCAGCACATAAGATCTATACATAAGATCATAACAGTTTCAAGGTGGGCACCAAAGATTAGTGTCGCCAGTTCAGTATTCAATGTGAAATATGGTCACAATCTCCCCTTCTGTTCCTGAATTGAATAATGACCAGAAAGGTGTTTTAGTACATTATGATTGATGTGAAGAATTCTATTCATCAACGGTCAGTTCAGTCAGTGGAGACAGAGTGCACAGGAGTCCAAGATGTCTCATGCTGAAAGGTTTATTGAAGCTTGGCCAAGGAGATTGGAGGATTTATCAATACACTCATGACATGATGCCGCCTTGTTTCTTTTTTTTTTTAAGATATTTTTTTTTTGGCTTTTCAAGCTTTATTTTTGACAGAGACAGCTGAAGAGTGACAGGAATGTGGGGAGAGAGAGATGGGGAACGACATGCAGCAAAGGGCCGCAGGTCGGATTCGAACCCTGGGCCGCTGCTGAGCCTTCGTACATACCGTACTGTGGATGCTCTACCAACTAAGCTAATCGACACCCCGATGCCGCCTTTCTGAAGAAGCTGTCCTGTCCGGCTCGTCTACATGTCCTCAGAATACTGACACAACTACTCCATGTCCCTAAAAGGTCACGCTCAATGCATCTGTAGTATGAGGTCAATTGGTCATTAGAAAATATATTTACCCTTTGTGTTCTGACATTGTTATCTGATTCTATAGAAGTCTCTGTTATGTATCTATCTGTTGTGTCTATGGAGTGAGACAGCACTATCCTCTGACCTTGGTTAGCATAGTAATCATCATAATGGTTCCTGCTTTTCTAAACATATAGCATACAGCTGGTCTGTATCTCAAATCAGTGTCCCCATAACAATCTAAGATTTAACCTCAGGTATGCTTGACCCTGTGTAGAACAGACACAATGATGTTATAGTGAAGTTGACACTTCCATCACTTCCATCATTTTATCAGATTAGACATTTGTGTGAAATTTTATGTTATGGCCAAAATTTTGCTTTGTGAAGTCACAGTGACCTTTGACCACCAAATTCTGATCAGTTCATCCTTGATTCCAAATGGATGTTTGAATCAAATTTGAAGAAATTCCCTCTAGCTGTTCCTGAGGTAACATATGCATGGAGTCATAATAAAGAAAATCAGTAAGAACAGACGAGAAAACAGCCGAGGGAGGAGAGGAGGAGACGAGTGACTCTTGAGTGGGCAGTTAGTCAGTCAGCACAGGCTAATACATCCGTCTTTAGAGCCAATAGTTAATTTCCACTCTCATGCATGAGATCATTTGGTGATTGACTGATTGACATCCAGGCACCCTCAAAATAAATGGAAGTGACACACAGAGGTAGTGAGAGGAGGAGAGGGGGGCGGAGGAGAGGAAGTAGAAGACAGATGATTTATAGATGACTCACCAGAGAGCAGAAACTCCATGCTACTGTCGGTTAAAGTTACATTGACTTTTCCTGTAGTGGCATTAAAGCTTGTGACTGTCAAAGTCATCGGCTGTTTCTGGCCTTTGTAATCATAGGAACCCTTCCAGACGAAATCAGGGGCAAAGACGTTGTCAGGAACTAGAAGATGATTGAAGAAAACTTATTAAATAATGCCATTAAAAACAGAGTAGAAGAAAAACATGTTTAAGTATGAAAATGTGTTAGTTATTATTCATATTAACCATCTTGTTGGACATTTTTCTTTTTTAAGAAACATCAAATCAATATTTTGTATTATCAGAGAGCTGATAAGTCTTTTCATTCAATTTAAATAATATCATGTTCCTTATATGCTTTGACATCTCAATTAATGATAATTAAAACATTCTGGAAGAGATAACTCTGGGCTCACTCTGCAGAACTTTTTAATAGTTTTACAATGATAAAATGTCTTGTAGCACTTTTACAGCACAGTCGTTATCTACTGGTAATTATTTACAGGGAAATTATGAGTCAATTATCCTGACAAAAAGGTGACTGTACTTAGTACCAGGCAGCATAGTCAGAATAATTATCGAGTATTTACTGCATCAATTTCAGTAATTGTTGGCACAATAACAACTTAATGTTTAAGAGGTGGAAATGAGCATGTGTATCATTATTCTTTGACGTGATGAATGGCTAATAGCTTTACTTTGATACTGATTAAGCAACAGTAATAATTCCATAGGGGATGAATAATGCCAACACTTCCTTTCTCAGTGCAGGTTCACCTTCCTGGGTATTTTGATTAGTTTACCTAAAACACTGGATGAGCACAGCGTATCCTGTTGGTCTTAAGGACATGTTTAACACATGGTAATACTGTGGGAATATTAATGACATGTTTATTTGTATGTTGTTGGGCTACTGTTCACAGTACAGCAGTGCTTTGAGCTCAGTGTTAGTAGGTAGTAAGGAAGCATCCTCAGTACATCATGTTTAGCAAGCTAACCATCTTAGTTTAGCATGTTAGCATGCTAAAACGAGTTAATTAGCACTAAACTATGGACTTTTTAAAATTAGTTTGTTGCATTATTATGCTCACTGACTCTCAATATAAACACCTTTTGAATATTTACGTCATTCATACACAATAGTGTAGTACCACCAGTTACATGTATGTATAATCAGGAAATAATTACCTTGTTACATCAAAAGTCTAATTATAGACAGCATGTAATTAGATAGCATGTATTAAGTACATAATGCACCTTTTATGACCCATTAGTATGCTGGTACTATTTATATTCAATTAACCAATTACTCACTCTTATTTACTTAGAAAGTACCATACATGTAGCTGGAAAAAGGGATCAAAGAACATGTGACGGCCAAAATACAAACAATACACATCAGGTTCTATGCTAATTATTTTCCTCTGTTGTAAGAAATGCTGATTTTGGGCTACAGAACAAAGTTCTATGATTTTGCTGAAAATATACACAGATTTATTCACTGTATAAAACAATACTCTGAACTATTTCACAGCTACAGAGCTGCAGTTCCAACACATTGCAGAGTGTAATGACATACAAGTTTAGGCTCTGAAAGAAATGTTCCTATAGCTGATGGTAATGCCATCAAATGATAGATGCAAGACTGCTGACTTCTTTGGCTACCAGCTGAAACAGCTTGTGCAATTCAAGACTCACCATTTATTTTAGGGCTTGGTGTCCCTGGTACGGGTTTGACAGTTTTCTCATGTGATTTGGAACCGACTGCAGAAGAACATAAATATGTATGTCACAAAGATGAGGTGACACACAGCAAGGCTTAACAGCTGGAGGATGTTGGAAAACTAAACAATGCAATGCTTGCTGCCTGCATTAAACTTTTCCTCACTTTGGTAAGATCTTTGGTGGTACAATTCTGACACTTACAAATCCAACCAACTAAAAAAAATAATCCTAACAGGCATATTACAATTAGACACAGTGGGTTTATAGAAAACATCACAGAAACCACAATGTCTTATTATATTTAATCAGTTTTATTGGACTTAAAAATCAAAACCCTCCACCTTAATGCATGTGAACAATCTTCAAAACATTTTAACATTCACTTCATCTCCTTCCTCCCTGCCATCTTCTTTATAATCTGCTCTTGCAGGCCTCCGCTAACCACGTACCTCTGCAGACAGGCACCTTGCCAGTCCAGCTGCCGTCAGAGCGGCACACACGGTGCTCTGAGCCCCCGGAAAGAAAATAACCTGGCTGACAGGTGTACACCAGGGTGTAACCGTAGGAGGGCAGATCAAGACCCATGACGTCAGCGTTTGCCGGGCTCCGTGGCTGTTTGCAGGAGTGAGCTGGAGAGCAAGCAGGGGGCAGACACGTTAGTACACACACATCTACAGCCACACACGCACATATAAAAGTGGAGCCAGGTACAGAAATTCAGCACACACAAGCAGACGTACGGACAGACAGGAAGATAGGTGGGGGGGGGATTTTTAGTCTGACTCATTTTATACTAAACTAGCCTGCAAAATGAGTAGAGCTTTATTAATTAGATCAAAACAATAACTGTGTTAATTGCCCTAATTCATGTACCCAAAGCCTTGGGTTGTAATTCAACAATAGTTGGAAAAAAATAAACCAAAACAGTTTTTGTATTTCTTGAATTAATCCAAATTTTCAAGGGTGGGATCAAACTGATCGCACCAGTGTCCTTGCAAAACAGTGCTGAAGTTAACTTTCTTGTGAGAGTGTTTTCCATCATGATGATGTACTTATAGGTTGCAAGGTCACTTCTGGACACTGAAGTAACCAAAATGCTGACAGAAATAATTGGCAAATATGAGGCTTTTAAGTGCAGCCCACGTTCTGGAAGTCAGACAAGTGTGACCTGAAAGTAAGTTGATGTCTCGGAGCTAAAGTTTTTTAAAGAGTGTGATTCAGTTTTGACTTTCTTGGCTTTGACTTTCTTAGCTTATTAAATTATTCTGTCTCAAAAAACAGGAAGCTAGTGATATGCTGATTTAGGATAGCGCTGAAAAGCTTTCGCTGAATCAGAAACTTGGGACAAAAGCTGTTATTGCTGTGTTGCCAAAACACCAGCCTCTTATAGGTCATATTAAATGTTTTCATTCTCTCATGAGTGGGTTGAGTATACTTAGTTTAATTTTTCACATCAACAAACTCTCGACGAAACAAAAATTTATGCAAATCACCCCGCACCACCAAAACACTGAGGGGTTGCACATTCAGGCTCCGAGGCGTCAACAATAATATGAAAATAGCGAAATAATTTTGCAGCTTGTGAGTGAAAGAATACGTTGCCAGCTGTCAAATGGGCGACAGCTGCAACTGAGTCACAGTACCAAATCGGTCCTTCATGGTGTCTTAATGACATTAGCGGCAATAGGGTGTAGAAGGGATGCCAGGATGAAACCCAGTTTCTAGACCTTATGAAAGACGAGAAGACTGCGGGAAATTCCTCTTATTGGATATTGCCAGCGTTTGATTCGGTAATATTATGTGTGTGTACGCGTGTCTGAAGACATACATTTGTCAGTTCTGTGGAAATTAAGACAGGTACTGAAATCCAGCAGGATTGACAGTAGCTATAACAATTTAGTATACATTAAGAAAGACTGATGAAGAAAGCACAAGGACAACTATATAAGTGTGTGTGCCACCCAGAGATTTTTCAATAAACTTGAGGAAGTATAATGTGGTATCTACAGTATTTACACAGCAAGAAAGAAGAAAAACTCTCTCACACTGTAAGTTGTAGATATAGTCTGGAGTAAATAAATAAATATATAGATAAATAATTAAATAAACTCCCTTCTCGCTTCCTGAGCACAAGTCTATGTAACCCATTTAAAATGACAAACTGTCAGCACATGTCCAGAGTGGTTGTAGAGTTTGTAGACCATAAATACTGAAGGCACTTACAAGACCGGTGAATTGTTGTATCAAAGACATGTCATATTCCTCATCAACTTCTGTTGGCAGTACCATGTTTATTTACACTTCAAACAACACAGCAGGCTTTACTCCTGAGATTACATAAGCCCTCAAAAGACACTTTCACTTTTTTCTGTCACACAACAGCATGTAATGTTCTTGGTTCAAAGTTGGTATCTCTGATAGAGACTAGAGTGCATTAGTTAGGGACACAGATAGACAGAGACAGATAGAGGCAGACACACAGAGACAGCCAAGCTGATGGATTTTTGTTCCAGCCAAAGAGGTTGGCAGGCTACAGACAGCAACGGTAGGTCACGGTCAAGAGGACAAAGTTAACTTTTGAGTTGTTGCAACGTTTTTTTAAAATCTTTTTTAACAGGCAGGCTTGTTAGCATGCTTTGCTTTCCAAAATTCAGCTTGTCAAAGTTTGCAGGTTGTGCCATCAAAATGATGACATGATGTGCTGGCAAAGTACATTTTGAGACTGTTGGTGTTTTTCTCTCAATTCTGAACTTGCTGTAATGCTCAGTGACACCCTCTGATCTTATATTTTCACTGTTGATGTTTTGGAACTGAGTTTACTCATCATTTGGGGATTTGGAGTGTGTCCCTATAAGCAAAAATATTAATCTGATAGAAAGATAACGTGATTAAGATCCAGTGATATTGAACTCTCCAAACTCTCTGACTTATGTCCATTGCATCTATTACATCTATTGTGTTGATAATCCCTCCAGGTTTTTGCTTTCCCCAGCAGCACAAGATTGGTTGGCTTCACCCTTAAATCCATTTAAGTGGCTTCACAGTAACAAAAGACCATTTAATCATAGAGAAAGGTATTTTAGAGGATTTATGACTCTTTTGACTGAGGGTCAACACAGAGTGTCGGATCCATACAAAAGCACTCATAATCAAAAAAAATATACATAACCACAGTTTTCCCCAAATGTATTTTGAGCCAGACAGCCCTCGGGGTCTGCATGTCCACCTTCAGGGCTTCACCAGTGAATAATGAAAAAATGTCAGCGGACTGAAAATGAATTCATAGTTTTACTCTGAAGCTGAAAGACACAGTAACCTTGTGGTTTATATCTTTGAATCTCCAATCATGTGATAAACATACTCTTTTATCCAACAAAAACTGTAATAAATAAATAAACAAATGGACTATTCATTGACATTCAATATGTGTTATTAGTATTATTATGACAGTGCAGCTTTACAAATGTATGCTGTGAATGCCAGAGTAATATAACGTTACATGTTTTATGTGCAGAGCTGTGCAATGAGGATGGGTTCTTCTTTGTACAAATAATGCTACATTAACCAGACCAGTGAATTTAAAGTCAGGAAAGTCTTAGTGACAATATTCTAAAAACAGTGAGTGTTTTGCTTACCAGACTTTGTTAAATTGCTTATATTTGGTAATATTTCCTTTATTTATGTACTTCTATCATGGGTACGTAGGCTATAAAGTTATATTTTTTCTGTTTTTACAAATAGCACAATGTGTTTTACTTTGAATTGACTGGATTCTCTATGCCAATTCTATGTCTGACCACCTCAATCTGCTCTGTAATACTTCATGTGGCTGGCTGCAGCTTCCTTCAAAAATAAACCAGCTGTGTATTGTGCACTGTGACGCTTCTGAAACGCACTGCAGCACTTCTGGTGGAATCTCAAGCATTGTCTAGAGCTGACTCAAGCAGTAATATGTTTATTTAACTTGTGTAATATTAAGATAAAAGATTCCTCAGTCCAAAATTAGGGGATTTATTCTTAAACATCTGGGGTGCTACACTCTGGTGACCATCAGAGATACATTTCTGTATTTTAATTTCAGCACTAACAATGACAGGAGGAGGGCAGAGTAAAATCAATACATTTTTCAAGCCACCACAAGGGATGGACCAGAGCCAGAGCGCAGCTCCTGAAAAGCTGGCTAAGAAAATGCACCTGCGGAATAGAGTGAGTCAAAGCTTTAAAATATGATGCCTCTGAATGAAATCCTGACTGGTTGTCAGACTACCATGTCAGTGGGTGGTTTTACAACATCATGGTTACACAAAAATGCATAAAATATGTTATTTTATTTTTTTACCACTGTGAAAGTAAATATGGCTGCTGGGATCTTTTTTACACCAAAATCTTTGTATTGAGGTTTTGCAGGGCATAACAAAAGTGCAGTGCTGTTCGATCATTAACGAGAAATGGAAGACGTGTATGATTATATAATAACAGCAGCTGGCACCAATGCCAACATATAAACAAGACAAACGATATACAGATACTGTATATGTTGTATAATAAAACAATCCCTCCTGAGTCACTGCCAGCAAACTATACATTCTCATACTGTATCTACTTGGCACACCAGCATCTTGCAGTGAATGACTGAATAGAATGTAATCAAGTTAAGCTGCAATTAATATTCAAGCATTTACAGGGTCAGGGATGTATTTAAAAAAAATGGGCCTATGCTTCCTGGAATCTCCCCATTTGAATTCTGAAGTGAATATCTGATTTTCTCAAGTTTTAATTGTGACATGATGTCCTTCAACCATTGTCCGGGAGTGGGTGGGGCAGCCTCCCTCCACCTGAGTGGGATTGCTCGCTGAACCAGGAGGGATTGTTTTTCAGCAGTTAATTGCTTTTTCCATCCAATAACCCCAAACAAAGCAACCAGAGGATTTGGTTCCAGTTTGATGTTTAACACCTGAGGTAGGGTGTGAAAGATCTCCTTCCAATATTTGTCGAGGCTAGGACATGACCAGTACATATGAAAAAAAAAAGGCTTCAGCAATTTTGCATTTGTCATTTGGACTAACCTCAGGATCCATGGAAGATAATTTGGCTTTTGAAATATGAGCCCTATGTACCATTTTGAACTGAGACAATTCCCTGGGTTCACTGTACCACTTGTACATTTAAACATTAACAGTGATCAAATGAAATCAAATATAAAGCACACATGAGCATCTCAAATTTCAAGGTTGTGGTTTGATACTTTTTCACAGGAAAGAAATCTAAAATGTTTTATAAGTTATAAATGTACAAAAAAAGTGTGTGTATTAATTCAATATAAAATCGATACACAGGTTTTACAAAATAATGTTGGGGGGGTAGATGATGATGATCCACTACAGTTTTTCCAAAAATGCTTGATGTTTATGTCCATGATGAGTTTATGTTAACGTACATCCTTTTTTTATCAACAGTTCATGGGCAACGTGACATCCATTAACCCTAATTCTACAATTCTAAATATCATATTTAAGCACGTAGCAAGTTACTGGAAATATCAGCTATTGTCAGTCAGGAGTACAGAATAAGTTTGCCAAGCAATTGACTCCTGGCCTGGTCCAGCAGTAGCATGCTAAGATGCTGTTGATAAAGTGCCTTATATTAAAGCCTTGAAAACAGCATCGATAGAAACATGTATTTCCATAATAATGAAAGTTATATTATTATGCATTAGGTTTCCTGGCTATCAACAACTTGAAAGTGACTTTTAAAAAAATTCCATTTCAAAGCAAAGTTTGCCTTCTTGTTTCATGGTTTATGTTTTTTTTTTTTGAATTATCACAGATAATGGTATTTTCCATTTTTCTGTGAAGCTCTAAGACAAAGTGTGGCTCTCACAGGGCTGTGCCATCTAAACCTTTCAAAGATTTTGACAACAGTACATGCAGCCACAGAGAGGAGGAGACTGTGTATGATCCAATTTGTATTTCTCTCCAGAGAAAGAATGTCAATTTTCTGGTTCTAACAAAATTTGTAAGTACCAGTGTGAGAAGTTTGCTGGAGCTTTAACCTGAAATTCTGTTGACTTAAACTTACTCTGACTGCTCTTTTATTTCAAGCCACATCTGTCACAGTGCTGGCAATAAATGCCATTAAGGAGTGAGAGGATGTGCAACCTCGTGAATCATTCCACAGTGAGTGGGATGATGGGGTCAACAGTTTGACGATACAGGTGGAACAGGGAAGGCTGAGGAGCTGTCGGGTGTCACAAGTCTAGACAGGAATGCTTTTTGAATTCTTTTCTGCTGTCAGCTGTTCAAATGAACATCTTAGATAATTTTAATTAGAAAATAAACTCTAGGATTATAATAAGCTGTAAAAAATGTGCATTAAATTATATTTTTATTAGATTATTTGCTCTGTATATTACAATTGAAGTTAAAAGAAAGAGAGAGAGAGAGAGAGAGAGAGAGAGAGAGAGTTTGAATTTGAATAACATTGAAATAAATGGCTTGCATCTGCACACAATGACATACATGCAGCCCATTTGTTCAATGATGGGGACTAAATATTAGAAACACCTCTCAGTATAACATGAAATAATTCACCACAAACTGTTTCCTCCATAATAACCACACAGTTAAATCAACATCTGTCTAAAACAGTTAACAAAACATGAACATGATAACCCTCATGAAATTAGGATTTAATGCAGTTATATTGTTGGACTGCATTAGTTTCAGCTAGGTGTACCGACTAGCAATTGAGAGTATGTACAATTAAAAGAACATGATGCACATATTCAAGGATTGACTCAGTTAAAACTTCCCCTCCTCACACTAAAACACGCACACACACACACACACACACACACACATACACACACACATACACACATTAAGCCATGCTGCAGAGTGAGATCAGGCAGTGAATGAAAGGTAGTTATTACAATTTTTCTGCTCCCTCAGCACAAATGTCTCTGGGAAATTCAAGTGGGTGTTACGTCTTGGGGTAGTTATGAAATCAAGATTGCAAAATATCATTTGAATTCCCTCATCATCACACAGCTCAAGTGTTTACACTGTAAGTGCATAGTAAAATGCAGACATAGTGCAATTTGAATTGGTAATATTTCCAAGAAATATGCCATAGCTGAAAGGGATTCTGCTGAGATACTGGATTACATTACCAGAAACTAGGGCTAGTTTGATGCTGGCCGACAGTTCAGGTAGTTCAAACAGAATGACAGTAATAACGATCAACCCCTCTCTCTCAAAATGACTCGTATGTCAGGTTGATTGAGGTGGGAGCTGCAATCTACTGGGAGGTCAAAAGTTATGGCAGGTTTGGGCGAATGAGAGAAGTTGTATTGGCAGAAAAGATCGACCAAGAGAAAAGAGAGGGTGGAGGAAAAGAAAAGAGAGCCTCTGAGGAGCCAGCAATGCAGATAAACGTGATGAGATGCCAGAAGGGGATGTGAAAAACAAAGATATATAGAGTGATATGAAGATATAGTAAGAGAGCATGACCAACAAGCACTCACGGATACAGGTAGGCTGAATGCCGGTCCAGGTGAGATCAGGCAAACAGAGCCGGGTGGTGGAGCCCTGCAGTAGGTTTCCCTGTTGGCACTGGAAGTCTACTCTGCTGCCCACCTGGCCACAAACAGACAGCACACAAAGTGGAGAGAGTCAATACACTGATGCAAATGCCAATAGGCTCCCAGCATCAAATCTAAAGAGCTTGGTAAAAATACTGCACACAAAAAAAAGTTTTTTTCCCCTTTTTTAATGATTATCTGTAGTGTGTGGAGGCAGATGGAGACTATTGCTAGAGGCGATGGGCCATATTTGTGTTCTCAACTGATGCACAGACATTAGAAAGGGAGAGAGCTGACTTTCTGGTAAAGATATAGAACCAAACTATTTTCTGTTCTCTTAATAAATTACTTTTATTTCCACCATCCAAGTCGAGTGTTTAAAGACAGCATTGACACAGAACTTACTCATTCTCTGGTTTCAAGATATTGCTGAAGTTGTTCAGTAATGCAGAAAAATGCAAGACTACAGCCATTACAAGCAGTGATCCAAATAATAAGCTGCTTCTGCTTTCATTTGGGACAGATTTCATATCAGATATTCCGCTGAACGTTGTGAAGAAATTGTTTGCACTTAACTTGTAAGTGACACTCTAAAAGCAACAGGGAGGAAATAAAATGAAATACACTGGCTGAAAGCATCTCAGGGCACTGAGCACACACCAATGGTCATGATATCAATGTTTTTTTCTACTATGATGCATTTTAGCATTGTTCATTTTACACACGTGCTCCAGTGCATATAGTGCACAGTACTAGTACTATAAATCCTGCTGTTTTTTCTGGGGCAACCACACGAGACAGATACATATACACGCCGCTGTTTCATCCTTGCACCCACATAACATCATCCAAAAGGAATAAATGATGATTCCACTTGGAATATCCATTGAAAGCTGCTGATTTCAAAGAGGACTAAGTACAGGTAACAAAGTAGAGCAGCAAGCTTTGAGCAGTACTTCGATTTGGTGCTTCTTTACCTCTGCCTCTCAGATACAACCGCCAGCTGGCTTCAAATACTGATCATGTGGGGATTTGTTGTACAGCTGAATTAAGTAAGTGACGTATAGAGTACAGGACAAACACCATACAAAATAAAACGTGTTGTGGTTTTATGTGCAATACCTGTTAAATAAACCTGTGTCCAAATAGGATGTCATTTGAAATAGGCCCTCTGGCACAAATCACTCCAGAATTAAAGTACAGAACACCATCCGTTTATAAAATGTATCCATTGCAGGTTTTCTCATTTTACCTTAAAGCCACTTGTGTAATTCATGAAGCCATGCTCAGGTGTCCCTGGATTTTCACAAGTGGTTCTCATGGGCTCTGGAACAAGAAATCATTGTCACGATGAGCAGGGGAATTGCAGGAGAGCAAAAATGAGAATATGACAGAGGGGCTATCATTGATAATGATGAAGCAATTCCTCTCTGGTGTACCATGTGGCAGAGGGCAATTACTGAAGTGGCGTGGTAACATGAGCAGAATTACCCCGCCATCTTTACTGTCTTTGAATTCCTTGAAAGTCTCAGGAATAATAAAATAATAATTCTTTTTTTAATCTTTTTTTTTAATCATTGGTGACACTAAATTCAAATTAAGACACATCCTAATAGATACATACCCAATGTGCAATACTGTAATACACACAAATCCATCTTTTTTTTTTTCATATGCTTTACTCTTACTTCACTCATACTCTTCAACGTTTCTTCAGCACGATTTCCACCAACTCTAAGCTGCAAATATAAACCATTGCCCCTGAGGTAACAATATAAATAATGCATTTCATTCTCTTGATACCAGATGGCAACAAACTGACTCTACTTCACCTTCAACTATGTCTTGTTATTCATGTTAGCCACTTCAGGAGAACTGAACGAGAATAATCATTTAGAAAATGAGTTAAATCAAGTGCTCTGACTTGTATTTCACTTTTGATTGCACCTGGCAGACATCTTGCATTTAATTTCTCTAGCTTTGTTATTTCACTCTCTCATCTCTTGCATGTAGAAAAGTGAAATAATGGGATGAAATCATTTAATAACCAATTATGTTTCGAAACACAAGAATTACAGTCCAGTCTGAAACCTGGATGAATTGTACTGTGTATTAGCTGAATCAACACACAGGTGAAGTGTCAGTACCTATACATCGAGGCTGAGATCCACTCCAGGTGCCGTCATCCTGGCACATGCGGGTTGTTGATCCGACCAGGACATAGGGGACATTGCAGCTAAACATCACCTCGGACTTAAAGATGAAACTGCGCCCTTCTCTCCGTCCTTTGGCAGGTGTACCAGGGTCTCCACAGAACTTGGCTGCAGAGGCAGAAATGTAGAACACTACTGATGTGAAAAGCCGAGGGCCAACAAATCCAAACACAGATGTTACATTTTTCTGCAAGTATCACACAGCTTACTACGAGGCACTGTTGCGCCTTCCCTCAAGTTGATGCCCTATTGCTCTGCCGCATTTGATCCGTTTTTAACTTATTATACATAAGCATACTGCAGAAGCTAGTCAACTGAATGCAGCGTTGAGAAGTGTATTCAGCATTTAAGTCAGAAATAATAAGCTGTGTGGGCTGCTGTACCCATACAAGATCAGAGAATGATGAGGAGTGGCTACAGTGGTTTCCACTGCTGCTGTGAGCTTTGCTGTTTTCAATGGGCTTTTTAGTATATCCCATTTATCTGAGTACCTGACTGTAAAAGTGACTTTCTATATGATTTACAAAGTCTTTATAGACTGAATTATTCAAATAGCACTGACATTACGCTTGCTGCACAAATTCTTTTGGACATTTTTTACTACATGTGGGTAGATACACTGAAATCCATGTCTCGGGGTGACCTGCTCCCAACAATTTTTTTCTGTTTCAAACCAACCTTGCTGGTGAGTGGTTACAGTAGGTATGTGAATATTCATTTTGGCAGCAATGAGGTAGTGAAGGAGGTCATGGCACTCAATTTTAGATCAAAATCATTAGCAAGTGAAATATTAATTTCTCTGACAGGGCCTTGAGGTTAACACAACTGGAGCCATCTGCTGCCGCTGTTGCTCTCCAAGCCACTTGTATGTTATCGCCTTTTTAATGGGACTCCAGCCACAGCCTCGGCAGATGAAGTCCGTTGGATTATTGCTGCTGCTTCTTGAATTTATTGCTTATAGACATCTAATCAACTTGACAAGAATAATTTAGACTGAGAAGGTTTGATGGGGAAACAAGTCAGCCATTTTATAGTTTGCCAATGTATGTTTCTGTCCATCTTTACTGGGCATATTCACATCCATCAATCCACTATAATCATACTGATCAGTAAAAGTTACTTGCTAGAAATACTCAGTGTGAGAGGGAGCGGAGGCGAGGATGAGAGTCACAGCATTCAGTCACGCAGCCAGAGCACTGTGGGATCAAGCCAATAATAAGGCAAGCTGCTTCTCCAGACCTGACATGTGCTGCTGTGTGGAGGTCTGGAGATGGAGATAAGTTCTCACTTGCTCTCATCCTAGAAGTCAGGAACCAACAGGGGCTTCCCACAGCCATTTCCTGACATAATAGATATCTAGTAAAAGAGGAGATTAGAATTCAGCTCACGCAGGACTGGCTGAATAAAGCCATTTTTGCAAATACTGTTATCTCACAAACAAATCATTGTATTCAGCGACATATCTTACTCCTAGAAAATATGTTTGCCTGTACTGTAGGTCCCATCTGAAAACGATGCATTGTGAGTTTCACTCCCACCCCCAGCACCCATTATTTTGATTGTGTTTGATATGATAACAAATAAAGATGCAAATGTCTGGCAGGATCTGAAAAGGATTCTTGTCACTCACTTTTCAAATAACATTGTAGGACTTAGCATTCAGATGCCATTTCTTTGGAGGGTTGACAATACAGGCCAAACAGGTGACATGCACATCAGTCATAAGCTTCAGGGAAATAATGTACTGTTTATGGATATATAAATGGCCCAGGGCCAAACCAAGCTCAGCATATTTAATGTGTGTGTGTGTGTGTGTGAGTGTGTGTGTGTGTCAATGGATGAGAGAGAGAAAGAGAGGGAGACTAGTCAAAGTTTTTCCTCACTCTCTCTCTCATAGCACCACCCCTTTCCTTGATGAATTATCAATGCCTTGAAGTAATCAGTATGCAGAGGCCAGATTCAAAGTTGGGATCACAGTCTCATCCCTGTAGACACATGAACTACCATTCTCAGACACTGAATTTTGTTGCTTACTCTCCCATGTGTTATGTTGGGGAGCATGAATATGCATCTTAATGTTGTTTGGCTGCAAATGCTTGCAAAAGTAGAGATTTTAAGAAATGCACAGTTGGATTTGCTTTTGCAGATGCAAGGCATCTCCTGCAGAGTTGCTGAGCTGTATTTCAACTAAAAGTGCTGAATATGAATTGCAATCATATTTCTAAAGTCTACAGCAGTGCAAGCCTACTGTATGTCTAATAAACAGAAAGACTGTGGCTTTAGATATATTATGCACCAAACTTAATTTGATAAAGTTATTGGGTTAGATTTGCAGCAGATGTGTGTGATAGAGCTCAGTCTACAAGATGATGTATATAATATAATGTTAATGCTTAGAGTGTATCTTCATAGTTGCATCAATTGCATGGATAAAAATGTTACTGACCTGTGTGCATGTAATGCTGTTCCATGACAAATTAGTAGTATGTGTGCATATGATGACGATGTACAATACTGGTCAGTTCTGTGACTACGTTGTGAGCATTGACACCGACTTAAGATTTACCTCTAAATAATGACTTGATGATTTATAAGAAGTAGCACCTAAGATTGCTGTGCTGGCACTTTAATGCATAGATAATAGCCTTTTCTACACCAAATATCATCAGCACTTTCTTCCCCGTTGTTCCATTTTCCAGTCTCATTTATTTGCCTTGGTAAACCTCAGTGATTTATCACTAGCTTCCAATCCGTATATTGTAGCAGGAGGTTAGCTATAAAAACATGTTTAGGAGAGCTAGGTTCTTTACAGAAGGTAGTTATTGATCACACTGAATGATATTTACAGTGTATGGCTTTAAATTTGTGTCAATTTTACACTAGCATTGCACCTGCATTCTAGGTTGTAAGTAATGGAGCTATTAAATGTAATTACTACATCAAAAACATTTCTATGCTGGGACACATCAAACACTAACGTTGCATCATGGGACATAAAGGTAACCCGCTCACATATCTGCAGGAGGTTACTTTGAGGGTGCTGATGTGGAAAAATGATTGTGGTGTGTTGAGGGATGACACTGCTCATCATAATTGCAGCAGACAGCAAGTAGACATGGTACATTTACCAAGTGGAACCAAATCCATTTTATGTCCAGATGACATTTTTTACTCACCATAAGAACTTAGGACCAGAACACAGATATACCAGTGCACCTCGATAAAACAGGCAGTTGGTCACTTAGTGCTAAAGCACATATCGGATCATAACAGACAAATACCATCCTTTAAAGCTAAGCAGGATATAAATCAGACAACAGTGTGCACACTTACATGAATTACATTAAACGACTGCAATGTGGCCATTTAGAAGAGCAAATGGCTGCACTACTGTGCATCTGGTTGCACGGTCACAAACACTAGCAGTCTGTCAGCTGGATCTCAGATGCTAAATACCCAAATGGGACCATGTTTGCCTGACTGAATACAGCCACAGGCACCAAATTCTGTCATTAGCATCAGTTACAAAAGAACACACAAGTGAATGTAGTTATTTTTATATTTTTTTATATTATAGTTTTCTTTTTTTTTGCCATAGTCCATCATGTGTTACTAAAATAGTGCAAACCAGCCTATTTCCCTCCAATTCACTAGCCCTTATGTAAAGTCAGCATTCAACACAGTGGTTGCTGTCTACACAATTAATGCATGCAGCCATCTGACAGAAAAGATTCCCCGCAAAAGAAGGGTTCAATAATTGAAGTCAATTGAATGCAAAATGTAATAATTCAACAGTCAAAACAAAAGGACTGACTACATTCACCAGAAATGATGATGCTTTTAGTGCAGTACAGCAGTTAGAAAAACAACACATCTTTCATCACTTGGAGTGCGTGATTATTTTTAGTGGCATTTGTTTTTATTCTACTTAGTCCAGACTAACATTCAGAGAGCAACAAACACATGTAAATACTTTAGTCTTCTTGATATTTCATTTCTGTCTGACTGATATAATGCTAGAATGATTTTGATGAGAGTGAGAGACTCCTGAGCAGTCATGCATCCCAAGGGTTATTATTATGCTTGCAAAGATGATCCTGAGAAGGTCTTAATGTAGTAAAGAGCATCAGACACCCTACTTGTGGTTCCACTCATATCATCATGTTCATCATCAACATTGTAGCTTTGACTCTAGGGCAAGAGGTCGAATCATTTTTCATTTAATCAAAATGTAAATTGGAGGTTCCATTTCATTTATGAATGATGAAATATTCATTTGTGTTCTCTATAAACAGGTAGGATACAATGCCCTTCTCATGCTTAGTGTTGTACAATATATTTTTTGCAGTAGCTGCTGATGGTGGTTTTAGGATTACAGCAACATTTTGTAAGTTTTATACCATTAAATGACCATAAACCTAACATAAATTTAAAATCATTTTGCTGCTTCACTGACATGTAATTGGGTGAATGGTGTCTCTGTCATTCCCACTGCACCTTGTATGCCTGTTCTTCTACTATGTAACTCTGTGCTCCAGGTACAATCACACTTTACAGCACAAAGTCACACACCAACTATTCCATTTATTTATATGAAAGTGGATCATATTTTATGGAGAATTTCCTAATGAACAGTAAAATAGACTGTTACATACACTAAATAAACTATAGCTACTATTAGATAATGTGCGCTGAGTTTGTTAGCTGGGCTGCCTGGACTGTGAACCCAGAGAACCAGGGTAGGGTTAGTGTTTGTACCACTGGGAAGAGGAGGTTTTCAGGCCAGAGGCATGGGTGAAAGTCTGTGTCATGCCAGAACCGTAGCTGGGTGAATGGGGAACTTAACCAAACTCAGCAGCCTCTAAGGACAAAATGGCAAAGGCAAAAAGGCGGATGAAGACACTGACAGAAGAAGCTAAGAAGAGAAAAGGAGTAAACCTGGGACTGACTTTTAGTTGTTGGTGAGAGCTTCATAAAATAAGGGCCAAAGAAGTTGTTGACTGGCTTATTTTTGATCATAAGTATATAATCAAAACAAATACATGTGTACAACCATCCATATGGGAGCACTAAATTGTAAAAATACAAATTTCAACGTAATGTTGCTTTAAGTATAATCATAATATAAGTCGTTGCTTACAAAAAAAAAGACATTGATGCTGCAACTCATAGCAATACTAATAATCCTGCAGTTCTGAATCTCTGCGAGTCTGTCTTATTCTATTTGAATCTTGATTTAGCTTTTCTACCTTGGCCCTGATGTTAACTTTCATGACTTATTCATGACTTTCATTAATTCCATTAACTGAGACAACCTTTAAAAGGGGCAAGCAGCGAAGTGGTAGAAGGGGCTTGCCTCACAGAAAAATTCCAATGTACTGAATGTAAGTTGTAAAATAACACGCAGTATTTCATATTTTCTACAAAATCCATATAGTGGGAATCCTGGTAATTTCAGTCACATCATACATGAGGCAAAGTGGAATCTTCTCTTTTTACTTCAGAATAATTGAATCTAAATTTATGATGAATAGATAAATAAGTAACAGGAAACAGGATGTCAGATATTAATTGAGTCCAACATTCAATGTGCGTGAATATGTTAACAAAAAGGACATGAAGAGGAAAGACCAAATTTAGCCCACTGTTCAAATAACTGTGTTTCAGATGGTGGCAGAAATGTCACCATGACCATTTCGCTCTACACATAAGGAGACCTTCTCTAGAGACCTCTATAATTATCATTGTAATTATCCTCAAAGTACAAAATGGTAACTCACGCAAACACTGAGGCAGGTCTCCACTCCATGTTCCATTCCCTGTGCAGGTGAGCACAGCAGGGAAAGACAGCTCGTAGCCAGGTAGGCAGCTGTAGCTCACACTGGTACCCCACTCCAAGACTGA
The DNA here is from genome assembly GCA_033000465.1 of Sciaenops ocellatus. Classification (NCBI taxonomy): domain Eukaryota; kingdom Metazoa; phylum Chordata; class Actinopteri; family Sciaenidae; genus Sciaenops; species Sciaenops ocellatus. The sequence goes on along the minus strand of CP136885.1, from coordinate 11,199,471 downwards.
GCCCTCCAGGAGGCCGTTGGGTATGGGTGGGGGTGTAGGACATGTCACCACTGTGGGAAAAGTTGGGGATAGAGGATACAGAAACAGTAAAAAAAAAAAAACTTATCAGAGTCCAGTGATGAACAACAGGTACAGTCTTGATAGTTTCATAAGGATTGTGGGGCTGAGACTAAAACAAGACAGCCATGAGAGCAAATCAGGTATTACTCAAGAGCAAGATTTCCAAATTCAAACGTTATACAGCTAAAAGTGACAATTGACCAGTTGGTTGAGGCAAATCCATCACTGACAGCCCATAATCAATTTGTAATTGTACATATCAACTGTGTATGGAGTCCAACCTAAAATATCTGCTGTGGTTGGCTGAAGTTAAAATATGAAACAATCAACCATCAATTCAGTCATGTTGAGAATATTTGGTTCCACAGCCCTGGACACAAACATGAAGATGAAGGATGATAACAAATCCTTAAGAAAACACTGCTGCTTTTTGATACAACTGAACTAAATCAGCTATTGGGTGTAGCTCAAGGATAACAGACAATGTTAAAGCTTAGAGATAATTACTGTGATTTAAGTGGATTTACAGGGATATGGATATATCCTGGGTCTTTACATTTCTAATTAAAATTTTGACAAATGGAGGTGGTAGTGACAGCAAGAGGTAGTGGTGTTAAAATGTATTTAACATTGTAATAAACCCACTTTTTACCTAATAAATTGACATTCTCAATCGTTTAATCTTCCCATTTATTTCCAAAATAATAAAATATCTTATTTTGGAGTGCCTAAACACTGCTACTTTTTAAAAGGACTTTATTTATTTTTAACTTAATTATTGAAGTTAGTTTACCATGCAGGTTGAACATGAACATGTTCTGTAAAATCTATTATCACACTGCATGCTTCGATTTATAGCGCTGTTTTACAGCTCTAGAGGCAATAGGGGTCGCACAAATTCACCATTCTAGATAGTGTGGATTACGAATGAGTGAAAACTAGGTCTTAAGCACAGAAAAATGGTATGTGGTTTGTCTGTGAGTGTGTGGGATTTCTGCTGTTTCTGTTTGGAGTATATTGAATAATTTCTTTGAGAAATGAGGGGACATCTTGTGTCTGTGTAGCCATACACTTTATGCTCAACAAATGTAATAAATGAATGCATGATAAAGCTCTGAGTTTGTTCTGACACACTTGGAAATGAACCCGTGGGGACACAGATGAGATATGGGTTTTAGGGATGTGAATAAATTATAGCAGTTGTTTCATACCATTACTATATCCCTCAACACCCATGATTTCCCCAAGTCTCTCATTCTATGCTGAAACACATAAAGAAAGATCTGCAAACTGAAGCAAGGCCATATCCAAGTCTCGCAACTGTCTGGCAAAATCAGATGTTTAGTTTACAAATCCAGTTACATAAACTGTCATGTTAACACCATGGCTCTCAAGTTAAGGTTTAGTGTTTTGGCAGTACAAAAACGTAGTCATTTTCACTTTCCAAACACAAGACAAAAATATACAGATGCAACCATGTGAAAGCAGACTCTGTGGACATCTCTGCTCTAGGCAGGACCATGAATAGTGACAAACACATACCCACTGTATTTGTGGGCACCATTAAAAAGACAAGCTGAGGCATGTTGGACTAGCTGCCACTTGGGGAACAGATTTAAGATTACTTGACCACTGGACACTTCCATGACTGCCGTCTTTTCACCCACTTCAATCAGCTTCATGCCAAACATTTCTTTTTATTTCAAGAGCTCCACACCTCTCCTCCAAACCAGCAACATTCCTACTAGTGAAGAGCACAGAAGCCCACTGCATCTAAGTAAGCTGGCATACTGCACGCCGGAAGTTATCATGCTGATTTAATGCTGATCAAAGACTACAGACAATACAGGTGACTACTGATCAATTAAACCACTTGCTGTTGTCTTTGGTTGGCTAGAAAATCAGTTTACAATAAACCACACTGTGTTGTCTTACATGAACATATGCTATACCGTATGTTTAGTCAACCTCTGGTCTTGTAGGTTATTTGACTCATACAACCTGTTAAAATTTACATATAAACTTATATAAACTTTTATCTTCAAATGTATTTAGTGATGTCTGTGGCTGTCTCTGATGCTGTACGTCCTTTTGTAGTATCTGGCTATGCTTGCTTTTCTTTCTATGTGCTGGTCTCTCTAGCAAAAGAGACTTTTATCTCAATAAGACTACCTGATTAAATAAAGTTTCTATTATATATAAACGAGGGGATAGCTGGTGGTGGAATGGTGTTCATCCCACCAATCGAGTTTCATAGTCTTGGCAAAGAGCACTGAAGTTGTTCTGGAGGCTTGTGGTGGCCTGTCTCCATACTTAGTTACATCACTAAGTTACATCATGTTGGTTTTTCCTTCAATTTGTCCCCCATCTGTATATTCATACACAATTTCTAAACTAAAACACAATTTCTGATGACGAGAACAAGTCTTAAATTATTAGTAGCCTCCCTTTTTTATTATTACATTGTGATGGTGTTGTTATAAGTAAGGTACTAGATGGACAACTTTCGGGACTTGTAAAGTTCAGTTCACTTTTCTTTTTCTACACAGCCAATTACAGTAAATGTGGAGCAAGCCGCTGTGGGATTTTCACACATTCTCTCTATGGTGGAACTATCTTTTGTTCTTGGTTGGCAGTAGATCCAAAAACATTTCCATACAGACATGTTGTAGCAGTGTACAGTATATCTGCTTTATATGTAAGCTATATTTGGAAAGCTATTTAGGCCATGATGAATAGTGAATAAGAGTTAAAGGCATAACCATACTAATGCTGCAATATGTTTTTTAATGTTTTGTTTGGTAATGTAATTTTGTTTTTCAAGTTCTGAAGGAGAAACAAGTTCACTTGAAATTGTTTTTCTTTGATGTTAATGAATTAGTAATGGAGTGCCTTCAATTTGGGATTTCCATGTTGTTGCACTAGAGCCCTAAAAAAAGACACTTCATTCTGAAATATCTCCCTGAAATGCCCAGCTGGATGCGGTAAAGTAGAAAGTGTGTGCGTATGTGCTTACCCACAGTAGCATGTGTGTGAGAAAGAAACCAGGGGTTAGAAAAAGACAGATGAAGCGAGAATGTGTGAGTGCACGTGTGCAAGTAGGCAAATTATGCTGATTATTGGAGTAGGTCTACTAATCCCATAAGCAATGCATCAGAAATGACTTTAAATAAATGAAGGGAAAAAAAAGAAAAAGGCATGGGTGGCAGGCAGAAATGAATAGGAAGTGGAGAGTGTCCCCATTTTCCAAAGCAGTTCTAAGCAGCATTAGTGCCTCTTAGCTGAACACGCCAAACCTGGGATTCAAACTGAATCCTTGCTGGGCAAGGCTTAAGATGTGTCACCGGCTGTGCGTGTTTGCACACCACACACAAACAGCATGGCTCGCACTAACGCACACATTAAGTGAAAAATTATGCACAGAGTCGGCACATGTAAAACCTCTTTGTCTCTTTTAGTCTCCCTTTACTTCACTTACTTCTTTCTCTCCCTTTACCCCTCCCTCCCTGGAATATTGGTGCATATCCCTGCGGCACATCATCTAAATTTATGACAAGGTGACAGATGCCCCACATCATGACAATTTCAAACAGCTCACCCTGACTGAACCGCTGCACCTTCAACTTGAACCCAATCATGCAAAAGAAAAAGCAGACCGATAGTACTGAAGGAGGCATTGTTTTCAGTTTCAGATGCCAGAAGAAAGATATTTTTTCATTTTTTTCTAAAACCTCTTTCTGCGTAGGCTGTCAGTGAGAGAGATGATAAAAAAGCCGTAATTACCAGTTAGCTGTTCTATTGCTTGCCCTAGATAGTCTTAGAAAGAGACCAAGGAAGAGGAAGAGAGCAATGACAAGGAGAACATAAAGGATAAAACATCTGTATTCTTTCTTAATACCCATCCACACTGAGGAATCACAAAATTAATATAGAGCACCCACTTAGTAATCAGACTCCTCTCTCTTGGCTTTCTTTTATTCATTTATCCCATGAGAGAAATAAGTACCACTGGAAAAGCGCCGAGAGTGAGAAGGGACCTTGTGGCTCACTAACTAATGCATACAGGTCAGCACAAGATGAAGGTATGTCAGCATCTGTGTCTATGTATGCATGAGAGAGACATTTGTGTAATTGAATGTCCCTATGTGATTCTATGTCTGTATGCGTGTTTGTGTGTATATGTGTGTGTATGTGTGAAGAGGAAGGCTAAGCTCTAGGGTTTTGCTTTTCTACCACACCACCCCCATCAAGCAAAGCAGCATTGGGGCCGAGTGCCTGAGCTGTTGCGGTAGCTGTCAAGGATTAGAGCTCCGAGGTTAAGAGCTTCACACACTTTTATACACACACACACACATGCAAACACACACCCGTGTTTCTCTGTGTGCATGTTTTTCTCTCGCTCCATTTAAACTGCCCTGGGTAACAGTTGTGCGACCATCAATTCATCCAACAGCCTCAACATACCATGGAACAGCGCATGTTAATAATGAAATACGCCCATGAAATATTACAAATCAGTGTCAGTTTGGATGTTGTAAACTTCTAGGCAAGGTTCTAGGGAGCCTGAGGAGGGCAAGACGTGTGGCTTAAAACCACAGTTCTCTATGAAAGGTGAGGACACAGACTCCTTCTGGGCCCGTAAAAGCATTTTATACAATAAGCATATCTAGAAACAAAAACAGCCATTACATAAGAAGAAAAATGATCAACAGGCTTCATATTTTTACGATCCCTGATACTCATTCTCTTTTGCATAATGTGTCTGTATGCATATGATCTTCTCTAACTCTGTGTCTTTCAGTAACTTGTCTGTGTCTGTGCTTTCTACCTGTTGTGCTGTTTTTCTCTCACATTTCATTTGTCCTTTCCCATTTCTCAAGAGGCAAACACAACGCCAGCTTGCTTCTCTGTGACTGAGACAGCAGCCTGAAAACAGTTCCTTAGCAACAATGAGCCACCATTTGCCTTGTGGGCTCTTCCTTTGCCTGGCGTACTTTTGAACTGTTCACTGCACAAGTTAATCTTCCTTGCGATACTTACTTTTGGGTGTCGATGGCAGACATGCTAATCTATGCCGCCACTCGAGTGTCATAAATCATACAGTGATGTAGTGCTGATGGGCATACAGCAACTAAGTCCTCTTGGTGGATAATCAAGCCCATAGAGTGTGCACAAACTTTTAGAGAGAGAAGGCCAGTGATTAACAGTTGGGGTACAATTAGAGGACCCTTGTTGTGATGAAGAGGATTTGTTAGTCATCTATCATCAAGTGTCAGAGGAACCTTTAGCTTTGGCTCTGTGCCACCACAGGTGCAACTCTAGATTCAGGTGTGGGTGAAATCACTGTGTCCTAGATCAAGGGCTCTAAAAATGTATTATATATCTAGAGTTCTTTTTTCGAAAGCCAACTGAGCATTGCAATATGCATTCTTATCTCTGGACACTCTGGAAATAATTTAGAAAAACAGATTAAAAATTGCATGAAGTGTTTATGTGCGTTTATACTTAGGCATGCACACAAATGTATGGGAGTAATATATGCCTGCATATGTGAGTGTGTGTGTGTGTCTGTGTCTGTCTGTCTGTCTATCTCAGACATCCAGCATTTTTGTTATCAGCACACTGAATATGACACTATCTGACCGCCTAGGAAGCTCTGTGTCACCTTGCTTGCTAATCTCATTAGATCTCAGGGTGTAAGCATGTACTTTATACTGTATATGACAGTGTCCTAGTGTGCCAAGGTTGTTACAGCAAGGTCTGATGGTTATCAAGGTTGACTGTCTACTGCGATACAGTGTATGTAAGTGTGTTCGTTTATGGGTGGTACTTACCTTGGCATGCTGGCATGGTGCCACTCCAGGTACCATTGTTGGTACAGGTCCTTGTGACAGTGTTATCTGCTTCTATCATCACATACCCCGGCTGGCACATGAACGTCACGTTTTGGCCCACCGTGATGTCATCGCCAAACCTAAGTCCATTCGCTGGAATGCCAGGGTCACCACAGGTGATCACTGTCAGGCATTAAAACACAAGGAACTCTTATCAGAAATCATCCTAAAGGGTGTTGTTGAATAGTGATGAAAGCATACTGAACTGGAATATGAAATACAGAGTGTCTGATATAACTAACCATATGCCTAGACATTCTGAAGAAAGAGTGGTGATTTTTTTCCTTTTGATTTTCTAATCTTAGCGTTATTTTGTCAAGTTGCAATTTGTTTCTTATTTTTGCAGTCGCTCACTTGTGCCATCAGGGCATAACCATGCACTTGTTACTTTTCTCCACATGCTATAGTATAGGTAAAAAGGTAGGTGATGATTAGCTTTTCAGCCCCAATTATGCTTTTAGCCAGATATATAAACAAAAAAACAAAAAAGAAGCTTTGAACAGCTATGCCAAATACAGCTGTGCATGATGCTAGACCATTAAAAGAAATCACAATCTTTCGCCATCATTTCATATTTACTTAAATACTGTAATAAACAGTGAGGATTTGCTGGACAGAAGAGCAACAGAATGAAGGTAAAGCTACAATGCAGTCAAAATTTGTCACCAAATAAGTTAATTGTGTGGTAGTCTGTGGCAGATTTCAGCTTATACTATATCACATAGTTGTCACTAGCCCCACTGTTAAATTGTTAATGCACAGTAAAGTATTTTTAACACTGACTCAAACGACTCTGTAATCCATCAATACAACCATCTTCCTGAGCTGTTCTGTCATGGGAACAGTCACAAACATGGGAATGTTTCCCATCTCTACAATCCATCCCATATAACATAAAAGCTGCATTAGTGCAGGACACAGGGGACTCATTGTAATGACACAGTGGTGGTTACAGTGATTCACACAATGATGTTGTCAAATTAAAAACTAATATCTCGAAAAAGAAAAACAGCTTTGCTTTAAGCTTTCTGACAAAGAAATGTCTCAATAATACAGACAGTTTGAAAAATGCTTTGCCTGATATAATTCCATGAACATAAATTGCATGAAGCACAAACATTTGTGTGGTTATTGTGCAGCAGCCTTCGGGACTGCCTATGTAACACAATAAAAAATGACTAAACAAAAATAACTAAACAATGATTGTCAATGCTTCTGTCATGATGCTCAGTTATGTGAAGAAATAGACAGAAGTTGATGATACAGCTGTAGCCACATTAATATTTGACCAAGCACCAAATCACTATTACTGGACATGTTAGTGTAGCATTGAGTACTACTTGCATGGAATCAAGTGACAGTTCTAGATCTAGACAGATTCATCATGTCCAGTTGCTAGGAGAGTAGGTGCTCTCTAAAGACCTTGGTCTTCAGGAGTTTTTTTAAAGGTAGAGAGGGACACCCTGCTGGTACTGTGTTCCATCAATGGGAAACAACAGACGAGAAAAGTTTGGATTGCCCTGAGCATACAGATGGCAGAGCCAGGCGCCGTTCATTGGCTGAACAGTTGGGACATAACATATGCCTATGTAAGGGTATTCAGTATTCAAGTAAGGTGATTGAAAACCAATCCCAACCATCTCAAAGGGTTTCACTGTGTAGGCTGGGAGGCCCCTCAGGAGGGCGTTACAGTCATCAATTTCATATATTTCATGAATGAAATGCCCATTTCATATACATTTTCCAAAACACACTACTGTGGCTATATACATTTTGAGATACTGCTTAATTTTAGTCCAAGTTAAGGGGAAACCTAGTGGAAATAATAACACTGGGGAGCTTCTTTCCCCAAGTGAATTTTCTTCTGTCTCTTGTTTTCTAAGGCCTCTTCTTGGCTTATTCTCATGGCACAATTCTCCAAAGTAAACAGATGGTTGAGTCCTGGCCCACTACTTTGTCAGGTCTTAACCTAATGCTATCTCTGATGAAATTGTAAGTTTCCAGTCTTGATTTGATTGCTTTTTCATAGCCCTCGTTTCATCTTACAACCCTAATTTGTGCCCACTTGTTACAAAAATCTTTCCTGACTTGTTCACCTTAATGTAAGAAGCCAGTTTGATGCATATGGCTGTCCCTGCTTCCGCCGCCTCCCTTAAATTAATTCCTGTTTGTTTATTTTCAGTTGCTGCCAAGGACTTCAACACTTGGACATATTTATCATCACTGGGCAGACTAACTTTGTATCCTGACAGGATGCATCTACGAGCTATTAACTGTGAGCACAGAGAAGAAGTGAAGTCTTCACTTTGCCACCAACTACAGTTTTGAATTGATGGCAGTATGTGCTTGCTTGCTCCAATAATGAATCTAATGCTAGATGTATCTGTTTTCAAAATCAGCACAAAACAACACTGGCAGAACAGACAGATACACCCTGCAGGTAATCAGAAGAAATGAGAGGTTAACTGTACAGCCTTGATGTTTGTCTGATGGATTACATTTGTTATTTCAAATATCTGTTTACGTGGAGAAATGCTGTATTAAACCTCCACAGGGGTTCCTGCACTCAGTATCCTGTAATCTCATGTCAATGTCAGATTACTGAATTGCAGTGCAATTGGCACTGATGTGTTTGACATTTGTGCACATCAAATGTGCACTGCTCCCTGCTTTTTACGGAAATTGTGTGCGTAATAAATAAACTGACCTGTCAGCCTTATGTAATATCTCGGCCTTGTGTGTAGTGAACTCCTGCACATGTGTTTGTGTTTGCCACATTGTAGGGCATCAATTTAGTTTTAGCCACCAAAATTACACTGAAATACACTATCTTGAATTGAGCATCGTATGTCTCTCCACACAGCTGGTAGTAACAAAAGACAGCTCATAAAGATTTCAGTTGGGTTCAACTAGAAAAATCCTGTGAGAAAGAGAGAGACAGACTAAGTACGTATGTAAATGTTTACATGCCTGTCTGTCTGGAGGAGTGAAAAAGTCAGTCAGCACAATGCTGAAAAGCTGCAGGCTGTTGATTTCAACAACACAACTCTACAGCTTTTTCTTTCAGTAACATGTATTTGCTCCCAATAAAACTGGGTTACTGGTTAAGGCAGGAAATCAGAGCAGTTCATGCACATGTACATGCACTGCCACAACCCTCTCCCAGTGAAGCCTGCATTTCGATTTAGCTGGTCAGTAATCAGATCTCTCTTTATCCCTTACTGTACCATTTTTTTAAACCATGCTAATATGTGTTATGATGCTGCAGTTTATTTTATCGTAGCACTGGGAAGGGCAGGAACTGTAGTTTTTAGTCAGACTCTATGCAAGTATGACACTGCTATGATTTATGGTACTGCTTTGTTTGTTTCAATTATGTTTAAGAATCAGATTATTGCAGAAATCTGACAGTAACCTGGTTACTTCTAAATTAACCACACATCCAAGAGGAATCCTACACCACTGTGTTGGTGATTAATCTAGGGGAGAGAGGAAAGGAATGAGGAGAACATGAGGAATACTAAAAGCAGTAGTTATAAATCAACAGGATCACAAGAGCATGGTACAGGGCAAATAGTCTCCCTGAATAATCAGTGTTTACTGTTTATTTCATAAAGTGCTTTATTGCTTTACTTCACAGTTCACTGAGCAAGGCTCTTTTCGAGTGCACTTCTACTAATTCCCTAATTCCTTAATATGCTCTATACATTTCATTTATCAACCATCAAGAGCATTAAGAAAAAAAGAATGTAAGAACTTTTCCCTCTCCCCTTGAGAATGTCGTGTGACTTTGATCTGGTAACCTGCATGATCGATTACCCATGAACCGTGAAAATGATTGCCTCCTTAATGAAGGCCCACTGAGCCAATCTTGGCATCTTAAGTGTTGATGTCCCTGAACTGACCACTAAAATTTGATGTGAAGTGATAGCATACAGGAGGATGACAATAATAAGTTTGGTGATGAGCAGGCTAAAAAGTGGAGACAGAGGCAAGAACACTATTCTGCCTTTCTGCATGTTTGATCGTTATTATTCAGTCCAATTTCCAATCTTTCCCTCATTCTTCCTCCCTCCCTGTGTATATCTCTTCAGAGACTCATTTCATTCCAAAATTGAAAATTATGCCCATACCATTTATCTTTCCTTGTGATTCAATAACAAGCAAAAAGAATGAGGAAGAGAGAATACTGTGATTTTCAGAGGGAAGAACAATGTGTAATTTTGTTTGATAGTCATCCTGCTGCAAATTGAATATAGATTGGCATACTTCTTAATTACAGCAAGGCTCATTTGCTGAGATTCAGACAATAAAAAACTGCCTGACAGTTTTGAAGCTTTGCAGGGAAAGAGGCTCAAAGAGATTTATGTGCTATTTGAAATCTTATACCGTATTTTAGCACCACTGTTTTTCAATCAGAGCGCCTCCCTTTGGCAGAAATAAGGAGAAAAATCATCTTTAGTCCTGTCTGTCTTCATTCTTTTTAGAGGGGTTTATTTGCTTTACAATATTTATGGTAACGTTTGACATATTTATACAACAACATACAAAACACAAGAACAGTGGCCGATGCAGTCTACTGTACGAAAAGTACATTTATTGCTACTGACATGTCTGGCCATGTGTAATTGGTCAGCAGCAGCTCACTACCAAGATGACAGTGACAGGATAAAAAGTTTGTTTTTGGTGCCCCCATGACACAAACGGGTGTGCTGGATTGTTTTTATTTATTTTTCTGTTCTTTTTATGACTGCGAAAATAACAAATTATATGGCATATATGACTGCCAATGCTGGTGTTAAGTGTGACTGAGATAGATATGATCAACCAAGAAACACTGAATTGTACTCTGTTTCTCTGTTCACAGCACTGTTATAATTGGGACTATGCCTGACCACATATCATTGGTCAGACGCACAATTCATTTCACAATTCTCTTTGACAGTGAGTAGGCAATGCATTGCTCTTCTATCATTCCATTACGTTAAACTATGCAGCAGAGTGGTCTTTTAAGTGTATTCCACAAGACCAAGAGACATGACTCCAATCTCCCTTCATGTTTCTGTGTATATAAAACTCACTTGTGCAGTTTGGAGGCGTGCCAGACCACGTGCCATTTGCCAGACACTGGCGTGTGGGCGAGCCAGTGAGGAAAAATCCCTCCATACAAGAATACACGATGGAGTGGGAGAAAGTTGTACCATCCACACGGGAAATATGGCCATGAGCAGGTGTAGCTGGGTTACTACACTGTACCGCTGCAAGACAGGAGAGAGAAGAGAGGAGGTGAAGGTCAGTGGTGTAAAATAGTAATGGATTTTCTATTTTCCATATCAGTGATTCACAATCTGAGGATTGGGAGCCCCCAAGGTGTCTGCAAGATGACTTCTGAAGGTTTCAAGGTCATTAAAGGGCTTCGAAAAATATATTCCTGTCGGACTGTGTGAATAGTAACACTTGTTTTTTAAATAATTGCTGTTTTGCTTTTGACCTGATGAATATTTGTAGTTTCTTGACTCAGTCTGATTAGCACACAGGTGGAACTGTCTGAAAAGAGCATATAGTAATTGATGACTTGTGTCAGAGTTCCCCATCATGCGTGTGTGCCTCACGGGATGTGAGGGAGCATTTTTTTTTTTTTTTAAAGAAGCTGTGAACTAAACTAGTAAAGAACCACAAATCTATACAGCATCAGAGCTTTATTTAGAGGGGCTAATGAGCAGAGCTGATGCAGTGGTACACAAATCCCCATCACACTATTGATGAGTCATCAGTAAATAAAGTGCAGTTAGTGTATTGTCAAGTCCCATAGTACCTCCATGGTAATGACATTTAATGCTGTCTAAAAACAAGAGGAGGATCGTGGGAGTAATGTGAAAATTTGCAGCTGTGGTTGAAGGACTCAGGGTTCAATCTTACCAACAACAGGACTTTCAGTTATTACATTCTTCTAAACAATGAGCAGATGTAGAAATACTTTATTTTCACTTAATTTGAAAATTATTTAGAATAACTTTAAAGGTCATATGACGAAATGTAATTTCTTACAATTTAAAGCACAAACTGAGCTCGGACAGGAGGCTGAAGGTAGTGTTACTTTAGATGCGCAATGCCCAGGGAGGAGAAAAATTGGCCGCGATGGGCTGAATGGTTGGGCTTACAGTAAACTAAGACGTCCTTTACAGAATTCCCAGGCTATGCCAACAAACGTTTATCCCTGATGAGGGGAAAGGACAGAGTTAGTTTCATGTGTTTTTCTTCTGCTCCAAATCATGTCTAATTTTGAAACTGTTTTGCTCTCTCAATCACCTAATTGCCTGGAAAATTTGAAACAGTGATTCTTCTGAGACAGACGTGTTGTAGGTGCTTCTAGATTACCACATGTGCGCACACACACACACTCGTTGAGGTGAAAACACACCACTCAGGCACATACCCAAATACTTCAGGTGCCAACACATTCACATTACTGCACTGTAAGTGCACACACGAGCATATGCACAGGCACACACTTGCCAAAAATAAAGTATGGTCACCACTTTGGCTTCCTTTCTTAATAACTCAGGATAGACATAGTGACAGAAACACAAAACAGACCTTGATGGTATTGTGAGATGGATATTAGGCTGAATATCCACACTGACTGTTCTGTTCCAGAGACTGTAAAAGGTTGTGGATAACGGATGGATGGGCTTTAACATTAGACAGGGCTTTAGATCACAGACAGACAGCACTGAAACTCATTCAGGCTCCAGTGAATTCCTGCCCCCTCCCTTTTGAGGTGGCTAAAACAATCTTTAAATCAGGAGTTCAGCAGGGAGATGGAGAGATAAAAAGGTAGTGGAAGAGAGATGTGGGGTAAAAAAGAGAGGGGGGAGGGTAAGGCTGAGCAACAGAGAACGAGAGTGAGAGACAGTGGGACAGATGGAGGAGTGGACACGGACAGAGAGACAGCCAGAGAAGGAGATTAAGACAGGGAGAAATCAGAGAGGAGGCGAGAGAAAAAGGCTGACATCAGGGGAAATGAAGGATAGAGGGAGAGAGAAGTGAGAGATAAACAGAAAAAAAGGGTAGAAACAACAGAGATGGAATCAAAGGCAGATATACACAGAGTAGTTCAGAGAATATGCATCAGCCTATCATATTAAAAAATTACACTGGCAGTGTGCCAGGCTGGCGGACACTAAGTAGAGAAGAGCAGGAGCAGTCAAACATTTGCCTCAATATCCGGTTGACCCCTGGGGGTAATTTATGCAAGATGTAAAGCTGGCGTTCGGCGAACTAATATCTTCAAAATCCACAATGATTCATTTATCACAATCCAAAAATTACTTGGCTTTAGGTGTCTAGAATTAATGAATTTTTTGGATGCAATCTGGAAGCTAGTCACAAGACCATGTGCTGGCAGAAAATACCAGACTGCAGCAGAGAGATACTTATCCATCTGGTGCAGTACTGTGTTTGTGAGGTTTTGCAATCATTTGTCTGTGTAGGTGTGGATGCACACAAGCAATCTATTTGTACATTCAATGCATGTTGCATACAATCTTTGTGTTTGTAAGCTAGGGCTGGTTAATGTTAATGAGATTTTTTGATTTCACAGCTGATGCAAGCTTCAGTGTCATACCAAACCAATATTTTTTGATAACCTATTTAGGGAGTATACAAAACAAACTCAACAAGCAAATTCCAAAGAAAAATATAAGCAAATTCGTCAGTTTCATTCAAAAGGGCTTTCAGTGCCATGTGTTGTATTTTGCTTAAATATTATACATTTTAAGAATTAGACCAACCCTTCAATGCTACCCTCTGTTAATGTTACATACATAACATCAAAGACATTTTAAAGATTTCCCTTACGTTTGCAGAATGGCTGTCTGCCCGACCAGGTCCCGTTGGGAAAACAGATTCTCTCCGCTGAGCCGTACAGTGTATGTCCCACTGCGCAGGTGAAGCGCACCTTGCTACGCACTTTGAAGTTCCCTGCCTCCCTGCTGGCATGGGCAGGTGTACCAGGATCCCCACAGGTGTCCGCTGAGTCGCCTGCAATGTGAGATAACCAGAAAAGCAGCAATGAAAACAAGAAACCCAAGATGCTGTCCACTTTAGCTGTCTATGTGTGTGTGCACAGATGGACCCTTTAAGGTTGGTATGGCAGTGAATTACAACACAGTGTTCCTGTCTGTCAAACAGAGGGACACTACAGAGAGGACTTGGACTCAAACTGTACATCTCTTGAGTCATCCAGGAAGCAGCTATAAAACACAATGCACCAATGAGCAGTTGTCACCACGCCAAAAACCTGGAGGACCAGTACCTTTCACTGCTTTGACACCAGGAGCTTTCTGTCCATAAAAACAGCGAGACCAGCATTAAAAGGCAACCAGCTGTGGTTATGAGAAATAATGAATAGAGTTTGACCTCTGAAGCCAAATGCATTTTCATTATCCTGAATTATCTGTCCAGTCTTTTGTTCTGTGGAGGAACATACAGTACAGTGTCTTACACCACCTGTCTGGTAAATCTATGAATTAATTCAAATAAAGAGATGGTGTGTCTCTTCTTGATTCTCTTCTCATACTACCATTAGGGCCGTCTCCTTTGGTTGAAAAAAATGTTTTCTTTCTAAGCCATAGGAAATGAAATAGAAATCACAAGTATGGAGTCAGAGTGGTGCCATGACTACAGAACATTTTATTTTGTGATGGAACAGCAAAGCAGAGTAGAGTGGTGCCTGAGTGGGGTGGGGTAGTTTTTTTTAATACTGGGGATATAACACACCGAACACCAACCAACACTTCACTGTCTTCTTCCATTCTCCTGTAGACCAGCAGAGGAAAGAAAGTAACACGTTTGGCATCAGAAGACAGATGTATCACATGGAGAGAGACAGAGATGGACAGAAAAGTGGAAATACCGACAGACAGACAAACAGACGGATAGATAGATACCAATGTGTAGGTTATAAGTCACTGTGGTTGTCTGTAGAGTTCAGTATGTGTCTGTGCTTTATTGACTTTGAGATCCTGCTCCTTGTGCTGTGCACACACCCTTTGCAGAGCAGCAAACAGCTGCAGTAATACTGGACATGTTGACAAAGCCTTACTGCACAAACACCAAGCTCATATCTGCTACACACATTCCACTGCTCACATGTGCACGAACTGGATTTGTCAAGTCAAGGGCCCACAGCTGGAGGTGATTTGTTTGTGTGTGGCTGTGGTTAGCAATGAATGTCACTGTGTATACCCAGTATGTGGAGATTTGCCTACCTTTTTACTGCTTGATGCATGTAAGTGTTTATGCATGTCCTGAAAGTCTGTGCATGTACACTTACATACACTTTGCAAGTACGTGTTAAGTATGCACACTTATTTGTCGCCTGTGTGCATGTCCACTTATGAGTGCATGTATGTGCATGTATGCCTCACAGCAGCTGTCGGCCCTTCATTAGTCTCCTTCGATTAGGTGAGGCAGCCTGGCTCCGCATGCACTGTGACAGCTATAATCTCACTAATTGGGATGGTGGTGGATTTGGTTTGAATCTGAGTTAATGTCCGTTCACCAGGCTCCCTTTGTGAGGAAATAATAAGGCCTGCAACTCAGCCATGCAACAGACGAGGACAAAAGGGGAATGGCTTGGCAAGCAGTTTTAAGCCCCCTCTTACTAATTAACAAAGGAGGACTGAGAGGAAGGATAGATGCATGGATGGATGCATGAATGAGAACTGTTGCTGACACTGAGTTGGAATTCTAAAGAACTCATAGCTCAAATGATGTTGTTGCTAGTGGTGATAAATACTCTCAGAGAGTTCAAATGTAAGGCTGCAGCAACCTATCTGTAAATACAGTTTAAAATCATTGCAGGAGTATTGAAGGGAAGCTTAGACTAAGTAATTTGTCAAAATACAGGAATTTTTTAAAAGGAGACACAGAACATACATTAACACTTTTCAGATAGCTCATTTATCTTGCTAACACTGCAGTACTAATTGCTCACTTCAGAAGTTTTTGCTAATGTGCTATGTGTGAAAACTAGATGTTAAAATATACACTCACTAATTTCTCTCCAGACATTTGCTGCATCACAAGTTTAGTCTTTGTAAGCAACAACTGAGCTCCAGCTGGGCTGTGGTTCTAATTTCTGTTACAGCTGTAACAGATGTTTACTGCCATGGGTTTGAATTCATCAAGCCTCTTAGTGATGAACAACTGATTTGCAAAGGTGTCTTCTTTCCATCATAAGTAGCTGATTACATAGTTAATTAGAAGCACTGATGCAGTATAATCCTGTGTGACAATGTGAGGACATGCATTTACACTCTCATTACCATCATCTATAACTAACACTAATATCAATATTATCCTTTCTTGATGTTACAAAAAAGTCTTTCTACTTAAATTCAGTACTACCATGCCTGCAATTTATATGGTCATGAAATTAGTGATTGGGTCCTATAGTCAGTCACAAAAAGAAATCAAGACAAAATCACCTCTAATGCCCCTTTAGGGTAAAAGGGAAAAAAAAGGCCAACAGCATATATTTTTTTAATCGCATCCGTTACAGAAATGCTGCTGTATCACTACAAAAAAAACTGAAGTTGCATTTTTGCGATCTGATTACATGTAATCAAAATTCGTATTCTCTGCAATAGCTCACCTCAGCACATCCTTTTTCTTTAGCTTGGCAAGTCACGGTGTCTTTATTATGATTAAATACTCTGGTCACTGACCCAGGACTTTTATTTTGCTGCACAAATTCCTCTACAGGGGTTTACTCTCTAAACAGCAGCTGCTCTTTGACAATTGAAATACTAGGGAACAGATTCATGTTGGCTTTACTTATCTCACTTTTCAAGCGATGGGTTGATGCTCATCTGGTCTTGGACAAGTTTTTTTTTTTTTTTTTTGGACAAATTAAATGCACTGAATCTAGTTTGGTATTAAATGTTTTTTTGCCCAGCTTAAAGCAGTGTATTAGCCAGGTTTCTTCAGATAAACAGAGGAAGTAGAGCTCATGTTGCCGATATGCAGCTCAGAGTGAGTGATGATATGAAATATAATACAAAATTGTAAATCATCACTTTCCAAGAGGCTCGTTTGTCATAACAGCAGGGTGCTGATCAAATCATCTCAATAATAGATGCCAAATTGCTTTTAAAGACTTGGTGATAAAGAAGAAAAATACCTTACAACACTCATTTTTGGACCATAAGCATTAAAATTATATGCTTTATTAGATTATGCGGCTATAATTTCAGGCCTAAAAACTACTATTAGGCTGTACACACAGCAGATAATTATGCAGGCGCAAACAAAGAGAAACACTCCACCACACCTCGGTGTCTCTCTCTCTCCATTTTGCAAAACTAAGAATAAAAAAATGTAATGGAGACTCTGACTGGGAGATAGATTTGAGCCTCTGCAATCATGTGTATCTCCTTACTATCCTAGGAGTTTAACTGCACTACTGCCTCACTACTTTCCATCTGTCTGAGTAAATATTAAATATAGAAGGTGAGGAGAGAGTTTGCACTCCCATTTAAAGAAGACGGAAAAAAAACACTGTCATACAAGTCTGCTTACAAACATTACTCTTGGGTCAGTGAGTTGAACAAACCAAGTGAACATTCAGTAAAGAGAATCCACTTAAATGGTCAGGAATGCTTAAGTGTGATGGGAGGGAAGAGCACGTTGGAGATTAAGGGGCGAAGTTTGTAGTTCGGGAGACATACACTATAAGACACATTTGTTTTAGGTTTTCAGGAAATGTCAAGAGGAGAGGCTGCAACTGAATGTACTGAACACTGGACATGAAAAGTGTTAAAACTTTTCTTCTTAGCCAGAGTCTGTATTTAGGTTATGTCAAAGGTGATATCTCTCACTCAATTGAGAGAATTTTAAGCAGGAAGAAAACTTTTGCTTCTACATTCTTTGGCTGATCACTGGATCAAAGAGGAATAATGGGTAAGAGCTATCATTTGAGTTTTTTGTAATGATCCACCACCAGTGCACTTCTTGACACATCCATCAGCCATATTCAGATACATCAGATAAACCAGAGTGAATGACTTGTGAAATGCTGAAGAGCTCCGAGTAGATGGGGAATGTGAGGACAATAATGGTCAAGCATCTTGGCACGTACGTACCATTAAAAAATCTTGTAAGAGCTCCACAGGGTTCAAGCTTGAGCAGAGTAAATTGGCCAACTATCCTGTGCTGTGTTTTCTCTGAACTGAATCCAATTAATTCCAAGAATCCCTCGTACTACACCATTGTGGTGTGGCTTTCACTAGCTAGCCATACAGACTGTTTTGGTTTAATTTGCCCTGGTTTTAAGATATATTTTTAAAAAATATTTCTGGCACTCTAAAAAAATGGTGTTTAACTGAATTTTGTTTGTGGTGCTTACAGCATTGGGAAATTACATATAAAGAATTCAACAAAAACTTTTCTCTCAGGAATCTGTGTCCTGATTAGGCTGTATAATCTGCAGACATTGCTGTGAATAGTTTTCATTGGAACTAATTATTACTGAAGAAATAGTCCTTATGAGAACTGTTGAAAGTGTGTGTGTGGAATATCCAGAGCATTATGAAAATTCTATCAGGAAAAAAGATGCGGATTGAAGATTGCTGATGAATATTTAAAAAGTAATTTCTAATGCTATGAACACCGCATATGGAATTCTATTAAACTCTACAGTATTGGGGTGATGACAGTAATCTCAGACATGTATATCTCAAAGGCTTGCAAATAAAACTAATATGCCACGTCACACCATGTCACTAATTCACAACCATCCCTTTTGGAAGCAGCTGAAGTCTCCAAAACCACACTGCTGACAGGGTGGTTTAAACAGCTGTTTAAAACTAATATGATATGTGTGACTCACTAGAGGAAACATGAGAAAACATACCAGTCCCTAATATGATTCTCTCATGATTGACATAAGGAAGAGGGAGACTTATGGAGACTTATGTTTCTCTCTGGGGATGTGTGCAGACTTGCTTGTGTATATGCATGATTACTTTTGTGTGTGTTTGTGTACCTGAGCAGTGGGGCAGCGGACCGCTCCAGTGTCCGTTCAGTTGACAGGTGAGTGATGAGTCTCCTATGAGCTGGCGGTCTCCAGAGCAAGAATAGCGCACCGTGGAGCCAAATGTAAACTTCTCCCCACTCATCACTCCGTAGGGAGGTGTACCTGGGTTGCCACAGTCCACCTCTGCGTGACAGAAGTGATGAAGAAAATAAGATTATCAATGGATGAGTGAATGGATGAAAGGATTAGTGCGGCATGACTCAACACACTTGATAAAAATCACCATTTGTGGAGATTATTGTGCTTTAACTATTTCATTGTCATAATAATTTTTCACAAAAAACAATTAGTTGTACCATTGTATAGACTTTCTCTGTCCCTTTATTATTCTTTTGACCTCAATGTATGTGGGAGATGTCATTTAATCAGCTTAGTGTCATAATGCAAAGTAAATTTCTGTAATTTCGTGAAGCTAATTTCTTCACAAAGAGTCAGTGATGCCTGGGGCCGTGAATAAACATTTAAGACAGACACTCCTGTGTATCTCTTTAATTACTATTTTGTTTGATAAAATAAATGCCGTGCGTCATCTCTCTACCATGAAATTAAGTGTTTTCTGAGCCTACGTGCAAAATGTAGAGGTTTACTTAAGATCATTTCATTTGAAAGAGGTCAATATTGTTGCCGTCCTCACAGAAAAGTAGGCTGCACAATGAGCCAGATGTTACAGAGCAACATTACAACCTCAGATAACCCCTACAGTTCATAGATGGTTGTTATAATTTGAGCGCTTGGTTTTGAGGGAACATTAGCTATAGCCTGAACAACTGGTACTATGACAGTTTCCCCATTTCTCAATTAAGAACCGCACAATATAACCATAAGCCACTGGGGCATCGAACATTACACAGATGTTCTCAGTCACAGCATTTAGCAACGTGTCTAAACTCTAGAAGCAAATGAGGACACAAACAAGGTTGTGGACAATCAATTAAGATGAAACTTTTCTCTTAATTCTCTTTTTGCATCTCTTACTAAGCATACTAATTAACTGTTGCCTAAAATGCACTCGTTACAGAGGAAGATGGATAGGTGGATGCACAGTGGACCAAAGACAAAAAGATCAACACCTTCAATAACAGCATGAATAATAACAAGATTTATCAGTTGATTAGTGAGGTAATATGAAAAGTAACCACTGTACCGATGCATTCTGGTAGAGGTTTGTCCCAGTGGCCCACTGGCTGACAGGTGAGCACTGATGAGCCAAACAGGTAATATCCTGGATTACAGTCGTAGAAGACCACGCTGCCGAATGTAAAGTTACCGTGCTCAATCTTACTTTCCCGGATAGAATTGGGAGGGATGCCTGGATCTGTGCAGTTTACCACTGGAAGAAAAAGAAAAGAAAAAATACAGTTATGCCACCATGAATTATTCAATTAGTTTAATCATACAGACAGCAGAATACTGACAGCGGTCCAATTAATTTTTATCGCTGCAAGGATATTTCAGGAAAGACAAACGTTTTCAACGCAAATTACTGTTGGAACTTGTGGAACTAAAGGTTGAAAAAAGACCTTACCCTGCATTGCTGTTGCCCTGAGTGCAGTGATGTCTATGTCTATTTAAGTATTGACTAACTTATCTACGTGCTTTTTATCTTACACATGCTGCATTGTAATGATAACTTAATGGGTTCATGCACATCCTTTCATTGTGGTTTGCAGTGATAATATAAATTCATTATTGATGTGCAGTTCAGAATATTATTGTTTACTTGAACCAAAGTGAATATTCACTTCTTGACAGCGTTTCTGTACCATCTTATGAATACTCTATTTACAATCATCTTTGTACATAATGTTATACAGCGCTATAGTTCATATAAATCCACTGCAGAGTAGGAGATGAAAAATTAACATATGGTGATTCTTAACTATACCACTATACAGTACATACTATATAGATACTGCTCTGTCAAGGTTTTGTCATAATATTTACATTATTTACATGTGATGGGTTTCTATAATTGCCTAAATTATATGTACTGTAGTCATGTATATCAGGTTAACATTATCTAGACAAGTTGTATTCTGTCATGAATAAATTTACATTTTAACATGGCACTGGTGTAAAAAACAAGGCAACACATAAAAGTCATGTGGCATTCTGCCTGGTTAACTCCACCCAGTATCATTGCTGGGAATCTGACTCTTCTATCCTGGATGCTGTGCAGTTTTTTTTTTTTCGGTTGGCCTCATTTGCATCATTGTTACCTGTCAGGATGCTCACTTGTGAGTTAATAATAGAACTGTTGATATGATCTGATCAGTGGCTTTTTCTGTTTACTCTACAAACAGGGGGGTAAGTGAGTCCAAGCTATATTTAAACATTGTCAATAATTATAATAATGCGTCATTCTTCTTGTTCAAAACAGCAGAACCAAAGGCACATCTACTGTCACTAATTCACAACCATCCCTTTTGGAAGCAGTCAAAATCACACTGTTGACAGGGTGGTTTAAACAGCTGGAAGTAGATTAGGGTGAAATTAAGTTCAGAGCAACACCAGATTAAATCAATAATGCAAATGTGAGAAAAAGCTGGCTTTATGTGAGAAACTTTTAGTGGGAACAAACATTTTGTTTTGACAAAGGGGAGTCATGACATTTTAATATGATTTTACGATTTTGATCTTTTACCAGGTCTGTCTCTTCAGTGCTATTCACAGTAATGAAAACTGTGTCTCTTCAAATCTGACTGCCAAGAAAGGAGATATTTTTAAATGGGCAAAGCCTGGCAAATCTAGCTTGGGTCGACTACATCCAGTGGAATGAGACCAATTAAAACCACACTGGATTACAATAAAATTCTTATTTACTTTTTAAATCCAGTTAAAATAGTTATTTAACTATACATTTTTACATACATTTACCACATCTTGACACAACAACAAATCTGTGTCAAAACCTCAGAGCATTTTCAAACGCAAATATGAAAAAGATTATTCTTCATACCGAGCTTCCATCATACTGCACAATACAATACTGTTTTCATTTTACTTTGGGGACAATAATGTAAATGGTAGAAAGTAATTCCAGAAAAAAATTGGCAAATTGTCAAACATTTTTTGGAAAAACAAGCAAACATTTCTTTGGTATAGTCACACAAAACTTCTAGATTGTTGGCAATTGTAAACACACCACTAATGAGTATAACCTGGGCAAACTAAAACTGGAGACAACTAAAACACAGCAACCATCTGACAGTCCCAATAAGATGTCTTCCAGTGAATGTACTGAGCTTTCTTTCCTTCAAAAGTAATCTCTCCCTGCAGCAAGCCCCTTGTTAAAAACTGGCAGTAAAATTGGGGAAACAAATCCCCATTTACCCTCCCCTTTCCATACATTCTGCTGCAAGCTCATTATTGCTGTTTCACGGCTTTTGCTCCGAGGCCAGGGCTCCAGATGTTGCTGCCTAATGCTCTATCTAGAGTGGCTTTTCCCAGTCAAATAGATAGTCAAATAGAAATAGATATGTGAACACTACCTCTGTCCATTCTGCTTCTGTTGTCTATGTGTCCTTGCATGCTGGCAGTCACTGGCTGCTGATTTCTGAATGATCATGATATGTCAGCTGGCTGCTGAATTCTTGTGGTCATCATAGTCTCTGATTCCTGAACCATTACAAAGTACCTGCAAAAACCATTTCATTCTGTTCCAACACTTTGGCTGGATCCTACTGCTCGCTGACAGATACCTGCTCCACTGATGGCTACCTTGATTCACAGGAGCAGAATTAGATAGAAGTGGCTTCTGTTACCAAAAATTCAAACACATCTCGTTGTAGTGATAAACTAAGAGGAACTCTCTTCAGAAATCATCACTGCAGATGGTTAATGAGATGCACATGAATATGATGCATCTGCTGGTTCCAAATTCTTGTAGCAATTCTTGCTTTTCATTCCTGCCTGAGGCAATGTGTGGGGTCTGAGCCTTAACTAAACATGCTGGTAGAAACAAGCAGCTTTTTAGTTCAACTGTCAAGATACATCTGCATCCTTCTGAAACTTTCAGTCAGCCCAGCTGTTATTCATTCTGCAGGAGCTCTGTAGCTGGACCTTACCTCTGCATGTTGGTGGCTGCTGGCTCCATTGGCGGTTCGCCTGGCACTGGGCTGTGAAGGGTCCTTCCAGGGTGTAGCCTTTGTTGCAGGAGAAGCGCACAACGTCATTGTAGTTGAAGCCATCGCCTGTGGTGCGGCCATAGATAGGGCTGCCAGGGTGACCACATGTGACAGCTGAAGTTGACACACAACACCAGGGTACGTGTCGGACAGGAGGAGGTAGAGAGGAGGATGGAATATCAAAGGCAGCACAGAATGGATGCGAAGACACAAAGGTACAGAGAGAGAGAGACAATTCAATAACAATGATCGATAGGTGATGTACAGTGACACCTATCATAGGAATATCATTATCATATAATTAACCTCAGAGGACAATGGTGGAATTAGGAATCAGGATGTGATCGATTGGGGAAGGGTATACAGCACATTTCAGTGCATCATTAAGTGAATAGGAGGTTGGGAATCACATTATGGGAATATGTATTGACAGTTGACTTCAGTGCTTTTCAAATGAATGGAGTAGGAAGCTTTTTGACAGTGATTTAAAATAACATTTTTATTCATGATTTATTTTAACAATGAAAACAAATCATCATTTCTTTGACACTTCATTGTTCGGGAATTAAAATTTACATATATTCAAAGCTAACAAATTAAAATTCAGGGATGAAAAACACAACTGTCCACATCATCTATTTTCCATCTGAATGCGTCTATGGTGAGAAATTCTTCTTTGTTACATAAATGTACCCTCAAACATAAACACACACCCACACGCACAATTGCACGATGACAATTGCAGTCAACCAGGCAGTGAGAATTGATGTTAAAGTACTTACAGATACAAACTGGGAGCTGTCCGGACCAGTTGTGGTCCTGCTGGCAGATCCGTACTGAAGAGCCAATGAGCCTGAATCCAGGGCTGCACTGGTAAACCACTGTGTCTCTATAGCCAAAGTTTTCCCCAATCACCTGTCCATTCACGATTTGCTCTGGAACACCGCAGTGACCGGCTGCAGGTTGATGGGGGAGCAAAACATACAGTACTATTAACATATTTTACCTTCCATTTTGCTCAATGCTATCTCTTTTTTAACAAGGCTGTGGATTTCTATACAGAAACTTGACCATGGCAAAAAAGGGAGATCCTGTAACACTCCTAGTGTATTTTTAACACTCTGCTGACAGAATAATGTTCTTTTATAGCCAATGTGGAGGTCCAGTTTTTTACATTGCAAATCACAATGAATTATATCTGTCATTCATATGGTGCTATACTTTAAATTTCTTGTATTAAAATTCTGGCCTGAAGTGGTGGCCACTGGACTGATGGACAACAGTTTCAGGGTAGAAACACAATTTTGATTGTGTTATCATGTTTGAATAACTTTGCATTTTGACAACTATATTATAAAATGAAATGAGGAAACTGGTGATTTAAAAGGTCTTGGAATTATAATACTGGCAAACAAAATTAGTTAGCGTATTCATGAAACATATTGGATTTGGAAAGCATTTTTCAGCTCATTATCTCTGAATTATTATTTCTAAATTCATATTGGCTTCAGCTTCACTTGTGGTGATTACTCAGCTTTCCTCATCTACAGTAGACAGAGTGTGTGAATCTCCTCAGAATCTGTGCTAACGCTCCTGCACGTAATCGTATTACTTTCAGCGACAATAAATCCTTTTCAGAGAGGAGGAATCTTGCTGAGATTTCCACTGCCACTTAAAACCTGGGAAATTGCCACTGACTGTGAGTCTGATTTCCCTAATTCACTCCTGCACCCAGAAACTCAGCCGAGCATTTTATTATTGGACTCCAGTTGAGAGCAGCCAGATTCTATGAAGATAGTGCTGAAGTAGGCGACTATACTGAAAGGTCCTTGGATATGTTAACCCTGACAGTCACTTTGCTAAACAAAAGTGAGGTGCCCTTCTTTTAATGAACTGTACCACTCAAGAGTGGAGCTTACATGCTGGTGCCACAGGGTTGATAAACGGACTAATGCATCTGTCAGGGAAATCGTCACATTCTGTTGCTGAGTGGGTTTGAATATGGCTCAAAATTACCTGTGTCTCATTTTCTTCCACAGTACAGAGCTGTGATGAGCTGTGGTAAGCTTCGTTGTAGCATATTTTCTTGGTTATATATCTTAACAACAGCTCAAATTGTGCTGGTACAGCTTGGCAAGTGTCTCAGAGTTGCAGGCCAGCTGTGCGCTCTCATATTTAACGTTTTAAAAACACCAAATTACACTGACTCTGAGGCATTGCTGTACACCACCACACTCCAATTAACTAAAGGTAGTTGCAAAATGTGATTGCCTTTTTTACCTTATGATCCACAATGTCTGAAATAGTCTGATGTGTGCAAGCCCAAAGGAAAATATAAAGTGGCAGTGTTGAGTACCAGCATGATGTCAGAACCAGACAACAAAAACTGGTATCTTTTTAAATGTTACAGTATTTGGTCATACACAACTGGCAACAGGAACTATTATAGCCACCCCCTGCTTCACCATCTGGTTCTATTCTGGGCATGGTGGCACCTGCCAAAAAAACCCTTACATTCTGTCTGGACGACATATCACCAATGTTTGACCCAGGTCAAGACTGTCCTTCATAAAGTTAAAGAGAACATTGTAGATGGTGCTTACCCAGGCAGTGAGTCTCCGTCCCACTCCAAAGGCCGGACAGGAGACACTCTCTAACTGTAGATCCACTTAAAACATAGCCGAGGTTACAGCTGAAAATGGCTGATGCTCCAAAGGTAGTTTGGGTCCCAATTTTCTTCCCATTAGGAGGAGTAGGCAGATCACTACAGGAAATGACTGCAACATGATGAAGAGGACCGTTAAAAAGAAAAGGGAGGAGATGGAGAGGGCAGGGAAGGAAAGAAAAAGAGTAAGAGAGAAAGAGAGAACAAGAGAGAAAGAAAGAGGAGTGGGAAGTTGGCTTACATCTTCAGAGTCAATGGGAGAGCACAGTCATTTACACCCATCTTACCGACCTTAATGCGATAAAAGAGTGACCTGTACTATTTAATGGGGAGGATAATGATGATGTTTGCCTTTGTCCCAGCATCTTTCATCATGCTGGCCTGCATCTCCTTTTGCCATTGCACAAGCTATTCAGCTTTTTTTGCTTCTCAAAACATAGTTCTCATGGCAGCATAGAAAAGCTTTTATATACCATTTCTACCATAAAGACTATCCTAGACTAGATATTTGCCTAGATAATAGGCAAATATTAATAAGTGAAGCATTGTGCTGATGATTAAGTGAGCTATGAATGAGGTATTAATTTTTTAAATCTTGTAATGTCACAATCCATGAATCTAGTGTACTAAAGGTGAGGTAGGGCACAAGTTTCAGAATTCCTTTCTATTCTATCTTTCCTATCAAACACATATACAGTGTGTGGGATGGGACTATATTCTGTAAGCATGCATCCACTGATGTTTTTCATAATAATACAATGACAGAATGAAAATAGAGATAAAGGAGATTTTTTTTTGGAACATTGCATTTTTAGATGAGTAAAATGTTCAGGAGATTTGCATTTGTAAATTTCTGTGATTTTTTGTTACTTGGTTGTTGATTTAAATTACTCACTTTTACACCGAGGCCTCTCGCTCCTCCAACTCCACACCCCATTGGCCAGGCACTGGATGTGGGCGGGGCCAACACGGTAGTATCCGGGATTGCACGTGAAGATTATTTTAGTTCTGTACTCATAGTGTGAACCATTGACGATCCTCCATTTCCCATGGTCCAGAGAGAAGGAGCTGAGACTAGGGCACATAATGACTGAGCCACAAAACGATAAAAAAAAGAGGGAATTGGGTGGAGAGCGGACATTGTTAGTTTTACATTATTCAAATGGGATGACTTCAATTTCTTCTCTTATCCCTTGTACACACACTGCTAAGTCAAAACCCATAAACATATGTAACAACCCAACAGTGTAGAGGAAATACAAATAGCTGCAAGGAACATTTTAATCAGGACATTAAACCAATCAATGTAAAATGGAAATAACTTCTCTGTAGTTATAGCATACAAATGTTCTTTCACAACAAAGTTGTTCATGACTTGGCACTCTCTAAAACCAAATGAGTTTCAAAACAAACACTGTTTCCCTTTTTGTTGTGAGACACATATACAGCAGGGAATAGACATTGGTCTCAACAGTAAACAATAGTGTCAATCACTCGTTACACCGACTTACAGAATTGGAGGAGTTGCACTGGCATGTAAAATACTCACCCCAGCGCCAGCTACTGAATTCCTCTAGACCATTATTCTCCCTTTCATCCATCCGTCTAATCACTACCCAACAAGTTTTTGTAATGAAACCACAACTCATGGTTCAGTTGGGACTGAAGTCCACATTTCATGACACCTTCCCATGCAGTAGAGCATCTTGTTAAAACTGTTTGATATTCCACACTTTCTCTAAAGAATTTCTCAAACTAACAAAAACTACAGAAACTATTTTCTTCTGTCTTCAATACAGCTGTCAAAACTTTAAAATCAGTGTCTTCTCCATAAATCTTTCCTATCCTCATCTTTCACCTTCTCCTTCCCACCACTCAACTGTGACATGGGTTCCTGCAGTTCCCCCTTTCTCTAAATCACTCTCCCTCCTCCTCTACATCCTGCCTCCTTCCCCCAACATCCTCTACTCACCGATGCATCGGGGTATCTTGTTGTGGTTGCTCCAGGTGCCGTCTGGCTGGCAGACTGTGGTCGTCAGCTCTTTGGAGGAGAGCCGGTAGCCACTGTTGCAGAAGTAGGTCACCCGTGTGCCGACGGAGTAATCAGCAGCTAGCACACCTCCGTTCACTGGTGCACTGGGCACACCGCATGACACAGCTGCAGGCGGCAAGAGGACGATTGTTGACACTCATGTTTATGCACAGTACAAGACACATATTAGAGAGATTTGCAGAGAGACGCCTGGTAAACACAGGCACATATTCATTGAAGAGTCACATTTTTGTGAGCTATACACATGTATGTACTTCAAAACAGTGTTGGCAGCGCATCTTCTTTGTGGTACACACCCAATGTCAAGTGCTCAATTTATGCAAGCAGCTATTTGTTACTTTGCTATTTTTGGTGGTTACAGTTTTACTGAGTAACCATAAAGACATACTTGCTTAACACTGACAATGAACGGCATGTAGAATTCTGACAATAAACCTTATTCATGGCAGAAACTTATCACATAGGTTTAATTAATAACATTAATAAACACTGCATTCGATTTAACTAAGCCAGAGCCAGAGGCCTGTTATTGTGCATGCTAGCGTTCTGGACAGGCTCATTCTAAGATAACAAAAACACAACAGTTCTTATTTTCAAGTGATTATAACATAATTATGAATATTATATTCCATTTGTGCCACATTCTGTAAATAGAGTCCCCTAAATCTTACACACTGGACCTTTAATGGAACAGAGACATCATTAACGAAATGAGTAGCATCTGTGCTTTTTCCTCCGCGACGTCTCAAAAAGTCTCAGGGTCACGACACACGTGCAACATTTCACTTAACACTTAAATTGCAAAACAATACACCTACCACATGAGCACAGTCGACATGTTATGCATTAGCATTTAAGAATTTACACCCACTGAGTGCATTTATAATAATGACACAGGAACGCCTGTGTCATGTCACCAAGTCATTTACTGTATATATTATAGGCCAATAAATCCATACAACTGCTCTTGAAAGCTCACTAGAGAAACCATGACAGTATTATATATAGGACTGGCCCCTTGAGGAGAAATGTAACCAGCCACCTCAGAGTAAAAGTAGTCACACACACTGCAGAGAAGCGTGTTATTTAAATCTTAAAAGGTTCTAGAATAACTTCATGTAAAGAAAGTTACTCAACTGACAAGTAGCTATTCAACCAAGTCAATGACACATATACAAATAATTGGAATAATATTTAATTTTTTCCATTTGTCAGAAAACACACTAAAGACTTACTTTTAATGGAGAGCACCTACTTAAAGTGACTAGGACAACCAATAATGTAACCAGCAACAATAACTTTTCCTGGAAAATATATAAACAAGACACAGTCACACATAGAAAACCTCCCACGCAGCACTGTGTCCTTGCCCCTACACAGACTGAATCTGGGTTACTATGGCCTCAGAGCTTAAACCAGAAAGAAAGCTTAAGCTAGTAGGTGTTTATCATCAGAGCAAAGTCAGATGGAGCGAATACAGCGGGGAAACTAGCATCACTAAATGGGAAAGGGTATGCAAACACACACACACATCATAAAATGGAGCAGGAACGGTAGCTGCACACTGTGATACATCAAAGGTAAGAATCCACCAATATGGCCTGGAGACATTAAATTGGCCCTCATCACCCCATGAGAGAATCAATCAACATTCATTTGTGAGTGCTGCTAAGTCACACTCTAATAGACTCTAATCACAACACTTTTCTACACTGCAGATGGAAAGTTTCGACGCTGGAAGATTGAATACTTCATCAAAGCTTAGAAGGTCTAAAACATTACTTTAGATCAGTGTTCTTTGCATGCATGAGTAACTCTAATCGATAAATGTACATGTATATTGTCAAAATATCATGCATAGATTGGAAAGAATGAAGGATTGAACATACTGTCATGTCTTGACCATCTATATAGCAGATGGACAGCATCTGTATGAATATATTAGTTCATTCACAGCCCCAGTTGAATTTATGTGCTTTAGAAAAGCCTTGTGCAATTATCGAACTAACAGAATTAATCACAGGTGTGAAGTGTTTTTAAATCATTTTAAAGTACATGACATACATATTTTGATTTTACTGCATCATGATAAAATTCAATTGAGCACGCCATCTGTTGCTGTTTGCCGCTGCGTCAGTGTGTGTGTGTGTGTGTGTCTATGCTAGTGCATGCAATCATGCACACACATAAATGCACACATTTGACATGTGCGCATCAAAGAACCCAATTAGTTGAGTGAGACCCAACAGCAGCAGACACTGCATGCTAATGGTGAGTTAGCCAAAGTAATTTGAAGAAGTGGAAATTGACAGAAGAAGGGAGGATTGATTTCTGTTTCCTTTCCACCTGACAGGGTACTGGCTCTCAATCAGGCTGGATTCAGTTCAGCTGCTAACAACACAGAAATAGAGCTCGGGCTGAGACACTTGGGTGCCTTAAGCGCCTGCCTGTCTGCCTGCTGAGCGTAGGGCAGAGGCGGTGACCAGAAGAACACGAAAAGAGACAGGCTAAAGTTGGAAATAAAAGGCTGCCTGGGCTGATGTGCTCACCTTGACATGCGGGAACTGGCGCGTCCCAGGCGTAGTAGCCATAGGTGGTCTTCTTGCACACAGCTGTGCCCTTTCCGATTAGCTTGTAGCCCCTGTCGCAGGCCCAGCGCACCATGCTGTTTAGATGACCCCCGGTCTGGCTCACGACAAAGCCATGTTGTGGGGAGTCTGGAGTACTGCAGTACATCGCTATAATACGTTAAGGAATTAAGGAACAAGGGAGAGGAGGGGGGGATGAGTGGCAGGCAATGGAGAGAAGAGAGAAACAAGAGAAGATGAGAATAAGAAAAGGACAGAGAACATGAGATATTCACAAGAGAAAAAGAATAAAAAAGGAGAAAAAATAAAAATGGATGAGGGGCATTAACAAAGCACCTCTTGAGAAAGACTCAGGTGAACATTTTAGTCACAGTAAGGCCCAATTTTAAATGAAGAAAGATAATGAGGGAAAATGCCTGAGGAGTGTCACATCTATTTAGCACTCGGGCTGTGTGCCGCATAAAGGAAGTCCTCAAAATCACATTATTACAATTCCTCTTTGGCCTATGGGCACGCACACATTCACTTTGCTTTAACACATGCAACACTGGTGCATCCTCCAGTTATTTGTTACCCTTCCATACCCTTCCTTTCTCTCATCTTACAGCCCATCAAACACAAAAAGTGATAAATTTGCTTTCCAGAATCTGAGCACTGAACAGCCGATGGGACAGGAAATCTAAGGGAGGGTTGTGTGCTTCACAAATGCTGTCAAACATTGCTTCAAATCAGCATGACTGGGCGAGAGCAAGGATTTAGGACAAAAAAAACAAACACTGGAGTTAATTCAGTTCCTGTTCAAGTCAATCAAATCAAGGAGGAGTTTTCTTTACAAAATTTATCACACCAACTTGCTTTCACAGTAACATACTTGTGTATTAAATATAATGGAGAGATGCAACATGAAAAATGAATGTCTTTTGTGCTTTTTTCATTATTATTGATGCATTTCAGTGGAAGAAGATTCCCTATGCAGCTCTTGCTTAGCACCACTTGCTTTATTAAAGAGCCATTTAAGAATTTAAAACCATTTTGAATTAAGGAGTGCGAAACAGCATGGACGTAGTTCA
This sequence comes from Sciaenops ocellatus, assembly GCA_033000465.1. Lineage (NCBI taxonomy): Eukaryota > Metazoa > Chordata > Actinopteri > Sciaenidae > Sciaenops > Sciaenops ocellatus. Next base: position 11,167,912 of record CP136885.1, on the reverse strand, counting down.
GTGACATTCTTCCTGCCTCGTGGTTTTTGTGTATAAAAACATCTCTTATACTGAGACACTATAATTTCTGTGGAAATTCAAAGTATTTTTTTTGTAAATGAACTAATATTAAAAACTAAATACTACCCCAAAACAATCACAGCATACTGGGATAAAAATCATGGGGTCACATTGAATCCACAGTAAAATCCACAAGCTGCAGCAGAGAGGGTTCAATGACTATTTTCCCCTTTGTAATGTTATCACTGGTTCAATTGAAGTGTGTCCACACAATGCATAAAATATAAACGCTTGACTTGTAAGCCCATGACTTTCATCACTTTTCTGTAGTTCAGAGACTAAACATATTCAAAAGCACTAATAAAAGGAGGAAATATGATTATAAACTGGATACATACTTTGATACTCACCCACGTATCTGATGTGGAAACCACGTCGGTTGGTGCCGTGATCAGAGGACCAGCGCAGCAGGAGCTGGTGGCCTGTGGTGGTCAGGCTGAAGGGTGTCTCAATGTCACCGCTGAGTGACGCCATGCTCTGGCTGTAGATGTTGGGACCTGAACACAAAGACAGAAACACAGTTTCCCAGAAAAAAGATCCATGTCAAAAACAATTAATGGAGACAGACATGGACATGCATCAATTATTTTACATAATTACATAATATTACAAATAGGCTAGTGAGGACAACACAGTAAATAGTAATAGTATTTCTAACTGACATCTAATCATGTTATAAACCATGCAGAAAGACTTTCAGCTCTAAGACACCACATCCAGAATGAATGAATGCTTAAAAAATGCTGCAAAACAAAAGAACAAGAAATCATTGCTGTTTTACTGAAATGCACTACTACTAGCTCACTACATTTTTACCAAAAAACACAACCACCAAACTTCCAGCAGAACCCACCATCAAATATTTCCAAGATATCAAACTCTTTTTCTGTCTGAAAGAGTTCAAAATGAAGAGTGATGTTGTAACCCTTCTCCACATTGATCAGCCAGGAGCACATCTGGAGATTGGGGTAGTGTTCAGGGTAGCCTGGACTCAAGATCACCCCGGTTGAGTCAAATCGCACCTCGTGGGCTGGACATTGGACTGAGGGAAGAGAAACAGGATAAGAACAAGGCAGCACTAGAAGTAGACAAAGAGACTGCGAAAGAACAACAGAGAAACAGAAGAGAGGTGAAAGAGGGAGATGGAAAAATCCAGCTGAGGCTGAAAACAGAAAAAAACATTTTTATAGGACAGGAAATGGAAGGCAGAATTACAGAAAAGGGTAGATGAGCTGAGGAGGGCTGTCTTTCCTTTCTTCACCCCGATGCTCTGACAGTACAAATTACATTGAAAAAATAACTAGTCCTGAAACAATTACATTTCAGCTAGACTGATATTGCACCTAAGGGCTAAGCTGGTGAGTCTGCTGTTGTCACTGGACTCCCCTGATATCAATCTATCAAATAATAATACTCAGTAGGTGAGACAGCCTACTTTGTATGGAAAAATCGTAGTGTGTAAGGCTGTGCGTTTTTTTCTGTGTGTGTGAGTTCATGTGTATTAACTTCATTCCCTTCATTTCCTGTAGGCTGGCATGTCTGAAATAATGACAGGCCATGTTTCCTTCTTTTGCTTTTGTGCTGGTATCAGAAGTTTCTCTTCTGGGCCACTAGTGAAGAAACATGATGCATATAAAAGGTTAATGCGAACAACTGTTCCAGATAAAAAGGTCACTGAAAAACATTCAGACATATATCAAGAAAAAAATGCAGAAGGAAAAAGAGTTTTAGCAGTATGGATATTCCCACTGGCGAGTCACTGCAAAAGTTTCAACCAGAACAGCCTTTGGCTCAAAGATAACAGGCAGATATGGTCTTCAAAAAGTCAAAGTCAGTGATTTTCTAAATAACAAAGCATTCCTTACATCATACAATACACCAAAAGCTCTCTGTGACACTGAGGTCAAGAAGATTTCTTATTACATTTTCTTAACAACTGAGAAAATATATAAAAATGAGGACATGTCCATGGCAGAATCAACATTTATAGAAATACTGTACAGTATTCATGAAGGAGGCAACAAATATCAACCCAATCTATTCAGACAATAAATTAACACAGCAATTTATTATGAAATAGCAATATTTCTTCACTACCATTGCTTGACAGTTTCAAGAAACAGATCAATATTTTCCAATGCATATTTGTATGAAGAATATCCTGTTCAGCTTTTGTTTTCTGCATTTCTCAGAATTTATCTCCAATCAAAGTGCTCTCTTATATTATTGTGTTTATCATATTCTTATTATATGGACATTTTTTAAAGAGCTGGCCTTCTTCCTTCTGGTCATTAGTCAGTGCCAAACACCAAAGTTAAATTTCTTCAAGAAATTACACTTTTGAGTCCATGGAAATTATATATTTATATATTTTACAAGCCACAGGGGCAGAACATACGACTAGAAAGTAGAAATTTCAAGTCCTGACCCCTGAAAGCATTTTCTTTTCCACATTGAACACACTGAAGACACAAGGCTATACTGCATGGTAGTGGGTGGCTCAGGTCAGTCTATCATTTTTAGATAGTTATATTTCTTTCTTCTTTTTTTTTTCTTTTTTGAAATGGGTAGTAATTTAAAGACATCCACCCTCTGCCAAAAGTAAAGTTTGAGTGCTTTTCTATGCAGCTGAGAAACTTGATTTTGCATTTGAGATGAAAAACTGTCTGTCATGTTCAATTTTAGCAAGAGCGTTATGATTCTCACTGTCATTATGATGGATTTCAGAAATGGGGTCTTCAGTTGGGGCAGTTACATCAGTTCACATGGCTGCTTCTTCAGCTCTGTCGTCAGTAGGAGCCTCTGCTTCTGCTGCTGCCAGCGGTAATATTTGTCACAGAGCCAGCACAAATTCAGATTAAAAGAAATGTGTGATTGCCACGAACAATTGCTAATTTCCATTCTTCATTATTTTCCTACACATTATTAGACCGGGGTTACCAACCCAAAAAAAACGTTCATACACTGTACACATTCTCATTTCCTGCAGCTCTTTTCCAAATTGGACTGCTTTAAGACATATATGTGAAATTCACTCACTTGACAATATCTAATGCACTGTACGTAGAGCCATCTATCTGGTAAGAGTTTATTTTTAAAATAATTGAGCCCCAATACTTGTTTAATAAGCTAACGTTGCCAGGCAACAAGTCTATCCAGTAAGCACAGTTGTGGCTTAAAGTGCTTTGCCTCAAACTTTAGGTGCAGGGATTAATGAAATGAATCATGAGAGACTTTTTGCTTCCAACACATCAATACTGCTACTTTTAGGACAGGTTTTTAGAGGACCATGATGGGAATAGGAAGCTAATCTGAGAGCAGAATGAAGCTTACAATGTAGTCACATGGTGGATTGGATACAATACAAGTGTACCTCTGTACCTTAGTGAAACAAAAAGGCAAGACAGCCAAAGTATAGTTAATAAAAAAAAAAAAATGTAAACAACTGTTTAAAGACAAATTCAGCAAACATGGCCAAATATTAATAGTCTACTGGTATTCCTTATTTAATTAGCATCTCATATCAAGGGAATCAGTATTAAAAAGTCAATAAGTATTTTAGCAAACTATATTTAACCAGTGAATCAAATCCAGGCACTGAAACTACTGATATCAGGCACTGTGTCTAAAGAACATAACATGTTGTATTTAGCTGTTAAATGCATTGGCACGCATGTCAACATGATGTGTTTAAAAAGAACTGGCATTTGTTAAATCTTGCCAGCGCTGCAGAACATGTAATTCCTTGTGCAAACCACCAAATGTTTATTGTTTTACTGAGCACACTGCACATATGGAATGACAATATCATGACAACTGTTATGCTGTCGGCAGCAGAGATATCCTACAATAAAGCCCACATAAGTATAGTACAGATTAGGTTAGAGCAGAAACTGTTCTTCATTAGATTTCTGGCAGACATATGAAAATCAATATGACAACATTTAATGGGTTAGACTCAACCTCAATGTGGCAGATGGTTTACCAAGCAAACACAGCAGTCAACTCAATTGTAGCTCTATCCTTGATCAAAGCTACTGCATAACCTTCCTCGTAGGCTTTCATAAAGAAGGAGCCTGGGGAAATATCTTAAAAATCAGGGCTATTTGGGGGTAAAACTGCATAGCCATGCAAGGACATTTTAGTGTTAGCTTATAAGCATAAAATGACAATTAACAGAAGGGTTGACAGCAAACAAAAGCAGAACAGGGGAAACACAGGAGAATTATTTTTCCTGCCCTATCGGCAAGCTGCTGACAGGAAATGGCCCCTTTACAAGCTTACTGTAGCAGTCTTTTGGATGTGAATAGCAGGTCAACTCAAATTAAGTTCAACTTTACATGTCCCAAGGAGAGCAATTAGTTTCCTGCTAACTGTGGCACAAGGACATAACATATCCAACACAGGAAAATGTAATGAATTCTTGATGACAATAATGAGGTGATCCATGAAAATGTCAAACAAGGAATTACTAAACCAGACATCCTAAAATAGTCTTACCTATGTAAAGCTCAAGGCAGGTTTTAAGGTTTTAATCAAGACATTTATGATGCCTAATCTGACACACACACTTCAAATATGTCTATCACATACAGTACACTGTGCATTTTCTAATTATCTCATTTTGGTATGGATTTTAAAAGTGAAATCTCTCCAGTCTTTTCTCACACAACTCATATCTTTTATATATACAACATTTCATTTGTTTAGTTATCGTATTTAGCTTCATCTGACTAAAATGACTTATTGTCTTGGTAGTGTACAACACAATTTACAATGATGTATTTGCTATCCAACTTCAAAATAGTTTAAAACATCACAAATTCTGGTCTGATTTCTGGAGTGATTGCCTTTCATAAGAAATCAACTGAAAAACTATTTTGTGTTCTACCACAAAAGTCCCAACATGCCTTGCCGATCTGGATCTGGCAGGTTAACTTAGTCACTTAAATGCTTTGAAATTATTTCAAGTACATTATGTGAGCTTCAGCTGATTGGAGCTAGTTGGTCTTGGCAGAGCTTTGTGTAGTCAGTAACACATGAGAAGGTGAGCTGGCAAGACCAACACAACAAGAGAGCTGGAAATATCTTCCAGTACTCTCAAGTAAATGACAGCCCTCGCTTGGCACAAAAGAAACAGATATAGTAATTCCTAAATATTTCTATTGCTGCTGATCTGCTACATTGGTCACTATCAAACAATGGAAGAAGGCATCGGAAAGCATTTCACTGTAGCTCCATTACTGTCATGGTTTATATGATTGTATATCTGTATGCCAGACAAGTATGATACAGTATAAAATGAATCTGTTATCTCCTCTCTTTTCATTCTACGCTGTCTACCAAGCTAATGAAATGCTGCAGGACTTCATACCCCTTGTGCTTTTGTAAATTATTCATTTAGAAAAATGCTAGGTGGGCAATGCAGCACGTAGCAGTAAAAGAATCAAAGCACAGATACACCTATATCTTTGAAAAAAAATAAATAATTGCTGTGTTTTTGGTCTCTTTGACCTTTGTGCATACACTAATAGAGCTTTTCACTGCCAGTGCTGCATGTAGCCTTTATGAATAAAGTATAAGAATACGAGTAGCTTCTAGATCCTGAATTAGCGGTCAGGTCACTTGACTTAAACTTTGCCATTACTATTTGTTGCTTTACTTGTGGCACTTTCCATACACTAAAATGAAATCAACCAAATTTTTGCTTGTAAGAGCAAAACAGTGTCAGCTGCAAAAAAACGCTATGGGGTAAGAACCAGGATATCAAGTCAGGCATCAAAAATAACAGCCAGGGATGAGCAAATAGGTTCCAAATCACTAGTCCCACTCTAAGATGCTTTATGAATGCAGACTCTGGGTTTGTTGTGCATCTGTCATGTGCCTTGATCACACGTCCAATGCGATTACTCATAGTTTCTAGAAGTAAAAAGACAGAAATGCTCATCAACTCAAGGACTTGTAGACAAAGGACTTCAGGGCACTTCAAAAGATGCCTATCCACCAGGAATAGAAGGTTTCAGAGCACTCTGATGTCTGCGGCAGAGATGTACTGGCACGACAGGCGGGCTGATGGCATTTGTTTTTTGGTCTAAACAAAGTCTCTGATGCAAACAACACAGACATTTCTGTTCCTTTGCTTCTGTTTGAAAATACATATTTTAAATAAACATGGGTAGGGAGACATTTTACATCAATCAAACCCATGGGGCCATTTGAGCAGGGATTAAGAGGTATAAATATAAGCTTATAAAAGCTAATGTATGACTAGCCTCAACCTTGTTGAAACCTGCTGATCTGTAATCTGTTTTACAGTGATCCCTCACAGTCAAGTATTAGTTCTAAGGAAGCAGAGGTCTATGATCTTAGGTCAGTAGTATTCCAACTCTGTGAGTCTTGATAAATTAGAATAGAGATGCTGTTTGCCACCAGAAGCCTGCTTGAGGGGGCCCTGCTGCCAGTCTGTTAAATGATGCATCAACAGTCGGTGCTGCTGACTGCAACCAACCTTAGCAGAGTGGTGTCAAGCACACACAAAAAAGTCATACATAACTGAACATGGATATGCACGCAAACACACATGAACACACAATAAGAGGAATACTTGAGGTACAAAAAGACAAAAAGATTCATAAAGCCTCACAAAAACATGAAACATACATGCATAGACTCAAACTCACACACTGAATATAACCAACCTTGACAGACTGGTGGGGGTCCATCCATCTGTAGCCTCTCTCCAAGTCGACAGGTCAGAATCTCACTGCCCACCAAGGTGAATCCTGGCAGGCAGGAGTACCGTATAATGTCCCCTGTGAGGTAATTTACACCCGCAATCAAACACACACACAAACACAGGGCAGGAGTGGACATGAAAAACGTATCCATCCATTCATCCGCCCACCCAGCCACGAACACACACACAGACACACACAAGCACACACACGGAGCTAGGTTAGTAAAAGCCTCCTCAGTACCAGCACTTGAAACAGTAATCAACAGCACATTTTCTAATGAAGATCGACATCCCCTTAGCTAGCTGAAGAACTGAAGGCACTTCATTACATTACAGAGCGGCAAACTTGCACACAAGCACACGCTCACACACAAAATCAAAATTATATTCAATTTCAAAGATGCAAATTAAGACAGCCACTAGCCACATGATTTCTACTCCAGATTCAGTTCTGAACATTGAAAACACAAACAGCTTACATGGAGAGTTAATTAGGCCTGCCCTCAAACTAATATTTTATTGCACGAAGCACAAAGAGATACTCAAAAGGAGGGAAAGAAACATAAGAAGGAAGAGTAAAGAGCAAGAAAGAAAGGGAAAAGGGAGAAAGACAAAGAGCACATTGTAAAACATCTGTTGAGCGGAATTATTATAGAAAAATGTTCAAATGAATATGTACTACAGATAAAGCTGTTTCAAATTCTGAACTGGACAGATGGATTAATAAAGCCACAAAAAGGTAGGGAAATAAAGAGTAACAGCAAACACATAAAAATCCAAACAATGATTTCAATGAGCAAATAAAGGATTAAACTTACTGGGGATTGACTGAATAAATGAATGGCTTTAAGCATTTGATATGACTATTGCTATTTTTTTTCTCTGTCCCAGGCTGTCCAAGCAAATTACCTTATGTCTGGTGCAAATTTATTTTATTACGCATTGTCCCTTGCCAGTAAACAAGCAAAATAAAATAAGACAAACCTATTTCAAACTCGTCATCATCGGTTAGGATAGTGGCGTTGGCGACAGGAGGGGGTGGCTGACATGTTCTCAGCTGATATCCTGTTGGGGGGAAGGACAAATACTGAAATCTGCAACAGTGTATGTGTGGACTCAAGTAAGAAAGAGGGAGAGAGAGTGTGTATACGTATTTTCTATTCAGCACATTCTTCACGCCCCCATCACACTGAAACTTGATTAGATCATAAATTGCCACCTATCACTGTTCATGATCATCAAAAACCAATCACTAATTTAGTTGAGATGGGGGACATTTTATTATTAATCAGCTTCTTTTCAAAGGGGCGTTTTAATAGTGCAAAAGAAAAATAGACATAAGAGGGCATTCATCATTTATCATTACACAGAACTGGAAGCAATACCATGTAGCAAAATGAGAAAGGCCAAATGACTCATAAAAAAGGGAAAATTAAAGGAGTTCCCAAGTAGAAACACAAGGCCAATATCCCTCTGTACATTTGCGACCTTTGTTACAACAGCAGGGTCCAGCAATGTGGAGAATTGAAAACCAAATGAATCAGAGTCATTACAGCAGTACAGAATAAGGTCTTTACTTAGCTGCTATCAAAGGGGTGGTTACCGTAATAGTGCAGCACAAAGAAGCCGCTGGTGCTGAAGTCGCTGTGGAATTTGATGAGAATTTGATTGGCTGTGGTGGACACGCCCTCCTGTACGGAGTTTCCGCTGAATTGACCGATCTGAGGTGAGGCCTGGTCAGGTCCATCCCTGATACAGAGATATTAGAGAGGTGCAGAGAGTCGGTGGAGGAGAGGAAGAGAGAGAGAGAGCAAATGATTTATGAATAAACACCAGTAATATCTTGCTGGGATCAAAGAGCACCTCTGGTTATCCCCAAGCAGTCTTGTGGACCAAGCAGTCATTCTGACGCTCTAAGAAAAAGTTTTACATTAATCAACAGTGTCAGGGAACAAGTTGAGTATATGTGAACTGATGAGGTAGTATAGTGCTGAAACTTTTGCCCCCTCCAGTCATGTTACATATTGATGGGGAATAAGGTTTTGAGGGGATAAATCAATGGCACAGAATTCTACAAAAATGTGCAAAACCCACAGCAGTTTTTGTCGTCTTTTTTTCCTTGTAAAACATTCCTTTAAATTGGAGTTGAGATTGTTAATATTCAGTATGTGTAAGTCCATAATGAGGATATATGATTATCACTCGGCTTCATCCCCTGTGACCCTGAAAGGATAGAAGCGTTTAGAAAATATATGGATGGTTATCACAAAATCCCACTGTAAAGCCCTCAAGTGAATAACATGACGTATAAGGAACTGTAGCCCTAGGAATCAAAATTTAATTGAATCGTAACGACCTTTTTGATCTTCACCCTTAATGGAGGGTAGGGAGAGTTGGCCGTTATCTGTGATGAATGGATATGTCCATGGGATTACCATTCCCACATCTACTATACTACAGCTATGGCAGTTTCGCTACAGTTCAGTGACATGTCCACACTCACAACGCTAACTTGATTTACAATAAATGTCAGCAAAAATATAGCAAAGGTGAGACAATAGTAATGTTTCCAGTGATGGAAGTGAGTCTACAAAGCCTCCCGGCACCTACAAAAAAAAAAAAAAGAAGAAGATAAGAGGCTAAGGCAGCCAATCCACCATTGGCATGATGCCAGTGGTGGATGAGATTCACCCTGAGATGCTGAAGGCCCTCAATGTTGTCAGCCTGTCGTGTTGTGTCGCCGCCTTTGGCAGTTGGGGCTGCATCCCCCACTAAGTTTAAGTATCAACAGACCTACCACCCGAATGGGGGTACAATGTAGAGTGAAATTGACATTGGCATAGTACTGAAATGTCCTGTTGAAAATGGAGCCAAGCCTGAAGGTGAAGTTCTCAATTTACAGATACAAAGAGTTGAAATGAGCTGCCTGTGCAGGTTCGGGTCTCAGAATGAATATTTGGAAGGAGCTTGGGGCAGACCTCCTGCTCTACTGCTGCTCCTGAAAAGAGCTAAGGTAGTTCAGACATCTAATTAGGACGCCTCTGGGACACCTTCCAGTGGAGCTACATCAGGTACCTCCAACTGGGAGGAGACACAGGGGCAGACCCAGAGCAAGCTTATATATTCCAGCTGGGCTGGGTGGACCCCAGGATCCCCCAGGTTGAGCTGGAATGAAGGAATGAAGGAAGTGGCTGTAAAATGGATGGACAGATAGACGTAGGGTTGGCCAATATGACAATATAAAATATCCTGCGGGATGACTAAAATTCAGCAACCTGTAGAGTTCTTTGCCCTTTGAACTGAGGTAGAAAAGGTACAGAGAGGCATTATTATCCTTAAACCTATTATTATCTTAAACTCTGTTTGGTAATTCATGCTGAAAATGTTAATATTGTATCTACAGGATTTTTGCATCTATGTGATGATATACCTTGGTTTGCAGTCTGGTGTATTTTTCAGTGGGTTAGACTAAACCAGGCATTCCCACCTGGTTATTGTACTGTAAATAGAAATTGCTTCTAGATTGAATTTTTCAGTAAATGTATTATATCATGACATCCTCATTGCAACATAAAACTACATCTACTGTGAATATTTCTCCATATCCCTTGGACCAAGATGAATAGATGGATGGGTGGATGGCTGTGGGGTGATAATAGAACTTGTCATTTGCAGTGAAGGCATTTATGAGGCATGCATTAGCTGCTGACTGCACAGAACGGTGAAGCACCTCTGCTAATGAGAGCAAGGGAGGACTTTCATACCCTTTTAAGAATATTGCCATAATCTGTAGCTGAAATAATTAGACTTAATAGGTTGGGTAAGAATTTTGGGTTTAACATGTGGGGACAAAACATATTCTATGTTTTTTTCTGAGGATATAAAGAAAGATTCATCAGAAGATATTGCTTTTCTATTATATACAAATACATTTGCTGTACAAGAGAAAAGTATTTAATTCCTGGCACTTTCAAGTAGCTTCAAGCCTATCCACCTGATTGATGTACGTTAAATGCTTTCTTGTATGTGTGTGTACCTTTAATATCTTATATATATTTAAAAAAAAAAAAAAAGAAAAAAAAAAGTCTTATTGCAGTTTCATTTCAGAGTGATCAGCAAAATGGAGGACGGCAGTCAGGCAGGGAAATGAAATGTTACCATCAGGGGACAGATTGTTTATGCGCTATTTCATTTGGAAACAGTAGTGCCAGTAGCTTTCTTCTCCTATACTATGAATGGTAGCCCCAGACGCTGGAAGGCATTTCCCTCTTCTATCACCCATGAGGACAGCTCCATGACTGCCTGAGGCTTACTATACTAGAGAGAGGCTACAAAAAAGGTAGAGGGAGAAGGAAAGACAGAGACAGCTGCTAGAGTGATAACAAGTAGGTAGTATAAAATGGCTTACTGCTGTACAATTATCCGTCAAAAGTTAAAGTTTCTACATACTAACAAACATCCAAGGTACGCCAGTGCTGATGTTTTCATGCTAACACTCACTGGGGAGCTGGAGTTAAACATCGACCATAAGTTTAGTGAGTAGGAGAAGAGGGACAACACAATGACTCAGTCTTTACTTTAGTTTATTTCATCACGTACCACACCATCTATTTTGTGTCGGCAAGGGGCTGTCTGGAAAGTTGTCAGGGAAAGAAGAATGAATCCACAAATGTCCAGACAAAGGTCAACATATTTGGATTTGGCTGTTGGCTCATCTAATGCCGGTGTTGTATCAAAAGCTGTGAGCAAACCATGTCCAAGTGGCCTATGGCCTTCACATTTTGTCTACTGTTAAATTCATTGTGTGTAGCTTTTCAGTTCGCTTTTGCAATGAGTAGGGAAAATATTCACCACAATACAGAATGTTATTCTGAAAATCTATATATACTCTCCAGTTTTTCCTTGAGCAAAGAAATAAAACATCAGTTGTCAAACCTTTTGGGAGCTGCTCTATTAGCAATGCACTGTATATGGTACACACTTGGTGGAAACTTTAACAAGGGTACATTTTTGTGGCTCACTGCTTAATATTATCTTTAAATGTGTCACTGGTTTGTAAAGCTTAAACAAACACCACTATTAACTGAGATACTTTTCAATAATTGCCAATAGAATACACAGAACAGTGTGTGTTTAATGTGTTCCATAAGGATGACCGATGAATGTCATACTGAAAGACAAATTAGAACTTACCACACAGTGATGTAGTCGTAGATTGGCTCTGTATTGATAACAGAGAAGTTGATGTAGATGCCATAGCCAGGAGGTACTCTGACAGTCCACATGCAATCCTGGAAGTGTGGATACTCTGCTGGGTGTCCAGGAGAGTAAATTGTGCCATTCATGGATGTTATATTTCCACCACAGAGAGCTGGAGGGAGGGAAGAAATTCAAAGAAGCTGGATAAAAATAGAAAGCCACACTTTGATTTACCTCAAGTCATGAAAGCTGCGTTTATGGCGTTATCGCCACTAACTGTTGATAAAACAAACCATAACTGTGTGTTATTGGGTTATCGCTGAGATACTGAGGGGAAGGCGGGGTGAATGCACCTGTTAGATATAACTGCAGGGGATGCTTACTGGTTGCCATGAACCTGATGACACTGAGTAGTTCAGACACTAAACTCCCCCGTCTCCCTCCCCACCTCTTCAGAGAGTGTGTTAAAATTTGACTTTGAACTGGTGGTCAAAGCCAAAGCACTGCCCTTGGGATGAAAAATAAGACTGTAAACTCAATAGGTAGAATACAGTGTCTATGGAGAGAAACAAAACTATTTACCACTTTCTCAGACAAATTTCAAACTGTTGTGGACTTGTAACGTATGCCCCTGCTTCACTTAACTGATGAGGGGAAGATGTAATTTATCATACCTGAGCAACATCTGAGGAGTCTCCTTGAAATTTACAACAGAGACAGGCGTAATCAGCTTTGTAATAAAGACTTGCAAATGCTCCATATATCATTATAATGGGCCTGTATCACTTTATAGTTCACTAAAGTGGTGTTACGTTGGTGGTAAAAGTGAATCAGATGCTTTAATGTGCTAGAATAAAGGACATGACTACAAACAGACTGAATACCCTATATTCTTATACTCAAAATAACTTCAAAGAAAGTTGGTAATGGTGTTTGAAAATTGCTTCCATCTTTGTTTTAGTCACCTTATTACAAAGCAGCATGTATGAGGATTTGTTAGAGCACATTTGTTTCAATATTTGCCTACAAAGTTTGAGTAAGAAGTGACCTAATATCAATGAAAATGGGTGGTTTAATTGGTGGTTTTGTTGATAGTGTAAATGTAGAGCAATAGTAAGAAGGGTTCTGTGCTGCTATATTTTAAAAATCTTTCTGCACATGTACAACACTGGCAAGAATACACCTGCTATGTTTCTAAGAGGCACTAGCCGGTCACCTTCACAGCGAGGTATGGGGTGATTCCAGTTTCTGCTGACTCCATGTAGACACGTGAGAGATGGCTCTCCAAGCAGAGTGTATCCTGGAAGGCACTCAAAAGAAATGGTCATCCCCACACTATAGTCCTGGCCAATCACAATGCCATTGCGAAATGGTCGTGGGTCCGGACACCTCTGTAGCTCATACGCTGGGGGAAAAAAATATACACACCATACACAATAAAGAAGGTTTATGTAACACAGACTCCAAGAAGCAAATAATAAATCACTACCACTATGATACTATGTATTACAAGAGGAGCCAATCGTGCATGACTGATAAAATCAATCAACAGATTGCCTATACTATTCTGTGTTCTTAAATTGGTTTAAAACATTCTTCCTTCCTCTAGTGCATGGCTGAATCCCTTTCTAAACTTTGATAAAGTAAAAAATCTGTCTAGTCATTTTCATTTTCATTAAGCATTGAACATTTTGGAAATACAAGCTTCCAATTCACGGTACTGTCATATTGTTAGTCTATTACTAATAAATACTTATTTTAAAATTGGAATTTAACACACCAAATACCCTACTGACATAGCCAACACTATTACTATTCAAGAATATGTGCTATTGAATATCTCAGCAGAGGTCGGCATTGATTTCTCTTTTCTTTAACCTTTTATAATCTTACAACCACCGTGAAAGTGTCTGCCTTGCAGAACTAATCTTTGTCTCTGGTGTGGATGTAACCTGACTGATGCTTTTTAAAGAGTTCTATTAGCAAACTCTTCAATCTTTCTCCACTTTTTCAGCTGCTGCTACGATAACACCCCACTTCAACTTTACCGTAAGGACCCATCTTTGTTCCTCACCCTGGTAGACAATATGGAAGCCAGGTTTGTTCTGGGAGTAGTCACTGTGGAAGAAGAGAGTGGTCTCATGGGTGGTGCTGAAGAGAGAGTTTGGCACCACGGGACCACTGAACCGATCAATCACTGTTCCTGTCTCCAGGCTCCCACTGCGTACTTCCAGATAGTCATGAACAGGCTCTGTGGAGAAGTTCAGAAACTGCAAATGGATCCCTAAATAGCAGAAAGAAAGAGTTAGTGTAAGAGAAAAAAATAATATGTATGTTCCTTTTGAGTACTGTAGTAGGACGTTACTTCAAATGTTGAAAGCATGCATAGAATAGCATAGCATTAAAGAGGAGTATACAGAACGATGAAGAAGAAAGCAGCAGAGAAGACATCAGAGGCAGCAGAACAATAAAGAAAAGAGAGGAGAGAAGAAAAAGAAAGACAGAGGGGGAACAACAGACCGAAGCCAATAGGGAGTTGAACTCTCCAGCTGCAGTCCAGGCTGCTCTGGTAATTCCCTGGGAAGCCTGGGCTGAGGATGACGCCGCTGAAGTCTGTCATAGAACCGCCACACTGAGCTGAGGGAGACCAACCAAGGAGAAAGAACATGTCACTTCACCACTGAACAATTCAATAGAAAAACAATGACTACGGGGGTAAATATGGATGGAGGGCATAGAGCATTTGCGTATGCGTGGGTTTAAGGAGATAACTGTTGTATGCACACAAAAGGGAGGAAAGCAGCAGTGCTGTTTATGTGTCTGTTTGCCAGGTGTGCTCATAAGCATGTGTTTTAGGTTTTATATTTAGATGCTCATGTGTTTGTATGCAGATTGTAAAAGAGGGGCAGTCTTTGTGGGCGAGAGAGAAAATGAAGTGCTGTGAGTGGGCTTTATAAGCTTACGATTGCGGTGGGGGGTGGAGGGGTACTTATGCCTCTGTGTTTGAGCAGGTCTGTGACGTCTGCATGCACATCTCTGCTTGACTGTGTGTACTATTCCCCATAAGGGCATTCGTGAAAAGATAACACATTCCTTGTTTGGTGGTGCTTTAAATTAAAATAAATGAGGGAGTCAATATTCAATACAGCACCACAGTTTAGCTCAGCGGTGGCGGTGATTACTTCACCCTCCCCCCTGCAACACCCTACGTCTCTTCTTTGACTGTTTGTTAGAGAACACTTCAGCTTGCTGTGAAGGTTGCACTCATTCCCTTCTCCTGTGGCACATTTCTTACATAAACAACCCGGTGTAATGCAAGTACAGCCACTAGAGGCATTACTCTAAACTTGCAGTTAAAATCTTCTTTTTTTTCCCCCATCCCAACCCCAACAGGCCTATTTATGTGGCAAATGGAATCACAAGGGGTGTTGCTGCCATTTCTTTGGGGACTATCAACCAAGGGCAGAATAAGGCAAAAACTGTCACGGGTTTAATTGCGCTGCTGGTGGTAGAAATCTGCTTGACCTGTTTGAAAATGAAAAAGAAGTGGAGAGGAGAGGGGCTTATGAGGATGTTATACTGTTTGTGCAGGGGCATGCAAGCACTTTGAAGTGAGTTTATCAGCAACAAAGTGAATACAGATCCCGGGGTGTTAGGGTGAACAAGCGAGGAGTTGAGCTAACGAGCGAACACACAAGTCCCAAGAATGGGCCTGTCAACAGCAAAGCTGGGATTTATGTCTGCAGTGAACTGTGAAAACCACAGGGACAGAATATTTACATGAAGAGTGCAGTGCATTTTTGTCTGTGTATGTACTGTAAGTGTGTGTTCGCACTAATGTATGTGTGTGTGAGTGTGTTTGGGTATATGTGTAATTGGGGGCAACAGAACAGTAAGGTGTCAAAAGAGAAAGTGAAGCGCTTCCGTGGTAATCTCTGGAATCTATCACTGTGGCATTCAACATCAGAGGAAGCATCAGGGGAGACTAGAGACTCTCATCAGGGGTATCAGAAATCAAACAACACACTGAGATGGTGGTAAGCCTTATTGATTTTTAACTGAAGGGGAAAGCAGAAAATTCATAACCCCCACCCTCCAAGCCCTCCATGCCCACCCATCATCCCCTCCCTCAGTCTTAAAATGAAATTATTGCTTTCCCTAATACAATAACAAGTCTTCTGTGAGGCCACAGATCTATTGTGTGGCTGTGTATGAGTAAGCATTGGTATTGGAGAAATATAAAGAAGGGAGAAGAAAAGATAAACATGGAAAAAGTCAATGAGAAAAGGTGAATGACAACTGACAGAAGAACTAGACTGAGTCTGTGTTTGATACAACAAATATGGTTTTGTTGTCTGCAATATCACCTCATTTAAAGCCTGTATGCTGGCAATGTCAAACTATAATATAACACATTACCTAAACACAGAGGTACGGGGTAATTCCACCTTCTGACGGGACCAGGCATGCAGGTAATATATGCATTACCCTGTTCAGGAAAACAGACAAAAACAATATTTTCAACACTTCCAAAATGCAGTCCAATAAAAAACAAAAACAGAAAAGGAACACCAAGAGATCAAACCGACAGGTGCTTGCAGCAGAATCAGTTAACAGTGATTTTTGGGATTTTTAAAAAAATCCTTTTCTCAAGGTCTTGTGTGTAAATATTTGATTGTATCAAGAGTAGGAGAGGGACCTCTTGCTGCTAGTTGGACAGCAGGAGTGCTACCTGGGGTCTGACTACAGAGAGATGTGTTGCAGCCTGAAAGAACAAGAAGAGACAAACATCCTGCTTCCAGATTTGTTTTCTGTTAGACACAAAAACAACTAAATGTTATGGATATTACAGGTTAATCTCCTGTAAAATATTCAAAGCACTGTTGTTGTTTTAAAACATTCTAAGTGTAGTGCAGTCTAAAAGTTTCCTGCAGCCAAGATACATACATACATAAATGTGCTTGTTCCAGCCAGCACATACAGTGATGCCAATAAAAAGGGACATCTGCCAAAGCAAGGGCACATATGGAGAGCTGCCTTACACACATACACCTGAACTCAGATTCAGCCATACTTGTGCTCTTGTTTCTACAATGGCCTCAGTCTATTTCTGGTGTTCACACACTCAGCCTGAAGATGTGTGCAAGAAGTTGCTGGTTGGTCCGGAGAGAATGTAAAAAAGAAGTGAATGCCCGAACTGGGAAGAGAAATCGGTGTGGGATTAGTGAGGCAACTGTTAACACAATCCATCGCCCGTGGCGTTGAAGGTTTCTACAGCTCAAAATGCTGCTGCTACAGTATCTACTCCATCTCCAGTATCTAACTGGAGGTAGTTAAAGCTGCTTTGACAAAGACACACACACAAACTTGAACAATCAATGTACACATATATTTTAAATATTCATCAAATAAAGATACAAGTATAAATACTGTAAATGGACAGTCATCGCACATTTGTTTGTGTGTATAAGTGCTGGAAAGAAATGCGGGAAAACATAAGTGTCAGAGAAAAATTACTAAGTAATGCTTCTTTGACAGACTCATCCTGTGGGGTACTCCCTGAAATTGTCACTCCAGGCGGGTAGATATGACTCACATATCAAAACTAAAAGAGAGCTGGGTATCTGCTTTACCAGCACTGCATGCTTTCACCTACCTGTAACGAAAAGCCTTGATCGCACTGGAAGGACACCATATCGCCCACAGTGTAGCGGTCGCCCACTTTTTGTCCGTTACTGGGAGGCAGCGGCTCTGGGCACGAATCCAAACCTATTGCTTAGGACAGAGTCACAACACACAAGTGTGGACAGCGATCATTCTTCTGCACAATATGGGAAGAATCAAAACCTGCTCAACATATCTGATGTTTTTCATTGTCGAATAGCCATTTTATATTTAATGGCAACTTACAAATTTACATTTATTCACCCAATACCTTTGGAGAAAGGGGAATCATTAATTTAATACTAAAGGTTTTAACATGTAATTACAGAGTGTCCCATTTTAATGTGCATGTACAGTAATTGCATAATAATTGAGTATGTCTTTTTTTTTCTCTTTCCCTCATAATAGCATTTACAAACTGGGCCAAGTCACAAAGCTACTCTACTGGTGACTGTAATCACAAAATCCTTCTGAATATGATCTGAAGCAATCACTGTGAAATTACAAAGAAATCCTTGAAGTATTACTTGACAAAAGCATTGAGCTTTATTGGTACAAACTGATTATAGTGCCTCTTGCCAGGTACCAAGTGGTCTGATATTGTGTTTTAATGGCTTAAAAGCAATGGTGATTCCACATTGTGCTATATGAATGTGGGTTGTTATTGTTTATTAATTTAAAATAAAATAAAAAATACAGACAATATTCAGTTTCATTTGTTCTAGAAGTGACTAAATAAATATATTAAAAGTCTGATCTGCAGCCAGAGAAGAACACATCTCACATTTTCATCATGACTGATACACCCATTATGCTTTTACTCAGTGAAAAGTAGCATTGGAATTTATTTATCTTGTACATTTTTTAACTGAAATTACTCATCTGTCAATAGGTTGTTTGAATGCTTCCTGGCTGCATATAAGTGTATAAAAATTGGTTGCTGTGCTGCTGTATTGATGCATGTGAAATGAAAGAAAGGGGACCTTTGTAATGACTTTGAGCGCACGTATACATTTGTACAGAATTTTCTACTTGGCGCATAATTAGTAAGCAGGTCTTAGGGTGAGAGGTAGTGGGAAGGAGGACATACAAACACAGTAAGGAAAAAAACAAAAACATTGCATCTTCACCTATGTGTAGGCACAGAAAACACATACACACTACTCAGGAAATAAATACAGTCAAATGTTCAAACACTCACACAGAAACCCACTAAAAGTGTTAACAGGTGGGTGGAGGAATGTAAACATGGCAGCAGAAAAGGCCAGAAAAGATTCAGAACAATTTATAGCCAACTCTTCAAAGTGCTTAACGGTGGGAGCGGCCACTTCACTCAGTATCTAGTGAAAGTTAAAGAAGCTATCTGAGTGGGAGTAAACAGTAACCTAAGAGGCACGGCCATATACAGCAACTAAGCTACTGTACGGAGGGAGTGGGTGGATTACTTGTAGCAATTGTTTTGGGTTTTTTTTATTCTGAAATTTTTAATTGAGTTCAAGGAGATTTGGTGACGCAATTCATGAAAGCAGTGTTTGCTGCTATAGTGAAAGTCTGCCATAAGGTAAGTTTGACATCAAAGCACGATGCAGCTATAAATTAATCAGTGATCTCAATTGTAGGGAACAAGCAGCCTTCTGCGTTCAGTGTTCTATAAAACAGTGAAACTATTTCAAAGAGCAGTGCCTTCTCATTTACTTTACTCATTTACACAGCCAGAGGTAATGGGCCAAATCATGACTGGGCACAAACAGACCTTTGCACTCTGGTCAGGTTAAGAGTGAGCAGCCATTAAAAGACAACACTGATTCCCATTACACTCCAGTTGGGTTCCAGTCAAACTGTCAGAATACACATTTTGGCAAGGACTGTTGTCAACCTGCTGTGAGAAGGTCAACACCCACTGTTCCTGGGTCACTACCATGTCTGGAGGGAGTCTCGTCCTTATCAAACATGCTTGATTATTTTTAACAGGATGCCTTACAGTTACATCTAGCCAGTGACATTTCAGTGGTGTATGTCATTAGTTACTATCTATGTGTCCCTGAGAGTTGTATCTACTCCTGCTCAATTTAATGTTAATTTACATAAATTTAATAATTTCCATTATTATTGAAAATTCTAAATTAGGGTTGTAAAGAGTAGCATTTCAAAAGATAAAAGGTTGTTGATCGCAAAAAATAGATGCAGAAGCAAACACGCAGGTCACACAACAGGGAATAGTGAGTGGGAACAAGGTCTCTTTTTAAGGGCACACACAAGATAAACAGGATACTAAAGTTTCAAGTGTACAAAGCACAGTACTATGGTTGTACATCGTCGACAGCACAGGTAAATGAGTTAGAAAGGAAGGAAGACATACTTTACGTGTGATAGCATATGCATAGTATGAAAAAGTGGAGTGGAGCTGAAAATTACAGATGAACAGCTGAAAAAATACATCAAATACATGTTTCTGTCTCAGTTATCTAATTAGGATTTTCTTATAAGATTAACATTATCTCTACATCAATTATCAAAATATAAACTGTAACGATTATCACCACAATTATTAATTATCATTATCTTCCTCTTTATGCTTTTCATAATCATTCTTATCCTAAATCATCAATGTAATCGTGCTACGTTTATAAAAAATAAATAAACAGCCAAATCAGTTTGAAAATCCAATGGTCTGCATTATTAACTGATCAAAAACATGATCATATTAACTTGCAAACCTATCCAAATCAATATTCTTGATTTTACCATCATGACATTTATATATCAATCATAATAACAAACTCAAATTTCAAGAAACTGGGCATAAGTACTGTGCTAGTGGGAAAGTGCACATGTTAGAGTACATTTAGTTTTAAAACTTTGATGGCCAGAAGCACAAAAACATGTCATGATGCAGCACAACTACTGCTCTGTCAAAAAAGATATTACATCAGCTTCTTTCATCCTTTGAAAAATAGTGGCTCAGAAGGAGGTAACGGAACTAAGTATGTAATGTGAAGTTGCCTGCTGTGCACACAGCTTACAGTCTGATGAAAAGTATAATATTCAAAAGAGCAAATAATGTAAGAGAAAATTGACACATTCTGTCCCAACAAAACAAAAATATTCACAAACTGTTAACCGATCCAAGATGCAAACTATACATGCAGGGGAAGTAACAACACAATCAAACCTTGGTTCAGCCATCCACATACAGGTACAAAGAAAACAAATACCAGAGTGATATGTAGGAAAAACATTGAGAGAAAATCAAAAACAAAATTAATTAAATTAAAACAAACAGTGGAATATAAAAGTAACATAAAATACAAAACTTAGATCTATCCATTGAAATGATTCATCCAGTCTCTTCCCTGGAATATATGTGAAGTGAGAAGAGAGGGGGAGATTTGGAGAAGAGGGAGGATTTTTGGATTTCTAAACTGGGCTCTTTAAGCCGAAGAGGGTTAAATGAGGAATTAAACTCCAAGCTATTTCAAGAATTAACGGGATTTCTGTGAGAATTATTGAAAATGTAGTTCTTTGATGGATGTGTCAAGTTCAAACACAGATCGGAGTTAAGTTAAATGCACTGTGTTCTGAGAGAGTCGTGTGAATAATTGGATTTTATTTGTATTGAAAAATGGATATTAAATCTTTTTATCCATTGAAAGGTTATATTGAAAAAGTGTATTTGTTAGAGAATATCGTGAAAGGCAGCCCATCATGTCATATTCTGTATCTAGGGTCATTGGTATTTTTGTATCAACCAAGGACATCAATATTTTTAATAGTATTCTTGAAGAAAAGAATGAATGTATCACATGGTATCACATGACAGATCAATATATTGTATGCAAGGAAACCAGAAACAGCCTCGGACAATAACCTGATGAAGAATAGATAGCTGAAAATATTTGGTGAATAAAACATGTTACTGGAGGAGAAACGACGTGTTTTAAATTTGATGGACTTGACTTGCGTGCGTTCTCAGTCTAGGTAATCCTAGTGTTGTGTCACATTTTTGTGACACAATGTCAAATAGTCATGTAATTCAAAATGCACACATATCTTCCTGTTGCTGATGTCTACAAGTATTTAAGTGACTTAATTTGAAATAGCCTCATACATCTAACAATCAACTGTGGGTGGCATTATTAGTAAGACTTATTAATCCAACCCATTACAGCACTTTAAAAATATGTGGAGTCAAGTGGAAGGATCTGGGTTTTTTGTTCATTTTAGAGAGACGTGAACACTTCTGTCAACTAAAGCCACAAAAATCCATTGCTGTTTGTGCTTGACTTTGTGAAACAATGAGAAAAAATTATAGAGAAATAATTTTTTCATGACAAAAAAAACCCCACCAGAATTAAACTCTGGCTCTGCCTCTTGACAGATGCCAGTACAATTAAAGAGACTTGACATCCAGATGAAAGTGACACTGCTGGCTTTGTAGTAGCATGAAATTAGAGACTTAAGAATTGCATAAATACTGACTTGAGAGAAGACAACAGTATAGTTATTTTACATTGAATTGCATTGTACATTAGTGCAGCACAGCATGAAATATGTTGTCTGCTCGAGAAGCAAGTGTAGTGAGAAATGCAAAATTTTATTACAAGTAAGTAATCAATTACAGGTACTGAGCAGGTGATTTCTGTTCTTGGTCTTTAATGACTGTGCAAGGTTCAGCCATGACACAATAATTTACTTGAGAGGTTCATAATTACAGGTTTGCAGGTACCGCAAGAATATTACCTATAGTATGTCTACAGCAATTACCATATGCAGCGCCCATTTGTCATATGCAATGTCTTATGGTTTGACAGAAATTACATGTATAGTAAAAATTTACAGACAGAAGTTTTCTGGAATTGAGTCATTTTGTTCCGACAGTCGTTACATGTAGCTTATGTAGGAATAATATGGGCGTCTGCAGGCTGGGGCGATTGAAGCCCTGTGTGGGCTTCATTTAGGATGCAAACTGCCATATTGCTTGTGAGAACACGCCAATTTTGTTTTCAACCATAGCATACTGTCTGCCTTAGGAGAGCTGGTTAAACGCTTGGCTCTTAAGAACTTGTAGTGAGAGGGTATACAGGATTTCTATGACTGGTCTCAATGGACTGCAACAATCACCCAAAGGAAACATTTTAAAACAGATGGTTCACTGGCTGGGTCTGTACCAATCCCTCTTACTTTTTTCTTCCTACTGCACTGAGCTTTCAGGGCATTAATTTGTAGCTAAAAACTGGAGTGAGTAAAAAAATAAATGGGTAGTTCGAGCCAATGACAGGCAAGAAATAAGATACAAAGATTTAACCAACTCCGTGACAGAATAGAAGATTGCTGTAATTTGAACGCATAAAGAGAATATGAACTCAAGACTAGACTAGAACAAAATGGGAAACAACAGACCACACAAACAGAAATACTTAATGAGTAGTTCAACTGTGAGCAACATGGCTTGATCACACATACACAAATGTTTGCCAATAGACAGACAGTAGAAACATATGGCAACAAATATGAAAAGCAACAGGGAAAGTAGAAAGAAGTTTGGCTGGGTTAACACATGGCATCAGGGAATGCACTTTACCAGGGCAACAGTGTAAAGTCTAAGACAGACATAGAGGAAAGAGCTGACTGTGAGACGCAGGACTGAAGAGATTCTCAGCAGTAGGTAGTTGTGGTGAGGGGAGGGGGTTAGTGCAGAAAGCAAAGAGCTTACAGAGAGACATAGCTACGGAGTGGTTCTAAGCAAGAGGAGGGTGTTGTGGAAACGAAGCACTGACTGTGCGAGACATGACTGTGAAGTCGTTCTCAACAGTGGTATGATGCTTGCGGACTGACGCGACTGACAGCGAGGACATATTCAGTGACAGCAATGTTTTTTCATGCTTCTTTTGTTTTGCAATACATTTGTGAGAACTGACTCTTAGATTATGTGGGAACTGATTTTACTCAATAGATGTTATTCTTTAGTTGTTTTGTTTATGGGATCTAGAAGTTGGTTATGTTAGCAGGGTTCTCATCGCAGCTTTTCATTCCATTGTGCCATCCACATCCTCCCATTTTACTGTAGTTTAATATTATGGAATTCATGTCTTCTACACTCTTGCTTTCCCTGTGGCTGTGCTTTTTCACTGTCCAAGTGACGTACTTGACTGAAAATGAGTGACAACGGATCTCCCATAGCCGCACGTTTTAGTAAGAAAAACTACTTTAATATGGGGGTGAGTGGTAAGTAACAAGAAGTAAGTTAGTAGCTAGTAAGTAGCAAAAAGTCACACGTGAGGAGGAGACAAAAAGGTACAAAATTAAAATTCATCTAACCGTAGAGAGCGGAAAATTACCCGGACATTAAAGAGACAAGGGGAAAGTGCTTGAGATGTAAGTAACACTGGGAAAATTGGTCACAAAGGACTGTACTATTAAATATATGCATTACAGCTTCATGCATCACCTACAGATCAGCACCCATATTTTCATTTACACTATTTTTGAATGGGAGGACTTAGTAAATCAGTTGCTCCACTGGGGCCAGCTTCACTCCTTAAATTTAAGTGCAAGGTAAATGTTTAGCATGTTTCAAGGCAAATGTGCCCCTAAGCAAAAAGCCCACTGAGAGATGAGTATATTTAGTACCTAAATGAAAAAGGATGTTGGTCCAGTAACTTTAAGCAATAGGAGGACTTAAAACACGACACACCTGGGAATACCATGGCAGAAAAGCAGATACAACAACTAAAGATACAGAAGAAAAAAAAAACACTTCCCTTATCATACACTTTCTTTCCACGGCCAACTGTGCCACCCAGACCAGCACTCCCTCATATTTGGTATACCTGTGTGCAGCAGCTGGAAGCCGGTGGCAGATGGACGACAGACAAAATGACAACAGACAAAGTGACAGGCAGGCAGACAAGCCGTCTCTCCTCATACCTGTGTACTCCAAGTGGAAGCCAGCAGCAGATACACTGATGTCAGACTGGAAGGTCAGGTACAGGTTGTTGGACGTGCTGTTCAGCAGTTGGGGAATTGTTGTACCTGTATTAGACAATATACAGAAGACAGTTAAAACCATGTCTACTCCACATTCTACATTTAAGCCCACCAAAAATATGTAGACATGTACAGCATGTGAACAAACAGTATACTGCACCTCAGCTATATGCAGTGTAGATAATAATTTAGATACATTAATAATTCTGCTGTACTTTTGTTAAAACATGCATCTCTGCAGCTAAATTCTAAGATTCTGGACACTGCAGCTTTCAGCAGTCAGCCACTTCATCTCCATAACCTTGCTAAATGAGAGCTGCTGTGCATATCAGCAAGTGTAAATGAAATTATGGTGCAAAACGAAAATACAAAATGCCTCACATAACACAATAAATCACAGGCAACCACTATCATAAAGATATAAAATGAGAGCAGAGTCTACTTTAAAATTTCAAAAAAAGGTAGTAGATGTATTTTGTGCTATCGTCGGTCAGAAAACATTCAGCATTTTGGACCATTTGCTATTTATGTAAGGCTTTTTGGGCCGACCAGAAAAGACAATATTAAATAATATGCATAAGTATATAGTAAGTATAAAGTATATAGTATAAACTCTTTGACTTTGGGTTGAGACGGTAACATGATTTAGACAGTGACTGAATTCTACATACTCAATGTGAACAATGATTGTACAACTACATCAAACATGTGGCCTCTGTTAAACATTTTAAGGTGTATATCACGTTCAACACACTTGCTTCAGACCTTCAATCAGACCCACAAAATCAAGTGGATGAACTCGAGCCTGGTCTATAATGCTAACTCTGAATTTGCACTGCAGAATATTCTGTATGTGTCGCAACACATAAAATGGGAAAATGGGATAATTTTTTCTATTCCAGGCGTGTGTCATCTGCAATTTGCAAGAAGACTTTTATATATATTCGTAATCACCTTCGTCACTTTAGCCCAAGATAAAATTGATTGCTCGCCATTTAAAATGC
Source organism: Sciaenops ocellatus (assembly GCA_033000465.1). Lineage (NCBI taxonomy): Eukaryota > Metazoa > Chordata > Actinopteri > Sciaenidae > Sciaenops > Sciaenops ocellatus. The sequence continues at coordinate 11,142,262 of CP136885.1, read as the reverse complement.
CTTAGCCTTTTCACACCTTACACTGCCCTGCACCGTGAAAGCTGTACTGCGCAGCTACTACAATATGTAAAGAGTTTTGTTCCAAATTGAGATATCTACTACTTGAGAAATTTGACACCTAGTCTCATAAAACTGATCCAGTATAGAGGCAGACGTCATTATGCTACACCAGTCCTTCTTATACAAGGATTCTGCATCTAAAATGATGTGAGGACCTGTTTCTAGGAGGTTAACATGTGACAAGAACACCATTTTCATTAGCGTGAGCCCTAAGGCAACACTGCATTTATAAAATTTCAGACTTTAACAGCAGCTACATTATGAAGATCTCTAATGCAGCAGACAGGAACATTGTGTGAAAGAGGAGAGATATTTTTTTCCCCTTTGACTTCTTTAACTGGTTTTTTAGACAGCATTCTCAAAGGACATGCCAAATGTCATCAGCTCCATCACTGCATCTGTCTGCTGCTGGGGCTGTGTGACGTCTGATTGAAATTCAAGAGGGAGCTGACAACTAAAATTCAGTTGTATCTGTTTTACCTGAGTAGCTACCAAGCCTTGGAGCATTGCCATCAACCCCGTCAAAAAAATCCAGAGAGTCCCAGTTGTGTTCTGTGGCGAAGGTCACAACTTGAATCTGAAAGAGAAAGATACCTTAATACAAACAAAAGAAATCCGGACAAATTACACAAATGAAAATAATAGAAAACTGATGGGTTTAAGTAGCAAAATAGCCAGCTGTTTGATAATTACAGCATGTATAAAAAAATTAATCCACACAAAAAATATTTTCACCCATCAAACTCTATACTAGAAAGATCTGCATCTGTGTCCTCTCACTTGAATTCCGGCTCCCTCAGGAACGGAGATTTTCCAGGCACAGTTCAAATAGTTAGCATATGGCTCTGGATATCCAGGAGAGAGGATAGTGCCTCTGCGGTCAGTTAACACGCCACCACAAGGAACTAGACAAAGGACCAGAGATTGAAACAGAGAGAGAAAGAAAGAGAGAGAAAGAGAGTCAATCATGACAAAGTTCAGGTCTACTCTATACACACCTGTAGAGCCAGGAGTGGGCAGGGGTCGCAGCCGTGAAGTAGTAAACTGTCAAGCATTTTAAAACATCGTTACACCTATTATACATGACTATTAATACATGAATTTTAAATGACCATCTGCAAAATCACTTTATTAATTTGTAATTCTATGGAGACCTTAAAGAGTTTCATGATAAGCCAGCCGTGATAATGGCAGGTGCTGCTGATGGTATAGAATGTAAATAGCTTTATTTTATGACAGTGAACCAAAGCATCCTTGTCCACATGATATCATTGTCATTTAACACACACAGGAGCTTTGGATGGCACTCGTAAAATGTAAACAGTTCAAGCCTGATGTGTAATAAAATCCCTCACAGGTCGCACAAATCATATCTTTTTGTTGAGAATAATATTCTTCTCTAAGTGCACCTTGCTCGCACCAGTGCCACAAGTAACATATTTATCGAGCCTCTCAGCTCTCAGATGAATGTTGAATTGGAGTCATTGGCCAGGTTGTGCTAACATTGTCAGACACTATGATATATTTGAGCATGGGTAAAAATCAAAATGAAAAAAGGGCAATAACAGCTACAGTTTCTTTATTGCTTTTCAGACGGGTGCCAATTGGCCTTGTATCCGGCCGGCTACGTTCTACACAGTGTTTGGCTTCACTTTTTGTCCATTAAGGATTGTGGTAACCCAGCCTTGCAGACCAGAATCCTTTGGATTATTACACACAACAAAATGCAGAACAAAATGCATTTTCTTACTTGAAATATAGTCCTTGGCTATTACAGAAACGAGAAATGACTTTTAGGCTGATGAGGTTTTGCTTTTACACTATCACAAGAAGAGAAGTCTAATGGTTTTCTTTTTCATTGTTACTTTACTTTGTTAAGATCCATCCTTCTGTGGAGTTTGTCAGACATCTGTTAAGCCATTACTTACATGTCAACAATAAGACAGATATTGTATAGCACAAAAAAGCAGTATAAAAGTCTGTAAGTCCAGTGACTACACTGTACCAGCTCCATTATTCCTTTTCTCCCTTCCTGATGCAGAAACAAGTGTTCTGGAGAACCAGATGTTATTTGTCAAGAACAATAGTTTACTCTGTACAGGTCAGCGATGATCACAATCTTAGATATCCATCAGCCACTGGAGGGTTGGATGTGAAAGACAAGAGGAGACATAGAGATCTGCTAATATGCTGCTTATCACAAAGGGAAAATGGCTGACAGAAAAAGTGGGGAGAAAAAAAACACATTTCAGCTGTCAGCTTGCCACAGTTTCAAACTCATCAATATTTAGTGTTATCTCGCCTCCTACATATGATTGGAGAGTCATGCTAAAGTGACTACTTTGTCCCTTTCACTCGAGTGACTCATCAGAGAATATGACTTCTATACTGTACCTTACAGAAATCACACAGTTGAGCAATCACGCTTTCTTATAATGCCTGCCCCAGTACAATGTCATTTTCAGGTAATACATGTCTAGTTTTGAGTATTGATTAACTATATCAAAAAACTGAAGGACACTAAGTTGGGTAATTGTTTTGAATTCTGCCCTGCAAGTGAGAAAAATGTGGTCAATGCCTATGGAGTCTAAAGTACTGTCAGAATGTAATATCACCCCTTGATAATGAAAAAAAATGATATGAATGAATCTACCATATAACATATTAAGACTGGCCAACAACATTGTCTCCCAATCATGTCCTGAAAACTGAACCCAATCTGTTACCATCAAACCGGACATACGATTTATCAAGGTTAGACTGAAGAACTCTTCTGTAGATCTGTCAATCTTGTAATTAAACATGGAACATAATCCAAGACCATGTGCATGTTGTCTGACAATTATCATCATCATCGTCATCATCATCATCATCATCATCATCATCATCATGTCCTGTGGACACCAAAGCCTATACACTAAATAACATGTGAGAGACTTTTATACAAAATTAAGTGCAAAACAAGTAACAAGTAGACAGTATGAAAATAATTTCTGTCATTAGACCTGCTGCAACAATAGCCTGAAAATGTATTGAATCATTTTAAAAACAACAAATATAGGATTGTTCTGTTTTGTTCTGGTATATCAAACTTACATTTGTCAAAGACGAGACCAGGATCTTGACAACAAGTGACAGACCCATTCGAGGTAAAGACCCAGTATTTTAGTATAATTTAACAGCTCCTTTGAGTCTCCTGAGCTGTCAGTTAATGTAATTGGTCGAGCAAGATTAGAAATCATGACACTCATAAAGGCATGAATGCTCCGCACCCATCTGAATCAGTGACAGGCTCATATGTCAGAGTTACCGCAGGTAGACAAGTGTACGGACCACACACACATTATGAGACACCATTTAGCACCATCTGATATGCAGGGGAATTTACCGCAACGTTTAATTAAAAGTGGTTTAATCAAGATATCAAAAACTTATCTGCACATAATGTGTGTACCACATCAGTGTTCACATCACATACACTACTTAAATATAATATATTAAGTATGTATATTCCTAAACCATTATATTTTTACATGGTGTGACAACATGTAAACTATATGAGTAATCACATGTCTGTCTGTTATCTGGCCTTTCACTTCATTAAAAACAGTTTAACTCTAAATGCAATAAAGGTTTCTTTATTGAATAATTAAGCACCAAAACAGACAACCTTGACAATTCTTGGAGGTCGGCTTGCTTCGAGAAACACAGCAAGATAACTGTGTCAAACTGAGCTCTCCCAGAATCATATAGGACGGTCTAATCAGAAATTCATTTGGAAAAATGTTGTTTCAACCAGAATGTCCAAAATGTTGTTTCTTTTTTTTAGGTTAAAATAAATGACCAACATTAGCCAGTCAACACCATTATGGAGAATACACAGGAGAATGACAAAAAACTATTCACAAAATACAAATTGCCTTTTGTTTGTGGTCTTAACATTTTGGAGGTGAGCGGTGGAATTTAAAAAAAAAATTGAAGTAAATATATTGCTCCAGATTTTTGCAATGCTTAAATAGTGTGCTAAAAAAATACACTGTTACTCAGACCGGCAGTAATTTCCACTTTCATTGTAGAAACTTAAGTAAACTCCCAAAAGTAGCATGGCCTTAAGAACAGCTCATCTCGCTCCGGAGAGGAACTTCGGCCTGGCCTAACCACACACCCCCAGACTGAGACACTGTAATTGGTCTTGGGGGGCTATTTCAAAACAAGAATCCACTGTTTAAAACCAAGCTCAGTGCAACACTGTTTATTTGATGACACCTTCAGAAAAGTGTTTAAGCCAACAGTGAATACCATGGTGTGGGCATACTGAATCAAGGCAATCTGTGAGCTTATGTAAAATTCGGCTGCCATATTTTTTTAGAATCAGAAATCTTTTTTTTTTTTTAAGATACAGCTGTCATGTGTGCAGAGAACAAACCACAATGTGCTCATCTGTCAATATTTACCTTTATTTACTTTTATTGTAACCTGTCATTTTCACATCCTTGAGATATTAAAGATATTAAAAGAGATTCCACCATGTACACATCGTCTCCATTACTTTTACTTTTAAAGCTCCCTGTAAAATACTTTGTCAAACTCCATCTAAAAACAACCAAAAACAACTATTTATTCAAGTCAGCTGTTTTTCATAAAATTCCATGAAAAGGCCATCCAAAGATTATGCATCCCGTCAGGCGAGGCTAATTAAATCACAATAGAACGTTGTGCTGGTGCAACTCAGCAGCTTTGTATTTGTGAAATCGAAGCAAAACAAGTGTTGCATGACAATCCAGGTAACACAGCTGGACAAGGAGCAGTAAATGTATCTTCTGAAACACAGGTACCTCACAGGAGAGCAGGCAGGTCTAACACCGCCATATCTCATAAAGAAGGCTTGAGTAATTGAGCATAGTGTTTTTGTTGAAGCTTCCATGAAACTATATCCACTATTCTGGACGAGTACACTGCCGCTGGGGAAGATGCTGCAGCCAGATTCAATCTCCAGATAAAAATCACTGTGTTTAAAATGGAACTGCGCGTGCCACTGCTATTCCCTTACCACTTGGCAGTAAACTCGGATGAACCCTGGCTTGAAATCTCCCGCTCTTACCGGCTGGGACTATTTGCTGGCTGGCACAAGGCCTGACTTCAATAGATTTCTCACAACTTCATCTGGAGTTCTTTATCTTTCCAAGGCGCCGTGTGCGTGTCTTTGTGAGAAGGAGGGCACGTCATTTTGCATATATAAGGATAAGATCATGTGCAAACAAATCGTGTAAATCTGTTCATGTGTATGAATGTGTATATCTGTGCAGGTATATTTATGTATGCATGGTTCTGTGTATGCTAGCCAACTAACCATGTAGAGAGATGCTAGTCCCAGTCCAGTAGATGGTCTGCACATTGCACAGAACATCAAATACTGCTGTAATTATAGTGTTCCAGGACCACTTGTATTTTCTGTCTTTGTCAAAGATGAGTCAGATTTCTGCTGTCATTTTTAAATATTGTTTTGTGAAACAATGGTATCACCAATATCACATGCCTGGTTCATTCTGCTTAATGGATATCTCAGTTTCTTTTTTCCTGACTTGTTTTTTTTTTGTTGTTGTTGTTTCTGCGCTCCAGGGAATATCAATCAAACTGGTGTTAGTTTATTAATTTAAAAAAAATGCTGTTTATCAGTTTTGCAAATAAACTCTTGACAAGCATTTAAGCAGTATTGCAGCAGTAGCCTTCATTCATTCACTTTTTTCCTCTTGTGGTATCAAAACTTGTCTGTACTCAGCTAGGCAAAGTAAAAGATTGGCAAAACTTTCCATTAAGCTCTTCTATAATATCTATAATACAGAACTATATAATTTGTTTTAAGTAGACAATGCTGCAGTAAAGGTCAATAGCTACTGTAGTGCACTTGATAAACTGGTAACTCAGTGTACAAGTGTGTAATACATGACATTATTGTGTCAGTGTGCATGTCGAAGTGTCCTTGGGCAAGATACTGAACCCCAAATTGCTCCCGAAGGCTGCGCCATCGGTGTGTGAATGTGTATGAATGGTTAGCTCCTAAAACTGATGAGCAGTTGGCACCTTGCATGGCAGCTAATGCCATCAGTGTAGGAATGTGTGTTACAGATGTGGGCTACATACAAAAAGTTACTCAAAGTGAGTGTTGTTGTAAGACATATTCACTTTACACTGCTATATATTTTCCCATTAGTCTAGTAAGGTGCAGGAACCGAGATCCCTCTTCTGGGTGGAAAATTTATGTGACACTTTGTTTTTCTTTTTGTCCTTGCCTCTTTCTTCTTGTCTGAACTATCAAGACCAGAGATAGGCGGATGCTTTGCAATGGGTGACAGACGTTAAGATAAGTAATGACTAGGAAAAACAGACACCAACCGTTTTTGTGCACCTGCTCCATCTTTTTAGATCTGTGTGTGTATATGTGTGCGTGCATGCAGGGGCTGAGGCGAGGATTGGTGGATGAGGACGCTTACCAACACATGTGGGCACAGTGCCGTTCCACTGGGCCAGGGCACTGGGCACGGCCTCACACCTGATGGCGTTGGACCCATGCAGCGTGTAGCCTGGATTGCATTCAAACAGCACCACCATACCGGTGCCAAAGTCGTTCCCTATCCGCTTCCCAAACCGCGGCTCAGGGACGGAGTTACACTGAATGGCACTTGTCCGGGGGACAGCTAGGGATAAGAGGGGAGGAAGCAAGCATGAGAGGAAGAAAGACAAAGACAAAGAGTGTTGGTGGGTGTGGCAGGCAGAAAGACAACAGGGAGAAGGAGAGATGGCAAGACAAAGGAGGCAGAGAGAAATGGTAAAGCCCTTGTGAATCTCCTTGCACGTCATTAGTCACTCTTGTCTGCTATGCCAGGATAGGCTGTTTGACTCCACATCATCCTGCTCTGTTCAGTTGTGCCCGGCTACAGTGAATGGCACTCTGCTGAACAGTCCTTTATGTGATGAGAACAAGGCTATGTCTTTTCAAAAGCAAACAAATGTACTCAATGCATCAAATAATTTTCCATATCTAAAATTCTATAACCATACCAAGAGAAAAACAGTCTTACCTTGATAAACAAAATGAAATCCTTTGGCTGTTTCTGTTCCGTTTGTAGTAAACTTGAGTGTTATCTTGTTTCCTGAACTCAAAGGGAGTGTCTCGCCTAAATTACAAAATAAAAGGAGACATTATTAACGCCTTGAAATGATGGTGCTGACACATGTCCGGACATAATATACGAACAAAGTGAACAATTAATTCACAAATTAGAAACATAAGCGCTACATGACCTTATTAATCTAGACAATAAAGCTGTGTGGTTCATGCATTTTTCAATGTTTTGTGTACATGTACAGTCTTAACTGACCTACAGGATATCCTGTGTTGTAGCTGCAAATAGAAGCTCTGGTGAATTTCTCTGTTTCTACATTGTCTCACAGTCTAATCAAGTAAAGTGTGACAACAATTTCAAGCAGCTAGTTTGTTTTTGTTATTTTAATTGGATTCTCAAGAGTTTATTCAATTGTAATCATAATGTATTATGTATCATTACTGTGTATCATTATTATCATTACAGACAGGTAAGATGGAAAAAGAGCTTTATCCTTGGCAGTATAAAGGATGCTAGAATTTTAGATTTTTAATTTGTCTGCGTAAAACAGTTATTTGATTTGAACTGACCTGAGAGGATGTGCTGTCTTGCCTGCACTGCAACATTATGTGCTTGACAGATCTGCTCACACATATGAGCTAGTGGCATAAATAAATACGAATGCTAATAAATGTAAATACTAATATTTTTACCTGAGTGTGATCCATATATGGACGAGAGAAGAGGAGAATCTGTGGAGGATCCATCATAGATCTCAACCACATCAGTGGTTAAAGTCTGGAATACGACAAATTGGCCAAAGAGCACTGCAAAGAAAGAAGTGGTAGGGGGGAAAGAAGAGAGGATAGGAGATCGTCAAAACATGATATCGGATTTGTGGCAATCAAATAACTATAGAGATTCAAGATTAAGCCCATTCCAATGAGTTTTTATTGTCCCAGGTAAGCTGCTGTGAATTAAAATTATTATATCAATCAGTCTGGACCACACTTTGAACCAGTGGCAGAGAGGTTAATGTTGTTTTGACTGGAACACTTCCTTTTGTTTGAAGGGTTATGTATCCAATCTAACTGGCACATCTCTTTGCAGATGGACAAATTTCTTCAATTAATCATACCACTCTTTAAAGTGCAAATGCACCCCAATTTCTGCTAGCTCCCTCTCTTCCAGCAAATGAAAAAAAGGCAGCAGAGGACTGCACCGGACAATCACTACAGGGGGCGTGGCCTCATAGCTACGCGTTGTGTGACGCAAGGGGGACCGCCATCCAGAGTGACAGGCTGACCACCATTCAGTATAGCAGGAATACAGCTGCCGCTAGTCAGAGCTAACTGAGCTTATCAGCGATGGGCAGCTGCTGTCAGGCTCTCTGACAGGAGCTGCTGGAGCTTTGACAGTCACTCGAAGCAAATTCACAGGCAGTGCGTAAAGGTGTCTGTGTGGTACCACGTTAATTATGTGCAGACACTGAATCCAGCAAAGACACATATGGATGCACTGGACTACTGAACGCTCTGGCTGGAGGGTGACATAACTGTAAGTTGGTTTCAGATTGTATTTTTCAACAAAAAAACAACTAAACTGTACACTGATGAAATTACTCTGAAAACATTTAAGGTACTGTACTAACATAATCTTGATTCATAATTGATCAGCACTGTCTAGTTTTACAGTTTCATTTGATTGATACATTAAGTTGACTTCAAAGTTGAAAGTTGAATTCAGATACGGCAAATGGTCACTGCTGGATGTCCTGCTCTCCACAGAAAATGAATAGGATATGTAAACTTGACTGTCTGTTGGAGAGTGTTATGACTACATAGCAGGCCACAGTCTGCAGTCAGAAGATGCTGGCATTATAGGAGGGGACAGAGGGTGGGTGACAATACCATACGTCACCTCGCTCCAGATCAGCCACAAGTGAATTTCAATTGCAGTTTCTTTCTTTCTTTTTTCCCTAAGATTCTTTTATTCTGACTTGCAGTGATCAACTGCAAATTACCATTTGTATGCTTTTACAGCAGCCAACATTTTCTTAACTTTCACATATTACAGAGTGATACTTAAAGGCAAACTAAAGTCAAATCTCTCTTTGCCTTAAAAAAAATGTCACTGTTATTTTAAATGCATCATTTATTATTATCGAAAGGAAAAATTAGGTTCTGTGCTCTTTTTCCTCTCAGCTGCTGAATGGGTGTGTCGGTGTCTGAGTTTGACTGATCCAGCAGGTACGTTTACAAGCTGTTAACACTGCACTTTTCCACAGTGAGTGATTCGTTTGGTCACTCGTTCAGCAAGCTACGGTAAGTTGTGTGTTCATGTTTGCAAGTCAGATAAGAATTATGAAGTGAAGTAATTTGATTGTCTCTATGGAAACAAGTTCTCCATCTTCCACACAGACTGAGAACTAACAATATTCCAAAAGATTCATAGAAAATACAATTTTTTTCCTGATTTTTTCTCGTAGAAGAGTAGATATGTATGCTGTAGCACACAAGAATATGCTATTTATTTGAGTTGGACTACATATGAAACCACTGTGGGGGTTACTGGAAAAAACAAAGATCAGCAAAGTGATAAAAGTGTTTATGTCTGCAGATATGTGACCATTCCAGTCTAGAGAATACAGGATACAGCACAGGTTGACATTACTGACATTTATCTTCTTAGTAACAGTATGTATTTGAGTGCCTAAACTATTCAAATAAGAATTATGACCAGTAAGCCACAGCTGAATGTCTACATACAATAAATAAACAATTGTGATTGTCTATATTTTTTCGTCTTCCCTGCTGTACCGAACACATACTGAACTGTGACCCTAATACCGAAACATGTGCTGTTACACCCCTAGTAAATGGACAGCCTGACCTTTAATTTAATTAAACAGTCTTCATCATTCAACATGTGAGATTGTGAGAACATTAGTGTATCACAAACGTAATAATTAAATCATATCCTTAGGAAAAAAGGAGTGAGGGAAACTACTTACAACTTATGATAATGAGCAGAAATTATTTAAATAATATCCTGCATGAATATTTCCAATTAAGAAATCCTGATTCTATCAATGTGTACACGCCCTTGAAAATAATCTGATCTGTCTTAAAACAAATGAAAAGACATGGCCGACTGGATCACTACTTCTGTGATACCATGTGTGTTTGTGTCTGTGTAGCCGTGCATGGAAGTGTGCATGTATGTATGTGTGTGCTTTACCAATGGTGAAACCAATGGTGCAGCCTCAGACTCAGTCTTTCTGTTAAAGCTACATATTGTTTATCCATTTCTCTCTCACTCTCTGGAAAACATGGATGGTTAGCCATTACCACAATAATTTTAATTTTTATGTGTACCATGGGGCTGAACCCACCAGTGTTTGTTCCAAATGCCAGCTAATCAGGCAGCAGCAGCCACGGTGTTGGTGGTTAAGTGAGTTGATGCATATGACATGCGCTTACTACAGTTTAGGCAAATCTCCATTACATCACCAAGGTTACACAGTGCAACTCCTGGCATTTGGAAAAGCGCTCACGACATGGGCTCAGAGCACCGAGTTGCTTGTGTTCAGCCATGAGTTAGGTATCACAACCACAGTGAAATTTGATTCATAAGAGGAGCAGGATGTGAAAATAAAAAACTAATGACATTTAAGCTTTCCAAGAAAATGAATTCCCAACTGTCTCAATCAGATTGTGGAGTGGTTTAAAAAAACAAATAAAAGAATAAGAAAAAACACCAACACCATTATGGCTCTAGCACAGACTATATATGTATGAAATACCATCCTCTTTTTGTCAAGTGGCTTTATTTTATAAGAAATAGCATTCCTAAAAAGTGATATCTCATCTAAAATACTAAATTCTGTGTCTCAAGCAATAACCTTAAAGAATAGTCTTGATTATTAGTTTTCTAAACAGACAACAAATGCCAAGTCATTTTTAAAATGATTGTAAACCTGTTTAAACATGCACATTTTTCCTTTTCCTGTATATTAGTTAGTTATACGCTACTACTACATACTACAAATAGCTTAAACTGCTAAATAAAAAGAAAGACTCTTTTTAGCCAGTAATAGCTTTAGCCAAGCTACATCCACATGCCTAAAGGCACAATACACACAAGACCCATCTGAAAAGGTGAAAAAAACAAAACAAACACTGGTAACAGAGACAATTGCTAAAGGTAAAAAAATGGCAGCATATGTTTGTCCTTCTGGCTATGAATTATGGAGTAGCTCCCTGTCGTCTTCACTTTGTAGCTGTACGGATCTCCTCTGGCATGTGGCCTCACAGTACAGCAGTCTAAAACTGTTATACTGCCACATAACTAAGAAAGACACAGCAAGAGAGAGAATGAAAGGCAGAATAAAGCACAAAAAACTCAGACACTAAATGTCCCCTAAAAGCCACTAGAGGCAATGCTGCATCTTATGTCCCATGAGATGGTAGTTTGGACTGACCACCTAGTGGCTGACCAAATGACAGTGCTGAAAACATGGAGCGGAAAAGTGGGGGTATGTGTAACAGTTTTTATGTTTTCAAAAGAAAGGTGCCTTACTACTTATTCTGTGCAACATGAAACAGATGAAACTCAAGCATTAAAGCAAAATGCACACACAAATGTATACACACAAAAAGGTGTAGTCACACAGAGCAGCACCGGCAGTCGTGTTTCTTTATCTGTTGAGTAGAGAGAATGCCTATGGCTGAACCAAGGTCTGAATAAGAGATGATTTTACCCTTAGGGACAGCTCACTGCTGTGGTATTAGCATACCAACACTGTGCTATGTTTAAAAGGCTGCATTCCCCAGCTTTGTGAAAACACACTCACACACTCAAACACAAGCACATGTATACACACTCCCACAAGTACAGTGTCGCTCATTTATTCCTCTAATCCAAAGCCAGCCATGCATGACTCCAATCTGCTCCTTTGCTGTAATCACGTCCAGATATTAAGTCAATAAATCATTGTAAACTTGTTACCTAATTTATGCAGGGCTATGATGAATCTTTTGTCCTCTGGGCCTAGTTATGGTGGTGTAACGCAATGCACTTGGACAATGGACAACATTTTTATGCCTGCATCTTTACCTTGATTTATCCCAAAGCAGTTAAGCCACTTTAATCGCATACCTCTTTGGGTATTAGATCATGATTTTAGTGCATTACTGTATCTCATACCACTATGCCTGCTGGGCTTAAATAATGCAAAAAATGCTAAATTACAGGTTGATCCCACTCTCATGTGATGGTAATCTAATTTTATTTCCATTTGAAAGCAGTCATTTGGAAAAATGTGACAAGAGGCTGTGATGATTTCTTTCCTATCCTTGGTGGTTTCTGTCAGATATTAATGGATTCAGGGGACTGCTTAAATAAATCATGTGATTGAAGTAATCAATTCTGGGTGGTCATATAGTGATTTACAAAAAAAAAAAAAAAAAAAGATTTTGCAGCTGCATACAGTTAGACCTTTATAAGAAATGCCAAGCTACAGTTACATAAGCACATACTGCTTCAAAACAGCCTAAATTCTTTGAGTCACAGATTCAAAGTGATGGGTCCCACTTCTTGGTTCATTCTGACTCGATACACACAGTTCCTACAGATATTTGCCAGTGCATTCACCCTGTGAAAATCCTTTGCCACCACATCTCAAAGGTGCCTCTATTAGGCTGGGATCTGGAGAAAGTGCAAGAAAGTGAAGTAAATTAAGATCACGTCATGTTCCGAGAACCATTTTGGGATGATGAGAGCTTTGTGACAAAGCTTGTTTCAAGTATCCATTTGAAAAAGTGTAGACTGTGGCGATGGATGGATGCACCTGGTCAGGAACAATGTCTGAGTACCTTTTGTTGTGAGGTCTGAACAGTACTCAGATGGTATTAAGGGAAGTAATGTGTGCCAAGAAATCATCTCTACACCATTAGAGTACGATAAACAAAGTGCACCACTGTCGAGAAAGCTTCCTCCAACCTGCCTGATTCTAACCCAGTCTTTCAGTCCTGGAATGCTTCAAAATAAATAAAGACGTTTACATTGTTTTTAAAAAATGTTTTGTGTTTTACCATGATGGACATACTTTTACTTTTTTTTTGGATGGCCCCTCCTCAACCTCTTCTTTTTGGTACTGCTGAGTCAGCAGCACTTTCACATTTTGCAGACATGTTGTTTCATTCATAAAATAGTAATGCCCTGACTGCAGGAAAAACAAGGATGAGTTTGAGCTGACCGGATGAAACTGACTGAGAGTGCAGGTTATAGAGGTTGAGAAAAAACATCTCTTTTGTACAATTAAATCTTGTGAGTGTATTATTATACTCTGAGTTTATGACATGATGTACAAGTCTAATTTTGACAAGCTCAGAGCAGAGCAAAACTGTGATTTTATATACATAATTTCTGAGCAATAATACGAATAATCCATAGGTGAAAATGATTCTACTTCTTCTTTGTTAACTGCAAAACACAGTGTAACTGTTCCTTTGTAGTTTTTTATAGCCTTTCATTTCATGTGAAGAAAGGCTTCTTATATTTCTGTCATTTCAGCATACCTGTTAACAGGGCATTTCTGTAAAAGAGCATGAATGCTCAGTCAACCTATCGTGTATAAACCAGGACTGAATAAGTATAGTTTAAAATTGAGTCCAGCACTTTAACAGCAGCAATGTTTGGCCTGACAGTATGATGTGGTGTTGATGCTCTAATAGCCAATCTGTCAAATGACAATCTCCAAACGGTATCATCCAAGATTCTTTACAGGAATATTATTGGGAGTTTGGGAAATAAATCACTTTGATTATAAAGTCCAAGATTTACATCAACACATAACTGAAATCTCTTTGCAATATGGAGGCTCTATCTCAATTGCTCAGCATCATCATTGTTTAAAGGTTAAGGAATATGAAATGTTGTGTTAAATCGGGGGAAATCAAAGAGAAACCAAAAATGTAAAGTGCTCCCTATGAAGAGAAGGCAAGAACAGAAGAGACGGGAGACCAGACAACATATCTGATTGGCTTAATGCTATTGCCCCTCCACTATAAACTTTGCCTGCATTTTTCAGTTTTCATCTAGCTTCTTTATCATCTCAGCTTTTGGGATGAAGTCCTTTCCCTGTCAAAAACAAGGGCATATGCTGCAGATAGGATCATTACAATACAGCAGGGAAGAAAAATGTCATAATCTTAGAAAGGCTCTTTCAGTCTCCATCTCTCCTCCCTCTGCAATTTGATCTTTCTTCTATGGAATGAATGAGCATGGCCCCCTGGATTACTCGTGTGATGTGTGTAGTTGATGGATTATCATAAAACTCATGTATGTCAGCCAGGGAAAAATAATTCCACAATGTGAGGTTGAGATCCTCTTGTGTGTTATCTTACTTATATGCACAATGGTTGCAATGGAGAAATAATGCTTAATTATGTCTCTTTAAAGAGGTTTTACTTAGGACTGCAAAGATTGCTGTCCAAAAAAGGTTGACATTCTTTATATTTAATTGCTTTGATGAAATTACATCTCTCTAAGCAGTAACATAGATGCTTAGTGAGACATGATTATTAGGGGTCCGTTTGAACGCCACAAGTCTGCAATGTGTATGGTAGTAATCTTTTTTTTCCCCCCTCTGTTGCTATTTAACCTGAACAAACCATTCTGCTCCTGGACTGCCTTAGGGTTATGTTTATCAGTAGTATTACTTAGTCACAGGTATGGAGGCCCAGAGATTATGACTGCTGCCTTACAGCAGGGGAGATTTATGAGTTTCTTCCATGCAGTCAATAGATAAACAACTCACAATGACTGTGTGGTAAAACGTGTTTATGTAGCTCACAGTGTTAAAAAGTGTATTACCACATAAATGCCATGCTATAAGGTATATAAGATTTCACTTACTATAAATCACAATAACAATGTTAGTAGAAAAAATGCAGCAAAAATAGAGAGTCTATGGCTTTAAAAACAAATTTGCAAAATATACAGCATACTTGCCTCAGATGTAAATATTGTCACCCACCCAACTGGCTAACCACTCACCCATGCTAGATGGCCAGATTGTTATGCATGACTCATCAGCAGGTGCTGGTATTAAATAACCATTTTCTCCATATTCACATGAGAAATAAATATTTCAGTTTAACATTTTAATCCCACTAAGCAAAAATGTGTCCAGCTGAAGTTACAGACTCTGCAGACCAGATCTGACTTGTCTTTTTTTCTCCTTTTCAGGTGACTCCTGTGTGTCACGAGTTAGTTGTGCACATTTTGATCAAAAACAATTTGGATTATGATTTTTCCATGTTCTGTTTGTTACAGTGAGACTGACCTGGGCTGGCAAACTAAGACAACATTACCTAAACAAGGACAGAACAGTTTATCTGAAAACATCTTCATGTGATAGGATTCAAAGAAAATATTACTTATTGAATGCAGGACTTAAAATATTAAAATATTCAAGGTTACATTAAGTTGTTACACACAGCTGTGGCATTACAAAAAAGCAATTATTCCACTTCACTGACGTACGGATACAACTCAACAAAGCCTTGCCAGCACATAAATTCTCTGTGGTGTCATGATAAAGCAGTTTTGGTGGAGTATTTATCGAAAATGGAGTATAAAAGTGAGATAATAGGCTCTGGCTCTCAGGTATCATGAGGAAGTTATACAGTGAACCTTGACAACCTCTGCAGGGCTTCCCTCTCCTTCTGCCCTTTCATCTGTCTGAAAGTGTTTGTTTTTTTTGTCCGACAGTCAGGAACAAATAGGCCTGACAACTTCAATTATAAAAAATAAAATAGAAAAACTTCCATCACACTTTTGTGAATCTTTATCAATCTGGCAACTTAACCACCTCAGCCAAGATGTGATGGAGATGCCTGCATCATATGCATCTATTTTATTCAGCTTCATTCTCTTTTCTTCTCCCTAATTTCTGTGCGTTGTGTGTATTATCCACAATAAGCTATATCTCAACTGCCCACTAGGCCACCTTGGCTCCAGACACATTTGTTCCTCATTGACCCATCAAAGTACCTGTATGAAAAAGCATCTGTTTCCTTTTGCAGCTTGCTACTTTTCCTGCTGTCAGCTTTTGTTGATAACGCTTCCTAACACACGTAAGGATGGCACAGAGCCATCGTTGTAGTTCCCACTGTGATTTTCCTTGTATGAGTCCAAATGTCTTGCTGTGATTACGATCTTTCAGGTTTGAGTTCTGCCTTATAGTGTTACATAAAAATAAAAAGCATTTTGGGGTTTCTAAAGCAACTTTCACACCCTTTCAACTGCAAATTCAAAGTTCAAATTTTGTGATAAACTGAACTTTGTGTCTGTGATAAGTGACCACTGATGGTCTGTTACATTTTTCACACTGATTTGTAATCTGCTAATGATTATTTTCACTCCTATCACCAAAAGATTTCTGGATGTAAAGTTGCATTTAACAACAACATTTGAAGCCAGAGGACATTAGAAGGAAAAACAGAAGTTCACAGCCACAGTGAAAAGAAATCGTTCTGACAACACAAATGTAACTGCAATGCAATATGCCAGCCCGTTTTAGCTCCCAACCACTGAATTAGCTACATTTGCCTTAAGGCAAAGCCCAGATAAGGTGTTAGAGACACTCACAACACAGACCACAGCAAAAGGTAAAGAAAATGCAGCATATGTTTGTCCTTCTGGATATGAATTATGGAAGAGCTACCTGTCATCTTTGCTTTGTGGCAGCACAGGCCTTCTGAGATTCTGGGCTATGACAGAATACACAAGCCTCATTTACAGAAACCAGAGGGATTGTATGACAGCACAGACATATATTTTTAATGACCTGTTATCACAGTGAAATTGCATCAGCCCTTTTGGCAAGGAGCATGAAGCTGCACCTTGGCACAAGCTGCATTCAGTCCATTAGGCATCTATCTTGGGTAAAAACATTCCTCTGTGGATTGAAAGCTGCAAGTATTGGTCACTCTAAGAAAAGAGTGAAGGAAGAGGACAAGGATGTGTAACCGGCTTCTTTTACTTCCAGTTTTAGCTGTGCTCTTTTTGGCCTTTTTTCTTTTTTTTTTCTCCGATCTTCATGACATTCGTTGGCTTTTAAAACAGTGTACTTCAGTAGTGTATCTGACAACTGGCTCAAGCTGTTGCACTCACGATGGGCACCCAGAACTGCATCAGCTTGAAAAACTACAGGTTGTCAAAACCAGTCAATGCAATCATTCATGCGAGTTCAGCACACTCGAATTTGACAGAATCACACTCTGATTATACATCCACATATGTACCTGTGCAGCCCCATAGAAAAAACACATTCAGCATCAAGGTGGGGCCACAGTTCACAGTTCATAGCAGGTTAATCACACTGAGAGTAGTGTATACACTGTAAGCTGACACAGACAGACAAGGTAATGGTTTCTGTGTGGGATGTAGCAAGTCGTGTACTCAGGTGGCCCCAGGCATAATCGTACTCTCCAGCAAACATCACTGATGAGTCAACAATCTAGCCCTGGGGTCAACGTTTTTATGACCGCTCTCAGCAGTACTCCGTTTCTCTCCCCCCTTCGCTCCTCATTCCCTGTCTCGCTCATTATAACTCTCTCACTCATTATCACTCTCTCCATCTAACTTGTTCTCTCTGAGACTTTCACATTCAACCAAGATCTATGGGCCTCTTTCTCGTTGTTAGACTCACTCCCTTTACCTCTTGCAGTCTCGACAGTCTCTCTCACTCATTCTCTGTCCATCTTGTTACAGCCCAGATTTATTACTGCAATCTGTCAGTGCTCCCGTCTCGCCTCCTGACACATTCTGTGGCAACCAATATGCATATGTTGTTGTTAGTATTATATAAACACATACACTGGAGCTATAAAAAGCCTCAGGCAGATAAACAGAGGTGACTGAATGTCGTGTCTATGAAATCAAATTCACCAATGACTCATAATGAGCATCCTTTCAGTCAGAGAATAATACTACAGTATGAAATGAAACTTTTAAGCTAAGCACAATTGAAATACGCTGTTATAATGTTATTCTTATTATCTGCTCCATTATCTCTCTCTCTCTCTCTCTCTCTCTCTCTCTATATATATATATATATATATATATATATATATATATATATATATATACACACACACACACACACACACATAGAGACACACACTGGTAGCTCACGGTAGCATCAGGAGCACTGCTAGGTCAGACCTCTAAGATTGCTGCTAAGTGCTGTATGTTGAGATGATATTTCAGGCTTAAAGCACTCTGATGGTATGAAAATTCCTGACAACAGAAATTGCACAGAACAGTGCTCCTATCAACAGTCCCATCTGGGTGTTTTGTGTAAACTCTGTGTACATCGTGCAACTTTTCTACCATAAAATAACCAAGTTAATGCTACATTGACGTGTAATCTGGTGAATGGTGTCTCTGTCATTCCCACTCTGCTCTTTGTTTCTGCACTATGTAACTTTGTGCACCAGCTGCTCCTGTGAAAAGTATATAACATGTCACTGCACTAAATCACACACCACTTTAACTTTTTTTGATGATACTGGATCATATTTTATGGAGAAAATTTCTTCTGGTTTTCGCTCTGATGTCCTCCTGCCGCACATCAAATCAAAAAGTTTTCTGATGGATGATAAAGTAAACTGCTGAGATTTATAGCTACTGTTAACTAAATGTAGCTGATGACAGCACAGTTTGTTAGCCAGGCTCCCTGGATTGTGAGCTCAGAGCACCCAAGGAATGTTAGTGTTTTTATCAGTCATTTTGGACCACAGGAAAGAGGAGGTACATATTTATGACAACAGTATTACACCTTGAAACGGGGGTCCTAAATCACAAAAACACCTATTTATACACAGAACATAAGGAATAACATGAAAGAAATGACTCACTGCTGGAGCCAGCAAAGATTTACAAAAAAGGCTATACCCAACAAACAAATCATCTAGGTAAAATATGAACTATACAAACTTTGGCTGAAAAAAGCAAATCAATTTACCTTGAAGCACAGTTGGGGAATTTCTGTCCAAGAAAAAAAGTTTTTTTAATTTTCTGTGTAGCAGTGCACACAATAGGGTTTTATCTTGTCAAAATATCTCGACTTTAAGTCTCCCTGTTTTCATATAAGAAAGTACCATACACTGCTGAAACTATAGGACAAAAATTGTTATATACTAGCCAATGAACTTGGCGTAAACAAGAGTGAATTCCTGTGGGGCAGTGTATGTCTGTATGTTTACAAGCATTGCCCAAGGCAAGGGTTGAGTGTCATGAATAATTCATCTGTTTAAAAAAGAAGTAGAGTTATTGTTTGAAATATGACTACAACCATTATTTCTGACAGAATAATTAAACATTAAAGGGCAAGACAGATGCACATTGTACCATAATGATATCCGACTGGTGTAAAGTAACATAAGCTATGCGTAGAGCATACGTCTCAGTGCTGAGCTACCAAGAGCCTCACGAGAAGAGAAGATGGCTCGCAAATGAATGCAGAGCCTTTTACTAACTATACTCAGAGTGCACTTTAAGCACCAGTGTCTCCTGCCAGCTCTATTTTTATTAAAATTGTTATGGTCATGATTATGATCAACTGGAATACAGTGCATAAATGCCTTTATGAACATGTATGCACAGGATTAGAGAGGAAATCAGGTACCCAGATTGTAAATATATGCCATGTAAGACTAGCAAGTCCTATGCAAAAAGACAGAAATCTATTTGTATGATTGAGGTGACGCTTCAGGCAGAATTGAACTACATTACATTGTGGTGCCTTATGATGTTTTGGATGGATGTTTATTATGTGCATACATTATGTTAGTACATCAGGTGCAAAATGAGGTCCAAGGGAAAACTCAGACACATGCAGGAAGGTATGAACCTATCCACAGGGTTTATATAGTCAGTTAGACAGAAGCTGTGACGGCTTGGGTAGAATACAGTAAATCTATACAAACTGTACTACAGTACCACTGAACAGAATATCTGCCAACATCCAACACATATGTAAACATTCTCAAAACTTTTTAAGCCATCACAATCCTTTCCCTCCACTGACAACCTGTCAGAGAAACTAAAAAACCTAAAATGTAAACCATACTTTTAGGAAAGCTATAGTAGATGACGAAAAAGAAGCTGCTGAAGCTGATTACAGCGTAATATCAGCTTTAGTCCTGTATTTGCATTAAAATCTTGTAGTTAGCAAAAAACAAAATAATAGGTAACATCTTGTACTGCAGGGTTTTACAGTAACAGCAGCCAATTTGCCCCAGGCAGCGAGATCTAAACCACTACCAACCATTTGATTTGATCTGATCGCCCCTGCTGGCAACCAGTTTTTACTGTTGTATAAAAAAGCAACTGCAACAAACAAAGAATGCTGTATTCCTCACCATGGTATAGGAGGAAAATGAGAGTGCTGCTGTCACATTTACTTATTCTTGTGGGGAGAGCGTACTGTCACTACTTCACCAGCCAGGTGCTCAAGCAACAAGAGAGCCAAATGTGAAAAAAAAAACATCACTAAGTGACTCTGTCACAATTGCAAAGCTGAAATTAAATATATATTATACCGTAATATAATCTGTAAGATAACTGCCAAGATCTAAGGTGGAAACATATTGCACTTTATAGCACAAAAACCTTTCAAAGCCTTTATTATTTCCTCAAATATGAACAACACTTTCCAGCCCTGCCTTGTTTGCTGTATATCCAGATCAAATATAGTTGTGATATGACTAATGAAGTGCAAATATGATAGGGCTTACAGGGGATAATTATTTTCCTGATTGCAATTTATTTCATTATACTTGCGGCTACCTATAAATATGCAATTAAAAAACATCTGTCTATCACTGTTAATTTTATTTTGCGTTATTGGTGCGTTCAGTCACTTGTTTTTTTGTGAAATCCATTTTCTGATGATCAACAATTCAAACATAGCAGGCAACCAATGGCTGACGGCTGGCTGCCATCCTGGCAACCATAACTCAGACATGATATCAGGAACTGTACAGCAACTAATTTAATCAAACATTCTAATAATAATCACTAAGAGCATGTGGTTTAATTTGAATGTCCTGTTTCCATCTCTAAATTCGTTCGGACTAACAGTGTGCTTGCAACATAACTCAAATATTAGGAAACATTCTACAGTACATATATTTACACCAAGAACTGCCCTTGTAGCTACACCTTGACAGCAAAAGACATATTGTATATCCATGGAATACTGCAGCGTCATGAGATGATATTTCCAACTGACCTTTTCCTGCCAGTTCAACCAGACTGACACGATGTCTCAAAGGCTTATGGTATGCTATCGGTCATATGAGGGACTAGGACACACGTTTGATACTCTACCCAAGGCGCTTACAAATTTCAATTACCTATATACTGGACACTGAAATGTGATTTCTCCTATCACACTGCCTATGGGCTACACTCAGCTGCCAAGCTGCTACAGAGAACAACATTTCTGTCTGTACTGTTTTATCTGGTATATAAGTTAAAAACAAATACTGGACAACTTGATTACTTGGGCTTAATTTTAATGCAAATTACTGGCATGATTAGGTAAAATAAACAAACATCTGTGGTTGCAATATACTGAATTCTATAAGCTACTTCTCTAAGACCACCCACAGTATATACTCTATGGAAATAAGCTTTGTTTGTCAATCGTCATTACAGGAAAAAAAAAATGCGGAGAGCTTGTTTTTCACTTATGAGTTGCAAGGGAATTATTAAGTTCTAGGTTTTCCTACTATATAAAATTCATATATTCCTAGTGAAATGAGGAGCACATACTTTAGATAATTCAGGATTTCTTGTTGCATCACAGCTCTAGTTGTAGTCCCAATATTTATAATGTGCTCTACCCAAGCTTTGAACCCCAGTTGCTTTGTTAAAGTATCACTAAGAATACATTTCCCTCAAGCCACGCCACAGCAGTCTTGTTCATCATCAGTAGGATTTTTTCAATGGCTTCTGTGTCTGTACTCCTTGGAATAAATTTGCAGGCCCAGGTGGGAATGTTGCTTGGCGACTTCCACACTCCATTAAGCTTTTGCAGGCAGTTTAAGCAAAGGCTGCATTTGTATGCAATATTCATAAAATTAACAAAAAAGGAAACCTGTGGGTTCCTGGACTCCATGAACAGTAGGAAATGGCACCAGAGGATGCAAACTGTCGGGCTGGATCATCACACAGGGGATTAATCTATGTTTCATAAGTGCAGGGCTTTACAGAATGAAAACCTCTGCCTACGATTCCAGCAGCTCTTTATGACTAATATGGAATACTGAGCAGAAGCACATCAAGGTCTCTTAGAGATCTTTGCTGAATTATGTATATATAGAGGCACTTGGACAAACAGAGTACTCACACATTTTCTTGCTCTGTCTATTGCCCACAGCCCTTCGCTGTTTGACCTTCCTCTCTATTACCTACGCCACAGAGCATTTTTCATGTCAACACAATTTCAGTTTTTTTCCTGATCTTACTGTGCTTTCACACCTCTTGCCAAAACCCAAACACCACACTTCTTTAGGTTGAGTTTCACCTCGTTTGTAAGAGCCAGAAGAGGTGTAGCAGTCCCCCTAGACTATGTTGGTATTGACTTCTAATATGTATGTATTGATTTCATGTGATTTCATTCGACACACACCACTGTGACGGATAGCAGTGGCACTCACTGCATAGCCATTGGCTTGATTTTCTGTCACAGCTGTCACATATGAAGGAAGTATACAGGGATTGAATATTAATCCGGCAGCAGATGAGTATTCAGTTAGTAGCTGTAACCATCAAACATACTAATCCAAAGGTACAAAATATTGAAATGCATTAAACGCATATTAAGCAGTACAGGCAAATGAATTATGCAAGCCTGAACATTTTGTTTGGTAGAATTCTGTCACCTATGACCATCTTTGAGAGTTTCTCCACAGACTAGACTCTATCCCCATCATTAACACATAACTACCAGGTAACACAAATATGCTCACTACATGTTTGAAGTAAAAATATTTCTGTAAACCGGCACCTCATATGGACTATAAACAGCCGTTGAAGAGACAATAAGTAACAATTTTCTGCAACTCTGTGAAAATAATGGCTGAAATGCTTACCAAAGTCCCCTGGGACGTAGATGTCATAGACACAGCTCTGGCCTCTGGTGTAATTATGTGGGTAGTTTGGGGACAGCACAGTTCCCTCTGAACCTGTGAAGTGACCTCCGCAGGGAGCTGTGGGGGACAGGAAAGGAAGCAACAGAGATGCACAGTTAACGAATGTGAAACAACCAGCTTACAATGCCTGGGGAAATGAGGCAGTAAAATACAATCAGCAAGTCCATTTTAACTGGCGCAAGTGCACAGGTAAGCATTTATAACACAAAATGGAATGAAAAGTCACCTTTGAACTTTCAGGTGCTGACAAATATAATTGTGGCCAGCATACCAAAATAATTTGACACTTGCGAGACACTTAGGGGACATATATAAAAAAAAAAAAAAAGTGAGCAGTTAACAGACAGAAAAGGAACCCTGAGTTGTGTTTACAGGGTTAAAACCTGAAAGAAAAAACAGCAAGGAAAAGAACTTTGCCTTCAAAATACATAAAAACACCATCAATCAACAAAACACACAATTGCAAAAGTTCCACATGCCTGTGACTTTAATCAGACCTTATAG
The DNA here is from genome assembly GCA_033000465.1 of Sciaenops ocellatus. Taxonomy (NCBI): domain Eukaryota; kingdom Metazoa; phylum Chordata; class Actinopteri; family Sciaenidae; genus Sciaenops; species Sciaenops ocellatus. The sequence continues at coordinate 11,118,360 of CP136885.1, read as the reverse complement.
CCCAGCAGCATGTTTTGCGAACTCAACTCTTCAACGCCGAAACAGGCTTTTAGTCAGCTGACTATGTACCTTACAAGTCTTAACAAGTAACTCTTATTTTGAAGTTGGATAATTATTTACAATCTTAATTGATTAATTGATGAAAACTATGCATTCATGTTAGGATGCCGTAATGCATTTTGTGCTGACAAAGCCACAGTAAGGTATGAAGGTAGGGACCAACACATGTCTTTGAAAACTATTAGCTGTAAAACAAAAAGCCTACCCTTGCATGCTTGTAACTTTTACGATCATCATTAGTGTCAGTTAATCAATACACACTGAGGTCTGTCCTGCACCTGCGTCGCATCTCAGAATCCTATCTTAAGTTGTTAATGATGTACCTAATTTGCCAAGGGGCCCTCTAACGCAGTTGCCTCAGACCTCACGGACCAAGCCATCAGGTGGGGGAGCCTCGGCTGTAAACAAACACACACTCATTTGTCGGAGGGAAGCTGTCACCAGCTGCTCTGAAGCCCCTGTGGCCCACACAATGCACATGTCACTGCTGTTTCATCAAGCACAGCACAGGAGAGGAAGAACAAAAGTGAATGGAGGCGCTAATGTAGAAAGATGGATCAGCAATTTATCTGTGTTCGGTTGCTGGAGTAGCAAGAGGCATGTAATCAAACATATGTGATGATGGCAAGTGGGACTCTAATTCAAGCTGATCTGTCAGACAGAATAGGAGTCAGCCACAGTGCCATAGTGTGGGTGAGGAATTCAGGAATGCTGCTGTCGGTAAGGAGGGCATGCTGTACTGTCAATCAACAGCAGGTGAGAGCAGCACTAAAAAAAGGAAGGGATTCTCAAAATATGCTTTAATGGTTCCATTCTGACAGGTGGGTGTAGTGCTAAGGGGAAGTGGGCACACTGCAAAACCTATAATTTTGTGTTCTGTAACAGACTAATGGTAGGAAAAACTAAATGCTCAGAAAAAGTGAGTTATTCCTGAATCTATCCATATGGTGATATTGAGAATTATGTTGCCATTTAAGATGCCAGTAAATGACATTAGATTTCATTTCAAGACAGCTCAGATTATCTTCAAAATCCAAAATCATCAAAATACAATTTTTATTTAAAAAACATGAGAGTGTTGCATCATTACAAACAGAGAGAAAGCTGCAAATAAAGAGGTTCCAATGATTTTAGATGTTTAACTGGTTTGAATGATATTGACCCAGTCCTGCAATCCACTTCATTTAGAGTAACATGGGATATGATGAACCATTGCAATAAAATAGCACAAATCTAATGTGCTGAAAATACTGAGTAAGACATATAACATATCTGATCAGGATTACGATTTTAGCCTAATCACTGCCGATCTCTTAAAGGTCCACTGAGTACAATTTAGGGTCCTCTATTTACAGAATTTGGCAAAAAGTTTATGTAATGTGTATATTATATTTCCATTGGTTTAAAATAATAATAATAATAATCACCTGAAAATAAGATGTTAAAGTTATAATGGTAATGCTAAATATGTAGAGGACACCGTCTTCTTCCGCTGTGTCCATAAATGTTGAACCACCATGTTTCTACAGTAGCCCGGAACAGACAAACTAAAAACTGGCTCTAGATTTGGCCTTTCACATTTTTCACGGCCACCGTAGTTTCTCCTAGAGGATGAGTCAATTAGCAACTACACCTGCTAGATGCCATTAAATTCTACACAATGAATCTTTAAATTCGGTTGTTTAAGAACTGCGCGATCCACTGAGCACTCAAACACATCTTTGGCATACTTGTACAGCAATTTCTTGTTATTTATTGGTCAGCATATACAGTATGCCTATACAGACAAATCTGTGATAAGGTAATATCTATGAATAATGACAGCCTTCAAATGTATTGGTCTGGCTCTAGTTACAATGTAATCCGTAGTCATTTCATCATTTGTATAAATACTGGATTTGAGTACACAAAATGGTTATTTCATCATTTTTAGCATGTCCACGTATTACAGTGTGATCACTGCTGTCCACAATATCATTCAACAACAATTCTGACAAATTGAATCAGCCCTGTTGGCAATTACTGACTTTTTAAAGTAAACTGCATGTTTTTTCTAGTTTGGGAAATACTATCAACTTTAGCTAATTGCTAAATAATGCAAAGAGACAGGAGCTGGCCATATGTTGGGGCCAGCTGAAGCCATTAGTTTTAGCCTTTAGACTGGTAAACCATCAGCTCAAATTTGGTCTCAAAGTGAAATTACTAAATGGAGAGTTGCTGATGGACCTTTAGTAAAGCACATAACCCCAGGGCTGTTCAGTGAAGTTACACAGGTGCCAACTGTAAAAGTAATGAATAGCTCCCTGGTGTGAGAGTGGTTGCCCCTGTTCCCCACAGCTGAAAATGAGAGCTGAATTCTAATTCAACCTTGGCAGATTAAATACTTTGAGGAATATTAAAAATGGTGTAATGCTACTGGAAGGAGGAGCACTGGATTTGAGACTCCTTACATCTTGTCTCCTTCTGTCCTCAACACTGGGATCACTGTGATATTCAACACCTCTTTGAAATGCAGACACTGTATATTTTGGTTGTGAATAATAGATAAATAATGATTATGTTCTTGTAAAATTCTATTTTTCATTTACTTTGTCAGCACTTCATACTTTTGCAGACCAGATCAACTCCATACACCAATCGAACTTTATGGCTTTTATACTTCTGTTTGAGTTTCTTTTATTTTTCTTTACCACAAAGGTTGCCACACTTCTTTTAAAGTCATGGCCTTGTAAATCATAAATGTATTAATATTGTTTTTGTTCATCGCCTATTTATATCAAACTTTTCATTACTCATTACTCTGCTAAGATTAAATGGAGATGCAGTTTTTATGTGCTTTTTCTTTAACAATAAACAATGATATCCTAGAATATTGCATAGGTAGATCATGTTACTATCTGTGTATTGTGCAGAAGGAACAATGATTTAGTCTGTGTCCAATGATAGGGTTCATCTGTTGGAAATCATATTTGGCATCTGTGTGTGCATTAGAGAAAAGGGCAATTGTTTTTTTCCTGATTGACAAGAGGGAAAAATATTGAGTAATGTTTATAGATTTAGCATCTGAAGACTAGATATCCAGCCTCAAATATGTATAATTTAATGTAACATTACATTACATACACAAGAGTGTGTTTCTGGAAATGGCCACATTATAGACACAGTTTGCTATGGCTCTGGGACACTGAGATAGTTTTAATTGTTGTTCAGTCTGCACAGTATGAATTTGGACTCTGTTCATTTCTGTAATGGCCCCACCAGGCTAGAAATTTGGTCCACTGTGTAAGATCTGTGATGCTCTATTTACAAAATATGACAGAAATGGAATATGTTATTCATAACTATGTTTATGTTTATTCACCTGAAAAAGGAATCATTTTGTTTTTGTTACCTTAGAATGAGCATTCTATATCTTCAACGAAGTCTGTCATGTTGAACCACCACATTTCTACAGTAGCCCAGAACTGACAAACTAAGCACTGGCTTTTGCAGCCACCATAGTTTCTTTTAAAGGGCCAGTTTATAAGATTTAGGGGCATGTAGAAGTGTAGTTGCTGACTGCAACCTCCTTGCAGATAAGAAAGAAAGAGAAACCATGTAATGCGCAAAAAAAAATGAAACTCCCTATCTAGAGCCACTGTTCTGGTTTGTTCATTCTGGGCTACTGTAGAAACATTGCAGTTCAACATGGTGGACTCTGAAGAGGACTAAGAAAACACAAGGATTCTTATTTTCAGGTGATTATACACTTATGAAAAAATAGTTGAATGAATGAATAACATTTCTGCCATATTCTGTAAATAGAGCTGCCTGAATCTGACACATTGGACCTTTAAGAGCTTCACATCAAAAACTCAGAATTTTCTCCTCTGAGCTGGCTTTTATTGCCATCTACAAGACAAGTGCATGCCACACTTCAGCTCATATTTACACAACACAGTCTTGGTATCACGTACTATCAAATATTGACCAAACAGCTGGGGTGCAGTCCTCTGCCACCCAGGCTGTTCTGTTAATGTAGAAGAGATGCTTCTCACCTTGACAGCTTGGTTTGGCTCTGTCCCACTCTGGTCTCTTGCTGTTGCCCATGACACATGTCAGAGTGGAATAGCCCTGCAGCAGGTACCCAGCTTCACAATGAAATGTCACCATAGAACCCAGCTTGTAGTCAGTACCCATTCTCGTGCCATTCATCATATTCCCTGGATCAAAACACGCCTCCCGCAGTTTTGCTGCCAGTCAAAAGAACAAAGCTTTTAGAACAGCAAGAACCGTCTAAAATGAGAGGAGCATCTAATTAAGCAGAGATCTGTATAAAAAGTCATACAGGCTGTTTGACTTCACAAAACTGTGTTATTAAAAGTAACATGGAAAACATGATGGAAATGGATAAGGGTGAACTAAAGGCTATTCTCAGAGCTGGAATCTACATCACACACAAAAAAAAAAAAAAAAAAAAAAAAAAAAAAAATTTGTGTACAGTAGCATACTTCAAAGACATTATTTTCTAAGTCATTTTTTATGTATCCAACTGAATCCCCTGCTGCAATATATAAACATATTCTTTGAAAATGTATGTAGCGTCCCACTTCAGAGTACCTTTATATTCCAGATGAAAGCCAGTGTAGCTCACAGAGCCATCGCTGCGAAATGCCAAGTACATGAAGTTGGAAGTGCTCTCAATCTTCTCAGGAAGTTTACTGTCTTGGAAACTGCCAATCAGATGAGCGCTACTGTCGGGCCCATCGTAGATATACAAGAAATCATAGTTGGGCTCAATACTGAAGCTGTGACAAGTAAAAGAAACAAATGAGAAATGAGAGATAAAACAGTTATTATTTCGCCAACTCCCAGATTGTACAGATTGTATGCGAGATTTAGAATGCATTAGGGTTTCAAAATGAGAGTGTGCACTGCAGTGCTAGAAGTGAGTCATGCCAAGCGATTTGTTTTGCATCTCCAGACAAAGAGATAAAAAAAGATATCTCCCCCAAGAGGTGAGAAGAGATTAAATTGTTGTGACACTGCGCTGGCACAAAATCTTCCCAGACGGCAATGGCAATGCAGTGTGAAAAGATCGTTTCATATTGTAGCGCTGTATATCAAATCACATGCTGCAGTGAGGGAGAGAAGAGCATTTGTTTTCAAAATAATGAGCGTGGTTTATGACAAAAATGTAAATAGCTTGGAGATAATTGCATTTGAGTTGGATCAAGGCAACTCCAATTTGAAATCATAACTCCATCCTTTCATTTGGCATTCCCAAGAGAGAAAGCAGCATTGTGCTAACTCTATTAGATGTTTGTTTTGAAGGACAAAGTCAAAAAATATACATGGTGAATTTGTCTCCTTCACCTCATGAAGAGGGGAAAGTGGGCGATTGAAGAGAAAGCCAATGTATATATGCCTCTTCTCCAGCCCTACATGAAGAGACTCTAAAAATAATACTCAATAGTCTAGAGAAACACTGCCCATGACAAGTGCCCTCAGGCCCATCTTTGAGTTTTCTATTCCAGTATTCCTGCTATATGCTTAGATTGCAATTAATAATGTAAACTTACAGTCTGAGCGTCAATCAGACTAGAAAATGAGTTCGCTCATATCACAGTTCTGCCTGCAATATACAGTATTCATCCAGAAATCTTGTTTCACCACATTTCAGCAAAGTGGCAGAAATATCTGCCTTCTGGGTGTTTGTAGAGGTACTGCTGCTTTCCCTCTATCTCCCAACACACCTGGACTCAAACTCAGGTCCTCTGCTTAACACACATGGCCAACTTTGCTCAATACTATGATGTTATAGCTGGTTCCACTGCAGAAAACAAGCAATTCCATGGCACAGGCTGAGCTGCTGTGCATCCACTAAGAACTGACTCCATTCTGTTTCAGGTAGGTTACAAATATACCAAAGATTTAGGAAAAGCTTCATCTTGTAAGCTATTGGACCATAAACTTAAAAGGACAACGCTGTTTTTCTTTTTTTTACTGCTCCAGAATTTTTTAATCGACCCACTGATAATACCCTGTAGAAACCTGTACTTTTTCTTTTTACTGTGAAGAATGTACCAAACCACTGTGCATTAAAATGCAAATAATTCCACTGTGACAAAACAAGTCAGTTTATACATTTCATCTGATCATTTAGACATCCAGTGTTTCTTTCATTTTATGTTTGCACCAAAAGCAACTTAACAAAGTAAAATGGAAATTGTAGAAACTCATATTACCTGATGAAAGCCAAGGAAATTACATAGTCAGAGTGGACAGTAATAAGCCAGTCACAGTCTTTGCTGTGTGGATAGGGATGTGGGTAGTTGGGTGAAAGGATGAATCCTGAAGATCCAGTCACATTCCCACCACAAGGAGCTTGTGAGATTAAAAAAAAGAAGAAGAAATAAATGAGACTGATGCACACAGTGATGACAAAGAAAGTCTTTAAAAGTGGCTGAACTGCTGCAAAGCTTCAGTTAAGGAATGAGCACCTGTAGGTCATTAAATATAATTAAGTCAAATTTTATGACCTTTGTCACCCTCTATCAGCAACCACCATTAGGTACTGCAGCGATCAGGCCAAAGATTCAGGACATTAGAAAGACGATGCCATTATTTTCCTGCATTATGATTAAAAGAGGTATTTTTCTGACACGTGTCTAACCAAGGCATCGGATTTTGCTGGTACATTTTCCAATTAATTTCTGGTGTAGTCTGTGTTGAACAGGTCAGCTGCACACAGAAAGTTCTTCTCTCTGTGTGGTTTTACATATCACAGCAGAAAATATGGCAAATATGGAGATAATAAAATAAACTTTCCAATTATAAATTATAACATAATTAGAACAAACTGGATCTCAGTTTTTCCATTTATTAGGACATTTCAACAATCCAAGTTCTTATTTACATATTGCTCCTCGCTCATTATGTAATTATCTTGACAATGTTTTCCACTGTTTATTGATACATGACTGACTATTGGATCTCATTGGGACTAGAACAATGAAGCGGATATGTAACTAATATTAAGAACTGAATAACCAATTATTAAATATGCACATTTCTGTTCGACTAACTACTTAACTGGATGGATTACGTTTATGTGATTTTTTTTAATGACAGTTTAAAGTGGCTCAGCATGTCAGAGGATACTCTGTGCCTGATTCTTAAAGCTTTATTTGTCATTTGTTGCTGTCATGTTTCACTATGAAGAAGTTATAGTGACACACTGATGAGTATGTTGCTCTTGTCTGATGGTAACACTTCATGTATTGTCTGTATCCTATAAATACAGCTGGCATTTACATCGAGTTTTCACTCATACAGACTTGCTTCTGGTGTCATTACATTATGCTGAGTTGTGGGTTCTTGTAATTGGATTGCGAGACCTACAAATACCTAGCACTTTCCTGGCCTGAAAAAAAAAAAAAAAAAAACCTCAGTTAGACTCGTTGGCAGCAACTCAAGAATATCTAGGTTTCTTTGGACCTACTTAGTGTAATTATTTCTAATTGCACTGTTAAGTAATTAGCTGTTAAGCTCTAATAAGACAATGTGTTGGGAGACCTTAGAGTACTCAGTCTTTGACTGGCTAGAGAAGTGGATTTGTCCACATAAGAGTTGGCAATGACTCAAATATATCTGAAGAGTCTTGTTTATCCTACACATATTTTTAAGACATCAGTGAGAGAGAATTATAGTCTCTGCTAGAGCCAGTTAATAGAAAAACTCCTTCGCTCCCTATTCCTCTCACCATCTCTCTTTCACTGATCCCCTACACTTCCCTCCTTCAATCCATATACCCCTCTCGGTCTCCTCCGCACATCCCCCATTCTCTCTCTAACTCGCACTATCTCCCTCTCTCTCACCAATGCAGGCTGGAGGGCTGGGTTGCCAGTAGTATCTATTTTCCACTTGGATGCAGGTGATTCTGCTCTCCCCCTGCAATTCATATCCTGGATCACAAGAGAAGGTCACAGAGTCGCCGGGCTCGCGTCCTTCCCCATTCCGACTACCATTCATGGGAATACCTGGATCTCTGCAAGCTGTTGCAAGTGAACCTGAAGGGCAAACACACATGTGACGCACACATGCATAAATGCACATGTACAACCAAAGTGCAGGGAATCAATGAGCACAAGAGAGAACAAGCATACACAGAAGGCGTTTCATATCATACGGCAGACAGCTGTCAAGCTGAAACTGGAGCTCAAACAGAGTTAGAGCACAGAGCAGATTACAGAATGATATCAGTCAAAATCCTGCCGTGTTTTCCTAATCTGTTTTGCTAAAACACAGCTGTGGAGCAGCCCAGAGCTACCAGAATGATCTGGTAAAATCTGATGGATTCTTCAATGTTCCCATCTTGACAGACTTTATTGAGAGACTTAACACAGTTAAGTATATTGCAGTTTGGTGTTGTTTCTTATTATTTCTCTTCAAAATTACAAATACATCTAGCAAAAATACCTTCGGTAAAAAATGCTGCAAAATACAAATGTGGAATTAAAAGGTAATGGTAACCATAGTGTATATGATATTAATCAGTTATTAATCAGAACCATATAAAGCGCTATACAGCAATCGTTATTGTGTGTTTCCAAACTGTAGGTGCAAAGTAGTCACTTAACGTCTGTGTGAGCAAACGGTCATAATAATCCACACTGTAATAAAGACAAACACAATTCTACACAGGCGATGAATAAAAGTAAAACTTAACCCTTAAATCTCAAGAGTAAGAGTAAGGTTTCTTTGTGCTGCAAACAGCTTCAAAACTGAAAAGACACTTCACTTCACACAATCAGGTTGTTCCTTTTGTAAACCACAGCCTTAGGCAAGCCAGGTATTTAAGTACAGTATGCATCTCAAGAATCGATTCCAGCTTCATGTGCAGTAGATCCAATGTAATTGATTTTTGCATTAAGCTGCCATGTCTGTATACTAAAGAAAATGAAAACAAACTCATCATACATGCTACACATGTGGTCTTATGCATCTGCTGTCCTGTGCTTGCTTTTGAAACTAGTCACTAGCAGAACATGTAGTCTGCATTTAGTATTATAGCAGAAAACGTTGCACAGGAGACTGTCAGCAGTGAACTGTGAAATACCTGGGACTTTCACTGCTCTTCAGGATGTGGTAAAATATTACATAAAATCCTGAAATATCCACATAGCATGAGGAAATCTGCATTATACTTTAGTCTGGCGACGTGAGAACTTGCTGATTAGAAAGGAGCATGGTATTAACATACCTGTACATTTACAAACATATAAACTCAATGAAATACCTGATGTTTGGGAGCAAATAAATTACACAAAGTAGACACAGTACATCAACTAATCAGAGGGAACTACTCACTGGAGAAGTCGATGGCAAAGCCAGACTTGGTGATATAAAAGTCAGTTTCGAATTGAATGGTGACAACGTTGAGAGTGGAGTGGATCCCCTCAGGCAGCAGGGAGCCGCTAACCTCCTTTAGAGACATCTCGTTCTCAGGAGGCCCATCCCACACCTTCAGGATGTCGTGGGAGGCCTCTGTGTCAAACGCAAGAAACTGGAGACTGGAAGAGGTGATCGCAAGAGATCGTTACTTTGGCTTAAGGTCAGTTCAGTCAAGTCTTTACATTTAATCAGCTCACTCCTGTTTAGTTGAATAAATGATGGTTGTGCACAATTTTGCATCTCAAATACAAAAGACTACAAATGTCCCAGAGAAAGAAAGCAAAGTGGGTGCTGAACTTGGCAGTTAAAGGAGTGATGTATCTTGAGACAATGTCCTCATGCTTTTGGGCATTCCAGTTGAGATTTGGTATCATCAATCACCTTCTGCCAAAGTTAGAAATACGAGAGTACAGACTTATCTGCAATCTCATCAAGAGATGGCCTCAAGCAGCTCTTCTGACAAAGAATGTGAGGCTGACTTTATGAAATCATACCATGTTTACTTCGACCTCTAAGCCCAAATGGGTTTTATTTCACAGTAATACTCGGAGCTCTCATCCAAAAAAAAAATGCTTCCATGTCCCGGGAAAATTCCCCTGGGTGCTGTCACACAGTCTACAAAGTCCCTCTCCCAATCATTGTTAATGGAGCTGCTACAGGCTGTTTCTCTTTTGATGACATCTCGCTTTAGAGGAGAATTTTTCATGTTTAAAATCTTAAGCACATTTTACAACATCGCATGAAAACATTTTTAGAATGTTTTCAACTTTAAGTCTTTTAAAGTCAGGTCAAGTAAGGATGACCTCGGTTAAGATGTATTTAAATGAACTCCTGTCAGTTCAGTTCGAGGCTATTACCTTATACATAAATTGCAGTTTCATGATAACTTCTATCACATTCATTTTAGATTCATCACATAAATCCACTTTATCTTTGATAATTCAAACATATTAGATTCTTTACAAGACTAATCATTTAAGGGGCAAAAAGATATTTTTAATAGAATTTTCCTTACCACTGTATTTCATGAGTAATAAACTAAGAACAATTAGCATATTTTGATAAATTATTGCACATCTTAATTAAAATATTCTAAATTATAATAATATATAACAATACATTATAATAACAGTTATACAAAGACAACAGCAAACTATTTTTTTTCATTTATACTGGCTATACAGTATATGCATAAATATGCATGTATTATGTTACCATGTCATTAGCAACTTGAGTTACCTGACAATGTTCCCAGAGTTGACCTCAATTGTCCAGGTGCACCTTAGGTTGTTGTCATAGGGGAAGGGATACCCAGGAGAGAGGATGCGCCCTGTAGACTCACCCTTGAAACTGCCACCACACTCCGCTGCATGGACACACAAATGAACATGGAATATATGAAAACCCAAAATCCCAAAAATGTAAACTCACACACAAGTAAATGAAGCCACTCATAAGCAAACACTCATACAGTATGTTGAAACAAACACAGAAAAAATGCTCACTGAAGCTCAGAGTCTACATTGAGGACTAATGGGCAACAGTTTAAGCTCTGCTGAAAATGAACAGTTTTCTTTTTCTAACAGGTAATGGGACTGCAACAAGGACTTCCTGCCTGGGCAGAGATACTCGCAGATGCAAAACTTGTTTTGTCTCTAAGTATGCCTCCTAATGATGCCATTAATTAACTTTAAAAAGACTGTGTCCAGAGAATATATAGGCTGGGCTTTGCACTACAGGGAAGACACTGCTACAAATGTTAATGACTGAAGGAATATCTTATCATCCAATCTATGTTGCTTCTCCCCTGGTTATCATCTTTCTATCTATATTACAGAACAACCAGCACTTAATTAATAGGAAAATTGCATTAGATTGCCACACTGGTAGGCTATAATCAGTATCATAACACTGGGCAAATGTAAAAGTCCTTGACAGAAGCCAGGATGTGGCCCTGGAGAAATGGCTGGAAATCCCATTTCACATAGATACAAAGCTCACTATCACTATTGACCATTCAGTGATCCAGCACTGTTAAATAGTTAATCAATATACTGATTTTTTTTTTTTTTTTTTTTTGTGATTGTACTGAGCATGCCACAATGCCCAACCAAAGTCCTTTTACAGAAAAAGGAACAAATACATGTTTCATTAAAAAAGGCAGTGGGATAAGCTGACATTTAAAATACAATTCTGCACACGTCCGGAAATTTGTAAATCATTTTTTACCCTAATCCATCACTGCTAGACATCAAGAAACAGACACTGCCTCACAACACCTTCCAGACTCTAGCAGTGTGCAGGTAATAGCTTTATCATTTCTGTGTCTCTCTGCCTCAGCATGTTCTGAATATGAAAGCACAGCCAAGACTGTACGTCATGTCCATGACATAATCTGATATGAATACTCTGATAATTATGCATTTACTTCCAGAATAATGATGGAAACTGATAAATTGCTTGTAGATTACCACATCTAAAAAACAAAAAAGGTTATGAATGAAAGAGAGTCAGAGCAACATGTTGAAAGCTCAATAGTAATTACGATTGCTTCACTATAGTGTTCTTAATGACTCTATACAGCCAGTTCTGGGACACACAGAGATCAATGATTCATAATAAACACAACGCTCTTTATATTCTCTTACAAAATGACAAGCAGCCTATTTTCTTTCAACACAGTTCAATTAAGTTGAAATCATCTCGGGATAAATCCTTAGGATTAACACCTAGCTGAGCAATGTTGACAGAGTGCCTGGTCTGAATAATAATTTAAGCTACCACAGAAGGAGAGAGACGGAAAGGAACTGGGAGACTGAATGTTTCAGATCAAAAATCGAGACAAAGACAGCTTTCAGACATAGGAAGAAAGGATTACCTATACATGACGGCAGGTGGTTGTCCCATGCCCTTCTTTCCCCAGTCATGCACTTGAGTATCTCACTGCCGTGCAGGGTGTAACCTTGGTCACAGCCGAACGTGATGGCACTTCCCGCAAAGTGACCCTGGTCACTGACTTTGAAGCCAAACTGCGGCACACCTGGATCATCACAGTGGGACAGCTCAAAGCCTGGTTGAGTAAGATTGAGAAGCAGGGAAGAGGAGAAAAGACAAGAGAAGAATATGAGTTAAAGAGCAGCATAGCATGAAGACCATGAACACAAAACTGCTTGTCAGCACTTAAAACCACTGGAGAGCTGTCATTCAGTAAACCAGCGCCATTTTCCTATTTATCTGTATTTTAACGAGGTATTGATCGAGCATTGGGAATTAATTTCCAGTTGAGCACAGATGAGCACTGGATTTACAGTCCCAATATATGACTTGGCAGTAAAAGATTCCTTTTGGACAGGGGGAACAATTAGATGTTCACAATTAAATGTTCAATTGAGTGTGGATATTTACCACGACTCAGGAAGAGCCCATCCACTCGTAACACTTTCGGGTAATACAGAAGAAATAAAATAAACAAGCCACAAACAAAATGTTGCAATAACTCTTTAGCTCACCTTGTCTGAACTTGACCATGGCTTATATGTGTTCCTCTCTTTCAGGTACTAAATATAAGTGTTCTGCTATGCAGCAACAGTGGCCGCACATAAACCCAGCAGTGCTGATTTATGTTCTCTTCTCACAGCGAGGTCCATGCCCATGCCAGATGTTATGGTAGTATTACAAGTGTCATGCCCAGTATAAATCTTGAGCAGTTACCGCTCACATTTAGAAAATTACCCCAGCACTTTTGGTAAAAGAGTCATGAAAACATGATCAGCTTTCATGTTCAGACAAGACATAAGGTGCCCATATCCCACCTCCACTTTGCCCTTGTGCTGTTCATACGTCAGTCAATCCTCTCCAGGTTGAAAAGGGCTATTCATTTTGATTGAAAAGACCAAGTAAAGGCTGCACTTTGAGATGTGTAAAGTGTGCTAGCTTACATTCTTCTATTTACCTGGTGCACATCCCTGAAAAAATCAGGAATGAAATGGAATGACATGATACTTAATTATGGGTAATTCTGTAACTCAAAAGGCAGCATGTAATTAAACCATCAGTTCTCCTGAACTAATTGTAGTTGCATTTAGATGCTGATGGTAATTTATTTAGCTGCTGTAAATGAGTAAACATTCCTGACTGACTGACAAAACTATGACTAACACTAAACTGCACTCTATTGCTACACTCTATTGCTTACAATTAACTATTGTTTAATTTGAACTATAGTATAATTGTTTGTACCTGACACATTTGGTGTAATTATCACATACTATTGCCAGTGTGGGCCGAGTAACTGCAAATTAGCTAAAAAACTTTCTTTGCTTTCATACAATTCAAGTCAAAACAAATCTTGGCCTGTTGCCATTCTCACTAACTATGTTGAATTCTACCTCAGAAAACCCACTGGTAGACAAAAAGATTTCAGAGAGCTCAATTGCAAGTGTAACACAAAAACACTTTAAATTGGACAGCAAAATGCAGTGTCACCAAAACATTCTCACATCACAGTAATAAATTAGAAACAGTTAGCAACAATACACAGTCAGCAAGCCAATTAGGGGGAGAAACAAAACCCATCTATTACTTGCCCACTTAGAGCAGTGACCCAAACTTTCAATACACACACATATACATACTGTGTGGCACACACACCAATGCTAATGTACACACAGACACACTGATTTCAAATAATCCCAACATTAATTCACCTGTTTTAACAAGGCACTATTAGGCAGGTATGGATGCTAATAGCAGGAGTTGAGAGCAAAAGAAAAGAGAAAACGGATTCATCTAAAGATGGAGACAGAGGGAAACACAGGGAAACGGGGGAGGTGAGAAAAAAGCTAATTTTCCTGCAGGAATGGCGCAGAAACACCATGCTGTGTTTAATGGATACCCTGACAGTGAAAGACACAGTGCAGCAGGGTGAGGGTCAATTAAAATTTTCTTTTTAAATTCTGTTACTTGAAATGCCTGGCTCCTAAAGTGAGGCTAAATTCACTCATTTGGAAAAGCTTTAGGGACCCCTCCCCCCAGGGAAATGAAATGTGACTTACTGTGGTATATGAGCCGGAACCCTGCTGCTGTCGCCTCCTGGTCAGAGTAGAATTCGAGCCACAGATAGTTGGAAGTGCTGGTAAGGGACAGACCTTGCATCAACGTGCCTGTGTACGTGCCAAGGAGTGGGGCAGCACCATCCTTTCCATCATATACCTGATCAGAGACAGAGAAGAACACAATGAGTTTTGCTCCTTATGGAGGATTAAATACTCACAATAAAGCAGAATAATATTAAGAATTAAATATTAATACTTACAAAAGAAAGCCACAATTAAAAGGAGGCTATTAGTACTGTATATCCTCGGTTTTATATGGCACCTCTATTGCAAAACCAATGTCTTAAATTGGATGTGAAAATGAGATTGTAGTGACCATAATTCTTTCTATTGATTTGCTACTGTGCATCTGTAGAGCTGAATTAACAAGGTGGTGGGATTCATGACGTCAAACAAAAAAAAGACGATTTAACACCAATTATCGACCAAATTTTAAATGTTCTTCAATACTGGGGTACTAAAATCCAGTTTAGAAGCAGTGCATTATTCAAGCAAAAAGTAAGGTACATTGTTTTTTTGTGTTTTGTGGATTTTTGCCAAATATAATTTATTTGTTCTTTTTATAATTACATACATTTTTAATTCCACCTAATGGAAATTATTTGTTGAAAAAGAACCCTTTTAAATTTACATGTATGAATTTCTCGTAGTATACCGTGCCAAATGTTTCCTGATTGGCAGATGTAAAAGAACAAAAAATTAAATACAAGAATCTGAGCTCATCCTTCGAAATACTACTGGGGCCCCTTCTCTGGTTTGCTTTTCTTATCCTTTCCTTCAAGTCGATTTAGCTCTTTGAGCATGACCTTCCACATTTCAGATTCACAAAATGACTAACTACAAGAGTTTACGGTCGACGCAAACACATATACAATGTTCAATGAGACATCTGCATCCCAAAAAGAGTGCTTTCCAGCCGTGAAGTGAGGACTACATAGCTGTTTGCATCACATCTGTGGTGCCTTCCAAAAGTGTTAAAATGCCCTTGAGCAAAGAAATGTATCCCATCCTTCCCAAAAGGATGATACTGCTGCCACTGTTTGACCTTTGCTTTGGCTTCCAGGAGAAAACAATTGTGCATTCTGCCTGGTGCTTCCCAGTTTCCCATGTTGTACATAATAAATAGCACTAGGACCTGTCTCATATGCTTAAACGTTAATTAAAAATGACACAAATTTATTTGACATTGTCTTTAACCAAGGATCTGTGTTTATTTGTTGGTAATTTAATTTCTGTCAACAATCAGAAAAGGGCTGCACTGTGTCTTTACCTTAAGGATGTCACCTTGTGCAAGCTGAAAGGTGCTGGCAGTGATGTTGATACCTTTGCCTGTTTGGACTTGAATGCTGTACACACATTCGTGGCTATTGTCATAGTTCATTGGATAGTTTGGTGACAAAAGAACTCCCTCGTTGTTGGAGACTGTCGATCCACACTCCGCTGCACACACAGACGATACAAATGGTCAGTTACAGAATCAAATTTGGAATAAATATATTAAAATGAATAGAGATTATATTGGTGGTTTATTAGCATGTTACCAAAGAGATAAAGGTATAATTAAAAGGACTTTTTTGGATGATCATAATTACTAATTCATCCACATGTCCATCCTTTTTATGACTTTAGTATCAATAATAGTCATTATGAACTGGTGTTGACACATTGTGAAACGTTAAGTAGACTATTAAAAACTCAGTGTAAAAACATTACAAGCCTCATTTCTAAGATTTACCCCACTGGCTTTTTTGCACCATGCCAAGACAAAACAGCATTACTTTCCAAAATAAATTGTTCTGAATCAACAAGTAAAGAGCAAATTATAAACTCTGAACTCTGAGGGACCTGGATACATGCTATGCAATTCTCTGCATGGTTTATGTATATTAAGCAACACATGACATAGTTTTTAATTTATTTGTTTTCCTTTAAACAAGAGAACATGCAATTAATTACTTTAAGACTCATTACCAATTAAAAGAAGTCACTTCAAGCCTTACATAAATATTTCTGCTGTCTGTTTCCAAGCACTATTATCATGTAAAATTCATGTCATCATAGCAGTGGCACAGACGCAGAGGCAAACTGGTGCGCCAGAGGCGGGGTTATGAGCTCCACCACAGGGTGTGATGGGACTAAATGACACAATGCCTCTGCTATGTAACGACTAGATCTCTGGAGTCAGCTCTTAAAAATGTGCAAGTAATGTAACTGAGCTTCTCTTGGGGGAAAAAAGTGGTATTGTCCCTGAACCTGTCTCCCCTGACCTGCCCTCAGAGGACCCCTGATAAAGTGAGTGAAAAAGAGATCTCCCAGGATAGTTTTAACCTAGCAGCTCAAATCAGTATTAATCACTGGCCTGGGCTTTTAATTGTAATCCACTTAAGTAAATCCAATTCCACTGAGTCCTTATATGTCTAATAAAAAGTTTATATCTGTGCCAAGTACATTTAAAACCTGACTAACAGCATAAATTCTGCAACACATACACACATACACAAACAGGAAAGAAAACGGAATAAAAGCAGCTGACCACGTACCCACACACCTTGGCAGAGGGGCACTCCACATGCGGCGGCCACCTCCCAAGCACACAATCTCCCTCGCCCCCTGTAGACGGTAGCCTGTGTTGCAGTAGAATGCCAGTGAGTCACCAATGCCAAACTTGGAGCCTGTATGCCAGCCGAACTGAGGTGTTCCAGGGTCCTGACAGGGTTCGAGGTCGTACTCTGGAAATTCAAACAACTTAGTTAGCAACAAATAAAAATGCTTTCTTACCTACAATTATATAATACTAATACTCTATTGTAATGTTCTGTTACTCATATTTGATACTGATAATAATCCCCATGGTAAACAGTCTGTTGTCCTTAAAAGAAATTCTGAATGCACCTTCAGCCAAAGAAATAATAATATAGCTTGCAGGGATTAACTGTCTTGCTCAAGTACACTTCATCAGGTTGGGATACATGCCAAAAGCTTGAACCCTGCATGTCTGAACAAAGAATGGGCTCTCTAAAAACTAGGCCACCCTATGTGCAGGATTATTATACATGGGCTCTTGGTAGCCTTATCATTTGAGATATAGACGTAACTCTGGCTGCATGAGAGGAATAAGGTCTTGCTCCCTGCAGCATTCCTCTGACAGTCTGTTTCTGTCAGTGTGTAGAACTACGTAGGCCCATTGATTTAAACATGGCAGAACATTACAGCAGCACCCTACTGTAGGATATAGCCTGACAGTATTGGCAATTCTTCATCAAAAAGGTCATAAAAGGTTAAAAAATGAATTCTAATCATTGAGTCCTAGATGCTAATTACAGAGCATACAAGGACACACTTCACACACACACACGCAAACTAAACTTCATAAATATTCATGGCTGCATAAGTTATGCTTCACTTCAGCGAACAGCAGGCAAACATTTAGCCAGAATCCTTATGAAGCGGACCCTCTTTCTCTCCCTCTCTCTCTTTTTTATACTTTACTTAATCTCTCTCCCTCGCTCTGTCTCTCCGCCCTCTCCATCAACCCTGCTCACTCAGCATCACCATCTGTCTCATCTCCTTTCTCTCTTGCCCTCCCTAAGCTTCCCATCTTCACCTCTCTATTTCTCCATTGCTTGGTCTACCCATTATTCCTGGTACACACCCACCCCCCCCTTCCCCACTGTCTCCTCAGTCCTGAGGATACTGACCCACAGGACATGCTTTGATGATCATTCCCATCACGGTCAGACACCCTCTACCTGCATGACCTCGTTGTCTCTTAATTATCCTCCTCTGATCAGCGCAGCCTGAGGCATGGTCTACCTTAAGCCCGCTTCCAATCTGACCGATAAATCACTCCTCACATGTTACTTTATGCACCCGTTAAAGAGGCTTAGCACTTTTGATCTCATCATTGAACGAACTGTCTTTCTCTTTATGTATGTCTGTCACAGTGTGCTGTTCTTTTGCTTTCTACCCCTTCTACTGAACAACTCCACCCACCACATTTTCAGCACCCTCACCCCTCTCTTCTGCCTCCTACATGCAATTCTTTTGCCTTCCTCTTTTAAAACCTTCCATACCCATCCAGTCAACACACCTACCAATGCTCCCCCCTCCCTGCCTACTTAAGACAGAACCCCGTCATATGCCTTCGTACCAGAGAAGGAGATGTTGAATCCCTGCAGCGATATGGAGAAGTCAGAAATGAAGCGTAGCTGTGCCTTGAAGTTCCCATACAGGCCGGCGTTCACTGGTGCAGGCCTCTCTGAGCCGGTGAGTCGAGCCAGTGGCTGGGCGAAGCTGCCGTTTTCTGTTATCAGAAGGTAGTCATGGTGATCCTCCAGGTGGAAGGAATGAAAAGTGAATTGGACACCTTGGAGGAGGGAAATAAGAAATCCAGGTGTTAAAGGTTTTCAGAAAAATACGAAGAATCACTATAGATAGATATAGATAGAAAAAGCTTTGAATACTATATGTGATGCATAAATTTGATGTTTCATGTGAATACTGACTCATAAGGTTAAGAAATGGAATTGGTCTATACATTGTAGGACACAGACTGAATGTGACTATTTTAATTTGGGTTTAGCTTGCTGAAACATCCATGTACAAAACACATTTTCCATTCATTACATAATAAAAGCTTTAATCCTAACAGCAGCAGTAGGAATGATCATACAAAAATGAATCATACTAAAATGAAACTGAAAAAAAGGAAAATGTTGCATTTAAAAAGAGACAAAATACTGAAAGCAATTTCAAAATGGAAAATGAACAATTTTTGGTGAAAACTAAAAAACTAAAAATGTTTGACTTTCACAACTATCTTTTTTTAAAACTCTAATTCAAGACACATTTCCACCAGCCCATCAGTATAAGTCAGTAGAAAGAACATAATTACTGGTTGAAAATCTGCTACAAAACAATGACAACCTATAAAATGTGTTCAGGTTGGTCAAAATGATTCAAAATCTTCAATCAACAAACTAATATTATTATTAACTATTATTTAACTTTTAGGTTGGTCTAGGTCTGAACATACCACTTCTATTTTCACACTGTAACTCAGACTAAATAACAACATCCTCATTCCATCCATGATGGCCAGTTGGCTGCTTTTCAGTACAATAAGCGCTGCCATTTTGATGCCATCTGTTGAATCTGTTCGAATATGACTCTATAATGCCCTCCACAATGTTTGGCTCACATGATAAAGAAAGTCCCATATGGCAATAAAATAGATAACAAAATGAAATGATTGATTGTGCTCTGTAAAACAGTAATTATATTACAGAGAGTAAAGGAAAATGATCAATTAATCAAGAGCCATCCCTGTGAGGGGACATCCCAGTATTTTAATATAGAAGGTACGTGATACTGGTAATTACTGGGTGGAATAGTTACATAGAGCTACTATCCGTAAAGATGAATTTGTCTTGCAGTCAATTCCTGCAGGATAATAAATACACAAGGTAAATCAGTGCCATGGTAAAATTAATAATCTCACACACAAAGAGATTTATATATTTCTCCATGAAGTATTACCTGTGTGTGAAGACATGCAGATAAAAATCTAAAGATATCAAAATAACGGAAACCACCTAAATAAAATTTTATTTTTACAGTATATTATGTATGACATAGACTACAGTACAATGGATATAGTATAGTTTTGGTGCAATCATTGTCAGATAAGGAACTTGAGAGTAACCATATATGTTTAAAACCTTTTCCATTTTTGGAATGATGGTAACCAGTATGCTGGCTTATTTTTAACCCAGTTCTACATGAGGTTGATGTCTAAGTCCAAAACCTAATAATAACTGCCACACACAAAATTTATTGGCATTTTGCCATAACATGGCATACTTGTTGAATGTGAAAATGAGAAATGAAAAGAATAATACTCCTGATAGGAGAATGTATGTCGGGTTATTGTGATCATAATTAAAGAAACATAATGCATACTGTATGTATATGTCTGTATACAATAATTAATTGTCTTGGCAATATTTCATGACATGAAAAAAGAACTGATAAAGAAATAAACACAAAGTGCACATTTGAAGCAGAAATATAAATATGCTTATAGTTTTTATGGTATTTACAACTCAGAGTAGGTCTGTGAGACTGAACCCATCAAAGGTAGGAAATGGAAGTGCTAGTGTTTGACAATAGGATCATTTGTTAATGTACAAAGAGGGCAGTATGGGATTTCACTGGGCCTTTTAGAAGATGATAAGAAAGGCTATGGTAAAATAAAAGGATAACACATCTAAGTGCTAGGGCACAGAAATAAGCTCAGTGTACTTTTCAAATGAATAAGAATGCCTTGAAGAACTAGCGACTGATCACACAACTGATAATAGAAAGAAACTAATTAAAGAATGAGATACCAGAATTATCTTACCAGTTGAACCACTTAAATGTTAAAGCTGTTAAATGAGGTAGGTAAAAACTGCTAAAATGCAATATTCCCACAAGAATGTAATAAGCCATCAAAATGAGGAATGTAGAAATCCTACCTCAAATAAGTGTAAGTGGAAGAACTGCAGATAACAAAGACCTACAAATTTAACTGAATTGTCTGACACTAGAACACGCTTTTAAAAAAGGAATCACAGAGTTAATTTTTGAACACCTCAGAGAGTTATATTATTCTGGCCTGTTGCCATTGATGAAAAAAAGTGAGTGCATTTAATGATCTGTACTCAAGTAAAATATACTCTACGCACATCTCACTTTACAATAAATCCCTGTAATGTTCTTGGAATCTGTGGACGGGGTATCTTTTTAATTTATAGTTTTATAATTTGGTCAGTGTTAGGACTACTGAGTGTCACTGTGGAAAGGACAAATAATAAACATGCTGTTACTGCCCGTAAGTACAATATAAATATATTTTTTTAAAATGACCATATCTGTAGTTTAAGACTTCCTTCCAAATTTTGAAATAAATGTATGTATTGTGTGTATACTTGATGTTGAATAATTATGTTTAATTAGAGGGGTTTTCCTACCTTTTCCATGGCTGACTTCTACAGTCCACGTACAGTTTAGAGAGTTGGGATACAGCTCCGGGTAACCAGGTGATAAGATAATCCCTCCAGGTCCCCTGATATCCCCACCACATGATGCTGAATAGAAAGAGGAGATAATGAATGATAACTGTTGCTGGAAAAAAAATGAAAATTGCAAATGAACCAATAAATCCTTCACCTGAAGACAGAGGAGCAATTTAAATGAATAATGCATTTGAGTCATATCACATCCTGTCCTGCTATTTTTATGACTACCTGTAATTCTGCCAACACAATGTTTTTTTTTTCTGAATCTCTCTCTCCAAACCTGTCCTTCTGCCAGGACAATAAATTATTCATTAATTCAGCTATCCATCCATATTTTCCCCTCTTCTATGTTATCTTCGACAGAAAGACATTGTCGGAAAACATGATAATCCATTAAATTTACTTACAATTCACAACAACTGACAGAGACTTATTCAGCGGATTAGAGCATCTGGCTTTTATTTTCTGATTGTGACTTCAAAATGATTTTGAATTTCTTCCAAATAGAAATCCCGGTGCTGCGCCCAACCACTTTGCAGTTTGGTTAGGAGGATAATCCAGCTGTATCCCACCATGTAGAGTCATCACAGTTGAGGAGATAGGAAGCAACACTTATTGTCACCTCAGTAATATGACTCTCATGCATGTTGACAATTATTAACAAATACTATACTGACACAAAGCTCCTTATCTCATCAAAGGGAGTTAATGAGATAGAGCTCCACTTCCATTGGCTGCTCAGGACTTGGAGGTTAATGTTAGATCCATATGAAGGTTAACTGGTTTAATTGGATATTGTTCAAACCTGCAACAGTTTCCCCATGCTGTCATGTGTTTCAACTAAAAAGGTCATTTCACATAAAGGGCACTGCTTTTTAAACATAGCATTTATAAAGTTTGACAAGATTTTTTTTTTTTTTTGTTTGTTTGTTTTTTTGTTTTTTCTTTTCTTCTGTCTTTAAGTCAATGTGTGCCTTCTCTGGTCTGAATACATTAAGAGTGATGCTACAGCTAAATGCCTAGATGCCTTCCTCAAAATAGTGGTTGTTGACAAATATTAGAAGTAGAACTCTTGTGCATGCACATATTTTCAAAGTAATGAATGTCAGACGATGTTTTGGTGGATCATTGGGATGCCTGAGGCTCCACAGCTGCACACGCCCAGCCTCCCTCATCCTCCCCCCTACCACCCTTGGGCCCTCCAGTGAGCACAACACATCAAGGCCCGAATTCTTACCCACCAACAAAATTATATCAAATATTTTATTAATGAGCCAAAATTACATAAAGTCATTAAAAGTGGATGAGTACGCTTGGCAAACGATCTACCTTAGAGGCTCGACAGGCAGAGAGCCAAGGCATTTGGCACCGTTCTGGCACACACCTAAGCAAGAAAATGCTCCAAGACATAAAATGAATTACCAGGACAACAATTGGACTGAAGCTGTATAACACTGCACGGTATCATATACACAGTATGGAGCTCCCCGCCAACCCTTGAATGTGTTTTGTTAGTTATATTTTTTCGACTGAGTGATCTGTGACTAAGAGACTTCATTTATGGTTTGTGAGATGCAACAATAATAGCCACAATTGTCCTTCAGTGTGCTTGTAAACAGCACAAAGAGCAAAACTGTACAAACATAGCTGTGGGAACACGCTGTTTAAAGTTGAGCATGACCTGTCAGAACACCCATTTCATATTTTGTTAATGCAAATTATTTGTTGTATAAAAAGCATTTTGACAAGTATCTGTTAGGTTAGCTAGACCTGCTGTGGGCTATTCATATTCATTAATGATAGTGATGTTACCTCTTGCCAACAAGGTCACTAAAAGACTGCCACACTATACAACACTGTATGTACAAATAGGCTGCTTATGTATACTTTGTCAAAATAGTGATGACGTCCTACTGAGCTGAATGTATAAAACAGTACCCCAAGTCATAACCAGATCAATTATTACGGCATTTCAACAACTTTAACATTCATGTTAGAATGCTTCAAGGCCAAGAAGGCTGGTCCTTGCATTTCATGGTCAAAGTGTTCAAAAGGACCATATCATGCCATCATGGTGTCCTCCAGTATGATAAAATAAAAACTAGCATAAAACCAATCACAAATTTGATTAGCAGTCATTTAAAAGTAGACTGACTGAAGAAAATTGTGGTGTCATGAATTTTATGGATGAGACCGACACCTGTTCTTATACATACCATCACAAGTGGGCAGCGGGTGGCTCCAGAAGTGGTTCTTCTCACAAACCAGTTGTTCCTCGTGACTCAGCCTGTATCCTGGGTCGCACTGGAAGGACACCGTGGAGCCGATGGACAGGTCATGGCTTAAACGTACGCCATTAACTGGGATACCAGGATCCATACAGGAGTATGTGTCCAATGTGACCACTAGAAATATAAACAAACAAAGTTAATTTCTGAATGTTTTGAGAATTAATTCAACTATCGTTTATTAAGATTTTTTATATCAAGTCCTTTTTGTTTACAAACTGCACAGTGTCTAGTTTTTGTGCTAATCTATGGGCTTGTTGTCTGTTATTGAGACGGGTGATGATAATCACCAAGTCACACATCTTCATTGTGTCATATGTCATGTGGGCTATGTTTTAAGTAAAGCAATATTGTGTAAGTGACTGCATGTTTTTCCAGTCTGTCACACAAGATGTCAAATTCTGTTCAACTATTTATACAGCAGAGGAGGTCTGCTCTTGCTTATGCAAATAAAATAAGACTGTTGAGCTACAGAGGTATATTGAAGTCATGCAGCATTCATGAAACATGAAATGGCAATTCTATTTTTGCAATCAGTAAAGTTTCTAGGCCACATTTATGCAAAGAAAGAGCTGACAGAACCTTGGATGTTATTACAATCATCACAATGAAGGTAAATCTTAAGTTGCATACATAATAGAGAAAGAAAGACTGTTTTTCAAAGAGGTTTACTTTGACTTCTATTTTGGCTTTTAACTTTAAAATTGAATGCTTGTGCATACTTAAAAGTTAGGAAATATATTTAGAACATGTCAAACAAAAGATACTGCACAGACAGACAACAGTAAATGTTTTTTTTTATAACACAAGACAGTTGAGACTGAAGAAAAATTCACAATTGCATTTACTGCTGCAATGTTTGACAGTTTCTTTATAAATAACCTTGGTACAGTTGTTGGTTACTCTGGCTTTAAAGACAACAAGATTTCATCTTCATGCCTCTTTTGTTATGTTTTAGCATGTAATGCACTGCGAGAAGGACAGATAGCAGAAGGCAGATGTTCTGAGTGGTAAGAAGTATAGGAAAGTAGCTTCATGGGGAGAAAGAACTGAGCTTAGTGAGACTGTGCAAATATAATTGCTCCTGTATTATAAATGTGTTAGACCACCACATCTGGTTTTCATAAAAGTATTTTTGCCCACTAGTTTGGCTCAGACAATGAGCTGGTTGCCCAGTTGTGCCAGCTCCCTCTTAATCTTCAGTGATGCAAGCTGCAAAGCGATGCCCCCATTTTTCCCTATGATTTCCCAGACAGCCGTTTGGATATCTTCCAAGTAGGGCTGCTTTTGATGCACTAAAAATATGCTGATTTTAGACTTTGACTGGCAACATTTGTGTAAGCAGTTATCAGGTCATCAATGGGAAACACACATGATGAGTAACAGATACCAGAAATGATTTAAGCAAACTGTGGCCATGCAATATATATTTGTATTTATATTCATTCATAATTAATAGATATTACCAAGCTGCAGGTTCCAACTAGCTATCACCTCTTGTTCTGCTTCAGAGGTGTCCTGATTCTACTCCAATTTCTGGTGCTGCAGTAGTTTCAGGTGACTGACCCAGTCAAAGGACTTAGACATGTCAGTAAACAGTATCCTGTTCATTGTGGGATATCTGGCATCAGTGACTCTGAGCCCAGCATGTGTATGTTTAAAGTTGCAGCACACAATGTGAAATGTATGTCAAATTGCACCAACTGCAGAATCAAACAGCACCGGATACACACACTCTCAGCAAGTCAAACAGGTTGATCTTAAAAGGTTCAATACCCCATTGCTATGAAGCTATTGGAGAAGGCATTTGTACTGCAAGGCCAGCAGAAGTTTCTTTTGGCCATGTGGCACAGATTTATCAACAAGTAATGACATAGTTAACAATGTAACACACTTAGATGATATGGTTTGTGAGCTATAGATTATAGTCATAAACATTAATAACCTGTATAACAGCCCAGGCTAACTGATTATTCATGTGTGATAATAGGGCTCTGCCTTTGTACTGCTAGGCCTCTGTAGAGAACTTGTCTGGCTCTCCTTGAGTAATACTTGATATTTTTAGTAAGCAAACACATGGACTTTGCCTGAACATGTTAGAGAAGTAGAGCGTTCATTGATCACTGCTGGCCTCTAGGGTGCAGGTTTTTGTTTGATAAATAAATAACTAAAGAAATAAGAGATACAATTGTGAGGAGTGAGATTACAGAAAACGGAATGTGTGGAATATATGGACCTACATATAAACTGATCATGTTTGATTTCATCAATGTTTTGTAGCATTCTTCCTAACTGAATAGATGCTAGTTTTCCATTACATACAAACGGTACGTGCTGTGCCTCAGTTTATTCACAGCATAATTCACAACAGCTCTACTTTGTAAGACCAATTTTACAAATGAACTAGGCTGGGTTTCCCTAAAGCATTTCAGCAATAAGATATGTCCTAAATTGCAATGGAAGAAGCTAATATGATCTTACTGTTATTGCTTTTCAATAGCCTCATCAACAAAAGAGAAATGCACTTGAGAGCGAAACATAATAAGACAAAGGCACTTGTGGTCTGCTTTCAGTCAATAATACAGACATAATAACAAACTCTGTCTTATGAATCACATCTGAGTGACAAGGGTAATGGTGCTAGTGCAAACAATCGTGAAAATAGATCACACTATGTCCAGAGTGTTTTTCTATTTGATTTTTCAAAGACCACCACTCCATGCATAATGATGTGGAAAGAAAAAAAAGTTTAAAACTCAAACCCCCCGGAGAACAGAAGAGTTTACCTCAGTGGTACTTAAGATATTCAGGGTATTTGATTATGTATATTTAAGAGTTAATAGTTCTCTTCCTCGCCTATACTTCTTTGTCAGTGTCTACACTTGAAGACAACCTTCCTCCACATGTCTGTTGTTGAGCTCCTCAGTTCCATTCAACTCTCTGCTATTTACTTTCAGTGTTTGTTCACATTTACAGTTTGCAGCACAATAATATTCATTAAGCAGCACAGATTAAGACGTGTTGTCCTGAAATTTGGCTTTTATTTCACCTAGGAGCCATTCTTCAACATCTCACACAAAAGAGTTGCAAAGAGCAAACTATAGCACTCAGCCTAATATAATGGTGTGAGGTATCCTCAAATAAAATTAGTGGTAACATAAGACTTACAACAGCAGTGTTGACCTTGCTCTCCCTCTAAAATAAGAAATGTTTAAGTTAAGCTAAGTTAAGTTGAAACTTTATTAATCATGTTCTACACACGAAATTATTTCTCCGCATTTATCCCATCCAGCTGGCACCTGTCGAAACACACATGCACATGCACAGGAACACACATATATGGCATATACACATATATACTGGAGCGGTGGGCATCAATTCACAGTGCCCGGGGAGCAGATGTTGGGGGGGCTCGGTGCCTTGCTCAAGGGCACCTCAGCCGTGGCAAGGACATGGACTGCCACCCCACCAGCTGTCAGTTCACCTTCCAATTTTTTCGAGCAGCGAGAGCGGGGATCGAACCGCCAACCTTCAGGTTATTGGACGACCCGCATGGTACAGTTCTGTAGTTCTGTAAAGTTCTGTAGTCTCACTCCTCAAACCTAAACTGATTAAATTTAGTTTTATCCTGAGAACCAAAGCTCATTGAGCCAAGTTCTCATGATAATAGCGGGGCTCTTGTTATGTAATCCACCAGACACACATCCTCAACACAATTTAGTCTTGACACATCATTTCAGAAACTTATAGGTGTTACAAGAAAGACCAATTTCATTTTCTTATTGCCAATAACCAATGCATACTTGAATTTTTGTCTTTTTTTTTTTTTTTTTTGCTTTATTTGATTTAGCTTAAAATCCTACAAAAAGCAATATCTGAGAATATCTGTGTGCTGCCCAAAATGCATTCATAGTGTTATAAAACTTGTTTAACTAATGTTTTGCAGTGCATGCAGGCAACAGTAGCATACTCTCACCTTCGTAGAATATCTTGAAGCCACTGTTTGATCGACTGTTATCAGTTGTGAAAAGCAGATACAGGAAGTTACTGCTGCTAAACAGGAACTGAGGGACCTGGGTTCCATTGAACGAGCCAATCATAGGAGAGAGCAGGTTGGGTCCATCGTGCACTTCCAGGAAGTCATAACTGAGCTCAGTTTGAAACCTTAAAAGTAAAGAGAGTTGCAGAGAATGCAATTATTTGTATTCAAAACATTACTTCTTCTTTAGATTTAGCTTCTTGTGTCCGCAGAGAAAACAGTCTAATTTTGTGGAGATAAATGAGAAGAAATGGCTTTCACAGCAAGTGTTCCAATTATTGCAATAGTATAAGATCAATGAGCTTCTTGAAAATCTGACATGGTATGGATCTGTGGTCACCCGCAGGTCTCTACATCAAACAAGTGACATCAGCACAATATCACTAGCTTTTGGGCAAAAATATCTTCAATTATTTTCAGCATGGGAAAATCCATACATCTTTATGTAATCAAAGTGGTACTCCAAACTGAAATGTGTTTTTTCAGCTGTAAACTAAATTATATGACTGTACTCTGATGAAACGCAGCAATGCTGGTGTTAATATTGACAGCAGCTGACCATGCCTGGTTAGCTCCATGATAGTTAGCCCTAACTAACAGCTCTGTATGGCTGTTCCTGCTATACTGTGCAGTGTCTGTCATTCACTCTGGTCAGTGTTGAGCCCTCTGCAGTGTTTGTCCTGTGCACGTCTCTGCTGCATCTTTTAAATTTCCTGGGAGGGAGGGAGCTAGCACAATTTAGGGGTGCAGTTACACTTTCATACAATTGCTTAAAAGGGGAACTATATTACCTCCTTTATAATGTCACTATCAACTGCACAAAACTAGACATAGGAAAACTCATTTCAAGTAAAGACGGGCATTGGGCTCATTTCACAAAAAAAGCAGCTTTTTGTTTCTTTACAAAGGAGTGTGTCAGCACTCAGAAAACCTTGATTATAAAATATGAACATTTTATGGCTTCTCTTCTGAATGGTAAGAAATAAAGATCTTAAAGCTTTTTTTATATTGCCTTTCTCTGAGGAAGTGAGCAGGACACAGTGAGCAAAATAAAGGACTACTCAAGGCTTTCAACATTTTAGGAAACTAGGTCCAGGACAGTGTTCCACCTCCTCTGACTTTCTATTTCTAACTTGAAGGCTTACGCAGCTAAATGTATACCTTCTGTGGTTGTGCACATGTACAGTACATATGTACATATGTATGTGCACACAACATGTGCGTAAGAAACAATTTTGTTACAAATTATTCAAGCTGTCAGAAGATGAGTTTTTTAAAATTTGTTTTACATTTCCAATATTCATCAAATGAGATGGAATTCTAAAGAAAAATGACTATTTTGTCATTATCGTGCCTTGTAATGAACTTTTTATGGAAACGACTGACCTAGTTCCCATTACAACGGACATGTTATATGCAAGTACACATTTTTGAGAAAAGAATTGTGATATATTATTTACATTCCTATTAAGAAGTATAGTAGTATACTCACATGCAGTACAGCAGGGATACTCAACTTGCTTAGCCCGCAAACCACCACAGACAAGTTAACAAATAAACATGTATCATATTTATCAGTTAAAATAATCATCAGGATCGTTGATGTGGCCAAATAAGACAACTTGAAAGTCATAATCTTCTTGCGCTACCAGGCGAGAGCACTGCAATGAAGCGAGTATATTTAACTCTTGATAGTCATGATATTAGCATAACCTGATATTAGATATTAACATGCACACAGCAATTGTCATTTGGCAGTTTAAACACAGTGGTTTAGGTATGAGATGACAAAAAAGACTGCAAATTAATCTGCCCATTTTTAATCGAATTGGCTGCTTTCATAATCAACCTTTCGACTCATCAGCCAAGGAAGACAAATACAGTCGCAGGAGATCAGATGTACGCATTGCATAGGCCGCTGAAAAGCTCATTTCCCAAGTAGCAGCCATGCAACATTACTGAATATTTACCATTTGGTACAAACAAACAAAAAAAATCCCAGTGTGACTTTTTGTGAATTTATTTTTATTGTGATTTGGAGAATGGTCAGTGGGCCACCAGGCACCCTGTCTTAAGGCCTCAAGTTGAGTAACACTACAGTACAGTATGCGTATATATGTATACAAGGGATTGTGTGCTATCTCTGTTTTTTTTCTGTCTTCATGAAAGTGTGCGAGAGTGTGTATCTTTGCCTCCACGGCTGAGTTGTTGTGGCCCTGTCATACAAACCTGTCAAAGCTGATCTTGATGGAGCTTCCTAGCTCAGCCTCAATGACCCACTCACAACTCAGGGAGTCTTTGTAGTAGCCTGGCCACCCCGGGGAGAGGATGACACCAGACGGTCCTGAGTAGTGGCCCCCACAAGGAGCTGGAGGAGCATGGAGGGTGGAAGAATGGTGGGAGGGTTTGAGTGGATAAATATATAAATTAAAGGTATACACAGATCGAAGATTGGGAGAGAGGAGAGGAGTGGAGGGGAGAAAAATAGATAGAGAAAAGTTGTTGTTTTTAAGATGATACGGCTCAGTAATCTTTTTGTACCCACATGAAAAACAATGAAAGGAAATAAATGTGAGTCACCAAAGGGCTGGAGTTACACAAATACCTGAAAATAATGCAACAAGATAAATGTAGCCCAGTTTGGGTGGACTGCATGTTCCAACCCACTGCTGTAAAAACCTAACCCACTCACATTTTTTTATTTAAAAAAATCCCTGTTCTTCCTTTCTCTTCCTAACTTAATAGTTGACATTTCTGTCCACCAACTACACAATTATTAGCTATTCCATTTCCGTACCTTCACATTTGGGAATGAGTCCGCTCCACATCACCTTGCCTTCCTCCAGATGGCATGTGATGGTGTCAGCCCCCTGGGTCTTGATGAACCCCTCCTCACAAACCACAGAGATGGAGCTCCCCAGCTGGAAATTGTCCCCAAAGCGCCTGGCATTCAATGGTATGCCAGGGTCAGGGCACTCATTACGTCCGAAAGCTTGTAATGAGAAGAAAGAGAACAAGATGGCTTTTGTGTAAATGAGAAATGGGGTCTTTGAGGAGTAGGGAGATAAGGGAAATGGATGTAGCTGTCCGTAGGACAGGAAAAAGGAAAAAAAAAAAACTAACAGAGGTCTGTTCTGTACACCTGAGGGTGACAAAAGCCTCTGTCTTAAGAGCTTGTTGTGACTTTGCCGGGAGAGGAAGAATTACGGTGGCATTGTTTTAGGCAATGTGGCACAAGAGTTAGGAACCGTCCTAAATGCTGCTTTTTGTTTTGGTGAGGAACTTTAGATTCTCCTCAGGTGCAATAAAGTAGGTTTCTTTTTAAAGCTTAAACATGAGTATGCGTTGACGAAGAGCATGTTCCTTCGCACAAATTGAACTTCATCCAATGAATGAGAAATGTAAAAGATGCAATTTGTTTGCTCTGTACAATAGATGATTCTCATTTCTTTGGTTAGCTGCTTAAGTTTTAAAAAGTGTACAAATTTGAGAGCTCACAAACTCAGTCCGCATATTACTATATAAATATATATTTATATAATATCTAATAATATTTACTATGATTGAATTCAATAAACAGTCCCTTACTGCTATAGGTGATGTTGAACCCTCGCCCAGACATAGAGTGATCAGCCTGAAACTCCAGCTGCAGTACATTGCTGTTAGAAGTCAGGTGGGAAGGAACTTCAGCCCCTGAGAAGCGCCCAAGTATGGTGGCTCCTGACTGGTCTCCATCTTTAATAGTGAGGAAGTCATAGGGAGGCTCCAGGTCAAAGTCATTGAAAGCCAGGTGGATTCTGGTGCCAGCCTCAGAGATGATAAGCCACACGCAGTTGAGGTTGTTTCCATAGCCTTCTGGGTAGTCAGGAGACAACACTGTCCCCATGGGGGCGGTGAAGTTGGAGAAACAGGGGACTGTGTAATAGAGGAGGAGAAATACATTAGTAATGATTAAGGAACTCAAATGTCCCAGGTGAGGCATTTTGTTTCAGAGCAACCACCACTGGTCACATGACAATCTACAGTGTAGATTCTGCCATGACAGGATCAGGCAATCAGGCACATAGTTCGGTATATATATGTCAGTACTGTATAACTAGCTCAGCAATCAGGAGACAGCACTGCTCCCATGGGTGCTGAGTAGTTGGAGAAACATGAAACTGTAAGGGGGGGGGTGGAGCTGAGGAGTTAGTGTACAAAAGTACAGATATACAGCAATATAGGCACACAAGAATACTGCACACTGTCCCAATGGACACAGTGAACTTCAAGAAACAGAAGACTGGATTTTTGTTATGGATATGGGTTAGGTATAGTTGTATAACTCACAGGAAGGGTTTAGGTTGTCATGAGAAAAGACAATGTAGTATAATGCAGGTTTCTCTTCTCCAGAGTATGTGTATAGTGTGTATAGAGTTCTTCTAAATCAACCCCAAATAACAAGCAACCATATGCTATCAATTTCCCATTTTACATTATGTATATTGATGTTTACACTCAATGCACTCCATGGTCATTTAACAGCACTGTAATTAATCCTCCAGTAGCTTAGTGTCATTGTGAACTTTCCAAACGCATAAGTAATTGCTTCATTTGCTGTCATGAAAAAAAGCATGTGTTGGACTCACATATGCAGATGGGGATATTAGCGGACCACTGATTGTTGTTCTGGCAGGTTATCATCCTCTCCCCGATGAGCTCGAATCCAAACTGGCATTCAAAACGTAGAACATCCCCATTTAGAAAGCCACTACCCTCTTGGTAGCCGTACAGGGGTGTACCAGGGTCACCGCAACTCTCTTTGTCAATTTCTGTGGGTGAGGGGAGGAGAGCAGAAGAGGAATGAGGGATGGAAAGAGGGAGGAGTAGAGAATTAAATCAAGCCCAGTACTTTGAGGTACTTTTTTCTTTTCTTTAAATTTATCTGTAAAGGTCCAGGTGAAGAGTCCAAGAGCCTGGTTAAGGAAGGTTTTTTTTAAAGAAGGAGATAGAGAAGAGACTGACAGACAGGCAGACAGACAGAAAGAAAGACAGACAGATAGGACAGAAAGGCAGACAGGAAAATGGACCTGTTGCTTTACTGCAAGAGATAGACACAGACATGTATACAGACAGTGAGAGATGATATCAGCACCAAAGGCGGTCTACCCTTATAGTTGATTTTGAAGCCGATCGAGCCCACACTCTCATCAGACTGGAGATGAAGCCACATCTGATGGGACATACTGACAATCAGGTCTGGGACAAAGCTCCCAGTCAGCCTGCAGATCGGGCAAAAGAAAGAAGTCATGTCATGTCAATGACATCAAAAAACAAATTCTCAAACATCTTATCAGACTGTGTTATTTTCAAAATTTCTAGTCATGTAAAATTACTTTGACTATGTAAGAAATAGAGTACAATATATATAGTTAAAAGTTAATTTTACTTACACTTGTATTATCGTTCTAGAATCACCAACTTCCCCTCCATCTCCAATGGTTAGTGAATCATACCCAATTTCTAGGTCAAACTCTTCGAAGTTAATCTGAATAACCTGTAATGAAATATAAGTCACTTTTCAAATCTGTCCCGTTACATCTGTAAATATGCAGCACTGCAATGCTTATGAGCATTAGTAATACTTCCTACTTAAAGATTTATATCCAAGTCTGTCAACACAGAGTGCAGATAGTTTGTGTACATACTGTATGTTGACATGTTAAACAGTTTGTCTGTTAACAATATTTTATAGATTTTTATGAATACAAACAAAAGCCCCAGTCCCAGATCTCAAAGCCCCACCATCTGCCCCTGGAGGTCATCTTGTTTACAACTCTACCCTAGTGGTTCAAACAGACAGCTCTGCCGACTGCTGAGAGTAGATGTTATCCATGGTATTTATTTATATCAGCCAAACCCTCTAAATCAGCAGTAATTCCAAATGATTCTCATGTTTAATTACCAAGAAGAAAAAACAAAAACACCAAAGCAAATATGAAATTCAAAAAATGGCTCTTTATTCAGCTTGCCTTTAGAGACAGTATTTCTGGAAACAGCTAAACTGAGAGAGGCAACATTATGTAGATAAAAGCCTATGCAGTGTCTTATACATTTTTACAAGCAGACAGCAAAATGTTTGATCAAACAATGCTGTAAAAACCTAAGACTTCTTCCTATCTCAGAATTCAGAAGGCTGCATAATGTAGTTGATATGCTGAAAGTTTTATGATTTCTGCAGAGACTACCCCTAAAACTGAAATCAACAATGACATCAAGAGAAAATGGAAGGCAAACAAAATTTTTGACTGTTTGTAGAATAAGGCTTTAACAAATAGTGCATGTCCATGCCATACACCCCCGCAAACAGAAGACACCACAAATATCCTTCAAAGTAATACAGAAACTGACAGCAGCATCTCTTCACATTACTTTAAAGCACAAATCAAACAACCAATCATGGAAAGGCAAATTTAAGATTTTTAATTGCCTGCCAGCATTTACCCTTGATACATCTTCATAAGCTGTCACCAAAATATATATTTTTTTTATAAACAAATGTACAAAACAACACAAAAGATGACAGATTCACAGATTAAATGGGGAAAAAAACTCTTGTTGCACTGATAATAATCATGTACAATTAAGTCTGCTGCTACTGCTCAGACACTACACAATAACACCAGATTATCTGAACCTACACTTTGCCTACATGAATTAGTGATCAAAGAAAGTGTATAGTAATAACATGAGTGTCACATCTATTGATGATAAAAATATGATGGCTGCTTGCATCTCTTTCTCTAGCCAAGGGGAGGACCATGTCTGCACAATATCCATTTTTAACAGCCTCATTACAATGCACACATAAGCATAATTACTATAATAACACTAATGGGCCAAGTTTCAGTGCCAAGTCAATGGCTTGTTTGCCTAGGAGAGGGGGCACGGTGGCACAAAGCTATGGCACTTGCCAGTCCTAGTGAATTCTGAATGAGTGTTAGTTGGTTAGCTATTGTTTATTAGCAGGATAGCACTTAGTTGACACCCCTGTGTATATGACTCACTGGAATACCAATAGAGAGCCAGGTTTGATGTAGGAGAGCTGTAATGACCATTAGGAAAACAGCTTTGACCTCTTCACTGTGGGGAGAAGCTGGTCTCGTTCAATTATTATTTCTCTCCATTTCGGTTACCCCAGATGAATGAAGCGAACTGCTCACTTGCTAACAGCTGCGGTCAAACTGGTAGTCTAGTGAGAACTGGAATGCAATCCACTGCAGCTATGTACATTAATGAGGGACAGTAACAACGAATTTAAGTCAAAATACATGCATATTCTATGTAACCTTTTCCCACCTTACAAAGCCCTTGGAAAATAGATACACAAACAAATGTGCATCCAGGAAGGGAATGTCTGGACAAATCCTCTACAATGCAGGAAGGGAGAGTAAAAAGGTGATGTTTTACTTGCCCATGTATGTTTATTATAACTAATGAGGGGCTGTTGCACTTGTTTATAAAAAACATAAGTGGGGAATTACACCATATTACTTATACTCTTCTTTATGGGATTTCTTCAATGAATTAATCAAGAAAATAAAAGCCATTATATCATCTTGATATATACACCAGTGAAGAGAGACTACTCTGAGGTAAAGTTTAGAAGCAGTAGTAAAGTAATTACTACCTAATGGGGTTGCAGTTAATGATGGCAAACACTTTTTCTCTAATGTCAGATAATTATTTTCACCACCTTTAACTGTAACCATGGCCCATATCATGACTTTAGTCTTTATCTACAGGATATATGGAATTGTTGTGTTGGCATTTAATTTATTTATGCTTTAAAGCAGATGTGAATAGGTACAGGAACAGAAAACTTCAGTTGAGGAGTACACTGCTAGCAACTGTGCATTTTGTTTACTGTGATGTTGGTTGGTAATTGGTTAATTGAGAAAGGTGAAGATGAGAAAAATGATTTGGGATACAAATGTCTGGCATTGTTGGTTCCTCACATAACAGCTGTAGCAGTGGGTTTATATTAGACTATGTCCAAGAGTAAGAATACTACAAACTCAAAGAGGACTATTGTCTTACCTTGTTTGGATCACCTGCCGTGATGATCCACACACACTGGGAGTTACTCTCATACTGGATAGGGAAGTTAGGAGATGTAAAAGTCCCCGAGGGTCCCTGTAGATTCGATCCACACGTTTTCACTGCAAGAGTAAAAAGACAGACATGAAGACACAGATGACATACACAGTGAGTTGAGACAGATTCCAAAATATTCTTGATCATTAAAAAAATATATATCAGGGTACTGAATGTCAATTATTTATATTCAAAACTTCTATTGAGTTTTTTGACTGAAGCTTCAAATGTTCATCATCATATTTTAAAATGTCCTTCAGAACAAAACTAAATCTTCAGTTTAAATTAAGTGATTCATCGTATCAAATTAGTCAGTTTTTCAGTTCCATCAACATAAATACATGCAGCAAGCTAATCCAATAAGGCCATAAAATAATGTTACATCATTATATTTTTTGGGAGTTTTTTTTTTTTTTTGTCATATAAATGTAATTTGGTGTTGTCAGATTGCTGCTAGACTGCCCTGTTAATACAGGTGTGCGCCTCCCTTTGTTTGTAGCAAGCAGGAGAGCAAACAGGTTTTTGACCACAGTGAAAACGTTGTTTTTGAAAGAAAAATGACAACAAATATGGACTGAAGTAAAATATTTCTTTAGATAAAACATGTGAATTATTACATGTTTTAAAAATAAATTCTTCTTATGAGTTATTGGAAATGTGTCAATCATACAATTCAGCCACAATCCTATGTATGTAATATGCCATTACTGGAATGTTATTCTACATCTACTATAATAGGAATGATATTAGTGTGTCCTAATCTTTATCTGCAACTGTGCAGAAATATTGGGTTTAAACAGAATAAATAGACAGCATTCTAATGTTGATTTAGAATTGGAATGTCAACATTATGAATGAAGCTTCAAACTATTTGGTACAGTCCTAAAATATATATTAAAATACAGTGTACAAAGTATAAATCAAATTACGAAATCTAAAAGTCAGTCCTAGGAATATTAAATTCGCAATAAATATGCTTAGAAGGCAGAGTAATAACTCCTGCATTGCAATATGACAGAAAGGTAATATATTGTTTGCACAAGTAGAGGGAAGGTCTATTAGCTGCATTTCCATTAATCAAATTCTAAAAGGTGCTCCAGGTATTATGAAACATAGAAAAACAGGCAGAGCATTTTGGAATGGAAGAGCAGAGTGCTGCAGCAGTGGCTTTCATACATAATTAACAAAAATGAACTTTCCTCTATCTGCATAGAGCCTATATCCAGAGGCACTGCCTTAATCAAACAGTTTTATTAGCTCCTCAGAAGCCTCACGCACCCTTGCAGACAGGTCTGTGGTCGCTCCAAGCAGCGAAGACTTCAGCTACGCGCTGGCAGGTAATCGTTTTGGAACCCTGCAGCACATGGTCTTCATCACAGGTAAATTGAGCAGTTGCTCCGATGCTGAGAAGATAACAAACACCATTAGCACCTGAAAAAGCAATCAATTTCTCCAAAAATGACTCCTGATGAAATATCAAATTCATTATTTGTTTTATGCCATTCATTGTAGGTTTACATTGCACTGTACATTGATATATCAAATTCAGTACATAAATGAGTGAATTTATTAATTCATTATTGTACTACACACATACAAATGTCCTAGTTAAAATAAGAAACACTGATGCAGTGAGCATCTTTTGCAAATTAAATCATAAATACCTCAATTATGTTATGCTTGACATGAAATATATTGCATATTAGAACTAATGAGAGTCAAGTGGAGAGTGGGCTTAGACACAGAAGGCAAGACTATTCTGCAGAATATTAGCATAAACATTCTCCATGGCTCTGGTAACTAGATCAAACATTTGATATGTGACTGTAATAGAACAAAGTTTCAAAACTGATGCAGGTTAACATAACAAGATTAAAGCGGAGATTATGCGCATACAGCTTTTGTTTTGACTTAACAGAATGTGATTGTAATACTTGGAATAATATGCTGCGTGTCATAATACTGAAATTGGATGGAGAGCATGTTGACCCACTCCTTAACTCTCCTCTACACAAATCTGTACTCCATCACTTCAACTGCTGAAGCACCAACTCACCTGAAGTCGGAGCCGATCCGTTTGCCATTCTCCGGCTCCCCTGGGTCAGGGCAATAATTAGACAACTGTTTGATTCCTCCTTCATTCACTGAGTGAGAAAGAGAAGGACCAGAGCACGCTGTGAGAGAGACACTTTAATTTTCAAAGCTCCACACTTTCAGAAAACACCCACTGCAGTGAAAAGTACGTGAATAGTGGATAACACTGTCTGTTTGAATGTTTAGTAGTTATGTTTGGTAACAGAATTTGGATCCAGGAATCACGTAGTTAGACAAATCGACCTCATCTCTCAATGTCAAATGACTTTCAACTGCCAGTTATTTGGCAGCGCTGTCGTGAATACATACTCGTGTTGTGATATCAGAGTGAGTGCCAAGGGTAAATGCAACTCTCTTACCTGAGCTAGACAAAACAGAGGGAAATGTATCTTGGCCCAATAGGGACTAAGAGGATTAAATAACCTTCAACTATCAATTGCAAGAGCTACAATAATCACTGGGAGAGACTCTCCATACATAATAATAGTTTAAGTAAACTAAATAAAGCCTCATAGATATGGTGTGATATCAAGAAAGCCTTTACTATGATACAATGTAAAGCGATGGCTTGGAAGTAAGACAATATTTCAGTGTTTTTCTGTGTTATGACTTCAGACTCATCAAACTCAGACTGTGTGCACTGCAAATTCATGAAATATGTAGTATCATAATTATTGTTAAGCTCTGTTGTAATATTTGCAATAAGACACCAGCCTGCACACGTATGTACTCATGCACATACACATGCCGTTTCATTTTTAATGTGAGAGGCTCTAACAGCGTGTGTTCTCTCTCTTCTTTTACTTCTTTCAGGAAGTTCATTAGCTTTGGAGTTAATTGCTGCGGCTTATAATACAGTTATAGGTTCAATTATATGAAATGAATCCACAAGGTATATGAAGCATCTCCTGATAGTCTTTTAAATGATATACAGTATTGTTTCATAGAAAGGATTACAGCCCTTCTGCATTATTCATGTCTCCATGCAATGCTGAATCCATGACACATAAGGTAATAAAGATTACAACCTGTTATCATTGAAGTGTTTAGCACACTGTGGAGTTAGAGGGAATTGTGTTCCAGATTTATGTTAATGACAGAGCTCCGCAAGCAATTAGAATGCATTCATTTCGGTCTGAAGTGTACACAAATCATCTGACAAGTGAATGGTCACTCAACCTTGACTACTGCCGTGTGTATAAATCACACGTGCCTGAACATAAGTCAAACCGATGTACTGCTTAAATAGTCTAGAATGAGAAAGAGGGCAGGTTTGGCCGACTGAAACTCGTCATTTTTAGCATTTGACTGCAATATACATAACTAGGCTTAAACTAGCGGACTTCATTTCTGTCAGGACAGGAAGTCCGGGACAGCAGGGGAAATAGGTCATCAGAAAGAAAAAGAGACTGCACTTCTGCAAAATCTAGTACTGTAGCTTAATTCCTTCACCAAATGATGCAGCAAAAAATGAGACAAGAAAGAAACAGAGACCCAAAACGCAAGCCCTACATAAACAAAAAAAAAACCAATGAAAACAGTTGCATAAGAAAAATAAAAGACTTACTCAAAGACAGTTTGTTAGTGTTGTCCTTTCCTGGTAATAATTTTACCCCTCTGGATTTAAGCTCTCCAGAGCTTTTCACTGGTCGAGAACAATAGAAAGACTTCATTAGATAAAAGAAGTTACAGTATTAGATGTGAGAAGATACAGTACAAGTGTTTCTTTCTCTCGATAATACTTGATCCTATGAAGAACATCAAAATGTAATTGCTACTGGTGTGCGTCCTTTTTCAAAAGAAATGAGTTCAACGGCTCTGATGCATTCTAAAGGGTTGCCCTGACAGTTCTATAAAACCTAAATGAGTTTCTCAATCTTGTTTGTTTGTTCATATAACTCAGACATATTAAACAGTGGATGGAAATTGATTGGCCAGAGCAGATTAAATGGTTATAGCTTTAGAAGAAAGTACGACGGAGAATCAAAGAGCAGCCCAAGGACTGCAATGATACATCTTAAGACAGTCTAATTAAACACAGCAGGGCCCAGATTGCACACAAAAGCCAGGTGATGCAAGCGGCTGTCATAATTTTGAAATATCGACAGAAGATCCAAAGCAATGAATGATGTATCAAGCAAATACAAGGTTATTTAAACATGTTTTTGAAAACATCGGGACAATGCCTCTCCTCTGAACTATGCTGTAGGTCAACAGGTTACTTCAACATGCTATAAAACAAAATCAGGATGTGAATCTATTTAGTAACCAGGGAAGGGTTGTTATATGTTCAAAGCATACTGTGTAATAAAACCCCTCAGTGCCTGTCTGTGGGTATAATATCTGCCCTTTACATCATAAATAAGAAATGCAAATAAAAATTGCTTTACCACTGCACTGCAATAGATAAGAAATGCAATGCAATTGATTTTATGTCTTGTTGCCACACGTATGTTACTGAAAGTTTTTATAGAGCCATTTATGGTAAAGTTGCAGGTTTCATATCTGGCTCAGGGCCAGGCTTTAAGCTTCTATGGTATAGTATATGCAGCACACACTCTGACTTTAAAGTCATGCCAAATAACAATGTCAGGGTAATGGATTATTGAGCTGCTAGAGTGGAGTTTTTATAAGGGGAGAAAGTATATACAGTATTTATCTCTCAAGTTTTTGATTAACAAGGCCCTTTGAAGTCAATGGTTTGAAGCGGGAAAAGCCTTCATGCCCTCTACAGAGGGGGTATTAATCAAACTGTTTAATATTCAGTTAACAAAGATCAAAAACATGTTTTGTAATTACAGTGTGTTTTTCCTACGATGATCCCTTTTCGTTCAAGTAGGGCCCCTCTATTACGATGTGCAAATTAAGTAATCATGTCTTACCTTGATACTGAGCCCTGAAGCCTTTGTGGCGGTGGTTGCTCTCTGTCACAAAATGCAGCCTGAGCCAGTTTTTGTTGCTGATGATGGGTGCTGGAATATTCATTCCAGTTAGCCTGAGTTTAAAGTTTAACAAATAAAAGAAAACACGTCATCCGTTTAACTTCATCCACACATCTTTCTGGTCACTAGCATCCGTGTGTCACCATTATAACCAAACAAAAAGGAAAAAACAGGCAATTGAGTAAAATGAAGAATGAATGAAACCTCTGAGAGAAAAATGTTGAGAATTCATAAGAATTAGAGGAGAGTAAATACACCAGCTATAGCGATGGACTGAACAACTGAATGAATGCATCCATTTCTACATTATGTCAGGCCTGGAAAGAAAATGGGGCTCTTAAAATGAAGACCGGTCCATAAACCTTGAAAATGACGTGAATATAATGTGTGATTGTATGTGTGGGAGAGAAATGGAAAGACAACAGCGAGCGATAAAGTGTGTTTTACCTTTGTGCAGACATGTGTCATCATATGTAAGCTTGCCTCAAACCTTGCCTGTGTGACTGAAGTCTTTGCATGCTCAGACTGTCTTACTGTCTGTGTCTGCGATCAGAAGTTTTATTCAGTGCATGGCCACAGCATCAGGGACCCTCTGTAATCATAGAGATTTAAAGCTGCCGGGGGTCTTCTCATTTGTGTGGTTGACCAGCTCTGGCTCTTTTTCTATTTCAGCGCAAACCCTGCACCGCACCCTCATACCACAGTCAATAGTGCACAGTGCCATTCTAGCTATTAAATGGTGGCTTGGGACAGACTGAAAAAGAGCATGGTGCAGTTGAGCCCTGTGTTCCCAAATTGGCTCAGTGAATAAAAAAAAAACAATGTGTTAACTTGTCAGTTTGTCTCTGTGTATATGCCCCCACCTGTTCATGTCTGTGTTATTGTGTCTGTAAGGGTGTGTTCAGGCGTGTTTAGGGTTTGTTTTTCTATGTAATTTCTTTGGCATTTACTGGAGAGTCACCTAAGGGGAAGACAGACAAAAGAGTGGCAGTGAGAGAAAGAGAAACAGACAAGAAGAGAGAGAAAAAAATCAAAGCAGAGATGGTGACTTTTTCCCTTGGTGGCAGCTGCAGATATAAAATAAATGAGTAAGTAAGTCTACTCAACATTTAATTTTTCCTTATTCTGTTGGTTAAATTTTAACTCCATTACTTGAGAGAGAAAACACATGTCTGGTTTTATTTTAAATTTGTCTGCAAACTAAATGCAATTTTTAAATAATGACATATTTTAGTCCAAATTATCCATCGCAAGGGGAGATGGTGGTAGCTTCTAGAGAAAAGTTAAAAAGGTAATTGATTTTCACACAAAAGATGACCTTTTCTCTCGTTGTGTCATTGATAAAATGCTAATGACATCAATATACGGACAGAATGAAAAAGAGCAGCCTTCAGGTAGGTGAACTATTTAGAAGAAGCTGCCTCCATGTTTCCTATAGTGGAAGCAGCAAATTATCATTAGAAGTTGAAAAGAAAATGGATAGTGACAATAAAGCTGTACCCATCCAGAAGTTGCACAGATGCTCCAGGCAGCACAGGAGTGATGTTACAAATTTAAGATCAGCGGAGGTGAATATACTGTTGTCACGATGGCAAAGTATGGCAGAGGAAGTGAAACATGATCTGCCATGAACAGTAAATAAAGGCTTAATGACACCTTACAGAAGACTTACTTCATTGGGTACATTTGTATCTGTATGCGCCAAACTGTTCGATTAATTTATACAAAGTCTGCATGCATAAGCCTCCCATCTACATAAAGCAAGCAAAGCAAGTACAAGTGGAAAAAAACAAACAAACATGCAATGTATTGTGATATCGTTTTGGGGAGGTTTGGTTTGCACGCACCACTCCTTGCAGCTGCTGTGCTCCCACAGTAAGCACAGATGCCTAGATGAACACAAATGTGCTCATAGGCTGGAAGCTGACAGGGAAGGAATATTTTCAGCATCTGATGTGATCTGAGAAATTGATGACTTGCGTGCCAAAATGTTCTCATGCTTCTCATAAAGATATTTAATGTTGTATATAAAAGTGCCAAAGTAATAAGGTATCATGTCAGGGAATATGTTCTATCACTGGTAACAGAAAATGACCTGTATTATATTATTCCTTTCATACTATTTGATTCTACGCATACATCCAGGATGTGATTATATTTTTAACAGCAGCCACATGATTGTTCAAAGTAATTCAGGGCCACTACAAAACTTCTGTACTCGTAGCTGGTACTCATCAATGTAATCATCATGAAAATAAATAAAATACTTGTGGGGAGTGGGCTGCCTGGTCTCTTCAAAACAGATAAGAACAAGTGTGTGCTGTCTACTGTTTTCTTTTTGTATCTCCTTCAGTGCATATTGAGTGACACAAGATGAGAGTCCAATTGGAAAAATGGATTCCTCCCATAATGCACTGCCATTCTATCTCTGCAGACTCACTCAGGCTGTCCATTTGTTCCTTCATAGATATGCAATATGGCTTTTCTGAGATTACTACTTGGCATGAGTGCAGTGTTTTTATTTGCTTGGTTTTAGCATGCTTTATATCATCAATTTGGGGCATCTCAAGGACTAATAGTAGATTCTGAAATAGGTTTGAG
The DNA here is from genome assembly GCA_033000465.1 of Sciaenops ocellatus. Classification (NCBI taxonomy): domain Eukaryota; kingdom Metazoa; phylum Chordata; class Actinopteri; family Sciaenidae; genus Sciaenops; species Sciaenops ocellatus. The sequence continues at coordinate 11,074,590 of CP136885.1, read as the reverse complement.
AGGCCCATTAAAGAGTTCTCATGAGTTCTCTAAGTAAAATGTGCCTGATTCGATAGGATGAGGGGTTAAAGGGAGCATGGACATCTCATCAAAATACTAGCGTAACGAGTCCCAGTGTGCAGGTCATGTGGCCAAATGTGGCCTTGAGGGCAGAGCAATAAGTCTCTGGTGTCTCTACGTTTCACAGAGGCAAGCTGTATGTAGGCAGGTGCACCCCAGATAATGAGCGATCAATTCAAATTTGTCAAAAAAGATAGGGCCATGTGATTTTGTCTTATCCTCCCACATACATTCTATAAAATCTGACAAGAGGGAGTATTTGTGAGAATGTTTTATGTGATAAGGAAGCAGCTGTCACTCTCCATCCCATCTCAAGTTACTTCTTCATATGGGACTGTTCAGTTAATGCACTTACACAGCTTGGTGTCTGCAAGCAGACTGGCTTATGAGAACAGTGAGCCAGTTAGTATAGCTCCTTACATTAATTGCCCTGGTGGAAAACCTGGGTCAACTGTCAAATGAAATTCCTTCATTAAATATTGGAATCTTCCCAGTCTGACCACAGTGAAGGAAAACTTTTGGAAGCATTTTGATGGGTTATATTTTGCCTGGGAAGATCAATAATAAATCCCAGAAAGAGGAAATTGAATCTAATACACATGGTAATTTAACCAAAGTTGGCAATTTAGCTTCAAGGCACCTCTTGCTCTCAACCTGCTTTGAATATTGTAATCTTCCTCTGACAACCATTTAGCCACTCTGTTGGAATAGGATTGTTCATATTCAGTGAACGAAACAAAATATTTCCAGATTGCTCTGCAAAGTAGCAATCTATTCTAAAGTCTAAGCTTTCTTTGTGTGCTCACAACATGCAGAGTCAATGTTACGGTAGGTAATCAGAAAAATCTGCAGAGACACTGGATGATAAGAAGGTAGAAAATGAGGTAGACATGGAGTGAAACGGATGAAAAAATAAAATAGAACATTTCCTGACCAAATTTCATAGTATATAAGCACAAAAAGTGTATCTAATATCCGCAAAGCCTTTCAGGTTTTATGTTCTGTGTCCATATCTGAAATAATGAGTGACGTGTAATCTACAGCTTGTTGTTTTTGCCCTTTGTGAACAGGGCTGTACAATCATATTAAAGGTCAGAAGAATAACAAAGAACTATTTTCTTTGTTCTACCCAGATTCCAGTGTTGGCTTTTGCCAAAGGAAACAGAGATTTTTTTTTTTTCTCGACCATTTTCTGTGATTGATGTGTAGCCTCACATCAACCTTCCCCAGTGTGATGACAATGGAATCAATAAACTCATTTGCAGAGATCTGATAGAAATCTTCAATTGATAAACGGATTTCAACTGCTAAGAGGTGTCTGCAAAACATATTTCTTCCCTTATAGGACTGGGTTTTGTGTACTTTCAGCTATCAGGAAATGTTTTTTAGTTTTAGTCATCATCTTTCATCCACTTGCAAGAAATTAGTAGGCAAAATTGAGCAGCTCAAATGGTTACTACATTTTCCACTGTATAGCAATGAGTCACAAATAATTAAACAATCATTTCTTTTACATAATGACATCTATGTAAAATATACAGTGTGTTTTGATCACATCAGTTATGTTAAGAATCACTGACTTGTTTGCAATTCTTATTCTCCATCACTGTGAGTTATTTATTCTGTCAGGGATCAAGGGTTCTTAATTTGCACCTCGTTTTCAGCATTCCTATTTTTACTCATGTTTATCACTTGAAAACAACTGTAATACCACAGGTTGAGAGAGGATAACAAGTTAAGTAGGGTCACGCTTTAAGTCTATTTGTCTGAAAAAGGTTAAGAGGAGATGTTAAGTCTGTCTGACTTTGAGGTTCTAGGCTGTCAATCATCGTTAAGCAGCTCTGAACCTCAAGGGTAAATTGACAGTTTGCTTGTCTCTGCCCGAAGCTGATGCTATATGTTAGGTTGCTTGAAAGTTTAGCTGTCCGATGGCCTTGTATGCAGTCAAGAGACACTACAATAAAAAGAGAGGGAGTGAGAGCAATGAATTTTATGGACATGAGAGAATTGCTCGGTCTGAACTGTGTTTGTTTTCTCGTCTGTTTGTTTACCTGGCCAAGTTGAAGCCGTCTCTCTAAAATTCTGGCCCCACTGCACTCAAGCTTGCTGGGTCCCACTTGGATTGTAGGGCTTAAAATGAGAACTGTGCCTGACAGCCACTGACATTTGGTGACATACAATAACATCATCCTGGAGTTTCAAAGCATTCAAGTGAAGCATGGTGACTGCTCAGCACACACATAAGTAAAAGTCCCACAAATAAAGGTGCTGCTTGTTAAACTCCTTTTCCTGATAAATAAAAATAGTATGTGTCTTATTAACCTTTTCTTGGACAGTCAGTTAGTTTACCCTTGGGGGTTATGACTCCAAGTGTCACCTGAGAGCAGACAGCATCAGCAAATAGGAGAAGTTTGCCCTCAGGGTGTTCTGCCAGAAAGCCTTTCTAACGCCAAGATACACAGGAAGCGGAAGAGCCCCGAAGTACGCCAAAACGCTGTTTACTTCCCTTCGGCGGCCATGTTAACCAATTGGGCTCTTTGTAGCATGGAGATCTACAATCGGCCCACGCTCTGGAGCGGTTTCAGCCTCTGTCCTGTTTTTTTCTGTGAGCCACAAGTAAATCTTGCAAGAAAAGTGATAATCCAAATGATGTGATCTGATTCTAATCAGTGATGAAATGTGCATACTATGCTTGCCAGCCCTTGTGCTTCTTCTGTCCCTGTCACTGTTCAGTATCAGTTTCCCATTTTTTCCCACCATGTTATGAAATATCAAAATCTGCCCAATCCACTGTATTTATTTATTGATAAACAGTACCACTGCTGTTATTGATTGTGCTCTCTAAATTACTTATTTCACACATTTGTCAGTTATCTGAGAGAGAGAGAGAGAGAGAGAGAGAGAGACAGAGAGAGAGAGAGAGAGAGAGAGAGAGAAGCAGACACATGGCCATCAGGAGAGAAGTTGGAACAATGTGCCTCTGGTGCAAACAACTAGGCTCGCACACAAATTGATCCATTGCAGCGCTTTTGCCTGTGTCTACCAGGCACATCCCGCCCACAGAATGGCCACTGATGAAAGTATTGCAACATTTATATATTTACAGCATTACAGTCTGGGTTTTTGTGGCAAAATTCCAAGAAAAAAATGTTGTATTAAGTTACTGCTAATGCAAATATTTTCAAATGCTGCAACTTCAGATTAAAGCATTTTAACTGGAGAAACACAACTTTTAAAATGAAATCGAATTGGCATATGTGTTTGTCAGTGACTTTGTCACCTACTGCCATTGTTTATCTAAAATGTGTCAACAAAACGAGACACAGTCATTTTCTGCATTTTTATTTTTCATTTTTCTCTATAGCGCATCCGTTTGAAATATTGAAGGAAGTAATGGAACAAGAAGGAGCAGCTATAGTAAGCAGTAAGATGAAGAGCTGCAGGCGACAGGCTGCAGACCTCCACCTTCTCCCTTCACTTTCACCGTTCACAGACTTTGGAATTCGGATCACTGATCCTCACAGAATGATGGAGAGAGGCCAATTATTGCCTGACTTTTTTGAATAAACAACAATATTTTGTTTTGATTTTGTGTTTCTATATAATTTCCTAGTTTACAGTTAATGTGCAGTTATCCATTCACGCATTTCATTTGTAATTCATAAGTTGTTTAAAACGTGACAAAAGAAATGAAACAAAACACACAATTTACATTATTTAAAGTACAAGAATTTATGAGACATCTACTAATGGAAACATCCATTACTAATATGGCCTAACAACATTTGATTTCCTTTGATGTCACAAGGACATAAGCTGCCCACTAGGCCATGTTTGTCCTTCCTACGTTTCAAAATATGCAGATGTGTAAGTCAGCTGCATCTGTTCATTTGCTTTCATCTCTGTTAAAACTGCAGTGTTTCAAATACATTTGTTTTTGGTTTTTATATCAGTCTCCTCCGATGTGTGAAGATGTTTTATGACCAGAGGAGTGAATGAATAAACATACATAGTAATAAAATACATAAAAATAATTAACCACTTAGACCCATTTTTTCTTAAACCCAGAAATGCAGGAGACACAAGATAAAGCATTTTCAACCAGGGCTCTAAAGGATTAAAACCAAGAGGCATTTCTGTCAGTGCAAGAGTTAATTTTGGAGCTTTTATACCTAAGAGAAGAGGGTTACCTGATGGTCTGTCAAAACAAATCAGTGTCATCCCATATCAGCTTCCTGTCACACTCTCTTTAGCTACGTCAACATACAATGCTTAGCAGTCATCACCACACTCAGAGCACCTCTCCTTTTGACTCTCTCTGTCTCTCATTGACACTGTGTCTGCCTCTCTCGCTCCCTCTGACTGTGGATGACAACTCTCGGGGACAACAAAGCTCACAGCTCAGTGATTGATTAGAGCGTCTTTCAGCCAATTTTAATTAATGCCTGACAGAATCACATAAACCTGGCGGATGCTCCCATTCACGCGGGACGCAGAGGAGATGGATAACTTGAGCCTCAAGGTTGGGGGTCAAATCCATTTCATATTTCCTTGTTTCAGTTGGGAGTGACTTCAAGTCCATGCAGAAACCAAAGTGTCTGAAGGCTGCTTTTTAAATAAAACTCTGTCAAAGATTTGTAATTCATGTGCACTTTGATTTGAATTATGCAACAGGGAATCATGTGCCCTTTCTGTGGATTGATTTAATTCAATCAGCATTCACAAGACATATTCAAAACATTTTCTGCATACAACTGTCCATGAAAATTCATTAAATGTACATTTGCATGCCAGTCAGCTGGCTCTTTCTCTTAAGTTTCCAATGCTGATTGTAAAGTGCTTCTCTTATAAAATATTACATGGTCATGCTCAAGCTTATATACTGTGTTCCTTTAGATGCTTTAAGATCTCAGCAGGCAAGCTTCCTTGTTATCCAAAGAACTAAGACAAAATCCTAAGGCAATACAGCCTTGTCTTACCAAGCCCTCACTTCTCTTTGGAATAAACTTGGATCTGGCAATACAGTAGCCAGTTCTTGTGATCTGTAAATGCAGACTGAATTTATTTATTCTCTCAGTGAGTAAGCTCTTGTTTTTGTTCTGATTAAATATATAGTTGTCCAATTTCGACAGAGCACAATAATTAATGAGACAGGTAACTAATTTATGTATTTTATTTTACATTTTACATTTATACTGAATGTAATATTTTTATTGGATTATGCCATTGTTAAGTTAATGAAGGATAATTACATTTTTTCAACCTACAGCTCTCATCATCATCAGCCATCAAAGTGATCGGGGGACCTCTTGTTGCATTTCTTATATTTTTTCTTAAATGCTAAGGTTTTCAAGGGAGTTCTTCCTTATATTCTTTGAGAGTTTGGTCTTGGTTGGAACTGCAGCTGTCAGTCTGTATAGCCCATTGGATCACTGCATGTGATGTCGGGCTACAAAAATAAACATGACTTTATTACTTACATTACTGGAACTTTCAATCAAAACTGACTTCTCTGGATTTCCAAACCTTATTTTTGGGCTACATTCAGTTTGGCAGCCCTGTTTTCTAAGAAAAGCTACTATAGGATCCTGTTCTTGAGAGAATAATACACATTCTCCAACCAATACATGAGTCAAAACATCAAACCTGCATCCTCACGAATACAACCTCATCTCACACAAACAAAACACATTTCTGTTAACACCTTGTCAACACCATATGGTACCCAAACACACACATACACACACATACACACCTTCTGTCACAGTCAAAATATTAATGGAACAAATGAATGCACATCTGAAGAAACACGAGCACTGCACTCTCTCACTCCTCCTGACAGCTCAACTCACCAGATGGTTGGCAGTTCAGATCCCTCGACTTCCAGATAATCCGACTTCTCCTCCATCTGAAATTCAGTGAAAACCAGGGAGATGGTGTCCCCCGGATCTGCCAGGATGGTCCACTTACACTCCCCACTGCTGCCAAGGCCACCAGCACCTCCACCTCCACCAGTGCCAGGGGAGTCACCGCTAGGGAAATCAAAGCTGGAGATGAGCCCGCTGGAGCCCCTCAGGGTGCCACCGCACGTGTCCTCCGCTGTCAGTCACCAAAGAAAAAAGCAGAATGGGAAGAACAGACACATGGTCTCTGGGTTATTTAAGTAGATATTACTCAAAAGTTCAACATGGGGGGAAAGTGGCTTCAGGCATAAAACATCTGTACCAGTCCCTTCAGATAGAATACAAAGTTTGTCAGGTCCAGTATCTACAGCTAATTCCAGAACAATTAAGGGATCGCACACATGAAATGTATGACTAAAAGGTTGCTTATGGCAAAAATCATAAAGTATTTAGACAAGTGACAAAGAGCAGAACTATTTACAAATTAATTGTGTACTAATAATGTCGTAGTTTCCTTCTGTGCAATTTCTATGATGGACAGAAAATCCTAAGTATTTATTTTGTGCTCTCTCTCTTTCTCCTTGTATCTTGTCTCCTCCCTCCATCCAAGAGTCAGTGATTCATCATAGTGTCTTCTGAGCCCCCTCATGTTTCAGGAAACAAACAAATGGTGATAAACAGGGCTTATAATGCTGTGAAATTGTATATTTTTTATAATGCAGGGAGCATGACATGTCAGTTGAATGTTAATGCACTCTACCATAACAACGGCTTGCTCTCTTCCACTCCACGTCCCTTTTTCCTTCTCTCCCCCACCCTTTCTCATAGCTCTCTGTCTCTCTCTCCATTCCTGTCTGCCAGGCCCCAGTCAGATCTTTCTACTATTACTCATCACTCTCCCCTCTATCCCTGTATCCGTTTTTTTCCCCCTAAAGGATTCTAATGATGGCAGGGCTTTCACAGTTTTCACATCATTTAAGACTAATATGTGACACTCAGCTGTGCCAGCTGAAACCTTTGATGGCTCAGCTCTCCACTCAGGGCTGTCAGAGCTGCCAGCTTTGGAACATTCCTGTATGCTGCATTACACGATTGGTCAAGGAACAAGGAAGCGGATGTAGGAAATTCTAAAGGAGATAAAGAAAAAATGGGAAAAGATGAGGGAGCAGGGGCTTCTAGTTAGCTTGATCCATGTCCTTTGACACATTAACTAAAGCATAGCAAATGATCAAAGTCTTTATAAGAAGGGTGGAGATGGCATTGATACTGCTTGAGACATCAATGATGTCCTCACATGTATGATTCATATCAAGGGCAGACTCATTTGTAGACTACACCAACGGCAGGTTTTCATTTTTTGAGGGCCTGCAGCCTTGTAACAACAAAAGCATGTGGAGTCATGATTTGTTTCGGGTTTAAATCATCATCCTCTCCGGCATATAAGGCTTATCCTGACTGACAAATTTCATATCACCTCAATGCATTTAAGATGACATTCCAAAGAGTGCCCAGTAGATTTGTTGAGTAATTGGCTATAGGCTTAAATTAAACTGACATTAGAGTGCTGCGTGTCTGACCAAAGAAGCCATATCACTTTTTAACCTTGATGACAGACAGGAGGGCAGTGTAAAGTGTCCCCATGGCCATCAAGGCAAAGACAGCGAGAAAGAAGTGGTGCAGAAGCATTAGATAATGAGAGGGGGTGAGTGTAGGAGAAGAGATAGAAGAAGGTAAAAAAAATAAGTAGAAAGGAAAGAGACAAGTGAAGAGCAAATCAAGAGTAAGAGAAAAAAGACAAAGGGACACATAAAAAGATTGAGATTTTGCAATTTTGACTGAAGAGAGATAAAAGAGCAGGAAAAGGAGAAAAAAAATAAGATGTCAGGAGGCTGCAGTTTGATCAAATGGTTATGATAATGAGTTATGTTGACAGTATTTTAATTTCGATGAGGGTTAAAACTTCCTCCACTGGGTTAGATTATTAGTCCTTACTGCACGCCTTACAAATGTTTATTTTTTTCAGTTCTGAGCTTCTCCATAAACACATCCACACACTTGTGGGTTGAATATAGTGACATGCCATGTTTTCGGGACAATGGCAGCAAAGGCAATAAAAGAATATTTCCCCTGTCAAAGTGAATTTGAACAATAAAGAGATTTTTAATAAATATATTTTTACAAAGGCACAAACATAATAAACTGAATTGGTGGAATTTGGCAGCCAAAGGCAGCATTTACAACAGCCTTAATGGTGCCTCTCTGTCGCCATAACAACAACAAAAAGAGTGCAGCTGTATTAGAATTGGTTTAACAGTATGAGATTTTTACATTATTTCAAAGACGACGAAATAATAATATACAGTATAATGACATAAAAGGTAATTTTGGCCAACAAAACAAAATAAAATGCTTCTTACTACAGTTTATTAGGTACACTAGGGTTGGACAGTTGGACAAATTTATTGGCAATTGGCAAGTCTACCATTAGATGTTTTTTTGAGGTGATTTCTGTCATTTTATTTTGCTAATTTAAAGGCATTGTCCAGGTATTTTGAAGTGTGGTTGTATTAGGTACCCAAACTAAGCCCTAAAGGTACAATATGTAAGATATTTACTGTATTAAATCATAAAATGAATATCATCAGAGATTAAGGAAACATGCTCTACTGAAATACAAGCTTCTTGATAAATTACTATAGTCAGTATGTTTCTTATTTTGAAATATGCCTTGATGGACCAGTCCGTCTGTTTGGGTTTTGTTCTGTGTGTTTTGATCCAGCTTGATAACTACATGGCTCATGCCAAAGCTCCAGGTTGCCAGATATGAAACATACTACAGGCATGGAAGCAAATAAAGTGGATGAACGGAGTGCATGTTAGATTCTGCTTGACCTAAAAAAAGCTCCAGGAGCAGAAGCGTGGTAAAACATGGTAAATATTGGAGATGATTTTAAAGATACAGATATTTAGAGCCCAGAGAGCCTGTTTTTTTCCCAGTAGGTTTCCACCTGATTTCCTCTGTGAATCAAAAAATATCTCCACCATCATCGTCCCTCTCTTTTTAATCTCATGAACACTGTAAGATCCTGTCGTGAGAGATATCCTGACCCACAGTGCATCGTGTAAAGGGACAAAGACACTGTTAAAGTTACGGACCTACCTGGCTCTCACTGTGGGAGGCGAAGGCTGTTTTCTGGGACAGAGTTCACCGTAGTGTCGGTATGGAGGACTGGGCAGGTAATGGTGACTTTTCCATGTATAAATTCATCAATTATTTCCCCCCAAAGGCACTATCTACAACACTGCTGTGGGAAGTTATAGAGTCACTGAGTTCAAGTGACAAGTTCAAATTGAAATCACGTCACGTAATCAACATTGGTAAACAGCGGGACCTGCTCGGCTCTCAGTGCCCAAGAAGGAGGCTGCTTTCCTGGGGGAAGTGAGGCGTAGAGTCCGTTGGGAGGGCTGACCGGGTGACAGGGACTTTTAGCTCGAAATTCGCCGATTTCTATCTCAAAAGTTACCAAAACAGTTGTGTGGAATGTTACTTTTACTAGAGGGGGTCTAGAGGAGTTTATTTATGCTGAACTTCACCGCTGTAAAACAATTAGAAAGTAACATAGTATTTCTCTCTCTCTCCCAGTGTGTGTGTCTCCCGCTCTGTCTGAGTCTCTCTCTCTCCCTCTCTCTGAAACAAACGGACACAAACCAAATTAAACTTCTTGTTGTCATTATTTTGTAGCACAGACTGAAATCAGGCTCAGACGTAGAAGATGCTTCATGAAATAAACATTGTTGTTTCTTTTACTGTTTCTTGTTCCGCTCATTTTACCCTCATGGAGGTTCAGTGTCTTTAGTCTGGCAACCTGCGTTAGCTGCAGTCTGGGGAGGGGGACAAGGGAGGAGACCACTTTCTAGTGTTTTGAATTTGAGCTGCAGTGTCCAATCTTATACATTGTACCTTTAATGGCCTGCCTCAAAAGAACAGGTGAGAACTGCTGCTCTGCAACAACCCCATTCAGCAACACAGTACATACACAGAGGTGAAGAACAAGTGAGAGGGAAATCTGCTGTAGATCCAGAATATTTTCACATCTAACTTGTGGATTAAGGGTTTATTTCCATCAAACCAATATTGGTGATTTTTGGAACAGTTAAAGTCGTGTGGGGGCATGTCCGCGGAATGCAGTGCTATTTAATGAATTCTGAAAGAAATCTCAGAATTGCCTTTACACGGTTTTGGTCAGTTTTTTAGAGAAAGAGAAAACTTTGAATTCAGAAAATGTTATAGGTTATATTTTTCCATTTAATAGTGAAAATATGTGTAAGAATATTTCCTTTCTTGACATTTTGTTGAGTTTATTTTGTTTATTAATTGAAATGTAGCAAACTCAGCACTAGCACACAACTCCTAGTTGAATCATCATGTTTGTTTTTATGAACCATGAAGGTAAGATTTATTTGATCACTTCTGACCCATAGCTGTCTCATTCAATCAGAGGCTGGAATGACAAAATATTTAGATATTACAAAATAAAAAATAAAAAACTTTACAATCATTCAGTTAACTTGTAAATTTGGTATGTATGCCACCAAATGCTTAAAAATAAATAAAACTTAAACGTTTTTTACTTCGATCACTCACTTAAATATGATGGATGCTGAAAACACAGTGGTAGTTTAGGATGTTTTATTAATGAATCCATCTGTATCAGAAGTGTTTCATTTGATCCTCTGGGAAAGACTTCTGAAAGCTAATGTTTGGTCAATAACTGCCAGAGCTGCTTGGGCTGGTTTAGCTGTGGTAGTATTTTGTGAGAAAGATGATGATCTATCTATAAAAGAAAAGTCACTGTTTTTATTTATCTACAGCTCATCCAAGTAAAACAGATGACTGGTTGTGAATGCTGATAGATTTGAGGAGGTCACTGTTCATACGAGGACTTCTCCTATGAGATTGTCTAGCAGTAGGGCTGCACCTTAAGATTATTTTTTAAATCGATTAATCTAACGATGCTGGAAAGGCTTGATGCTGCTACGGTCTTGACAGAGCACTCCGGGATGCTTTCAGTTTCATTCATGCAGCAGTTGTACTGCTGTGATAAGCCATTTCCAATTAGCAGAGCACCAAGTTGTTGGGTCTCTGTCTAAAACGCTGTCACATTTTAAGATAATCACGGCCAAAGTTTTTAGCTGCAGCTTGTTCACTGGATGAGTCCATGTTTTGACTGGGCACAAAACTTCATAGTGAAGCGCTGACACATTTTATGCAAATCAACTTATTTCTGTGACGGACGAGGTCAATTACTTTGACGGGTCACCCTAGGCCTATCAACCAGACCAGATAATGGAGGATTGTTGTGTTCATCATACCGTCACTATTTACTAAATTGATTTACTATTTACTAAAAAGTCTATTAAAAGTATAGCATAAAAAACATTGTGCTCAAGTGTTCCTGTTAAATGGAACAAGAAAAGTCAACTATTTTGGACACACACAATCATTTCTATTATGAAAACGTAGCCAATGTGACCAGTGGTAACCATACATACCAACAAAACAAAAATCTTTAACACATGAGGAATGTAAAGGAATCTAATCTAATAGGACAGATTTAAAAAAGCAGCTTGGATATCCATCTGTCAAGGTCATTTAATGGCCTGAATTTTTATTTTATTTTTATTATTATTTTTTATTATTTATTTTTTATGATTCCAATTCATGTTAATCATTAAAACAAGATGGACCAATCTACTAGACACATATGGGCTTTAGAGCTTGTACTGTTAGTATGTGGTAAGCATTTTTAAAAACTCACTCTCAACACTGTAACATTGATGCCTAGTACAGTGCCACACAAAATGAAACAAAAAAAAAAAAGCTATTAAATAATGCATTATGTTGCACACTAACATCAACATGAGTATCCTATCTTAGGGATGAGATTGAACTTTATTGATCCCTGTGGGGACATGGGGTAATTTCACTCAAACACACTGAAGCACAGACTAAACTAAAACTGTTGACGGTAACAAAGGCAGAAAGTGAATGAATTACAGTCTAAAGCAACGCAGCTTTCTACAGTGTGAAATAAATAGGAGTAGAAAATTCATTATAACTAAATAACAACATGATACAAGGTCAGCATACAACAGTTTCAAGAAAAAGAAAGTTAAAAAAATAAAGATGTACATCCCAAGGTCCCTCCTCTAAACGCTTCTTCAAACTCCAGTACTCTGGATGTGCTGTGACTGATTTGCATATGTACCTCTAGTGCAACACCATCAACATTTACATATACATGTTGTTAAATGTGGATTATAACTAGCACACTTACCCACGGCATAAGAATCTGCAGGGTATCTGCTAAGGCTTAGGTGCATCACATGATGAAATTTAATATAGAATAAATGTAATGTAGATAAGAGTGTATTAGGTTAGGCCTTGAGGTGCATGCAGACAGCAAGCAGAAACAGCAGGCTGTCATCCAGCATTGTTTATGTTGTACGTTTTAACTGGTAGGCACAGAGGACACAACTTTGCCACCATAGCAAATGATACCACTGACATTATCATTGAAAAAAATGAGAGATAATGAAAAAAGGCTTTCCCACAAACCATAAACAAAAATGAAATCTAGATCTTTGTACACCACAATAGGGTGCTGGAACAAATAAAAAATAGCTCCTGTATGTTTCTTTGTGAAATGGTTTTGATGATAACAGACATGTTGTCTGATCATTGTTGAACATCATTCAACTTAGGTAGGGGCAGCAAGAAGCTATGTGCAAAAGTGTGTGACAGGGACAAATAGTAGGTACTGCCTGCCACTGTCTGCAAGCAACTTTAAAGAGAGTTTTGGTAAAAAATAAAAAATAAAATAAAATAAAAATTCAGGATGGGCTTTCCTCAACAGTATGAGTTTAGGTTTTCACAAAGACATTTAACGATAATAACCTCACTTAAAACTCATTAATGTGTCTACAATTGGAGCCAATTAAATTGCACAGGAAAAATGGGTAGGTGCTTGGGAGTAATTCATTATTGTACAGAAGTACTAAGACAGGTTTCTTAGCTGTTTCTTTGAGAAGCATCCATGCATAGTACTGTAAATCAAACCGGCAAACTGCTGTCTGAGGCTCAAAAATGCTTTGCAGCTTGAGAATTTTAAAAGGCATCAACTGGATAATGCCTTACAGGTTCCATATATTCACATGCAGTGTTTCATTGGGATGCATGTCAGCATTTGAGCTACAGTTTGCCAGCAAGGTTTAGTGACATAAAAGAGGTACTGAATGCTGGGCAACGTGTTCCTTAGCAAATCATTAGAGCATGCTCTGGATTTAAAGACGAAGACGGATCTGTCTCTTTTAAAAACGGTGGCTGTATTAAAAAAAAAAAAAAAAAAAAAAAAAAGATGGTGGGGAGGATTAGGACTGCTTTAGCTGAGCTCATTTACATCCCCAGCATCAGCAATCTAATGCTACTTGAGGAGGGATTAAGCCTCTCTCCCCTTGACTTTGATCAGATATACAACACTTGTCTTTCTACTTAGAAATATTCACCCCCAAGGATAGAAAGGAAGGAACTCATGTATAATTTTCTACACTACCTTAGGTTTTCCCTTTGTAATAATCCCTAGGTTAATGCAAAGGCAGTAACTACGTCTACAGTAAGTCCCTCATTTGCTCAGCTGCAAGTGATGTTAAACATTGATAGGGTTGATGAATAGTAAAGAGATCTGTAATGGGTGCAGAGATGCAAACCTTATTGCACCATACATACTGCTGGGGGTCATTTCATTATAGTGACCATCCCTCCGTAATTTCAGATATTCAATGAATTGTGAATGACTTGCGAGAGAAGAGGAAGATTCAATGCAGCATGGCACCTCAGCACCAATAACAATGATCCAGAGTAAGGTACTTTTTGTTTAGAGAATATATAAAGATGGTCATATTATTATTATTCTGAAATCAGTGAATACTGAATATAAAGGTTCAAGCTGATAACCTCATTCTTAACTCAAACAGTATTAAAGTGGCCGCCTATTATCATGCTTAAGGATTTAATGTAAGGATTTCTAACTTGGTGAAGATATTGAATGATTTTCATATCAGTTCTAACTGTGGAAGACAACTCAGCATTCACTTGAATTGAAAAATCTTGCCATGGGCAAGTCAAATTTTCCCATTTGAATTCCCAATTTGTGTAGCAGAGAGTTGAAAAGGCACTGCAGAGAGAGCTGTGTGCTTAGTCTAGTCACATTACCAGATATGGAAATGTTTTAAAGGAGCAAGGTTTTTCTGCGGCCTAATTCTCTTATTCTGTCGGACACTGGCTGGCAGTAAGAATGACAGTGTATCAATAGACCATATTCTCATGTTACCACACTGTCCCTGTTTGCTGTCTCGCTGCCTGGTTTAATGAATGTCCAGAGACAATTTAAGATGGAAGGAATCGAAATGGGCTCCTGGGAGGAGCAGTAGCAACTCACGATTAGAATAGCCATTAATTCTCCATCTCACTGCCTTTCTTCTTGTAGTTGTTTCTCTCTGTTTTTATGTCAGTCTTTCAGGCTCTTTGACTCTACCCTTATGCCAACCCTACATATCTACTTACCTCTCTCTGTTTTTCTCACAGCGTTTCAATCTCTAGTGTTGCTTTTTCAAACAGACAGCGATGCAGGATGAATGCATATTTACGGATAATCTAAATGGGATAACACCTGGCATTACGTTGGCTTCACACCAACTACAGCATATGGTTAATGCAGAATTATTATATAAGCTAAGCCATCTAAGCCATGAATCCTGTTTTGTTCAGTAACAGAGATGCATAAACATGATGGTTGTGTGTGTGGGTTGTTTTATAAGGAGACAAACTGAGCAAAAGAAATACTAAATTAATTTTGCCATACTGACTTCCATATTGTGCCTCCAGGGGCAGGTGACCATTTTTAATTAAATGGGTCTCTGGACAACTCTGTCCAGCAGATATATCTGATAACTCCATGGTCTAGTAATAATGATGTTTAATACTGGTCAAATTTGGGTACTGCAGCTTCATTATCCTGCTTTGAACACAGCATTTTTACATCTCTTTCACTCTGTCCTCTTTTATCCCTTCTGTGTTTATGTCAGTCGTACACACACGAATGTTTGACACACAAGGTGGACTTTAAAAGTTGGATGAGGATGGAGAAGAGAACTAGGAGAAAGATGAAAGAGAGTATGATAGTAACAAAAGGAGGTGACTGGTTGAAAGACTGAGGTGTTGGGAGACGGTGGGGGGTGGACGGTGGATTGGGGAGAGATTTTGTGTTGCTGTGTGTTTAGTGTGAAACAATTGGTGATGAGCAGAAAAGGGCAGGATCTCTGAGGAAATAAGATCAAAGGACCATCTGCCCACATACAGGAGCCGGGCCGGATTTAGACGAAAGAGAGAGAGTGGCTCAAGCGGTGCCCAGGCCTGAAAGGAGTGCTGTATCTGGCCCGTGGCAATAGAGGCTAACACCATCCTTAAATGGAAAGGAACCCTCCATCTGCAGCTTTTTGTTTCCTCCAAGCTTGCCATTTCTCAAACATATGCTGAACCATTTTCTTTTGCTGTGCCTTGCACTACAGAATTTGCTCTGTTGGCTTTGGCATTGCTTATGATTGTATATTAAGATGTTTTGAACATCCTCTCTTCAGTTTGTATGACTTTGCACATCTTATACCTGATAGTCCAGCAAAATCAATGTTATACTTATTTATTCAGTTAGGACCTGCCACCATACTAAGCTTCACAACAGCTCTTCATAAACCTATGGGTGATGTCACAGAGACTGTCAGTTTTTGTACAGTTTATGGAAAATACATACTAACTACTCTATGACTATGTCTTCTACTAGTGCAAGGCTTGGTATTTTTGATTTAGTAAATCAAGTTAGGGTCGGTTCTTAAAGTTGGATAAGGCTATTACAGTATACAGGTGAGAGACAAACATTCCATTTTAAATCCCCATGAAACAGAAAGCAGAGTGCTACTGACTTCCTCGTACATACATGTTTCCTGTACAAACAGTCAGACAGGGAGGGATTTGTCATGGACATTAATTTGCTACTTAGCAATCTTTCCATCAGGGAAGTCCATAAATCACCTTGGTAGTGTGGCATTGTTCCCTATTCGTCTCAGAGGCTGTGCTTGAACCCAGCCTGGCCCGGTTGCTGAGCCCAGTTCTGTTGCCTGCTCATGGCAAATTCAGTTAGCAGCAGTTAATTAACGGTTAGCTACTTTAGCAAGTTGTTAGGCTAAAGCTGTCCATCAGGAAACTCTGTAAATCACAGAGAGTTGAAGCCGAGCAGCCAGAGGACATCAAAGGAAAAATCCACTAATATATTTTGTATAAAATATGATCCAATTTCACCAAATTTACTGAATAAAGTTATAAAGTTGTACTTTAGTACAGTAATCAGTGAGGCACAGCCATAGATGCATGCAGCAGCCCTCAGAATCACTTATAGACTGTATCAAACAGTATCTCTCTGCTCTGCTGGCGTCATAAACGAGAAAGTATTTCATTGGATGCAAATTAGCGTACGCCCCTGAATGCAGGACAAATTGATGGAGGATGATGAGTCATCATCCTCCATCAATTTTTTATCATTGACCAGGAAATGACAAAAAATAGCATGAAGATTACCAGAAAATGTCTCAAAAATAACTTTTTGCTCATTGTTGGGACAGATACTGGTGACACATGTTTGTCTTTACAGGGCCAGCCTTCAGTCACTCCTGAGAGGCAGCACAAAATATATAAAACTTACATTGTTAATAGATGTAACAATCTCCATAAACCATTCGTCACTTTGGTTTGTGTGATCTTTGTGTTAACAGTGTTCTCTATACATTCTGCTACCAAATATTAATACTACAAAACACTAGTAATGAAGAAGACCTTCACTACACTGTCCTTGCAGTGTACTGCATGAAGTGGTGGCTGTGTCTAAAAATAATAACAAAAATAACTGTCAAGGTTTCCCCTGCCTCAAAATGAGACTACAGCAGGAGTTGCTGATGGTGGTTTGGGGTAAAGGGAAGCTGACACAGCAAAAGCAAAGGAAACAGCGTTGCCTACCTGGAATATGTGCATCACAGGTTTGAGGTTCACCGTTCACAACTGCAATAAATACTTAAATCTCTTCACCTGCACAGTTCTCTTGTGTTAAAACAAATGCAGCACAAAATGTTGTTGAAACGTCCAAAAGGAGATTTAGACAAACTTGTAACAGTGATCAAACTCGCCTACGCTAAGCTGTTCACAGTGACTGCATCTCAAAAACGACGTCACAATAACTGTGACTCTGGGCTGCCTTACGCAATTTTGAATCCATCATGCAAAATGATCATATTCAGCTTCTTTGTACAGGCACTATAGCCATACTGATAAATGATATACTACTACTTTGAGTCCCTACCCACTGTGCACACATCATCACAAATTGCAAGAGATCACACTCTTGCAAGCACAATGCCTTTCTACATATGTAAAGGATTATTTGTGTCTGTGTGATGACAGGTCTCATCAAGCACAGGAAGGGATAAACAGCATGGTATGAGGAGCACTAGTCAGTCATCCATCAACCAGCTGTCAAAAAGAAACCATCATTATGCTACAGCTCTCAGTCTCTTTCATTCTCCTATGTACTATATAGCATCTTTAAGGGTTCAGGTCCTGGGCAACACAGTATTTTTGAATACGCTAGAAAGATTCTGAATAGGAAATGAAGCAAAAACCATTAAGAAGCTCTGCAAGTGTCAGAAAATCTATGACACCCCAAGCAATGCAGAATCTTGAAACTTTTCCAAATATCTTTATACTGTGAACTGATCTTGGCTCTTACTGTATACTCATACTGTATCTGTTTGTTATTTTTCAGTTTGTACTTTCTGGATTCTTTAAGTGGTCTGAAATGTGCATGCTAAGTGAGACAAACACTCATCCATAATGTAGAAAAGTTGAGACTGCTTGCTAAAGCGCTTTCTCATACTGTACTGGGGTGTTAAGAGTTGCCGTGTTATTAGCAGGTTTGCATCATGAAATCTAAAGCAATTTGAATGGACACATCCGTAAAATGCATAGGATTTTCACCTGTGCATAATGTGATGAACATATTTGTCTTCACAACAACAAGATCCAAATAATCAATTTTTTTTTTTTTGGGGGGGGGGGTCACATTTTAGGTCCTGGGATAGATTCTTTTAATGGTTTGTTTTCAGCTAGATATAACTATAACTGCCATATCCATGTATCAGCAGTCATAGTATATTTAAGCTGCCGAGCAAGAGAAAAAGCACATAGTAAATATTGCAGCTCCCCAGGTTCCAAGTGCAGCTGAATAATGTGGCATTCTCATTTCAATTCCTCCAGACTGTGGCCTCAGAACAGTCTTTTTTCTCTGCTGGACTGACTGACTGTCTTCCAAGTTGCTGCTGGCCATTCTCATGGACGGTGGCTCTGGAGTTCGGTAACCGCAATGGACTAAGAGTGAGGTTGTATTTATTTTTTAATGCCCACAGCTTTCAGATAAGTATGACAGACTTGGTGTGCCTTTGCTTGGTAGCTCATGTAACCTGCTGTTGCTAGCCATGTAGTCTGAAGGGAGAGGTGGCTGTGACCTCAAGAAAGCAGCACAAGTAAACAGCTCATTCATTGCAAAAAACTAGTACACATTCCAAAGAAGAGACGTCCAAATCTCCTACTCCAGAGTCAAAGTACAGCCCAAATAAAGATACAAAAATCTAGTAGATGTACTGCTCCTGCTGATAGCATTAATGCATTTAAGCTACTTGCTCTACATGGATAAATATTTAATTAACCTTTTGAGCCACAGAGGCTCTAATCAACTGCTTCAACATAATTAAAATCATTCCATCCCATCAGATTGCAAATAAATGTATACATATAATGAATAGTTCATCTGTGGCACAGAGAAAGTCACCCAATCACAGGCATTAAGCCGTCAATCATTAAAATGCAATTAACTTAAAGCATCTCATGGAATTCAAATGACAAGAGGTCAAAATAAACCAATCACCTGTTCATGATCAAATTTCTTAAGGGAAGCCTACACTATGTAGATAATATCATATATTCTCCATGATACCCTAAAGTCACATTATACAGCTTGGAGAAAAAGTTAGCAGCAGCCATTCCTCACATGTAGTTAAAATAATTAGTAACTCATTTCCAGTGACAAAACATCCTCACCTCTGCAGATTGGCACAGGGAAGTCCCACACTGCCACACTGGCTGCGTTGGTCACACAGGTGAGGAGTGAATGTCCGTCTAGGACATAGCCGGTGACACATCGGTAGCGGATCTTGTCTCCTAGGCTGAACTGAGTTCCATTCAGTATGCCTTTGGGTGGAATCCCTGGGTTTCCACATGAGCTGCTTCTTAGCTCTGGAAAATCGAAAAAGAAAACAGTATTGTTAAGAACAATGTGTTGCAACATAAAATATATACCAGTGTGTGCACCATGTTGTCTCTAGTCATGTATGCAAAACCGTCAAAATGTAATTTCCATAGTTTTGGCTGCCCACAAGATTTCCATGTTATATTGTTAGACACTGTTAGTAATTTTGACTTCAGTGTAAGAGTCTACACACACTATTAATAGACAGCAAATGTCAGCACTGAATCTGAATTTTATGTCATTGCTACTCAGATGCTTAGTTATGCCTGAAAAGCTGACATTAATATGGGAAGATGATAAAATGCACTGCCCAGGGAGTGCTGAAGTACTGCACCGTGTCTTACCCATCTCTTTACATTAAGAGTTCACTTAATAACATAAATCTATAGCTGGAAGCAGCAATGAAAACAAGTACATTAGCACAACGCACAAGGACGGAAAAAACAAGGCAGTAAAAAAAAAAGATGGCAGGAGGACATGAAAGCAGCAACTATGGCTGCAGAGTATAATCATTTTCTCTACACTCTTGAATGGCTGCTTTGCTTAATAGCAGGGGCAGAACTGAAATTATTTTCTGAAATTCAAGTGTGAAAAATTCCTCATCATAAAAAACATCACAGCCTTGAATGTGCATCACACTCTCAATTTTTGATGAGCATCTATTATCTGATACCCGCTGCAAGGCCAAGTGATGGGCCAAAATTAACATGAATACTGGGCTATGGTTCTTACCCAACTTATTTGTCTTACTGACAGCCACTGATAGCTGTCAATAAGACAAATAACCTCTGTTGATATGGATCTCTCTATGTTATTCTACATTTACACTGATTCAGGCAGACAGTGGATGGCAAACATTTTAGTGGATCAGAATACAATGGTGAAATTAAGTGAGGGTGGCAAAGAAAACCATCATCAGAAGATGGCATCGTGGTCCAAAGTTTAATTGTACTACTTGCACAAAATTGCATTAATATTATTTTAAATCCCAAGCCAGACATATTTCTGAAGACCGCATATTTAAGTTGTATATCTCCCACAAGAAGCAATTCCCCAGAAATTACTAACGCCATCTTTATGCACTGACAGAGCCAAAGTGCTTCTGAGTGTAGTCCTTGGCAAACTATTGAAAGAGAATTTTGATAAAGATCTACTGTTAAGTTGTGATAAACAGGCTTGGAGGGCAGTTCAATTCTGTATTCTTCTGGTTGAACACAATCTTTCAGTACATTTCTTTCCTCCATTACACCACCACAACTCAATCTCTGTCAAAATTCACCAGCACAGAAAGAGCATCAGCTTTTATTTCAAGCCACAGTACAAGACAATAACAGATCATTGGCTTCTTTTTGCCCCAGCAGTTACATGTTTTTAAATCGAACTATTCAGCTTGAAGGCAGGATTGGGTCTGACCTGATTGGGTCACTTTTAACTTTTAATACCTGTGGGAGCCACTTTGCAGACTAAAGACTAATTCAAGTCATTTTAGCTGTCAACCTGCATTTATTATTTATACAGCAAATAAAGTATTTTTAAGACATTGGGTCTTAAAACTATATATGGCATTTGCACTTTGTATGTTAGTTTTAATTGTGCTCTGTACTTATGTCTCTAAATCATACTACAAAACAAATCTGTAATTGTGTTTACAAAGGTTAAACTACAAAAATAACTGTGTGTGTGATGATATGTCTTCACTGTTTTTACATTCCTTATGTATGGGTATAACTCCAGTGTCAGCAGGGCTTCATCTGGGATTTGGCAGGTGGGGGAACATTAGAATTTAAAACTCAGAACAAAAAGGGACAAAGTGGTATGGCTTCTCAGTAGCTACTCTCTTAATATAATGCACTTGATTAGTGATGACTAGTAACATCCATTTTAACATCCATTCACAGGTTCATATTTCACATAAACTATTGGTCATGATCATGTCAGTAAAAAATATCCACCCTTAAAATCAATATAAATCAGCATAGAGACTCTTAATTGTATAACTAAAACATTGTCATATACAGTGTATTTTAGAAACGCTCTTGGCTCAGCTTTATGATAAAGAACACTGCATAACTGAATTTGTGGGTAAAAATCAATACAACCTAATTAGTCTGATCGGCTCTGGAGCAGTCCTGTTGATGGGGATATAAAACTTCCTTCCATCCTACAGCTTGTGACTGATCATGCAGTCAATTTATATGATTATTTTTGATAATGTGCCATCTGTTTGTGGCTAATTATTCCAACTGGCAAACCAGGAAATCAAAAGCCAGTTTTACATAAACTGTGTGTTATGATCTATGGCTTGATAGATAGACAGGAAAAGATAAAGAGATGTGAGACCCTGATCCTGCACTTGATGTTGCATTTTCTAATCGTAATTTCCAGGAATCATTTTTGAAATCCAATTATTAATCCACTCTACATTGCAGATGCTCACACACACATCCCTTATACGTATGATCACCAATGAAGGGAATACAAATCCATAACATCAACTCCAGGCTGCTTGTGACTGTTTATGACTAAAATTAAGTACCAACAGACTGTAATGAGAATAAAGAACCAAGTATGTGTGATTTCTTTGCTGCAGAACTGCAGAAAGTGTCAACTACCACAAGTAAAATACTGTCTGAAGAAGGGTAAAATATGTATAATGGGTTTATTATCTATTTATGTATGATCCATGCAATTGTTTTATTTGAAGCTGTGACACCTCCTTTCACAAGCAACTCATGAAGTGTGGGGAGAAGAATATTTAAATGGGCAGCATATTTGAATGTTTTGAGAGGTGCAAACTAAGGGACAATGTAAGTTCGAGTAATATTCTGTACAGTACAGCACCAATAATAACTGACTGACAAGTGAGCAGTAAGAAGCAGAGTTGAGATTTCATGCAGGATTGACATCTGACGAGTGCAGAGGTCGAATTGAGAAGGAGCAATCCAGTCTCCTAAGGATTACATTCCATTTGCAACTAATTTGCATTAGTAAATATGTAAACTGTCGTTTATACCAAGTTTAATCATGGAGGACTGTTTTATGTCAGATGTCTGAGGTTGGCGAATAAGGTTTACCTCTGATAAATAACTCAAGTTGTTGTGAACAAATTCTATGGAGATTCTATGCAGATTTTATGGTCACTTTAGTCTGTAAGTTTAAAATAGCCCTAAAATGGGGCAGCCAGGGCCCCTCACATGGTAGAGCATGCGCCCCATGTACTAAGGCTGAGTCCTTACCTGCAGCAACCCAGGTTTCATTCCAATCCACGGTCCTTTGCTGCATTTCACCCCATCTCTTTCTCCACAGTTTCCTCCCTAGCTTCACCTGTCTGCATACAAAGGCATAAAAAGCCCCAAACATCCCAAAAAAGTTGTTGGTTTATATGGACCTGAGGCTAAAGTCAATAAAATCTTAAGCATATTCTGTATTGAAATAAAAAAAGGAGTCCAATGAACTGCTGTGTTTTTTGTTTTGTTTTTTTGTTTGTTTGTTTTGTAGCCCTGCTTCACTATCACTAAAAAGCTATAGCAAACAGCAGTTATGTATTGACGGCTACAAACAACGCATGCATCCTTCTGCACATCACGTTCCCTGGCAACAAACAGCAAATATGTCTCCATGGGACTTATGAACAGCCTGTGAAATTTAAATTTACTTGTTTGAAATATCAAATTTGTGAAGTTCAACAAAGTGTGACTAAGGACATCAAAGGCAATCTAAATATCTCAAAGCTCGCCACGGCAACCCTTTACAGTGTGATGCAGAGAACGGCAGATTAAAATTCAGTACACTGCTGAGCTGAACACAGTTGCATCAAAAAAGTCTAACCAAGACAGAAAATCAAATGATCGTGGACTGGTGCTGTGTGCAACCAGATGTTATTTAGACCCCATTTTTTCCCAACAAAGCATCTCATCAGACCAGTCGTGTTTAACTGGACATTTACCATTCAAGGATGGTGATGGTCGCTAGAGAATACCAAAGGAACACTGGGCTTTAGCTATTTAACACTCTTCAGCCAATTAAAAAAAAAAAAAAAAACTTGATCAGCAAGAGCCCGCTTGCTGAACAAGGCTGCCAAGCATTTCTTGGATGACTTACTGATGGAGAACTGTGCCAGTGATGTTGGAAGGAAAATAAGGTTATGTGCATGTGTATGCATCACATACTGTTCGGATACGAGCTAGTATGTGGATTTTATACAGCTCATCCACTACTCCTAGTTTTGATGTATACAGTGTACCACATATTGACCATCACTGTGTACTAACTCTAATGTTGGCCTACCTAAAGCTCACTGTACAATCTGCACCTATATACTGCTCATCTGGTTTGGCTTAGGATAGAGAAAGCAAAATTGATAAAGCCATCACACAGAGTTGCATAGTAGACATATTATAAACCAAGTTAGAACTAGTTTGTACAAAGTGTTGCCTTCTGCTAGAAGGTAAAAGTGTTTATAGCTGTTTGAGATTGTCACAGTGTTTTATAACTGTGCTAGAAATAGATGTGTGAAGAAAGAAAAGGAAGATTTAAAGAGAGAAGTTCAAAACCTGGCTCCTTTCTCCCCTCGGCACATCTGGTAAATTAGGGCTGTCAAGTTTAGATTTTCACTACACGATTATTTCAGCCAAAAGGATTTATGATGTCGATATAATCGCAATATCATTACAAAATTTCATTAAAAAATTGCTGTCAGTCAAACTCATCTTTAACTTTTACTGTGTGTTTTGTCTCTTTTTTGGCAAATTAGTTACATTCAACTGAAAGACTGGCAATCAGCACAAAGGTCTAACCACACAATAAGAAACAGAAATGATTTAAGAAGTTCTGGATTCTTTGCATAACATCTATTGCTAACACAATATCGCATCTTAATTTCATTTTTAAATATCACAATTATTGGCAATATTGGTATATTGTGGTACCCTAGTGTGAATGTCAGATCACACACCCCCAGACACACACACAAACTTCTGATGATTTACTGGCAACTTAACACGTCAGTTGAATTGAGTCCTGATGTCTGCAAAGGCTGCAGCGTATGTTATGCATATGATTCACAATATTTTCATCCTAAAATCATGCAGTGACCCTGTATTCCCTGTTTAGGAGCATTTGCATAATTCCTTCTGTTTATAAGCCTTAAAATAACCCATAATCTGTGAGTGCTCCTTTCTAGAGGCTGAACATCCAGTTCTTTCCTAACATATTATAAAAAGGTCAGAAAGTTACTTTTGCAATACGAGCGGAGGCGGTCTGTTAAGATTGCAAACATGTTTGCTGCTGTTTTCAATGCCACAGAGGGAAAATAATTATCATGTTAAATATGAAAACCTGCAATTGAAACCAACGTGTACCAAAGTGTGAGTAAACACTTTTAGACCAAGATTACTGCATTTTTCTTGCACTGCCACAGCACACATGTAACACGGAGGTCTGGCAAGATACTTCAGTGTGTAACTGTTAAAAATGCAGAATTAGCAGCGGGGAAAGTGACATTGTGTGTACCTATTAAGTAGCTTTGATGTAAACTATTGGTACCATCTCTTCTTCAGTGAATATTTGCAATAATATGTCAACATACATTCTTTGATCTGTCTCTCCGTACTTCAATCAGAATTTATTTCTTTGCATTTTTTTAACCCGAGACGCTGCTGCTCACAAGTGTTTTCACTAACCTGATGTGACTGTGGGTGAAATAAAAAACTCAGAAGTTTGTGGACTGTTCAGTGCTGCAAGTCATACCTAAAAGCAAGCCTGGGAACCCTGAACAGAGCTCTAATTTCAGCTGCCAGATGTTGCTGGGACATCCAACAGATTGCACTCAGCCAAATAAAAATGTGATAGCATATAAATTATTTTACTGGATGGCACCATATTTTCCAAGAAATGTAACAGTCTTAGAATGTTCTATGGATTTTCTACACAAGGTAGGGTCATGCTTAAAATAAAAAAGGTAAAAAGCAAAACTACCTATGACAATAATAAAGGTGCAGCAGGGAGTACAGATCTTTAGTAAATACTCTAGAGAATACTAGAGAATACTAATTTATAGATTCACTGGTTTATACTACATGCAAACAGATTTATGGTAACTTTTATACATTAATCTTTGCTTTAATCAAGCTGTACTTGAAGTAACTATACAGAGAAACAAAAAACCCGCTCTTGCAAGTAATTGTTTGGAGAAACTCACCCGAAGTCACTAATTAATTAATAGATGCATCCCAGCTGTAATTATACCAACACTGACTCATTGGCCTTTGATGTATGGAAAGTTGTAACTAATGTCTCAGATAGACATAGCTCATGAATTAATTCAAAGGATGTGTTGCAGATATTTGATGCAGTTTTGGATAACGCCCCCCATGCAGGCAAAACAAAACAGATTTATTTGCAGCCACAGTAGATGAATATTTGAATATATGAAACTGAAAAAACAAAGTACTTTAAATAGCAGTGTGTAGAAGTGTTGTAGATACAGTGTTCAGCTAACAAGTATTGTTATCTGGAGGACCCTAAATAAACTGTGGATATAACTGAACCTTGGGGAAACAGCTGTTCCCAAACACCAGGGGCTGGGCTGGTACAAAACCTCACAAAACTTGTATGAAATTCACTTCAAGGTAAGTAAAATGGAGGCAAACAATGCTAATACAATGCACATGGAGTAGTTTTGACCTCACACAGTACCACCCAATCTGCAAAATAAACCTGGTTAAAAACAGTGCATGTGGTGCTTAACCTCATAATACACAGCAAATATTATTTCTAATGCCAGTGTTAACCCATTTCAAACAACACTGAAGGACCAATGTGTACGATTTAAAAGGAACTATTGGGGGGAATGAAATATTCATAAGAATATGTTAATTACAGTATAATCACCTGAAAATAAGAGTTTGTGCTTTCATTAACTTAAAATGGGCCTTTTATATGAAAGGGAGCGGGTCCTCTTCCATGCTTTACGGCATACGCCACCAACTATTTCATTTTTCCTCTCTGTCTTCCAGCTGCTTCGCATCAACTCTCTGTGATTTACAGAGTTTCCTGATTGACAGTAAATCAAACTGCTGCAAACTATAGCTGCTTTTAACTAATATTAGCTGAGTTTGTTATGGCTTGATCCCACCAGGCACGGCTGCGACTCATTCAAACTGTGCTGCTAGACAATGTTTTGTGATTTCATCACAAGCGCCGCGCAGCATTTCTGAGACGTCCCTGAAGTGGCTCTTCGCTCTGCTCCACAGAGAATACACATATTTTTGGTGGATGCCACAACCAACCGCATTAGCAGCACAGAGCAGATCGAGTTGGTCATGAGTCAGACACTGAAATGGCATAAAGAGTCTGATTCATTCCGATTTCAAATTCAAATTTCAAACACCCCGTGCAAACTTCTGATTGTAAGAACAACGAAAGAAAACTATTTAACTAACTAGCCTACTTATTCATGATAGAAGTACATAAACCAAGAAAAAATGACTAAATCTGACTAAAATCCGAAATATGGAGGTGCACAGAGAATGGACCAATGTCACAGAGCTGTGCCTAGTGGGATCCAGGAGTTAGCTGTGTCACCTGAACGCTCAGGTACCTTGTGCATTTTGTGTTTGTACCAGAGGTGTTTTGGTCTACTGAGAAGAGGAGGTTTTCTGGTCCAGGGCACGGGGGAATGCTGATGGGGAGTGGAGCCGGTGTTGTGCAAGAACTGGAGTTGGGCAAGCAGGTAATGTAACCCAGCTGAGCAGCCTCTATGAAAATAATGGCAGAGGCGAGGAGAAAGAATAGGATATTGACAGAGGAAGCTAAGAGGAGAAACAGGAGGGTGACTGAGCAAGAAATTGACAGACAAGAGGAACTGACTTTTAGTTGTTAGTGAGAGCTTCGTGAAATAAAGGGTGAAAGACAGGTGTCAAGCTTGACTTCTTGCTGTTGGGCTAGTAAGTAATATTAGCTAGCATCTATGTCTTGTGTTCTTGCACTTACTTGATGCTTGGTTGTTAGCAAAGTTGTTGACTTGCTATTCAGAATGTAATCAACAGATACAACAAATACATGTGTACAACTCTCTATATTTACAATAGAGTATTGCACTCTGAAACTGAACTGGGGACACAAAATCGTAAAAATATGAATTTATGCACAATGTTTCTTTAAGTGCTCACTAAAATGTGCTCATAGGAGAAGAGAGCAACAGTGTATAAAATATGATCTAAGGCCTGGTAAATCAACATCGCACATTTAAAGTGTAAAGACCACAGTAATGGGATTTTGTCATCATAAGAAACACTCCCCTACAATTTTTACCGTTACCGACAGTGGCCACGAGACAAGCTTGCATTATCCCTCATCACAGTGGTAACGAGTGAGATATGTGAACTGGTAAATGAGGTAGCTGGTTGCGAGATTTCTCTGGGGCTGAGCTATTTATTTCGCCTGTATATCTAATGACTCTGTAGCCCTTTGAAGAAGATGGAAGTTTGACGGAGTGGCAGCATTTGTGAGCACACAAAGGCAGCACACTTTTCCCACAGGAGACGCCTGTAGGCTGCCCGACTGGCTTCCTAGCTGGCTGCTGAGCTGGATTTTCATGCAGGCTGGGAAAAGAGTATTGACTGAACCCAAGTTGGATCATAGAGCAAAGCAGCTGGTAAACAATGCATGCTCATACATGCACGCACGCACACACACACACAAACATACTTTTCCAAGTCAGTGCACAACCTGTATGGCCAGAGATGGACAAATGAAATGATTTAGGGAAAAATGACGAAATTATGTTTTATGGGTCAGCTGTCTTTCAAAGCTTCAAAAAAACAGGGCAGATTGAAATGACAGTGAAGCAGGTTTTGGTAAGGCACAACAATGTTTTCTTTGCAAACAAACAACCTTGAACAAAGGGCAAGCAGATAGCATTACTCCCAGCTTGGTGCATGTACACTGCAGCCTATCTCTATCCCTTGGAAAGCTACAAGCGCTAGTGGCTTGTTTGGCTGCGTTGTCGAAAAGTCCCCCATATCTCTATTCCATAATAAATGCAGCTTGACCCTTTCAGGCCATGCTTAAGTGTTAAGGTTGCAGGATCACACTGACAGTGCGGTGGTAGTATAGGAAAGTAGGCACTAATCAGTAATAAAATTCACTGGAGCTGGCTTGCATTTCAACATACTTGACAAAAGATTGACAGGCCGTTGAGAAATTAGATTCCATCTGGCCCTGTCCTTCACTGTGTCCTTCGTATGCATGCAGATTCAAATCCACTTAATTGCAGCCATGATTCAATCATCTCTGAGAGTCTACAAGCATCACACATTTTCAGTCAGAAGAATGAGCAGCACATACATATTTATGTGTAAGATGTAGCTAACCATATCAGTGCAACAAGGAAGAAAGGTATAAAGCAGCGACAGGAAGTTACTATGGTTTGCAAATGAATACATTATCATTGATCATTTTATATGCATCAGTCATAACAGTCTCTGACTGAAAACAATGGAAATTTATGATGATTGTCAAACCATTGGGCTTTCAGTTCAGATTGTGTAATGATGATGATGATAATAATAACAATAATAATGATGATGATGCCCATCAACTTTCGTATTAATTTCGTACGGAACTGCACCATCATCATCTACTGTAGCACCATAATTTCACAATGTACAAAAATATGGTTATTGGCAATAAAATTGATAGTTCCATCATACAAAGGATTTCAGGATTTCAGAGACACATGTAGAGGCTTGAATAATAGTAATACCGTGCTACTTAGATACTTGTTTAGAGATTTTGCTGTGCTGTGTATTGTATTGTAATAACAGGCTATTAAAAATGAATGAGAGTCATATAAAACTCAACCGTGCATGTTATAGTTCGAGCATTTCTTAATCCACGACATAACTTGATGATAAAACATCCCCCATTGTATTACTGGAAAATCTTCTCCACTGTTCTTATTAGTCTTTTTTCTTATTAGAATTTAGGAGTGGGAATATCTGTGCCTCACATGTTACAAAATGTGATTAACATCCAAATCAGCATGAAATTCTGTTGGAGATTATACAAGCAAAAGGTGGAGGCAGAAGAACGAGATCTAATTCAACCAATCCACCCACTGGAAACGGGGAGAGAGAAGGAGACACAAGAGAGAGAGGAGGAGACACAAGAGGGAGCAAAACAGAATAGGAGATAGAGAGATGGAGAGAGAGAGCAGAAATGGGCAGATGGAGAGGGGAGAGGTCCTGGACTGGTCAGGTCTGGGGCAGGTGGGGAGATGAGGAGGGGGTAAAGGGGGATGGAAAAGGACATCATGGAAGGGAGGAGGAGTGAGGCTTAAGGATGAGGTCAGCTTGTTTGTGCAGGAGATGGTGAGGCAACAGAACATAAAGTAAAGACATGACCAAAGGATATAGGGAGTAGAAGGAGGTAGAAGAGGAGCAGACAAGAATAAGAAGCACATTGGCTAAAGGGTAGAAGGAAAAGGAGAAGACTGGGATAGGAAGGGAGGTAAGATGAGGAGGAAAAGAAAGGAAACTTAAAACAGAATATCACAATATCATAATGATAGAACAGAGAAAAAAAGAACTAGGGAAGAGTTCGTATGAACAAGCAGAAGGGAAAAGAGAAGGGGTGAATGAGATGGTCACAGAAGGATAGTTCATATTTAGACAGCTCCCCGCTGCACTCAGCTCTGCTTCAACACAGATAACTCAGTACATCCATTAGTTCAACTAATTCCCATCGCCATCTGCCATGCAATTTCAGATGCACCTCTGGAGTCGCAGAAAAGGTTCAGGACTTTGGGGGAAGGTATGTTGATTTGGAAAATATGAGATTCATTTGCTTAATTGAGGTACCTAATGTTTCCATAACTCAACAGTGTAAGTGCTACAGGAAAATAAGGTGAGTGTGATCACACATCCTTCTCATAAGAATAAAAAGTGTCTTCTCCCAACTGATGGGTTCTTCCTCTAAATGAAGACAGTTCATGAAGAGCTGTCTTGATCGTAGTCTAAAATTCCACATTTCTTTAATCTTTAATTCAAATGGACATTTCATTTTCTTCAGGCCTTTTCATACATTTATTTAGTAGTGACAGCTAAAGATTTGACAGGAAAGAGGGGGGAGAGAGAGAGCGAGAGAGGATGACATGCAGGAAAGTGCTGCTAGGCGGGAATCGAACCAGGACCAACCGGTATGTTATGGACTCAGCTTTGCATGTGAACTACCAAGTGTCTCCAAATGGCCATTTCTGATGACAGTAAAAGGCAAGGAGCTGAAAATTATGCTTTTCTTACCTTCGTAAGCTACCTTAAATCCATGAGCGCTTACTGCAAAGTCACTGGTAAGCCTCAGTGAAAAAATGGAGCCAGAACTGGTAACAGGTGGAGGGATGGTAAATCCTGTTAACCTGCAGATGAGAGAAAAAAAAGACCTCAGTACTGAATGTATGATTCAATCAATCACATTTATATGCCATTAAGAACAATAATTACATTGTGCATTTGTAGTTTCAGCATAATTAAATCTAAGACACAGCTTTAATAAAATATGTAGGATGTCAGTCCAGTAAAGCCTTATGTTGTAAAGCCTTAAGCCTTAAGTTATAAAATGGTAAAAAAAAAAAAAAAAAAAGTGGTGAAACATTTGCATTTTCTGACATCTACCATTGAGGGCTTTTCTTTGTTTGCTTGTTTTTTGCAATAATTCCAAACAAACAACACTGTTGAAAACACTTACGTTGGTTTTTGTATTAACGTTAGACATGCCACCAAGCTGAATCGGCTGACTACATCCATTAATAATTCCTGTTGAAAGATGTGTGCACTAAAATGCAATGATGCACAAAAAAAACTACATCACAGTAGGTATCACTAAAATAATGACTGTTCAAACCTCAAGACATTGGTGAGTTTGTGCGCTGTAGCATTTTGTGTCTCATAAAATAGAACTGCTAAGAATTGTGATGCAATTTGTCCACCAATAATATACTGGGTACTATAGAGTCATAACCCAAGCGAGAATCTACCCTATTGTTGGATAGTGTTTGAGGGCTGGCAGCTGCATTGTAACAGACTGCTTCATTACTGCATTTCAAATTAGGTGCAGATCCAAACAAATCCATTTACTTTCACAACGTCGTAAACAAGATGTGTTGCTGACCATTCCTCAGCGGCATTTGCTGATGTTCTATCGACCTGTAAGCCGGGCTGTGCAGCATGAACAGAACCTTGTGCATGAAACAAAATGAGCCCTTCTGTATTGCCATGTCGTTTTCTCTCGTTATTTTCTATTGCTAATTTTGGGGCCGTTTGTGAGACTGAACCTCTCCTTGACAATAAGCCAGGTGAATAATGTCTGTAGTGGGCCAAATGTGGAAAAACAGAAATCCCACTCACCCCTCTGTGACAGCAAAGAAGAGGCTGCTGTATTTACAGCTTCAATAGAGTTTCCAATTACAGCACTGTGAACTGTGCTGGTCCTTGCAGTAAATAATTACCGTTTGCCGCAGGTACTGCACAGCATGCCAAGATACTGCTAAAAGTCAATTGCCACATGATGCAATTTTGAATACATTTATGAGGAAAAATAACTTAAAATGAGACCTTGTTATAAGCTTAATCACACACAAGAGCACTGTACTGAACCTGCATGCTATCATGGTTAAATTAACGGTGGAGATAAGCTTGTGCATTAAAAGAAAAGTCTTTGTTAGCGTGAACAAAAACAGCATGCACAGGAGACTGAGAGGTAGCACGTTGAAGCTATTGTCACTTTATTGTCAAGTTTGTTGTGGCTAATAATATAGGTATAGGAAACAACAACAATAACTTTGCTTTCTTGTTAACGTTCACAAAAGTCACATTTATAAGTGTGTTACCCTGGCCTTTCTCCCTGACCCCACATATGCCGTGGCATGTAACAAACAAGCTTATTTTGTAAAACAAGGCTCTTTCTCTCAGCACCATTCTAATAGGACTACATGGGTTGTAGGGGTCTGCAGTGCCATCTCCATGTGGGAGTTATATGTTTTCAATAAATCACAGTTTGATATCAAGCTGGGTAGTCTGTAAAATTAGCCCTCCTTACCCCAAGTCTGGGGACGGGGATCCATGGGGGAACTAATTATTGGCTGAGCAGAACAGAACAATCAGCGGCTGCAGAGTACATGCTCACACAGGGGTCGATGGCACCCACCAAGTTGAGTGCAATGCAGTTACACAATAACAATAAAAACCCTTGACCTGCAATGGTTATTGAAAAAGTGGGACACATGAACACCAAATTAGTTTGCTCATGAATCAAAAAGTTTAGAAAATTCTTTTAACTATGCAGCAATAACTATGAAGATATAGTGTACAGAGGTTAGGAATAAGATTTGCTGCTATGGCGACATACAGAGAGACAACGATGGCAGAGAAAACAGATAAAGTGTTACGGTAACATACACAGGATAAAGTCAAGAATTATGCCTAATGAGCAAAAGTCTGTTTTCTCTTGCTCATAAAATCACCAGAATATCTGAAATAAAGAAAAGACATTTTTTATGACCACAAGCAAGGTTGATAAAATGGTGTACAAAAAGCTTAGCCCTGCCAAACTGAACCTCAGACACACTTTCCAAGTCTCAACAGACTAAATCCTTTCTTAGATTGCACTGTTGTCATCATGGCATGAAATAGCAAGGGGATGAGGATGTCATGGGGTTAGTGTACATGAGAGGAAGACATCTGTCAGTGAGAAGATTAGGAGGTGACACTCTGGGCAGAGTCGGTCAAAATTCTGTATACTCTGAGACTTATTTCTGATACAGGAGCCGTTTACACCTACATTCACCTGAACAAACGTGACTAAGAAACACTATCTGAATGAATCTTGCACATATTATCTTGCTTTGTTAGGGAAGGACAGTGCCACAAATCATTGCTATTATTATGCCAAAAAGAGCATCTGGCATTTGCTCAAGGATTCTTTGGAATGTTCTACGTGCTCTGATTTGTTTAAAACCATAGAGGCACATTGTGACCTAAGTATGTCTCTAACAAAAACAGGCAAAGAGATCTCCATCATCTGACATTCACTTCCACCCGTTGCTTTGGCAACGGGGGCATCAGGTGAATGGTTGGAAAATGTCATTAACAAATAAACACCATGGGGCCTGCAATTCTCTTCAGACACAAGGAGCTTGTGACTTGTGTCTGAAGAGATATCTGACAAGTCTGCAAACAAAAACACACTTTCATTTGAAATCCTACAAAGACGACATCTTAACACCAAATTATGCCCTAAACTGATTTTGGGAGGTAGGCCAGAATCACAAGGAAACTTTCATTTTAACTTGAGACAATAAAATTACAGCGGTTTAAGACATCACAGTCAAGACAAAATAAAAAGCAACATAGGCACTGTAATGTTGGTCATAGGTTTGTTAAATACATCACTGCAACTATAATAATTACATTTTTAACCTCTCAGGCGGACTACCAAAGCCCTTGTTGGTGCACTGGAATATGGTGTGAATAATGGAGAATTTGCACAGATTTTTTTTTTTTTTTTTTTTTTTGTGAAATTCCAATCCCAGAGAACACAAAGCAATGTACTGTACAGCTGATAATGCAGTCTCATTCGTAGCATCAGTAACATTATTGGTTTTGACCTGTGATGGTCATGGGAGATGATGCATTAGAGGTCATACAAAGTAGACACCAAATGATTTGGATTTGATTCATTTATGCCTGCACAAAAATAAAGTATTATTTATTATATTAAGTATTTACATAAACAGACCATGCAGTAATTATGACTTCCTTCAGGCACAAGCAAGATGGGAACCTTCATTCATTTGATCAAAGCTCACAAGAAAATCATAATACATTTAACTTATTACAGCTATATAAATAGAAATTGCTAAATTGTATGTGTGAGTCAGATAGAAACTAGTTCTGCTGCATCTGTGTCGAACTTCACCAGGTCACCTAAAAATCTGTCTATGCGTTTAGGGACACCAGGTGTCTGAACAGCTATGGTGCTCCCAGTTTATGGATTAAAGCAACACCAGTGGCAGCAGAATGACTGTGTGTGCCTGGGAACAGCGTGCCAATGATTGCCCGGACAGATGCAGCCTTTCCTTCCACCTGAACACACTACATCAGCCCTGAAGGTAGCTGTCAGACATTCCCGCCATCTGATTAGTGTGTCACTGTAGTGGCATTCCATAGAGAGAGGGAATGATGTACCTCTATTTATCTGACTCACTGTCCCTCTGCCTTGATCTGCCTTTTCCTCTGTGTAGCATGAGCTCTTTCTGTCACACTAGCTCACTCTCTCACGTTCTTTGTTTTTCTTTGCATAAGGTTGCTCTTATTCATTGTTGCTTTTCCTTTTCCTGTCTTGCTGGTTCAATGTTAGTGTCGCTTTGGATCTCTTTGTTTGTCACTGCCCACCTCTCCTTGTTGCTACACTGCTCTTAACATGACACAAAGAGGTTGTGTCTCCTGGGAGAGAAGAAAGAACAAAAACAGACAGAGGTGGGAAGAGTCCTTAAGTGTTCTGTCTGATCTTACCTAGTAAGCAACAATTAAAGTGAACCACTTACCTTTAGTTTATTGTTAGACACAGAGCAAAATAAAGCCTTTTACTAAAGTGAATAATGGCTTTCCTGCTGGCCGTCCCCTCAAAACAAAGAAAAAGAAAAAAAACAGCAGGGGATGATTAATAGACTTATTTTGCCCTGACATGTCCTAACTCATTACAGCAGCCCTAGACACTGACATTTCGTTTTAATAACTGCAGTAATAAAGGTCA
Source organism: Sciaenops ocellatus (assembly GCA_033000465.1). Classification (NCBI taxonomy): domain Eukaryota; kingdom Metazoa; phylum Chordata; class Actinopteri; family Sciaenidae; genus Sciaenops; species Sciaenops ocellatus. Next base: position 11,039,354 of record CP136885.1, on the reverse strand, counting down.
AATCATCCTATCAATTAATTAATTCTTGCCTCGTCTCTGTCTAATAAGAGTGAAGAATGAAAAATATGTAATTTCTTGGATTGCAAAGGAAAATGTAATATGGAGAAAGTCTGGTGTCACAAAGTTAATATCTTCCTCTGTGTGTCTAGTGTGCTACTTATCTTTAGTTTTGCACAGTACCACATTGTCATTTTCTAAAGTGTCATGCATCTGCAAGTAATTTTCCTGATGAGAATAGACAGGGTGTCAAATGCAAAAAAACAAAACAGGGATGAATATGAGCAATCATTTCAACCAAAAAAACTGTAATTAGTTCACAGGTGTGCAGACAAAGGGGGGATTAATTCTCCATCATTTATCCCATCTGCTGTATACTTCTGGTGAAGAGTAGTGAAGACAGACCAAGCATAGATTTGATTTAGGTCATCTAGGTTGGAGGTGACAAGAGGCTGGAGGCTGGAGCAGATTAATAGCAAAATACTGCACAGCCATCAATCCCACTTTTATTTCACAAAAATCTCATGTTGCTTTCACTTATTTGGGAAGTGATTTTTAAAAAATATTAATGAGTCAAAAAGTACACTTCACCCTTCATGGCTGATTTGCTTGTGACTGAGGATAGATATGGTGTCATTATGGCTTACAAGTCATTATTTCCATGTGTGCAATACTCTAGTGTGTATTCCATTTATAGCCTTCATCCAATTCTGTACACTAGATAGCAACAAACTTCTTTCTTTAGCATCTGATTTGACGGTAGCCTGAGGCATAATTTTTCTGCACTGTACTTGTACTTTCTGCACTGTGTTCTCTGCATAAGCACTTGACACTAGACACCACTACTTCCATCACTAGTACTGTTCAGCCTCCAGGATTTTATCACTGCGTATAACAAGAGAGTGGCAACATATAAACAAAGAGTCACAGATTTACATTCTAACATATAAAACTATCTATAGTGGGTTACAAATGGTAAAACATGTACAGTGGTTTAAGTGCTAGGTTAAGTTGGGTTAGCCTCTCTTGCCATTTTTCTGTTTTAATGAATGCTCTAAAACATTAGAAACTGCTGCTATGGTTCATGTAAGGTAACCTATGCCAGCTACTCCGCTGCGAAATAAAAGGGAAGGTTGTACACTGAGTGCCTTTATACTAACACTAGTATATCTGCAACCCAGGTTGTCAAAGATCAACACTTTGGGTTGGTGGCTCGAAGATAGCTGATTGTTGAGTCTCATTCCATACACTAACGCCACCTATTGTGTTGTGTGGCTTGCACTGAGCCACTTTGTTCATTTCCTATTTAACATAACCAAAAGCATTGGTATTGACAACTTGGGAATGAGGCTCAACAATCAACTATCCTTCTTTTAGATGGTATTGCACGTCATTTGAAATTCGCTTGGACTATTTTGGAATCTACTGGACGGAGAACGAATCCAACAATGTGCAAAGTCTCACTGGATCTGGTCCACTTCAATATGCCCATCACTGCCTGACATATCCTTTTTCCTTTCAGGTTTCTATGTTTTCTGCTTTGAAAGTCTTCGTCCCTATGATCAACAATCACTAGATTTCAAGGTGCATACTAATAACAGACGACAAAGATATATGATATGTTTCATGCTATGGAATATGTGAAAGCCATTAAATGCATACGTACAAAATATGTCCCCCCACCCAAAAAAAAAAAAAATCAATATTTAATATTTTATTAATGGTAAACTATATATAATGTTCCGATGGTGTGCAGTCTCCTGGTACCTAGCATCTAGTAAAGCAAGTACTGAGACCCAATTTTTCATGCTTTCTCATACAGTCTCAAAACTCTTACTCTCTTAAAAGCAAGGTCACTGTGTTTAGTTTGCAGTTTAACTGAGGACCTTGAAGGAGGGACCACTCAAGCTGCAAGAAAACACGACTCTACAGCCAAGTAACAAATCAAAAACTAAGCCCTTATCAAGACTGCATTCGATTTGGGCTTGTCATACTAATTGTACAATGACATCACAAAGATATCACTGTAATGAGGTCATTATATGTGCAGGGAAATGGAATAAAACTTCCTTACCTCCTTTCCTCTAGCATCCACTTCATATAATTTCAGCACAATAATGAGTGCTACAGCCAGCCATTCTCAGGCACAAGGGATTGTACGTAATGTAAGTGCAGCACCAAGTGAGAGGGATGGAGAACGAAACTTCAGAGCAAAGAGAATACATAGATCAATGGGGAGACACACTAATCAGGTCCATCACGGGGATGTCGATTCTTTTTCATGTTAAAAATTCATTGTCGCTTTTGTCGTGTTCCCTTCTGAATTTCTGCCTTAATTAATTAATAGCATTAATAAATTAAAAGGCCTCTTTAATCTCTATCAAGGTTTCTATTTATAATTACCCTAGAAGGGGAAACGAAAAGCAGAAAAATGGCTGCCTGTCATCATGTTCACTCTCTTACTTTTTCCATCTTAAGTAACACCTGAGTGAACATGTCCACGTACATTCAGACAAGGGAAGAAAAAAACGAGGAAAAACGAATAAATGAAACAACTTCAGGTGTTGCCATATGCAAATGTGCATCTTTCAGAACAAGTTGCTTGAACATGGGGTGGGAAAGTTTGTGCTGCATGTGCTTTCTTGACAAGTTTCAACAAAAGGAAAGAAAACACAAGGTAAAAAGCTTGTTTTTCCTCTTCTCAGTGGTTTTTGTTTTGGAGAGAATTGATTGTGTAAGAGCGGGCGTTCTACTAGCGTACATTTTTGGCCCTACAGGCACAGCAAAGACATGGAATTATCATTTTCTGGCGCCACACAACATAGTCCCACAATGTGAGGAAATCCACCACTTGGAAAAAAACAAAAGTGTGACTAAAACACAAAAAACAACGTTGCTATTTAGAGGTTTGGGTCGGAACAGGAAAAAAACACATCAAATATTTGAGCCATTTTGTCTCATAGCAAGAATTAGTCGTGCTATTCCTCCTCCTCTCTAAATGGCAGGATTAGTTCCATGTGAATTTGAAAAGTCTCAGCAAAATATTCCCTCTCGTTTGTTTTGCAAATTGTTTACCCTGCGCTGTATTTGACACAGCTAATCAGTAATGGCTGTTAAAAGCTAATGACTTGACAAGACACCTACACTCGGTCTCTGTAATGTTCTGATTTTGTTGACACTGAATTATGTTTTAGCACTGTGGTCATACGCAGTTAGTGGCGGTGTTGCACTGGACTGTGCCGCATCATATTGAGAAGTGTTTCTAATATTCTGCCTGCCTCGTGAATGTAAATGGGACAATATACAAATTTACACCAAAATAATACATTATTTGATCCAACACTGGTCAGTAATTCACAATAGATCTCAAGAGCTAGATACTTGAATCTTATTCTGAATCAGAGCATCAACAAACAATTAATATTGTGTACTACATACACCCACATAACTGTACTGCAATTTAACTCTCTTAACTCGAGAAGTGTTTCCTGTCAAAGTTCATACAAAATATTCTGTACATTGCTAATTATTAATTTCAGATTTGTAATGCTTAGAGAGATTGTATAGATTCCTGGCAATTACTATGAAGCTTGTACATTTACATATATTTATTCTTCTACTATTGACTATAAAACATTAGCAATCACACTAGATGGGCAATCAGAGGGTGCAGACCTCTGTCAAGTTGTCTTGTTTCGACAGTGATGTTTGAAGTGGCTGTTATGTTTTGTTGTATGTTTAATCATGCTGTGATTAATTGATATGTGGCTTGAAGACTGTTTGCCTACGGTGGCATCAGGGGCTGTGCTAAGTCTGACCTCCGAGCTCAAGTGCTTTGTGTTCAGGTGATTTCAGGCTTGAAGTACTCCCGATGGTATGAAAATCCCTGACTGCAGAAACTGCACAGAACAGTGCTCCTATCAGCAGTTCAATCTGAACGTTTTTTAAATGTAAATTTTGTATCCACTGGGCCAAGCAAAATTTTGTCATCTGTTTCCATCATGTTTGCAAAACTGCTGTGTATGAAATAAGAGGTCAAGTGAAATCATATACTGTAGTGCAATTAATCTGCATTTTTTTGTGTTAAATTTCTTTTCTATAGTTAATTAGTGAATCAGTCATGTGGTCAGAACACCATTCACTTTGATTGCAACGTGCTTGTGCATGCGCAACAAATTTATTTTACCATAGAAACAAGTGTTCAATTGACCTATCTTGCAACGTTAATAAAAGTGAAAAATAAAGTGTATCCACTCCAAAAATTTGATGTGTTTTCCCTTGGCCCATGCTACACAATTCCAACAAGTTTCAAGAAAATCAGGCCAGAAGTTTTTCAGTAATCCTGCTGACAGACAGACAGACCAACAAACAGCCCAAAAACATAACCTCCTTGGCAAAGGTAATAAGCATCCTGCACATGACAATCATTGTCAAAACATTGACTCTGCTCAGCCACCTCCCTGACATCAGCTTTGTTGTGTTTTCTCAGCCTGCATAACATTGCAGCCTCTAGCTATGGCAGAGGCTGGAACCAACATCTCTGTAAACAAACACTTGAATGTTCTGGAAGTGGAATGGAATAAAAAAAAAATGTATACTTCATTTATTTGCAGTTCAGTTTAAGCCGGAGTATTCATACTGCATATAACTGACCAAAATATATTCAGCTCACACAGCCTTGCACACCTCACTACCACAGGGTTTTTCTCTAGCACTCCTCACTGATCACCAGTATAATGGGGACAAACAGGTGCTAAGATGCTGGAAAAAGTGCTAGGCTTTATTGTGAAATACTGACTGGGTTTTTTTAGGATTTGGTAGTCATAAGCAGTAGTTTTGTGTAGATTAGACAGATGTAAATCAGGTAAAAAGTTGGTCTAAATCTACATTGAAGAAGTACAGCCTGCACACAAAAGCTCCATTCACATTGTTACTGAACATCAAATTACAATGTTTTATTAGCCCAAATAACAAGCATGCTATCCCTACAGATATATAGACAAGAAATCAGGTTATGTGTGATCTACCTCAGTACATAAACATGATTTTCTTCCCTCTCTCAGTTGGACAGCATCTGAAATGTGACCAGATGTCTGCTTTCAATATACTGGCTGTGTTTTTTTAATCACTCACTGCTGTTGCAATACAATAAAGCTGCATTGCAACATGACAACATAACTTTACAACTTTATTGCAGTCAAGGCTGGAAAATCTACAATCAGTGCGAGCAGGCTATAATTTTGTGGAAGCTGAAAACTCCTGATTATGTTCTGCCACTGCATCAGTGCAGAATCTTCCTGGTCTGCATTGCAATTTATCTGAAGAAAGAAATAAATAAATTTTAAAAAATAAAGAAATGCTGTCACCTCTCTTTGGAGTGAATTTGATGTTTAATAAAGATATTTATAGAGTTAAGAGATTTTAAAAATGACAAATACTACGAGACAGGCTAACAGGCAGGCCCTCATATTCTCAAGATGTCAACACAACTAAACAGGACCAACACAAACACCTCCTCCATCTATATACCATCACAACTGCACACAGAGCCAGGCAGTAGTATAATCCTATCACAATAAAATTAAATTTTAAAAGTTTCTTGAGTTGGCATAATTAGACCCAAGGACAAGAAACACAAACATCACCAGGGAGCTGAAGGTTACACAAAGGCAGAGAGATTAGCTAAAAAGAAAAGACAGAGAAGAAAGCAATTGCAAAACCTAATGTTGTAATGTGTGGAATTCTAATTAAGAAGGGACTGAAAAGAGGACACGATGGAGTGACATTAAAAAGACCAGTCTGTAGGATTTAGTGGTATCTTGCTGTACAGTTACTGACTGCAACCCTTCACCTCACACTCTCCTAGAAACATGGGGGTTTCAACATGACACATTCAATAGATGAGAATCTGTATTGGGCTCAATCTAAGGTAACAAAAACATAAAGATTTTTATTTTGAGGTGCCATTTTATTCGTGCCATATCTGCCATATTCTCTGAATAGAGCCCTTAAATCTTGCACACTGGACCTCAAAGTCATGGTTAAAAAGGGAAAAAAAAATAAATATGATTTAAATTTTGAGATCCTCAAAAACATAACTAGACTGCCATTGTAAACGTCGCCTTACAACACATTCAAAGAGGCTGTGGACATGCCAATATGTGCATATAAACAGTCAACTCCCCATAGTAATAGCAAATTAAACCTCTAATTTTAGAATATAAACATAACCTGATGAATGGCATTGGGTAAACAGATATGCCATTATTTTTGGCTGCTTTACATTAACCTTCCCTAATCTAAACCCAAGCAAACAACCACAGGTAAATTGATGATACAACCATTTCTGAAGGCACACACTTACACTTGGTAACAAGATTTCTTCCTCTAGAACAGCTGTCAACTGAATAGGCCAGCAACTTCAACTGAACACTGAATGGTTATTTAAACCAATGACAGTATAAAGAATGGACAGAGCCTGAGTGACGTCACCCATAGGTTTCTGAAGCGCTGTTTTGAAGCCGAAAACAGGCGCCATGTTACATGTACTGCTCCGTCCGCCTCCCATCTAATCTAAATATCAGCAAAAACGTACATCATCGGTGGACCTAAGGCTGAATGACGCCTGGGTGCACTAATAAGCCATCTGTAACAGCACGTACCTGTCAATCAAGCGGCAACGCTATTAATTATGCACAACTTCGAGCCTTAATAACTTCTGAACGGGTGAATTAAAAAAAAATTCACCCCCCTCACAGCTGTCATGGACAGGGAAATTAGCTATAGAGACCAAAATGGTTGCCTGAACCAGGCTGTAAATATGTTTATTACTGCTGTGAAATTGGGCATTTTAATACAGCCACTTATGGAGGTTAACTCACTTCTGCAGCCGGTCTCAAGCGGCCGTTCAAGGAATTACAGTTTTTAGCACTTCTGCATTGGTTTCATCTCCCAGCACCGGAGGTTGCCGCTTGATTTAAACCTCAAAGACGTCCACTGAGACAGATTAACAGAGATAAATAACATACTGTAATAATGTACTTGTGCTCAAATGCTGACAGTATGACCAAACTGTTAACAGGCAACAAATACAGGGTGTTATCATTATTCCATTGCAATTTAAATAAAATTGTCCTACAATGAACACATCCATGAAACTTCTCTGTTTGCTTCAATTGCACTACATTAAAGGTCGGTCATGTCATTACACTACCCTTAAAATTAAATTTGCACATTTAAGTTGTTGGAAAATTACACATAACAAAAAATAAAACCTCTCAAGTGTTATTCTAATCATAAAGACATCAACACTCTTTTTCGCAGAAGACATGTTGACGAGTCATATCATGAAAAGCACAGGTGCACCTAATTATGGCTCTGGTCTATGGACAGTCAGTGAAAGTGTTAAATACAGAGAACTGAAATAAATTAAATGCAGCCATCATTAATGTTCAAATGACACTTTTGTGGCTCACTATGCAGCATGAACCATATTTAGGCGTGGGGTTTCTTGGTGTCCATTACCTGAATTACTTGAAGTTTGCAGACGCACATGTAATGACCACACGAAGATATGGCGCCCGTAATTTTAAAAATTGCAATAATTAGCCGTCTTTAGCGTCTGGCTAGCAAACGTTACCTAGGGTAGCTAATGGTGCTGCGAGCAAAGGAGCTTATTATGTTAACGACGATGACAAAAGGGGGGGGGATGAAGCGAGTCACTTACTGAAGTTCGTGATACAGGCCACAGTGAAGCTTCATGTCCTCTCACATGTCTGTCTGTGTCACTGTCTCATTTCTAATTAAATGTGATATGGGGACTTCAGGGCTAAATTACACCTTTATGGATGGGTTGTCTGTCTTTTCCCACCCACTATTTTTCGAACACATACAATAACCCATAATTATCGACACACTGTGAGGTTGACACAAATCGTGACTGAGAAACCTACAGTATAAAAACTGCTTCCCAGATTAGCTGTAACTATACTAATGTTTGACTGTGTCACTCAGTTTTAAAGTTATTATTGGCACTTAAAGTAAAAATTCTGGCACCACTCTAGTTAAAACCAGCTTGAAGCATATTATGTCAACAAGATGATGATGTGCTTATACAGACATTAAACTCAAATTACTGACATTAAAATGATGCCCTCTGTTCAGAACAGGGTATGAGCCAATGTGTTGTGATTTGGCTTGGGCGACAATGCTTTAACAAGCTTCTGGAAAGTGCAATATGGATATAACATCATAGCAATATCAGGATTTACTGTAATTGCACTAATTTCTCATAGACATATGGTATTATAAGACATTTTAAAGAGATAGGGTACATATGTAAGATTAAGTGACGTGTAATCAACCAGCATGGTGACAAGTCTCTCATAAGCCTGACCTTGACAACAGTATTATGCAATATAATCTTTTAAGTATCTAAAGTGATTCAGCTGCTAAAGTATCAACAGTGATTCAGCTCTTGAATTATTCCTCTTCATTATCACTCTTTGCCATACATCCTCCATCGTATTAGCATGTGACCTCGGTCCACTTCCACTAAAGTTGAGCCACATGAATGGGCCTGCAGAAATCATTTTGGCACTGTCTTTTTGAGTGTTTCACAGAGAAATGCCAGACCCCACTCTCACCTCTGATAGAGCATGCTTGTGAATAAAAGTGGCTAATCAGGCACTAAGATGTCCTTAAAAAAAAAGGAAAAAAAAGAGAGAAAGCTTTTGACAGGTTTAAAAGCTGATGTGTGTATCCTCACTCCTCTATCAGTCCAGATGAGAGATAATCTTCTCATAATACACAGCACACTTATCTATAAAGAGTGGGTTTATTTTGAGCAATTTGGTTTGACAAGGAAAGTGTGAACCCTTTGTTGCTTGTTCCTTTGAAATCTAAACACAAAACGTTTGTTTAAAGTGGGTTTCATTTGGAGAAGTAGGAAACAGAACATCCTAAAAATGCTGCAGTACAGATTCTTTCTGATTCAGACATATAATAACAGATTTTTACACTGATTTTTTTCACTTGGCAAGTCAATAACGATTAGCTTATAGCCCTTATGATTAAACCACTTTGTGAGGATTGAGGGTTTGATTGAGATTGTGTTGGTGATCATAATGATTTATTAATCTAAATCCTTTGAACAGTGTACGTTCCACCAAAACCTTCATTAATGGTGTACTCTTTGTGTAAATGTCTCCATCTTAAACCTTAACCTTCTGTATTAATGTATCTATCCATAAGCTGCCTATTTGAAGCAGCATCTTATGTCCATCCCTAATGATAGCTTACATGTGGGTTCAGTGCAGTATGAGCCTCCACTGCAAAAACGATGGACTGTCATCTCACCATAAGTATCTTTTTTTTTTCCTTATTAAATTCAGTTATCGAACAATGCTTACTGAATGCAGTGGCTGTCAAAATCAGCCACAGTGGAAACCCAGATGATTCTGGTGGAGACAGATACTGAAAAGAAGGAGAAATAAAAGGAAGCATAGAGGAATCTTCCCACGCCAGTCAAACCTCAGGCTTTTGTGAGAATGCAGAAAGCGCACAAACTAAACAGTTGTTTGCCTGTTCACTGACTAAAGTAAACAAGGACGAATCTTTGTGTTTGATTTCCATGTTTTTCTCTACCTCTGACTCCTTCAATTGAGCATTTGAATAAGGAATGGTGGCAACTGAGCTGACCCATGCATCACTGATGCCAACACAGCATGCTCATTCAGAAATAAATTGTGGGGATTCTGCTTAGAGCTTTGGGTTGATGGGTTTCTTGCAGTGGAGTCTAAACACTTCTGCAGCACACTATTTAAAGTGAAACAAATGGTGTTTCTCTGACTTTTTTTTTAATTTTATTTATGTGCTCAAACAAAATCCCAAACAGTTTGGTTTAATGTATAAGAAGCACATTTGCAAGTTGGTTCCTTTGAAACCAAATCACAGAAATTAACTTTAACATCTAAAATCCAAATCTGAATCTTCTGAAGTTTTGTGAAGGCATCTCAACAAAACCATGTCAGAAAAGAAGGAACACTCTACAATCCACACACACTACTGCTGGCATGCCTGACACCTCTCTGTCAAGAATAAGCAGTCTTTGTCATGTGTGTATTAAATATGAACTTTTCATCAGAAGTAAACATTGAAGGCTTTCCTCCCTTTTACTTTCTGTCCCTGCCTGCCAGCCTTCAAACACAGCCTTCAAGGTGCAAGACTTCAGGGCCGCTTCCTTACCTCGTCCTGAAGTTGGCCGGGTGTGGGTGCCCGTCATACAAAGATAAAAAGTCATATTCCTCCTCCACAGCGAAAGACTGAAAAACTATATGAATCCTGTTGCCCTCCTCGGCAACAATCACCCAGGTACAGTTCGCTCCATTTGGATATCCATATGGAAACCCAGGGCTTTCTATTGTCCCATTCCTTCCTTTTAAAGTGCCTCCGCAAGTGTGGATAAAACCTGGAAAAAAAGGAAACACATAGTCATTATCAAACACAAAATTTAGTAAATTTAAAAATTAGTAAATTGTAGAAATCCTCACAGAAAATGTACATAATTTTGCTTGGTGCACACATTCAAGCAGTAATAAATCAAATGAATGGCTTAAGAATGCTCTGTGAAGCACTTTGGGCTGCATGTTTGAATGAAAGCTGTTATATAAATAAATAAAGTTTGAGTTTGAGTTTACAGATGCTAGTCAAAATAACATTTTTATTGTAACACCTGTATGCATCCTGTTAAATTCAGGTGAAATAATTCTTCAACTGAGAACAAATTGTTTGGAAAATCCTCATTGTTCTCAGCTGGCAGAAGCTGTGAGGGAAATCTAGTAACCGGCTAAGAGCCAAGTTTTTTGTGATTCCACTGATGTTTCAGTTTCTCTTCAAATTAAAAAAATAATAGACTGCAACACCTACTGCTGTAATAATGGAAGAGAAATGCATAATTGAGGACTACAGCAATGTTTTTCAATGTTATATCGAACAAAAAGCTTGTGATGTATCATTACTGCCCACTTCTTTCCAGAGGGTTAGAAAGCTCGAGAGACGAGCAACAAGCAAGGTCTTCCAATTTGGTGCCACAAGCCCTTAACGCTCTGTTTCACAGCCCACACAAGATATATCTTTGCACCTTGTTGCACTGGCTTGCTGAAAATCAATACCCTTGACGTATTAGGTTAAGCATTATACTATCATTGTCAAACTACAATAATGTGATTGCTTGGCTAACCTTCGTAGCGTTCATGTAAATGAGCAAACGTGCCACAGCTAAGTAACTCAAAAATAATCTCTTCACTCATGCACATACATTTACAGTATTCTAGTAGAGTATTCTGCCACACTTCCACATCCAGTGTACTCCCACGGGTTCAAAAACAATGTATGAACATACTCATACACACTGTCACAGAAGAGAAAAAGGAGTGCCGTTGTATTTGAGGCTATCTTGCACGTTGTCTAATGAAATGCAAACTTAATTAAGATGCATGGTTTACCCCCCACAATTTACTCCTAGTGTAATTAGCTTTTCACACTCTGTAGGTAAAGGATGTTTTGCATAGTGTTGGCCGTACACACACACTGCAGTATGAGAAAAAAGCTAAACACTTTGCAGCTAAGCAATTCAAATGGCTTCTATAAAAAAACAGTAGTAATTTTTCCCAATAATATGGATGCCTTATTTTAAAAGGATGTGAGCACAACAGTCAGAGTGTTAAACTCCGAGACAAACTGATAATTAATTTGCCTCTTGTCAAACTGTTCCATTATTTTTGGACAAAGCCTGGCAGCTGTTATTATTTCACACACAAAAAATCTGTGATCACAAACATGATAATCCTCTAGAACATTTCTCCTCAATCTTTACATCTTGCGACACCTTCAGGATATTATACTCACAGGGGTCCTGACAGTACAGTATATCTCCACCTATTGTCCAGATAACTGACCTGCTCCGAGACCAATTCGCTGCTCCTGTATCCAGTGATCAAGTGGCCTGACCTATTTACAGATACAGTTATAGATACAGTATATCATGCCCTTACAGGTTTATGAAGTGGTGTGTGCTCTAAATGCAGTGGGGAAAGATGCCTGCCAAGGGTTGTTGCATGTCTAAGTTGCAATTATTTCCACCACCATTGATCAAACAGGGTAATCATGGCAAATTTGTAGCACTGATACGCCACCTACAGGGTCAACATGATCCAACCTGTGACATGGTGCATTATCGCTGCTTTCAAGCACTCTTGGGAGTTATGTAATTACCAGGACAGCCATCTTCACTCATCCAACAAATTTGTAAATATGACTGTAAAAATGTGGATTTTTGATGTGCAAGTGAATAACTGCAGTGTGACAGCATGCTTAACCAAAAACTGCTGTGATATTTCTTATTGCCTGGTGGTCTGTCCATAGAGTATTGTGTCATGTTTCTACTTTCACTAGTCCTTTACTTAAATGATCACACATTTCACACATTCTTGAATTTAATGAACTGAAATTGGGCCTTCCTGTTAGATGCCTGATCCACGTTGGCTTCATCTACAAAGCTGCCACCAAAAGAGCAACCAAACATATTCTCCTTGCAGCTACATTTTGGTTGTGTTTTAAACTACAAGCAATTAATAGTTTTGAGTGGGTGTATGCAGGACAGTTTAAAAGAAAAGTTAGATCTACGGAAGAGCACATTAACACAAGACAGAATGATCCACACTTACACTGAATATTTAAAATGGCCTTGAAAAAGAATTTTGAGGAAGACAGGTCCATTACTGAAGCAGAGCCAACTTGCAGCTGCTGTTGTAGTTATACTTTAGACTTATTACAAAAAGCAGGTGGGTCAGATAATTATGATGCCAGAAATGCATAGCAGTACACCATTTGAAAACTGATGTTCAACTCTAGTCTTTTACTTATCCTGGAAAGTCACCTCTTCCATTTTTATGAACATAATTATGAATACATTATTCTAAAATTATATTTTACCTTGCCATGGTCATAGTACTAAATATCCAACAACAGCAATAGTAGGAGCAATAAAAATATATTCTGCTAATTTTACAATATTCATCTACAACACAAGACTGTTTAATGGTGTGAAAAAGTGTGAAAAAGTGTGACACTAGTGTGACAACTATTACAAAAATGTAGATTTTATTTGACAGTTCAGTTTACTTGTCACAAGTGTTCCTCTGTTGTAAAATGTCTTCTATGTCTCTTGAAGGAGCTTCTAATGTAAAAACCTGATGATGTCACCAGTATTATCTGAGATTAACCTGAGATTTAGGAAACAGGAAAGGTGGGGTTGTGGGTAATGTAGGAGTCAGTGTTTTGGAACATGACCCAAGCAGCTAAAAGTCAGGAGATCTCTTAGCTCCCCGTTGCTTTGACTTTGACGATTCTTTCTAAAAATTAGTCACTTTTGAGTCTTAATTTTATGGAAATGACGATACTAAAAAAGTGAAGTGAAAATACTAAATGTTAAATGTTAAAACAGAATAACTACTACTAACATTTTTTGCTTTTTGATTTGATACATGAGTGAGACTTTCAAAACAGCCAAGTAAAAAATACATGAAATCCGAGAGTTGCGGTTTTAATCACTGCTACATAACCATGACTGCAAGTCAAGTAAGCTAGCCTTGAGATGTGGTGAGGTTACCACATAATTTCATAACATGAACCTGAAGCAGTCCTCGTTGAGGATATCAACAGAGCACAGAGAGAAGCCCCTAAACCTTTTTAGAATTCAAGTATTATTGCTTTAGTTTGAGGCTTCTTGTATCACCCAGAGTTTATAACTGCACCAAAGACAGGAGCTCTATTAGCCCCCTGAAATATTTCAGTGTTTGTCAAGCATTAGATGGTTATTGTTGCGAACTAAAGTAATGCTGTTTGTGTGAACTGCTTATCACTGTTTGTTGGTTGATTGTTCTGATGTCCTGAAGAAGATGGAACATATGCTCATTGCCAAGATATCTATTTCCCCCTTTCCGCCTCTCTCTGCATCTCTCTCTCTCTCGCTCTTTCTCCCTCACAGATCTGTGTATTCCTTTCATCTTTCATTATCCCTTGGACTCTCTCGCCTCTTCCATTCTCACCCTCTCTTCGTCTCACTCACCTTTTTTATTCCTTGCCTCTTCAGCCAATTGTTCCCTCGCCTCCATTGTCCCTCTCTCCCTTCCTGCTCTGCAACTCTACCTCTCATTTTCCCAGCTACCCCTAAACCTCCCACCCCTTCCACTATCTATTTCCCTCCTTGTTTTTTCTATAAGCTATCATTTTTTTTATATAAGCTATCCATTATGAATTAGAATCCCCCTTTTCAATTCAGTGAATCACAGGAGCTTGTAATGTGTTAAACACTGTCATCTCCACAAGCACTGTACCTATAAAAAGAACATTGTAAACATTCATCTTGTTACTTCAGAGGAGAATGCGACACCACGTACTTCCCTGTACAGGAGAGAGGACATCAAATCAATTCACCACTTACATCTACAGTATGTCTTCTGTGAATCCCAGTGTCACCATAGCCTGTTCTGACCTCCATCATCACTTCAATTGTATAATGTACTCCCTGGGGTTTTTCTCCGACCCCATGTTAGTGCCACGCTGCAACACCGACCATAAATTGTGATGAGAAACCAAATTAACAACATGCTGTGATTGCACAGTGGGGAAAGTGCGGTTCAAAAATATGAATTAGTATCATAACGCACAAGTCTGGCACAAACAGGGGTTTCAGCAGGCAGCCAGGCTGGATGACAGACAGCGCAAGAACGGTCCCAGCTGTTCCTCAAATAGTTACATTTACTCCTGGCCTTTTGGATATACACACAAATACCACCTTCTCACTGCACCGCGCCTTTGATGCTTATAACTGATGAGCAAAACACAGACGGGAAAATGGCATTTGTCTCCTACCCTGATGAGATTTCTGAAGGTGTTTGTCAGTCTGATATCTGTTATATGAGCATGTTTGTGTGGAGAGCACATGCATATTTATGTGTGTTGTTGGCCTTGCAGAGCTACTTACTAATGGAAAGGGCAAAGCAAGGCTACTGCATGTGATTCTCTTTTCTTTGCCCTGTGAATACAGGGATTTTGGGCAGAATGAAGCAGTTAATGAACCACAGTGCTGTACCCCGCGTGGATGGAAAGTAAGATTGATTTTGTAGACCAAATACATTATTATTATAGAATTTGTTGCAGGCTAAATAATGTATTTAATGTTTATTCTGAGCATAGAAGAAAATGATAGACAACATTTTGCCTTTCCAGTATATTGATTAGTGCATGAAGGCATAGGTGCCCCCCAAACAAACAACAGCCAAGGCATTGTCCACATCACATTTATGCTAATTCGTATCTGGGTCATAAAGAGAAATGATTATGTGCAGCATGGAGAGGGGAGGAGGAGTCATTTACTACCATCTAAATTATTATGTGTGACAAACAGATCATTTGATAATGGATGATTGCTGATAGATATGAGAGATGCCCATCCCAGTTATTTATTTCTTGGACAGTCCTGGAAAATAAACACTCACAGTTCAACCTGCTCCCTTCAGGTAGTTACTTCAGGTAGATTTAACTGCTAGACAAACTCTTTTACTCCCTGGCAGTAAAACTGTTGAATTATGATGAAAGACTTGGTTTGGCAAATTTACTGTGCTCCATTTGCTGTATTGTCCTTAAAGTGTATTGAATTTATCTGCCATCTATTGAGCTGTATTTGTTCTTTATAGGCTGTCTATTGTCCCCAGTTTATGTGGCAGCCTGCGTGTCCAAAACAATTTTTCCAATGAGACGATAAAGTTGATCTAATCTATCTAATCAGCAATCACAGTAATGAAATGCTCCCTGATTAACATCACTCAATGTACTGGCAATTAGAGAAATGTTGTAGCGCCCTCCTTTGGTGCCAGTCAGTGAAAACTTACATAACTCCTACATTACAGAATCAACAATATATATATTTCTCAAAGTGGCATTTATGTTGTGCAACTAAAAATGTAAAAAAAATCTTTGTATAGTAGATCAGTTACTTGTGAACAGTGACCATCTGGGAAACAACACCATTGATGTATTATATATCAAAGACTGTTTGTTCTTGGGTTCAAGAAACATCATTGTGATGTGTGGACAAACAAAACAACATCAGCTGCAGGGCTCTTTTTAAGAACATTTGACTCGGGCTATATGGAACTGTAAAGGGACTACACTTTGAAAAGTCTACAGTGTCAGAAGAAAGGATGATCCATTGACAATATCAGACTTTATTATTAAATAAATGTCATTTGGAAAGTGGTTTTGAGACGATCTCGGAACCCATTGGCTACCATCTGATGACAGTTCAGCATTCATCTAAAGGTTGTTCATAAAGATCACTTTTGACCTAAGGCATTTACATTTTCAGACACACATCTGGAACAATTTGGGCTTGTTGTCATTTTCTTGCACAAGGACCCTTCAACAAGTGGACATAAGGAGCCCAAAATTGAGCCACCATATGACTAATGGCCAGCATGCTTCATCACCTGAGCTTTATCAGACACACCTTGCTATTTCACTTTGTAATAATACCCCAATGTTGCTGTTATTGTAGTCATTGTAGGCTTACACTTTTTTCTCTGCTCAAATAGTGTCAGCACATCAACTATTGCACATTTGCTGAAAATTAACTATATAACTTGAATGCAAAAGCTCATGCATTGTATAAATATTCATAGCAATGTGGTTAAAATCATATAGTACATGATTACACGAATCATTACATAAAACTAAAAAGCACAATTTCAGGATTTTAGAAAGAAGAAGAAAGAAATAAGCCTCGATCTGAACACCACTTAAAACACCGGTCGATCTGTCCATAAAAAGTGTTTTGCCTTCACCCTTAATACATCACAGTTTCTTTCTTCAAACAAATCCTAAGCACAATACCAACAAGCCTACTGAGCTACGGGCTTTCAAGCCCCTCTTCTTGGCTTATTTTTGGCGTGTATTATTTTCTCTCTCTCTGCTTGATACTCCATTTCCTCATGACTGACTGTAGTGGATGCTCAGTCAAGGACACCTCTTCTTCAGGATGGCATTTCATCATTGTACATGATGATGGCCCATTGCAAATGCTGGGGGAGCAACAGCGCCACTCATAGCAATCAAAGTTAAAGTACAAAAAAAACCTGCATTGATTTGCACCTGACCTTAAAGGTGAGTCAGCCAATATAGAGATATCCATCAGCGGGGGTTTGGTTACAGGGCAATGACTGGAAAGATAGAGCCCTTACCAAGCAAGACAAAGGTCAACAAACATCCCGATAGTCTACATTCACTGCAAAGTATCCACACAACTTACAAAACACAACAGAGAGAAACATTAGTGCTGCTCCAAGCCACTCCCTTCTATTATTGAGTATTGTATAAAGACCAGAAAAAAATGAGTATCACAGTTTATGTTGAACACTGAACCCAATATTGATTAGAGGAAAAACAATATTTTGTTGCTGCTGTCACGCCTTTAGACCATGAATCTTCAGGGTCTGCACCATATCAAATCAGAGCTGCCGCAGCACTTAGGAGTTATATTTAAGGGTAATTTTGTTTTTAGAAATCCAAGCACTTTCTCTTAGATCTATGACAAGCTGTACTCTGAGCCACTGACATAAAATGTGTAGGGAAGAGAAAGGAATTTTTCATCAGCACGACTAGGAATACAACAATGATGACTTCTAGGGCCTAGACAGCAACCTTACTAGACAGAAATCTTAAATTGATGTCCCCAAAGAGAATGATTTTATCTGCATGGCTGTGCTGCACCTTCACAATTCATACTGATAGAATGTGCATAATCGCAGCCCCTCACCATGCTTGTCTGCATGCTTGATGAAAGGGAAATGGGCTCCATACAACAGAAACAGAAAAGAGGCTTTCGAGAGAATGACTATTACCTCATGAGTGTGTCACTGCAATTTGGAAAAGGGCTCTGAAATATTCCATTCGGTGGTTTTAAATTGCCAACCACTGAGGTGAAAAATACTAAAATCAAATACACTGAAACACAGCTGGCACATGCACAAATACGCACACCAAACACAAGCTTTTGCACAAGAAAATAACAGACGTATCTCTGCGTAGCCAAGTATAATAACTGTTTCCAAACGTTTGCGTGTTTAGCTACCTCCCAGTAGATACAGTATTTCATGGCTAGACACCAATATCTCCTCAAAGTGCTACTGAGCCACGATGCACCTGATGCCAGGCCACCACTGTGAGAGCTGCTGTACAGCACAAAACTGTGAGCCAACACCACATCTAATAGGACGCCGGTCTCTTGCCTCCAATTTTCTAAACAAACAATAACGTCAACACTTCACTTTCAACCGAAAAAGTAGAAGGAAAGAAGCACAGAAAAAGTATCTGTCTTTTTCCATCTAAAGACAACCACAGAGGCTGGAATGGTACTTGATGGTTTTTCATTTTCCAAGTAAACACATTCTTCTGGTTAAAGGTTCAGATAGTGAGGACACAAAGGATGAAAAAGAAAAGCAAAGCACGTCATGGAACTTGAAACTCAATCACAAACCACCTCATTAATATTACGCCAGCTGCAGCTCCTCAAGAGATTGTTAGATTGAATTCTATACCTGCCAGCCCACTCCACCTGGAGGGAAGTGGTGGCAGTGTCCTGCAGAGGTAGACATTTTGAACTCGCCACCTACAGGCAAAGAAAGCAAATAGCTGCTGCAATTTTGAGTGTGACAGCTGCAGTTTTTTTTTTTTTATTATTTGGATTTGTGTTTTTTGTTTGTTTCCCATGAAACATTTGTACAACCTGTTAGATAAATTAATTTATAAAAATTGAACCTTACGGTGTCACACTAACCTTCAGCAAATATCAAATAATCAAATAGAAGACATATAATTTAGTTTGTGGCTGTGAAGCACCCAAAGGTTTTGTTAATTAATTTAAATTTCCCTTTCTAAACACCTATATATCTTAACATTGGAGTTTTTCAGGAACATGGCCATCAGAAAAGTCAGCAACGTGTTAGGTAATAAAAGTATTACAATTACATTACATACAATTAGATTATAGATAGATATGTTCATCTCAAATTAGGGCTGCATGTAAGATATTATCTTCATTATTGGTTTATCTGCTCATTTTTTCAGTTACATGATTTTTGTGTAAAATGTAAAATAATAAAAATGAAAAATAAAAAACTGAATAATGTCCATTACATTTTCCCACAGCCCAAGATGATTTGTCTTGTTTTATTCAGCCAGCAGTCCAAACTCCACAGGTATTCAGTTTACTATCTGACTGTATTCCTGATCTTCAAATCTTCACATTTGAGAGAATATAACCAACAAATGTTTGTTATTTTAACTTGAAAAGTGACAGAAGTGATTACTGATCACCAAAACAGATGCTAAATAACTTTCTGTTGATTGACTAAGTAATTAATCGACTAGTCGTTGCAGCTCTAACGAGTCAACCTACAATACTAATTTTCTTTTGGCCTTCTTCTGCTATGTCTCCATCATTTTTTGTTTTGTTTGTTTTTTAATAAATAAAATATAGATAATGTAGATACCACCTTCTTCCTTTCCCCTTGAACCTGAAACTTGGAACACAGTGGACACACAAGGACACTCCAGGCAGTGTGAATTATACCCTTCCTAGAATTCAGTAGAAAATACGCTTTTGCAGGTTAAAACATCAAAAACAAGTGCTCACAGAGCATGTATCAAAAGAAAAACAAAAAACACTACGGTTGTGGTTCTCATTGTCTGTACTGGCACAAAAGAGTAGCTGTTACTTTTCTCCATATTTTTCCTTGTCATTTCCGACCTGCTGCTACTGTCATTGCTTTTAGACTCCGCAGGTTGGAACTGCAGATCTAAAACTGCTGCCACTGCAGTTCGATGATATTGGCTGCGCCTAGGTTCAACTTCTTTGTATCAGTGACACTGTATGTCCTTGATTGTGACCAAAATTAGATCTGTTTTTTTAACAGAGAATGGACAATGATGGATGAATAAGTTCTTTAATAAATGCAGCTCCACAGGCCAGGACCAAAGGCCAATACACAGCATGGAGCCCTAAAATCAGATGATTACTCAGTCAATGTTTGTTCAGTATGCACAGCAGAAGCCTGAATGTGTTTTCTCACATGTGGAAAATGCAATCCATGAGAGAGCACAGTTTTGCTTATTTATTCCTCAAAGAAGAAGCCAGAAAACTTATAAACTTTAAACAGCACAGTTGTTAAATTAACAACAATGTAGCGTTTATGAAGAAATCAATAGTTTCCTAAGCTTCTGACCTGAGAGCACTCACACTATAGTCTCCCTGTATCAGTCTATTTTCTAACGAAATGGAATATGAAATCCGTATTGCTTCCTCTTTAACACTGAAAGCAAAATGGTGTAGCTGAGAGCCTAGTATTTGTTAAGCTATTCACACCTATCCGTTTAATTGCTGTTGAATGCTATGGAGTCACAGAGACATCCTTTAAGCAATCTACCTTCTCAATTACCTTCACATCACCCCACTTTGTTTCCCCGACCATGCTTCACCCCTGCCTGCTCTCCTGCCACATTTCAAAAATCCAGTTGACAGCCACAGACAAAAACAACAGCAGTCGTCAATGTGAAGGAAGATTCATGAAGGTACGTGGGTATTTCATGGTCACAGGTTATAGGGAAGTAAAAAATACTGGAAATATAAACTGTGCATACAATATTAGTGGAAAAACACCCAGTGGTATGTATATTATTGCGCTTCATTGAACACTTCATTTCATATGCAGCAGTGTTTTTTGCTGGTTTATTAGTTACATCTCACTTAAAATAAATGCTGCACTCCATTTGCATTGCCTCCAAATAACTGTTAGTAACACAGTTATTTGTAACACAACACTGTTAGTAACAGTTATTGCATAAATATATCCAAACTACAATGTGATTGTGAATTTCTCACCTGTCAGGTTTTCTAGTTTTTCGCCGCTGCATGTATAAGGCTAAATGAATGCATACATTTTTTATCAGCGAATACGCCTCCAGACAGTTAACAGAGTTTAATCCTCTCTGAGAATGGCACCTGAGGTGCAGAAGACAGTCCACCTTGAATCTGTAGCCTTGACTCTGGAAGCTTCCTCTCCTCAACCTATTACATTTAATCTCAACAAACGGTGAGCTATTTTTCTTCCTGAAGACAAGATATTGCCAATCTCTCTCACCCAAGAGTCCTGCTTATATTAAAACTGATACCTGAGAAGAACTGACTTAATCAGAACCAGGAAACTATATCCAACCTTCGCAGGGAACTGTCAGCAACATCTAAGAACATTGGCCAAACCTAAAGCCATGGGCGGGAGGCCAGTGGATGAGCTGAGTAGTACTTTGGTGCACCACTAAGGCTATACAGTGAGATGTCAGCACTAAAAGAGGCATCAGGAATCCGCGGAGTAAACTTGTTACTATTCCAAAGTCCTGTTTCCTGGAACGTTATACATTGTTCCTTCAAGTTCCACTTGAACCCAGGTGATTCTTCTGGACACTGTCCACTTTTTTTCCCTCATACTTCTGCTCTACTTCTTCTACTGCTGAGATCAAGAACCTGAGGGGCAGTGGGATAACGCCCCAAATTCCCTGTAGATAGTGTATAATTACACAGACAAATTGTAATCCTGATTAGCCCCAGCAGCCTTTCCAGCCTGTTTACATAATCACATTCAGAGAAAGTCTTCATCTAGGGCTCAGTGGCCAGATTACCGTCAGTGTCGAGCCTACCTGATTACCAGCAATTAGTGAGTGCCTGGTATGGAGTTTAACAAAACAACTACATTTTAACAAAATGTGGAAGCTAAAATTAAATATGGGGGATACGGGGTAATCACAAGAAACAGAAGTGGTGGGACACAACAGATGGACAATTTTCCACAATCTGTTCACTATCATTAATCGTTCACTGTCATTTGACGTGCTAATGTCAGTGCGGGAAACAGGCCAGTGCTTGCGTGTTGTGTTTGTCCTCTCCCATGGCGTCCCTTCAACCCATGATGATAATGTCCCCTCCAGCTTTTCCTTATCAGGTCAATACCAGGACTGTCCAGTGTACGGGAAAAGAGAGCCAGAAGACAAAAACTGAATATTTGAATATTATCTGATCTGCAAAGCACCATTTGAAATGGATATGAAGGTAAAAATAACATAGTAACATAACATCCATCCGTTTCAAGGAGAAATATTCTAATAACTTTAAATTATATAAAGGGCAGATGCAGAAAGCTGTGGCCGTAACTCCATTCTGGATCTTTTCAGTGTCTCACATGATATTATCCACTGTTCAAGCATGTGTCATAAGAACAGGATGCCCTCTGCTTTGTGCCTGCCTCATTATTGTGAACTTGATTGATCATTGTCCGGTCGATAGATGCAGTGTGATTGTCAAAAAAAAAAAAAAGGGCAAACGCAGCTGTTGTACTCAAGAGAAGATCCAGTAGTGCTCACTATCATTATAAAGGAATTCAATCTGCATTTGACCCAGGTCTTTCGTTTAAAATAAAAAATCCGGCCCCTGCAATTTAGCTTCCTAAATTTGTGTCTATGTCAAGCAGTTTTATAAGTTCCCCAAGGATTAGATGACACAGTTGCAGCGGATGTCCTCAGTTGTTTGGTGGTAAACTGCTGCAATGAGAAAAATATTTTTGATTCAGTTTTATTCATTTCAAAATTAAGTTGCCAATTTTCACAAATTTTTCTCTAAGACTTGTAGAGGTGAGTGAGGTGACTTTTGTAAACTAAGAATCAGAACCACCCACACACAGGCACCTGGCTCAAAAATAATCTAATATGAAAAAGGCTCCTCTAGCAAAGCGGTGTTGTACAAACTTTGTTAGACACAGCATCATTATCTTAGTAGGAGAAGTGAGTCACAGGCCAAATCTAGCATATCTTTTTATTTCTGCAAACATTGTGTCAGTTGTCAGAGCAGAAGAACAACAGCTGTTCCACGGTTCTTTCTCCACGCCTTGCTCTGTGTCACTATTTCCTTTGCGCTTTTCCAAAAGAAGAGCAGGGCCTCCTCCTCCTTTCCTCCCCCTTCCCCAATTCCTGGCTGGTTGGCTCCCTAATAAGTAACAGAACTAGGAGGATTGGCAGTGGCCTCGAGGTTTGACATTGCCACAATGTGGGTGGTGATGAAACAGCACTGCGCCCGACTCTGCTCGACTCGACTTGGCTCATTCTTGGTGGGCGCTGCTACTCTGCATGCTGCACATTTCATCCACCCCCAATAGACAGACATGAGAATTACTCACAGGGTGAACAATCTGCATGTAAATTGATATACGTGAGTGCCCATACTCAGACATACATACATGCATTCAACAGATAACTAGCCATGCACTCACACACACAATGTCCCTGAAATCACACACATACACATTTGTGTACACACAACTACACTAAAACGAGGAACATGTTGAGGTTTGGAATTGGATTTTCTTTTTATTCTTTGGTTTTAATTTTAGTTGGAAATGAGAAAAAAAGAAACAGTCACATTAAATATATGACACACACATACAAAGAGACAAACACTCACACACACACACACCAATCTACATGTAACTGACATTGCAAGATAGCAAGAAATAGATTTGATTTGTTTGCTGTAAATGCTGTTTAAATGTCAGTGGACAGTGGGCGATGTAATTGCAGTGTGGTAAATGAGCAACAATTGCTGTGACTGATTGTTACGGAAGCTGATGTAAATAGCATGAATCAAATGACTGGGAAAGAAAAACAGGGGTGATCAGACAGTTAAGTGCAAAGTTTAGGGATGTTGTTCCTTCATGTAGTCAAAGGACTACATTTTAAAAACTAAAAAAGTTACATTTTCTGAAATGTATACTGGTCTGAGTGAAATTAGCTTATGCATTTAAGGGGAAAAAAACAGTGGTTACCTCACCAGCTATTCAAAGGACAGACCCTGAGAAAGAGCCACTGGAATACTAACAAGCCCACCTTACACCTGCCTGCACTGGCAAGTCCGATAAACACCAGTCGACAAATTGGTTCCACACTACTAATTGCCTCGACCCCCCCGCCCCCCTTTAATGCTAATAGTTCTGGCTTGACAAATCCTCCATAAATACTTGAAAACTCGACCCAGAAAAGAGAAAATGCGCACAGCTAAAAAAAAAAAATAGAATCTGTTAACATCCTATAGGAAATCTGCAGTGCATGCACTTGCGCCTTAACAATTCACTAGTTACCCTACTAAGCAAAGCAGCTCACGTAGGCTATTAGAAGAAGCGTAGGCTACCGCAAGAATATCTATTGAGACTGAGTCAAAGCCTGCATTGAGCGCTAAACCGGTGAAATGCGTCCCTTAAAAGTCCATCCAGTAAACCGTGGTAGCCTATTTTGCGCACGTCTGTAACGTTAACGCTTTTGATTTCTCACACGCACACACAAACACGCACACACACACGGGCACACCAAGCGCATCAGAAAATACAGAGAATTGCTGCAGTGGCTCATACCTTTCACACAAGTGAACATCAGTGAAAAGATGAGATTCCAAAAAACAATTCCCGTCCTAATCCTCATCGTTTTCGCTTGAACAAAGTCCCCTCGGCCACATTTAACGCATCTCCTGTTGAAAATGTCCCGTAGTTCAATAGATCCGTCGTAGTATCCGTCTCTGTAAATCCCCTTCATCTTCACAACTAACACATCTAACCTATTGGCTGTTTTTTTTTTCTTTTTTCTTTCTGTGTGGTTGAAGTAGGTTCCCTCTCCTTTCTCTCACAGGAGGAACAGGCAGAGCCGCCCGCCGCGCTATGTCAGCTGATAGGAGAGAAGTGAGCAAGACTGAATTTTAGGATAGGACCAAAGCAACCTGGACGAGGGCTCAACCATCTCTGCTGAGAGGGGCATCAAGTGTGAGGATATCTGCTGGTGCGCTCTCACATCTGCTGCTCAACATCTTTCCTTTTTAATCCCTATAAACCGGCTGAGGACGGAGAGGAGCCTACAATTTGAATGCTGCCTTTATCGATCGACAATTGGAGCAAGCAGAGTGAGAGAGAGAAAAGGTGGTGGGGAGGGGTGGTGGTGATGTTGGTGGTGGTGGTGGGTGCATTGAGAGAGAGCGTCCTGTGTGAGTATGATGTGGCTGATGCGTGGGTCACAAATCATGAAGCAGGAACAGAGGAGGTGTGGGTGGCGAGGGAGGAGGAAGCACGTCTTTATGGGACGAATGTAAATCCTGAGAAAGAAATGAACTCTGTTAATGGCAGCATGTGGTTTGTGTGTGTGTGTGTGTGTGTGTGTGTGTGGTGGGGGGTGAGTGAGGGTGGGTGGTGGTGTTAGGTGAGACTCAGACAGGCAGCATCCCGTCCCGAAAGCTGATGAAAGAAATTCGCCTGGTAGGCAATCCCACCATAACTCTGATTTTCATTTTGGAGATCGAGCGCAGCCGTTATTGGGAGTGATGGGACTGGGCAATTTGCAATGCAAAGATGGGATGATGACGGCGCAAAGCGCAGCTCAGCTGCAGTGGGGCTCTTCTGCCATCTAGCTTTGGAAGAGTCGTCGACCTGTGCTTTGAAAACGGACAGGAAAGCAGTGAAGTGAGAGGCCGTGATTGCGCACAGAGTGAGCACCATCCCATCTATAACACATTCAGACAAGCTTTCTTCAGGAGCTGTTGATTCTAATGGCTATAGCTTCACTTCACTTTTCACATCAAATCGTCAATCAACAAATTCAAGTTTCTGAGAGCAGCAGCTTTGAAAAAAGCTTTTATAGCAAGTTAAACCAATTGTGTGTATATACCTTCTGGTTTGATTATTACCCACTTAATAATTGTACCTGCAATGACCTCCATAGAAATCAATATACTGCGCCTTATTGGCAAGAGTTATTAGCTTGAAGTCAGCAGGGTAAGTTCATAAGGAAACCTAATAAATTAAACGTGAGCCTCTCTTTGTATTTGTGGAGAAGCCAAAATGGGCGCTTTTCAGTAATTTACAGTGTGAGAGCTGTCCATGGTGCTGAAACTTTAAACCGGCTCATCTGCTTGTGACTGAAGCCACTTTAGGAAGGAAAGCAACTCGTGTTTTTATCATTTCCATCAAAAACAATGCACACCAACAGTTAATTAAGTGCTCGGATGATAAAGGCACTTTTTACCTAAAAATCCACTCTAAAGTGCAAGTCTGCTTCCCAATTTACCATCTTTTTGCATGTTTCTCTTCTGTGTTCAAGGTTAGTTGGCTAGACAGGGTAAACCTCCCACCTCTACTTGTGCTCTCCCTTGGGAGAATAAATGGGAGAAAACAGCTTGATCCTGCTCTAATCTCATCTAATTATAAGGCAGCAGAGGGCAATGGGATTGTTGTCCTTTGGCCAAATATTCAAAAAACATAATTCAACTCTGGAGGCCAAATGGTGATAAATATCATTTTCATAATTGTAATGCGTTTGTTTTTCGTGTTCTGTAAATAGCCGCACAACTTTATGGGCTTTGTGTTTTGTGAATTATGTTTTATTTTGTATTTATTGTGTCTTTGCCAGCTCAATGAAATGTATTGTAGCTCTTTGTGGAAATCTCATTTTACATGTTTCTGTGGACAGCTTGATATTAATCTATCTCGTTCTCCCCTACAAACTGAATCACGACCACATGAGCGATAGATTTGTATCCTCACTCCATTTCTCTGTAGAGTTGTTTATCTCAATGGTTTATGCAGCACAGGCAAACCATTGCGTATCTGCCAGTGTGAAGTAGAAGGTCCCTTATTCCCTCCTGGCATCAGAATTCTTCAGGTGTCTACAGGCCCAGTGGAGGCTGCTGGGAATGGATTGAGGCACCAGGTAGCTTGTCTTTACCACTGTAATCGACAGGTGGGCCCAGGAGAGTGGGCTTCAGTTGTATTGATGCCTCTCCCCAGCCTTCTCTTGCAGCTTGATGAGCAATCAGACTGCCTCTTGCCTGATCCTGCTGTTGTTCTTTTTTTTTTGTGTGTGTGTGCATCCGGGTGTGGGTCCCCATCTATGTATCAGCAGTTCATACATGCCAAGATGAACATGTACACTTGCACATGCATGCATGTGTGCAAGCATGGTTGAGCGTTGTATGCGGATGGAGGCATGTTTGCTCAAACATTTGCACGCTTTAGCTCATACTGAGAGGAATTCATGTGTTGAATGTACTTTTATGCATCAAGAACAACAAAACCAGTCAGCTAACCAGCCAGATAATCAGTCATTCTGAGAGCTACAGTGACTTCACTTACTCTGTTTTTTTCCCCTCAGGGGCTCAGGCTGTTGTACTTGTGAATCTGGGCAGCATGTTCTGATTAGCAGTGGTCATGTATGATTTCTCATGCCTGAGAAGGCTTTCATGTCACGCTGGGGCCAAAGGTCTCCTATCTTCCCAGAGGGGGCCTCGTGGGAGCTTTAGACAGGTGTCTGTGAATGTGTGCCTACTGTATGTTGGTATGGGGGAGTGCAGGGACATGTGTGAATAAAAGTGTCAGACTATTACTGTGTGTGTGCGTAACATGTGTGCCCTCCAGCGATATACACTAAAATGTGTGTGCATGCCTGTTTGCATGTACGGATACAGGCATGCATCAAAGTTGAAATCTTCACGCTTGGGTTACATTTTGTTTAGCCGCGTGTGTGTTTGTGTGCCGGGGCAAAGTGCAGCTGGTAGGGGGTTGATAGAGTAAGCACTGGGGTCGGATTAGCTGGCTTGACTTGCCCAGAGGAACATGTCTGAATCTAGCCTCTCTCACGCACTAAAGTTAATCCACTGCTGGGTTCTGATGCTCCATTTCTCTGGGTCTGCTACCAACAGCACCCAAGGGGCACTGGGACGGTGTGTGCAGGTGAATGGGGTCGATGGGTGATGTCTGTGCACGTGAGTAAGACAGTTCAGGGGGATGTTTGATGAAGGGCATTTAGACCATAAAAAATGCTGTTTCAAATAAAAAATTGAGGTGTATGGAGACCAAAAAAATGTCCCTTTTCTTTTATGTTCTTCTTCCTGTGAGCACTATTGACTGCCACCAGTGTGGATAATCTTTGGACCATTCCAGTGCTTGGGGATGATGGCCCCTCAGTGAATAATGCTGGAAAAAGACAGAGATGGGATTGGAAATAGAGATTTTCCATTTATCCAGAATCAATTACGCAGTGTAATATAACATGGATCTTACAATTACTACAAAGAGTGCACAATCACACCTCATCCTGTAGCAGGTTGGTGGCATTCTGACAAAAATATGCATTGACAGTTTCACTGGCATGCCTGGCAAGATAATCGTCAGCCCAATGCTAGCACTTTAGCTCAGGGCAACACTCTGAGCCATGAGTCACAGCAAATGGTTCAGTCAGATTAAATATGGATAGAAAGTGACATCAAAACCATTTTTGATCCATTTATCTGTGCACCTAGTTAGTGATTTTCTTCAGGCTAAGAAAAGCTTCATCAGATATGATTACTCATACTCATTTTGTCTTTCCTCTCCATAACATACTGCCTATATGTGAATAAATATACTTTCTGTGTTTAATCTCACTCTCTTCTTTTATCTTATTACTACATCTGAATCCACCACACTGCCATCTTTTGCTCATTAGGTTCTATTTAGGTTTCAATCAGATCTCTGCTGACCGAGCCTGTTCATGTACTTTGTTCACACATCTGACATTAAATATTTTTGAACCTTTAATCTTCTGAGGAAAAGTCAGAAGAAAGAAATAGTAGAGACAGATGGAGAAGGAGAGAAGGGAGGAGGGCGAACAAGGAGTTGAAGAAAACAAGGGTTAAAGGTATTGATTGTGGGCTGGTGGCAAACATAAAGGCGAGAGACAGAAACAGATGTGAATTGAAGGGAGTGAGGGAAAGACGGGGGAAGGACATGCAGGCAAAAGGAGGGCAGGGTGAGGATGTATCGAGGTTGTTGATACTGAAAAAAAAGAGGGATAGAAACAGAGGAGAGGACCAAGGGTAAAGCATTATAATAAGCTCGAGAGAAATAGATTTGAGGAGCACAGAAGGCCGAGCAACAAGGAAAATGTAATGAATAGATAGAATAGTGAATCTAACCAGATACCAACTAAAATTGTTTATGAGTAAAAGGAGATTTTGGGTGACATAAGCCATAGCTAATGTATGGGCCAGGAAGCATAAACAACAGTTTATGTATGTTTACTCTTGAGGTCGAACCATTTAAATAGGGTAATTAGCAAGATGGAAAGTGTTTCTATTCCAACAATAACTCGTGAAGCTACAGATAGAAAAAAAAAACAGTTGTACACCAAAATGACTTCAATGCAGTGTACCCAACTTCAAAGATGGTCTCATCATATATTGAAACGTAGAATGAACCGTCTGGTGATACACAGACTTAATCATATGAATAAAAGATCAAAGGGAAAAATTGCTGATTGAGAGAGAGGAGGAGAGAATAAGCAAACGCTAGCTTTTTGATTCACTCCACAGAGGAGGAAAAAATGAGTTAAACACCTTTTTTTTTTTTTTTTGAAAGGAAAAATGTTGTGTTGATTGTAAGTGTGGAGGAGAGATTTACAAATGTGCATGTGGTATTAAAAATGTGCTGGGGTTTTTGAGTGAGAGGTTTTATGACAGTCCACAACATAATCTCGTATTCATGACAGCTATGGCTAATCACACTGTAAAATACCAGACTTACCTACACTGACTAAAGTGCTGCTGTGCTTAAATAGCATCATAGCAAGACAGTGCTATGTACACAGCCTTTTGAGGCAGTCAGGACGGGCAATTTATGACTCAACTGTAAGCAACACTTTAAGAGTTTCTTTAATGTTTTTCTTCCTTGTTACTCTTATTACCAAATTCTCATCCCAGCCAAGGAGACAATCACCCCTTGTGTTAAAATAGAGCTTGTGTTTCTTCAGCAGAACAACTGCATTCTGTTACATCTTTGGTCGTAACTGAAATAACAACATTATTTTTCCATATTGTCTTTATCTCACTGCCAAGCAACACAAATCAAGTATGTAGAACATGTCGTGCTGTGTGCTTGAGAACGCTGGATTCATATGTAGAGAAAAAAGGAAGATTACTTGTTTTATTTTTTTAGAGCTAGCAGTACATTTTCCAGAGTATGGTGCAAAGCTGAGGAAAATCAAGTATCCTGCTAAGCAGCTTAGCAATTCCTGCAACACTTAGTGTTGCTCCCAAGGTGAAATGTATGTCTGCTAGTGCAGCTTGCTGTATTCCCTGTAGGTCAATGATATACCTGAGGCTCAGGCTCCAAGCACTTCCTGCCTGGAGTGATGGTTCAAGGTGATGCTGCCGCTTTGAATACTACCTATTTGCTATATTGCTCGAGCTTATTCCATTCCTCAGGTGTCTAACCCATCTTCATTGTGGCGTAGGTACTGCATTCTCAAGCAGGAATCAATAGCTCATTTAAATTACATCATAAAAATATGTTTCTTTGCTTTTAGCAAGGAGCATGGTGCGGTATTGCATCAGCTTATTTCAAACATTAATAACTCTGCTTACCAGATTTGTTTATTAAATTAAATTAAAAGTGTACAGATCCATAGAGTACCAAATTTATGTACCATGAAATGAAGGTAAAGCAGTTTAAAAGTAGGTTAATATGGTAGTCAGACAAGTTAGGATTTTTATGATGAAGGCCTCAAAGAATAAATGTGTGTGCAAAAGTAAGAAGTATTATGACTCTGAACCCTCTTACTCCAGGGCTATTGAACACAACAGATCTTTGGCAGCGCAAAGTGCTCCTTCTAACTATATTGCCTGCATAGGCAACTTATAATTTATATTTATATTGTCTTATGTAGGTGGGTATAAATAATAATAAATAAAAATAAATAAAAAACAAAAATAAGATTGTAGTGTACAGGACAAAAGGAACAAACCCATTTTTCTTTTGAAAATTAGGTTAGCGTATGAGCTGAACAGACCTGAACATGCGTAGTTTAAGATGGTGGGTTAGATGACTCACTATTTATATCTACGCAAAGACATGATCAAGTGATCACAAATGTAATTCATGTCATGTATCCCTGATAGAAGAGAAAGAGGTAGGTTATTGTATGTCAGAACGTTTTTTTTTTTTATTGTGTTAGATGCTGGGTAATGATATCACAATTATGCATAGGAATGGAATTAGATACATGTAAGACTTTAGTATATTATACATTATGAATTAATTAACTAATTCTGACTTGCTTGCTGTGTGAAGCAGTTTCTAATGTCATGGAATAATATTTATATTCTAATGAAATGAACTTCAAATGTTTGCTCGAGTGGGATTTTTCAGACATCGCAGAGCAGATGTACGATGATTTGATCAGAGGCAAAGGAACAGTCTCATATCTGTTATCTTATCTTATCTGTATATGCATCAGATACATACATATACATACTGTACACAACACAAACCTGTTGACTCAAGCTGTGTCTTGTTTTCCAGCAGATTATGTCGGTGCAAGTGAGGTAAATTTAGAGTGTAAAACTGGGACATTTTGCAAAGATAAAAATCATCTGTGCCTGAAATCCAACAGGTGGCAGCTAGAAAGAAAAATGTTTGACACTCCGCAATCTGCATCTGTTTTGTTTCTGTAGTATGAGAGAGTCTTACATCTTACCTCTATAGGATTTATGTTTCCTCATACTTAGCCCATACCCTGGGGCAAGTCATGCCATAAAATGGGTCATGTCTTTGTGTTAGTTTCCATGGATGCCCAGCAACCTTAATTATGCACAGCAATTACTGTTTGAGGTGAACGCACATTTATTTCACTGTACTAGTGTAAAATCTGAGATGTGGATCCATTTACCCTGTTCTCCCCATATGGCTTTGAACATAAACACCTGTTTTTGTACTGTTCATCTGTTTATTGCATGGGAAATTGCATTTCAAAGACATTATTTGATAAAAGCAAGTCTTACATTTGCATTTATATACATGTTAGTAAATGCATTCAATTTCTACCAAGGGTGACTTACACTCAATTCCCAGACTCTCATAAGAACAACCAACCAAACTTAACAAGTGCAAAGGTTGGACCTTTTTGGTTCTTACAATACCCATGAGAACATCAAATGATCCTGTTGGCCTGAAATGGTAGGAAAATAAATAGAATAAGTGCTGGACAGAGAGACGGAGGGGATATTTTGAAAGAGCAATTAGAGTCAGTGGAGGAGACAGGACATGATTCAGAGAAGTAGGTGATGTGCAGACAAGTTTTCAGCCTGCAGTGGAAGACATACTCTATCACTCTTCCCTCCACCCCTGATAGGAAACTTGTAAAATTACGTTTTGTTTAAGGATGTTATTATGGCCCTCCTGAATCTAAGATTAAGCTCACTGCACAGAACCACAATCACAATTAATTGAAGGTATAACAGGTATGCAGCTGGGATTGTTTTGGTTGTGTTGAAATAGAGTGCACATTGATTGTGGAGTGTGATTGATTTCCATTTTAATGCAATTGAACCGGGTACTCTTAAATGTGCGCATTTTCGTTTTGCCTTTGCCTAAATACCAAATTGCAGCAATCAAGACCTGATCCCCATGCTCCCACTGTGATTGCCCTTTAGAAGACCAATTACTTGGTGTGTTTGATGAATAAATACCTGTGCAGAGCTGCTTGATGTATTTGTTTTGGATTTCATCTTTGTCTGTGTCAAAGAGTCAAGAGTTTAAACCCGTATCTCCAGAGGGAAGGGAGTTGTAGGAAAAGTTCACGGTGTCAGCATCACAGGATCCAACCTTTTGCTTCAGGAACAAATCAGGAAAGACTTTGAAACATGTTATACAGTAAAGCAAATAAAATGTCATCTTTATAGAGCACACATAGCATGAGATTGATTTGACAGTTAAATAGAGAAATACAGCAACTGAAAACAAGGCTCCCGAGAAATTTGTGCTGCAGAATTTACCAATGCGAGTTTGAGGAAAAAGTGAGATTGTGAACCAATTATTCGTGCTTGATTGGGTAAGTGAAAGGCATGACGAGGCATACACAGAATAGATTTCACAGATGAATTTGCAGAATTTGACAGGCTTGTATTTGGGTCTGTGGTGTCCAGTGACTGGAATGAGCAAACGTGAAAATTTATCCTTGTTGAGGATTCCCACTCACACCACCACTCTGGATGTTTTTCCCATCCACACAACCTTCCATCGTTGTCCTAATTGCTTATCTTCTGCATTTGATCACTAGGCTGCCTTTTTTTGTGCTTCAAGATTCCTTAAAATCTCACAGAAAAGCTAAGAAGCCTTTTCATTTCTATATTCATTGTGTTTTGCTTACTGCTGTTGTTATTTTGCATCATATCTCTCTCTAGTTTTGCTTTTACTATTGAGTGTCTGCATCCACCTGAATACCAATACCTCAATTCCCTTTTCTTCCATTTGAATTGCACTCTTCGTTGTGCCATCGCTGCGAATAAATATTGTTTAACAAAGAAAATGAAAAAGCCACATCATTCCTCCAAAAGACAGAAGCAATGGAAATGTCACCAAATGGATAAAATAAATCATGATTGTCTGAGTGAAATGATAGTGGGAAACTTTACAAAGAACTCCGATAACACATTTTAAACAAAGTATTATTAAAATGCATATCTTCTTATATTGTTTGTGTTTGCCACATCAGAACTAAACACATTGTCATGAAGTCAGAAATCCACACTTATTTTGATTGTGGTGATTTTTTTCACAATGTGTGGATCACTACACAACAAAAGTTTGAAGGAGTATTTGACTTACAAAGTGACAAAAAGTCACACAGTAAGACAAGTCTTTGAAAACAAGCTGTATTATATATTTCAGGTATTTTGTCACATTTTTATTGCATTTGGACTGAGACAGAGGTAAATAAATACATATCTGTGAATAGCTAGACAGAGGTGCTTTATATGATTGTCTCATAACACCTCCCTGGATCATATGAAAGTGTGTATTCCACTTTTCATTTTTACTTTCCAGCTTCTTTTGAACTAATCCAACCAGTAAATCCTGTCAGTTATGAGTAAGTAAGTATTTTGGTTGTAAAATCCTTTTGCCTTCATACAATAAAATCTGTATCTGTGGCAAAACATCTGGGTATGTTTACAAAGTGCAACATGCATATGGAACAATAAATCTAAAGTGAGAGAAAAAGAGTCTTATGGTCCCACAAATTCATACCCTTTCTGCTATGTCCGCTGCAATAAACACATTCACATACACATACTGCTGCAAATAATAACCTAAATATCGCAACATGTTGGAGTAAAGTGAAAACCATTTCGGGACACATTAATGCAAGAGAATATTGCGGTCTGTAATAAAATGAAAAAGAGACTTGAAGCTTAGCTGGCTGCCATTAGTCAGTCATGGAAAAGCTTTACTCAAGACCATTTCTATGCTGCTGTGAACTGATAGCAACTAAAATGTTTCATCAAGTTCATTTTTGGACAGCTGTGACGGTCACAGCATGCTTTAACATTTTGGTGTGAAACAGCATGTTGGGGATGGGACTGTGCAGTTTGAGCAAGAGCCTTGATTGAGGTTAGATTTCCCCAGGACTGAGAGCTGTTATTTTAAAGGCAGCGGGCACCTCTCCTGTCCACAAAGATTTGTTGATGCATGCAGAGATGAACTGAAAAGAGATGGGGCAACAGGATTTAAAGAGGGGTGTCTGTACTGGACCAAGGGAGCAAATGGTGCAGTTAGACTTAGGTATGATGGTCTGCAGAGCCAAACTGTGACCTCAGTGCTGTTGGATCCAGCAGCTGAGGCTGCCATTTATAGCTGGTACATTTCTGATTACTTAAATGTTACAATACATAATGCAGGACTGGCAGTCTGGAATCTTAAATCAGCAGGGTCAATCAAGGTTTCTTACTGAGAGGAAGGAAATGGTGGAATAGTGTGACACCATTGGCAGGAATGTGTATCACATCACTCACACCGTGGGCATTACTATACAATGTAACCATTAATTCTGGATTTATTTTGGCACACAGTAAGATTCCCAAGAGAAAATACACACATTTCCTCACTTAATGGCCCTTTTCACAACAGACATTTTGACATGTTAAAGTAGGAAAAGCACAGGTGTGGCTAATAACATTAATGATGGCTATTCAAGTGTCCCAGTAAGCCCTGACAGCACAACAATGAGTCAGCGTGAACAATACCAAGAAGCTGAAACTGAGGCACTTAAAATGTTAAAATTATTTAGACCTGTGCTTTTCCTACTTTAACATGTTAAAATGTCCTGTGAAAAGTGTAAATGTGCACACTGATCTGCTTTAGTTGGTTACGATAGAGAGAACTGAACAATGGCACTGTACCTTTATACTCCTCTGTAGGACTAAATTGATATTTTCAGGGTTTTTAATCTTAATAATAGTGTTGTCATTTTGAAGCATTATCAAGAGAACCCTGCAAATATAGTCAATATTTCTTAATGTGTTGGGGTTTTGAAATATTGTAAAGCACATAAAACACATTACTCTTTGAATAGACAACAAATCTGAATATTTTACTCTTGCTGTGACTCAGTTTGTATGCTTTCATACTTTCGCTTACTATTTTGAGCACATAAGTGTGCTCACACTATCAATTAAGGCAAAATACAGTGGACTGTGATGGTGCACTCATAACAGTCAAAAAGATAAGTGTGGAACCCTGAACACGCCTCATCCTCAGTGGTCGCCATTTTGGCTACATAGTGGAAGGGTAGAGGCCACCGGCATTGTGGAGGCAGAGGAAGCTGCTGCAGCTGTAATGGAAGTATGTGAATTGAGACAGAGCTTCTGAGTTAGACCTCAACCTTAAAGGCGGTACAGATGAAAACATCTGTGAGGGTGAGCCCTAT
This sequence comes from Sciaenops ocellatus, assembly GCA_033000465.1. Lineage (NCBI taxonomy): Eukaryota > Metazoa > Chordata > Actinopteri > Sciaenidae > Sciaenops > Sciaenops ocellatus. The sequence goes on along the minus strand of CP136885.1, from coordinate 11,003,426 downwards.
GTTTGGTCCACACACACAGGTTTTTTTCACTTTTGCCTGATTGGACCTCTTCTGAGGACTTCAGTGGAGTTAATATTTATCTATAATATTGATTGGTTTATGTACTTTGGCTTTGACCCCTGCTCAGTTTCAACATGAGCTGTCCAATCAACCAGAATACATGAACACCTGCGTGGTGTGCAGAGCTTTAAAAGTTTTATTTAGATTGACACTGTGCTAACGAAATCTTTCCAATGAAAAATGATGACAGTGTGGTTTGTGGACATCTACATGACATACTAATGTTGTATACAGTATATATACTATACCCAGTGGTGGAAAGTGAGTGAGTACATTTACTTAAGTGCTGTACCTAAGTACAGTTTTGAGGTACTTGTACTTTACCTGAGTGTTTCCATTGTATGTTTTTTATACTTGTACATTTCAGAGGAAAATATTGTACTTATTTCACTACATCTATTTGTCAGATAGAACTCTAGTTACTTACAAAAGAAGACTCTTCATTAAAAAAGAAAAATGCATATGACAGAGTTTGAAGCTGAAAGATGAAATTAATGGGTTTTCTTGTAATACAGCATTTTGACATTATTGTATTGGTACTCTAACTTAATCAACATATTATTCATTTAATTCATGTGCCGCAAGAAGTCAATCAAACTCTGACTTAAAAACATTACTGCCAGCTAAACTTACATTTTGTTTTCTGAGGTATTCCCGGAGCTGTTTCATCATCATCCACAATTAGTTGTCATTTTCCAGCTGTGAAAAGATCCCTGATTTCCTTTGTTTGTTAGTTTCTTTTTGTCTGCACATTGTCTTTATTTTGATTACATTATTCTGTTTTATTAGAGTTGTTTTTTTGGAACCCAACAGCACAAGATTCTCAAATGATTAGTGATTAATGATAAGTGCTGTAGAGAGCTTTGTGTTAAGAGTTATTAATTAATTATTAAGAAGCATATTGACTGTTTTAAGTGTACTTAATTTTGTCACTTTTCCAGTGTGTTAGACTTAGTGTGTAGTACTGACTTACTGTGGTTTATGAAAAGGCAAGTTTTTGCTTTTGAGTTTTTCAAATATATTTCTTTAATAATTTGAGCACCACAAATGTGTCTAGAAAGTTGACATGAATATCTATCATCAGAATGCCTTTATCTCTTGACTGGCACTTTACATTATAATCTAAGAATAAACCCAAATTCTTTATTAATTGAATAAGCAAAAAAACAGGAACACTTGGCTTGAATAACAGAACATCATCGATATACAAGTCTTTTTTCTATGTATGACTGCAGAAATCCGTGTGCTAATCTTTCTTTGATCATAATTAGTCATGCAGTGGAATGACTGAACAGCATTTAAGGCAGCAGAGTAGGCGGACTAATGCTCTTTAAGGAATTATGGCTTGCATACACACACACACACGTACACACACACTCTTATGTATGGCCATTTTGCTCTCTCTTTCTTGCTCTTTTTCCTTCTCCTCCCTCCCTGTCTCCTCCAGAGCTCGACAACAGAAGGCAGCTTATTGAACAGAGCTCTGGGGCGGGAACACATTCCATCATTTCAAAATGAAACAAGTCTCATTTTTCTCTTTCCTCTCCTCCTCTTGTCGCCTTCCTCACTCTCTTTCAGTCTCCATCCTACTCCAGTTCTCTCTCTCTCAGTTCCTCTCTCTATTTCCTCATTTCTTTCATCTCCCACACATTTATATCATATTCTCTCTTCCTACTCTCTCTTTCTTCTTCACTCCTTCTGCCTCCCCTGTCTGTGGACCAGGTAATTCCCTCTGCATCGTCCTCTGGGCAAACAAGATGACCCACTGCTTCCTAATTACCTCTGCACTCTCCTGTTCTTCCACCATTATTCTATTAGTATCTACTGCATAATAATCATCAGGGTGGAAATTGGATGTAATAGCTTAGAGCAGAATGTGGTATGAACAAGGAGGGGACAATAAAATGGCTTTGGTTTTCAAACTAATTCAGTCAAGTTCGTGTTAAATAGATGGGCTCAAATGGAAGAGTTATTAATGTTCTCCATGTGTAGGTACATTTCTCCACTGTAATTCTAAATAATCTCCTGCTTTGTATGTATATAGTGATTGATGTGAAGGAGGTAAGCAAGGAAATACATCTGTTTTCTTCCCGACCATTGTTCTTCTTGAATGTGATAGACACAAACAATCCCATTTATGTATAGTACATAAGTAGGCTTTAATAGTGTTAGCATGAGTATGATATTTGAATCATTCATATCTGAGTGGAGCACAAGTTAAGCAGCACCCCAGGAAGCATGTAGACTTTCATGTAACACATTATTAAAAAAACTGAAGTCGAAAAGCAATTATAGGTAACAAAAAGTAACATTTCTGCTAGCAAGATGTTAGACTGTCAGTGCCTCCTTACCAGTGAGGGTTATTGATGAAAATTGTCTGGGCAGTTGGGTAGAAAAGATTTTTAAGCAGCTATCGATTGCTTAACCTGCACTACTGAAAATTATAAACTATATGTTCTGCAGTTATACAGTCTAAAAAGTTAATGCACGTTAAAGTCTGCCAAGTTACTGTCCCCACAGCCTGTAGGATACTTTTCAGACCCCGATAAATCATTCCACAGTGTTTTTTTCTCAGCACAAGCACTAACTGAGGGCTTTCTGGGGCTTTCAGCCACGTGTCATGGCCTTAATGAAAAGTAGTTCATAATTAGCTCAGTTGTCATTAAGTTTGTTCAGCTGTGATGGATTTTGTTCTGATTTTTAGAGACGTTTCTGGTGTTCTTTCAATCCTTCATCCAAATACATTTCCAGTAAGTTGATCTTGTGATCTTGTGATCAATTATTCTTTTCTTTCTTTTCTTTTTTTTGCCAAATTACAGTTTTCAATAATGAATTAATGAATATTTAGCTCAAGTCACACTATTTTATTTTTTTTTTAGTTGATATCATGTAGTCTGTTTGCCATATTCCTTTACATCAGTTATGATAGTTGTTTTCCTTTGTGACCATGACAGTCTTGAGATGACTGCAACAGTTGACACTATGATAGGTGTCATATGTCAAAATAACAGGATTATGAAGGACAGTGTATGATTTATGACTCCCGAGCCGCCAACCACTGCTTGCTGTAGGCTTTGTGCACTATAAAGCTTGAATAGGTTTTTATTTTTATGATGTATCTGATTGCATTTCAGCTCTCAGTCTGACATAAAGACTCAAAGGCGCCTGAAATCACATTTACAGACTGGCCTTGTGATCAGCATGTTTATAAATGACTAATGTGTTAGCTAATGTTTTTCTGAGATAGCAGTCTGGACTAAATGATTCCCTCTCCTCCTGCTTCCATTTAGGCTAATTTGCTTTGTTGGTTCATTATGGACATTTTGGCCATTTTGATATTAACCATCAATTAACTGGCTTTAGTGAAGGTTTTCTTATTAGTTACACTGTATGTCTGTGCTTTCTTTATGCTGCATTATATAATAAACATTTAATCATTGCCTTCTGTCTGCGCACCTGTCTTCTGTCTAAGACGGTCCCCTTTCTTTGACTCCTACTTTTCTTCCTGATGAGTTTTTCTTTTCTTTTTTCGTTGAGGTCTGCAGGTGTGATTTTCATATTTAATAGCTCTTTTAATTAACTGTTTTATAATGTCAGTGCTGATACTTTGAGAGAGAAAACCATATAAATAATAATCTTGATTTGAAGGAAGAGAATGTTTGGTGACACTCCTCCCACTTTGAGGGCCATGGATCATTGCATTCACTCTTTGAACGAGTATTTTCTCCAAATGGCCTTGCAGCATGTGAAGTGTATGAATATTTAATAGCTGGACTTGAACCCATAACACTCCCTGTGGCTACATTTACAAACATGAAGCAACACAGTTACATTATGGTTAACATCTTGTTCAGGTTAAGCTGTAGACCAGCACCTTTAAACTGTTTTTGTCATGAATAAACCAGTTTTCAGAATATCTGTGTCCACTTGTGGTGACTATCACACAGAGAAATAGTTTGCCAGTAGAAGCATCAAAAAGTGGAGCTTCCTCAGTATTCCACTGACATCAAATCTAATACAGGTGGAAGAAACAGAGAACAAAAGCAAATTGTTGATATTAAAATGTGAACAGAACGCTGTCAGAGTCAAATAGTTTTCACAGATGGCAAAATCCAAAAGCACAAGGTTTACATTTAGCTTTGCTCTGTGCGAAGCATCTTAACTGTCTCAGAATCGGAGTCTGAGCGTTGACAGTTGGCGTTTCTTGGTTAAATCAACATATCAAATATAAACAAAATACAAAGACACAAAGCTGTTGTCTGGTATGTGAAGGTGTATGCTGATGACCTCTATCCTAAGCCCGGTATGCACAATAAGCATTTCCTTCACACACTGGCACTACGTGGCTTAAAAAGCATACCATAGGTTTCATCAGCATTACAAAGACATAGATGCACAGGGGTCTCCTCCTCCCAACCACCTCATGTTATTCGTTGCACGGTCTGCATCTTAGGGAAAAAGAAAATGCCCAGGACACCATTGAACACAACTTCTGTTGCCAGGTGGGAAGTCAGTGAGGGATCACATTTTTGTTGCAACTCTACTGCTTTGGTTGAGGGTGAGATCTGTGGGGATAATATGAATCTCCAGACTTGTGACACCCACCGATGATAAATGGAAGTCATGGAAGATGAATCCAAAGACGGTGGCCCCATTTATTCCAATTAGAGCTGCTCATCCAGCATATACATTGAAAAAGTCTGCCAACTGCTTTCACTTCCTCCGTGCAGACACTGTGTCTACATGCACAGCTTTGAAATAAGATTGCAGAATAGGCTTTTATTGTATTCAGTTTAAATAGTGTTAACTAAATGTAATTCAACTAAATATATTCATTTTCTTGAACAATATTTGCAATAATTTACATATCACATATTAAATACAAATTAAATTTGACTTAAGTAAATTCACTTTGACTTAAGGTTTGACAATGAAACCTGGTATGGTACTGTGCTGTATGAAAATAAGTCTGAAATAACCCTGAAATGAAATGAAGGCAGAACAATACCATTTACTGAGATTATAATAGCAGGAAAATTATACTCTGATATTAAAACATACTACAAAATTATTACATGGTACATTTCAATACCTTTACATTAGTATATAATGGCCTGTAAGAAGCATCAAAAAGATCGTCATGGCACAGTAATCTGTTTTTCTTTACCATTAGAAATTGATATTGACTTCCCTCAATCCTTTTTCACGGCTCTCCTCTACAGTGGCCGTGCTGCAGGATGCAGGTAAAACAAGTTTGATGGAGACCTTCGAGCTGCAATTTGTTTAGTCCATGCTGTCTATGCACACAGTGATCTGAATTTTATACAGGAGGAATTTGTCCAGTAGCAGCACTTTTCCTGTCTTACTGAATGTTCTGCCTGGAGAAAAGTGTTGGACAGATACCATAAACACTAGGCCTGTTTGCAAGCAAATAGACACCCACCATGACTCACACACACAAACACAACCACAAGCAAACACACTCACAGTGTGAGTCATGCACACAGAATATTTTATTTTTCAATGCCATCTTCTTCTGTTACTAATTATTTTATGTTATCCTGATTAACATTACATTTGACATGGTTGTACCTGTATAATTATATGGGACAATTAAACTTGAACTTGAAGTTAATTATTTCGAGTTACTATTACTTTATACTTAATGAAAATATGATTATATTTGCAGCTTCCTGATGTTCCAGGATGTTGACTCAGAAAATAATTTAGACTGTGACATTATTTAGCCTGAAAATTATTGTAATGACTGAGATTTATTGGGACAGATGAAACAAAGTGATATAAAATCCGCTCTACACTCAAAAAGTAAACAGATGTGGCAGCTCTGCAAGATTTAAAGATTTATACCAAGCAGCAACTTACAAGACCATTTGTTCCCCCTCTTGAAAATTAGATCATACATCTCAAGGGATTTGTTGTGATATAATAAATGTGACATATACTAAACAGGGCCATAGCTCCCAGTGAGGTTACTGAGATCGTGTCCTCAGTTTTGTTTCTGGGAAGGAGTTTATGTTTCATAATTAAAGACAAATGCCACAAGGTGGGTTTTAGGGCTTGTTTTGATTTTATAAAGTCACTGAAAGTGTTAATTTTACAGAAAATGTTTCAATTAATTAATATACAGTATATGCACATAATATATATATATGTGTGTGCAATACATTCAGATTCTCAGAGTTTGTGGGTGTCTAGTCAAACATTTCTTAGAGCAGTGGGGTTTAACAGAGGGAGTCTGAACTTTGGACTAAAATGTTCAAATGCTTTCATCAAATGATGTTAATAACAAAAAACAACACACTTCCTAAATATGCATACAGTACATTTAAATATTGATACAACTGTATTGTAAACTATGAATAACACAAAACCAGTTCTTTCTAAATTAATCAATTATAGTGTTATATGTCGCACAGCTTGTGAAGCCCCATTCTGTTGTTTTAGGGCAAGGAGCACTTTGATATGAATTAGTTTTACGAGAAACATATACTCCACTGACTCCTATACCTGTACAAAGAGAGGTGAGGAGAGCGTGAGGAGAAAAAAAAAAGTTGAAAGAGGTGTTAAAAAGAAATGGGAATGAGAGACAGAAGGACAGAGAGGGACTGTGCACAGGAGAGAGACAAGAAAGCGAGAGAAAGACAGGCAGAGACAGTGCAATGGAAAGTGGGAAAGTGAGAGTAAGCCTGTGGGAGAAGAAGCACCAGTAGAATTTCAAGTTGTGCTTATGGCATTGCTCTCACACCTTGACCTCTACTGTTCCTGACTGGGAATATCTCAACGCCTGCCAGACACTGCTCAGGGCTCCTGTAATTCACTTTGGAGCTGGGAGATAAAAAGCAAAAGACAAATCCAATGGAAAATTCCACTCATTGCCCTTTTTATTTCATTTGTAGTCACAGTGGAACAAAAGAAAACACAGTTGTGTCCGCTGTTGGTGGATAATGGACAGACGTTTCTTCCTGTGGAATATTTACCACAGCATTGACATCAATGTAGGAGGGATATGCTCATAAATGGATATTTTCCTCCTACTTCTACTCGTTGAAAGGAGCATTACACACATCTAGCGGCATATAGAGGACACTCAACAGACTATTAATAGATTTTTTTCCCTTTTGTGTTTCAGAGGAACTAGCACATATTCAGTGAACCGCTGTCTGAAACAGCCCTTCTCTACCTGTGCTGGCAGTAGCAGATGCTTCATTGTACACAGAGAATCAGTGGAATAAATCTCCTCTGTAAATAGCTCCCAGACTCTGAGAGACAGATTATTGCTCAGATCAAAAAAGGACAGTCTTCCGCGTGAAACAACAGCACCTCAAATATGCTCGTTAGTTTCAGGCAGTTGAGTCGAACATACCTTTTGCTCAGTATAGTTTAGCACGAAAGATAAACACTTTGCATAGGCGCTGAACATGACTGCATTTTGATTAAAAAAAAAAAAAAAAGACAAACAAGCAAGCTGTACTTGATGTAGATTTAAGCTATTTGTTTGGCTGGTGAAGCTTTTCAGTAGCACAGCAGTCTCCACACTGACGAACATGTTACTACAACAGTGTAATTAATAAGAGCCAATTTATAAAAAATAAATAAAAAATACAAATAGGAAGTTTCTAACACCTGTCATGGTTTGCCATGGATCACTTTGATTTGAATAGGTACAAACAAATGAACTCTTTCCTGAAATAATTGCTGCAGTGATTTTGAGAGAGCTCATTATGAGAGAACATGCTTCTGGCAATCCTTTATTACATTTCCCTGCCAATGCTCACATAGCAAGCTAGCAAGTATAACAAAACACATCATGCCTGCAATTTTCGTCACTTGAATGGCAGTAGCAGTGGGACTTTGATGTTGAAATTGTTGAGGCAACACATGCACAAAGACACACTAATAAGCTAATAAACTGAACCAAGCCACCATTACTGAGTCACATTTTACTAACGATATTCTGATGAGTCCCTCTCTCTCATTGCACCTATTTTTGTACTAATACAAATATGGTGAAGTTCTGAATTAATGAAGCTCTGCTGTCTGCAACCCTAGAGAAAAGGTAAACAATATGTGTTTTCACTGACTTGATAATATAGGCTACAGTTTATATGCAAAAAACAAATCATTTGCAATTTTTGAAAATACATTAAGGCACTCATCTGACAGTCTAATTAGAATAATGCAGCCAAATGTCTTTTCATTGCTTTAATGGCTCTCATTTACATTGTAGCAAGATTCTAGTACTGTCTGTCTCTGCAGTCCAACTGGAGGAGCCAAACACGGGATGAATTTGGCAGTTAACCATCCTTCTTTCTCAGCTGTACGTGCTGCTTCAGGGTATAGAAGTTTAACAACACTGTAATAGTTGCAGTTTTACAAATGGAAACACAATAACATTATGGAAGAATGGAGCTTGGATTATTAGTAGAAGAGTCATTAATGACATCTAATCATGCTCAGCATACATGTATATATATATATATATATATATATATATATATATATATATATATATATATATATATATATATATATATATAAACTAAATTGCAGGAAGACAAGGACATGATGTTCCACCATGTGGCATTTCAAGCCACAGTTGAGTTGGGGGTGGGGGTGGTTGGTGTAATGATGACCTCCGAGTGAGACCTTGTTAAGAATAATTGGAGTGAAGTGGCCAGGAAGCGTTGTGAAAATCTAGGTTCCATCTAATGAATCATCTACATGAGAGGTTGCAATAGAGCAGGTAGCTACTCACTGATGTGAACTTTCACTGCATTTGTACATTTGTGAAGTGTGTATGGCATGTTAGAGCAAGTTCAGGCCATAGGAGCAGAAATTCTCATTATTTATCTGCTGTGGTTAAAGGTAAAAGATGTAGCCTAAAAGTATATATAAGTAAAATATATATATATAAAAGTAAAAGCTCTAATGAACATGGATCATGATGTTGTTGTTTTCTGTCCATTATTAACTGATTAAAATGAAGACTTTCAAATTATAATCTCTTTCAAAAAATTTGTATCAGTATTTAAACCCTACATGAAAGCAGCAGTTGAATGCAATTATAATTTTTATATTATATTTATATTATAGTATTATAACTTCTGCATTTTGAACTGGTCATGCCAGAAAGACTCAATGACATTCATTAGCTTATCTTTGTTAAAAATGTGGTCGTCACTCACATGGCTAGGTGGTGAATTAGTGTAGCCAGCAAGCTAATAGCTAACGCACTACCTAGCCAGTCAACAGCTCTCCAAGCCTCTTCCTATTGTTTCTGGATTGTGCCTTTTACTCTCCTCTGGCATTTTGTACATTATTTTATTTCAATAAAAGTTTTATTTAAGGAAATAATCTTTCCAAGATAACAAGCTTGCTAATTGCTTGCTAACTGTCAGTCAGCTGTCAGTTAGCAAGCTCATTAGCTCAGCTGCTAATGGGACAGCACACAGTTAATAAAAAATATGTATTTGTATCACCTGTCTTATCTTTTGTGGAGCAAAATTTATTCTGACAGAGGAGCTAAAATAAAAGTGGAGCAACAGAACTAATGAGCCAAGATAGTTCCTCCATTTTGGACTAAAGGTCAACATTGTGAAGAAATTAAAAATATTTAAAATGTAAGTATGTAGTAGGCTATAGTAATGTTTCAACACAGAAAATAGATTTCCTTAGCATAAAGCCACCACTGGCATCACTTTATTTTGATAGTCCACCTACTCTCTATTTATAGTATTTATAACATTTCAAAACTCATTTGGTGAGATTCAACAATTTAACTGTTTTGCTTAACATAAAACCTTCTGATATTGCACCATAGTAGGCTAAGTTTTAGTAACCCAAATGTTTTAAATGATTTATAAACAAGTAAACCTATTGTGACATCACCCATTTGTTTGTAGATAACTGTTTTTAAGCATAGAGTTTGGCATTATGGACAATACCATTTTGGGGTGTTTTTGAGCCAGTAATGACCATATTTGGATGAGAGCTTGGAGTTGGTGGATGATGTACTGGATACTGTTGGGCAGTCACAAACATTCATATTACAACAGTACATTAAAATATGTATCCGACATTTGAAACATTTGAAGTCACGCTTCTACAGTCTGATCTTGGTTTTGTGAGGCTGGTGTGTCTGAGAATGAATCAATCGCAAGGTAGCCAAAACAAAAGAGTATTTATCGTTTATTGTCCATTTTACTCTAAATGGAACCATAATTTACCAAATGAACATCATGCTGTATGGAAGAAGACTTGAAACTAGCATGAGCAACTAGCAACTGAGGAGGAAACTGTTTACTGAGGTAATAAATCAAGTGAAAAGTATGATCATTTCTTCATAAAGCGCCGCTGGTCATTAGAAAGAATGCAGGTTTAAGAGAGTCACTTCACAGACCCAGAAGCACTGTCCAATAATTACACTGTCAATGATATAACTCATGTATAAATATTTACTGAATATTTATTATTCTATTCTATATGACTATTAATAGAGCCATAAGTTACAATTTATAAACCCTACTATAAATTACCATATTCATTTATTCATATTCATTACCAATCTTTGCCAGTTAAGTTACTCCCACTTTCACAAAAGATGCAGCTCAGTCGGTGCACGGCCTGTTTGCGATGGCCCTTAAACGTTCAACCCACCAAAACAAGCCCTGCTGGCAGGGTGTCTGGCCCTGACCTGAGCAAACGTGACTATCAGTGCATATCTCCATCTGTGTGACAGCACCATTCATGACAGCCCGACTCCATCTTCCAATAAGGAGCAATCAGCCCCTATCTCAATGCTACCCGGCTGTCTGTGGAGTCTCATCATTGTGTCAATGGACTGTGCTGCTCCCACATGATTACAGGTGTGACCTTAGCCATCTCTGCCCAAGTATGAGCCAGTTATCGACATTCCTCTTCCAAAACATAATTGCATGATTCAGCAATGTCCTCAAGTGCAAACGCAGCGAGCTGTGTAGCAATGAATATTTTTGCAGTCTCCTCTGCGTGAGCATGATGGGCTCACAGCAGGGGTAGTGTCATCACTGAACTAAAGCATTTGATTAAACTTAGAATACGCCCAATTTGCTATTGACTCCTCTCACTTAATGCGGATGAAAAATTGACTTGCAAACAACGTCGGGGCATCTGAGCGTCAAATTATTCCGCCTGAGTGGTAGAGATGAGAAACATTGTGAAACATAATATATTTGACACATACACAAAAGCATTAGTTGAGAGGATGTGATGAAACCCTATGAAATCTATCAAGTCATCACAGGCCAGACTTTCAAGGACATGTATGAAAATAGCATCAGGTCAATATTTCTTAAGTCCTGAAGGCGACATCTCATGACTGATGTTGACATTTGGACATGTTTTCTCCTGCTATGGGACTCATTAGTAATGCGATTCAAGAAACTCTCAACCGCTGTGTGCTGCAAACCCACAATGTGGGCACAACTTTAAATTTTTCATAACTTACAAATGTCTCAAAACACTAACGAGACCAGATGTAGACGAGGCCAGAGGAATATTAAGTTACTGCCTGGTGATTGTATGCTGACCTAACACCTCGACTCAAAACAAAGCCTATCAAACTTGACATTGCTAAAGGCGGTGCATTCGGAGGAAGATTATTTATGAGGATAAAGTAACATCGGGATGAATTATTTTTTTATACAGTATATGAATTATTGAGAATAACATATTGCCTGTGCCCCCTGCCCCCAACCGATGGATGTGGGTATGCATTTAAGGGCATGTGAACTGCAACCTTTCACATGCAAATCACAGCCCAGCTGTACTTAGCTGCACGAAAGTTTTATGAAAAGTAACAAAAGGTCTGGCAAATGGCACAAGGTCTTAATTATTCAGTAAGCTCCTGTGTGCTGTGTTATGTCACGACAAGGCTCTGATGACAGTAAGCTGCTACAGCATTAAGAGCAACAACACCAGTTGACAAATCTTTCATCCAACACTCAATATTTCCGTGCAACCAAAGGAAAACAAACTTGTTTAAAGACATTGTTAACCCAGAGCCATGAGATTACAGGCGACAGCTCTTTTATAGCACAATATGCTAATATATTCTTGTGGTATAGGGAGAGTGAAAGGTAGGGAACAAGCCCAGTGCTGCTGGTGTCTTGCGGTGATCAAAGCATTACACAGACAGGGAGCAGCACTCCCCTGTGGGCCAAGTAAATTTACCATTACTGGTCGTGCATATGCAATCAGTCCAAGCCAGTCTCACTTAGAGCCTTTTATCAAGCATTCACGGGACAAATGTCTCTGCATCCAGGCTGGTTCTGATGAATGGTAGAGAAAAGTTTCTTTTTTCTTGTGTTGTCTTCATTTTAGAATGTATCTATCCTTTAATAAGAAAAAGGATAGATTTGTCCTCTGGTTCATTTTGCCTCAAGGTTCAGTAATGTACTGTACATTCTAAGCAGTATAATGATAAACAATTACTCCACATTAGTGAAAAGCAATTAGCTTGTGCTCCAAAGATATGTTAGTCATCACATTTGAGATTTAACCAGGCTAGTCAGAGGCTATAGTGGAACCAGATGCAAATAATGGTGTCACTCAGAATGACACTGCAGTATTTTTTGGATGGTACCTGACGGTAGCTTGTTGCCACTAAGCAGACAAAGGATGGATTTGTTTTGGAGAATAATAGCAGTGGACTGGCTCGACTGAATATTAAATAATTGAGTTTAAAATGACAAATGTGAAAATGATGAACAAACAATGGAAAAATCACAAATCATGCAGTCAATAAAAGTAAGTGAAAACAAGTGTATTGAGTGTGTTTGAGACTGACTGCAGAACAAGTCAGTCTCCATAAATCCCATTCATAACCCATAATTTCCCCAGACTGTGCTGTACTGAGTCTGAAGTTTTATATAACTCATTCAAATTACATTAAAGCTTAAAGCTATACATAAGTAACAGAGAGAACAGAGAGGCTGCTTTGATTGACGGGTGGTTGTCCTTACAGGTGGCTTGTTTGAGCAACCAGTTGTCATTCAGCCTGCCTCAGCTCCACCGATGCTCCACGTCATTGCCCATTTTGGGATTCGGTGGAAGGCGGCAGAGGAGGCAGCCAGAGCTACTATACTCTGAGCTTCACAACAACTCTTCCCAAACCGTCGCGGTTACTATGTATGTTATACTGTCTATGAAAAATAGCCTGCAAGTACAGAAATTTGTGTGAACCACAGTTCAGGCCCATTTTTCAGAGAAGCTGCAGGTAGCAGAATGTGTTATAGGCTGCAATTCAGGTTAATTTTACCATTTCTACAGAGCATAACGGTTTCCGAAAGAAAGTCAAAGGGAGTTTTTGTTGGGTGGTGTTTAGCTCAGTTGGTAGAGCAGCCGCCCCATGTGCGAAGATTCAGTCCTTGCTGCGGGAGCCCAGGGTTCGAGTCCAGCCTGTGGCTCTTTCCTACATGTCACTCCCCAATTCTCTCTCCCCACATTTCCTGTCACTCTTCAGCTGTCTCTATCAGAATAAAGCTTGAAAAAGCCAAAAAAATAATCTTTTAAAAAAAAAAAAAGGGAGTTTTTGTATAAATGCCTATTGGCCAAAGAAGAGCAGACTATTGCACAAAAACTTAATAAAGAGCAACAAGTGGGATTGTCTGTCATTTGTGAGTGATAACAGAGTGGTTAAGGAGATCTTACCTTTTCAGGACAGTGTGCATTCATTTTCACTCAGGAAATCCCCATTATACAGTATGTAGAATATTATTATTAACCCTCTTGGGTCCTATCAATGGCCCTATCAACCCTATTGTGGGCAATTGCTCGGACCCTATAGATGGTTAATATTCAGTGTTGGACCAGAGAAGGAAGTGAAAAAATCAATTGATTATACAGTGTGACTATTTCCTGAGCTCTGAGCCATCAATAGAGCCTGCCAATCTTTTCAATTATGGTCGTGTTTGTGGAAATTATGACTCAAAATTACTATGATAATGTTTTATGAAAATCTTTGCTCCCAGGGGTGAAGGTACCAACCAATTTACCCAGCTACTGTACTTAAGTGCCCATTTGAGATGCTTGTACTTTACGTGAGTCTTTACATGTTTTTTTTTTTTTTTTACTTCTACTGCACTACATTTCAGAGGAAATTGTTTATCAATAAAATATTTAGGATTTATGCATACAAAACATATGAAGAGCTCCACAAAATTAAACCAAATTCAGCTGTTTAAAAGTATATTCAAGTACAGCTTAAATTATTACCCAATTAATCAACTAGTTGATTGACAGAAAATTGATTGGCTTATTTTCCTTTAAATCCTTGTCATATACTGTATAATATTTTCAATAATATTGAGGTTTGGACTGTTGGTTGGACAAAACACTCATAGTGAAGATGTCACTTTCATACCTTTTACAGTAGTTTTGCAGTGTGGTATTAATATTTTTACTTATGCACAGACAGTTAATAATACTGCCTCTACCACTGGTGCTCACCATGAAGGATGCAAAATGAAGATAGAAATGTCTAAAATGAAAGCAGCATGGAGGTGTCAGGGTTATTGATTTGTTGGAGAAAAGAGACAGCAACACATAATTACAAGTCATGGACTGCTCTTCCATACCTTGGCCTTTATGTTGCTGCCTACTCGTCTTAAAATTGTGCTAAGCCCAAAGTTCACGCTCTTATTTGCCAGTCGCAGCTTGTATTTCTGTGTCCCTGCTGGTGCAGTGCTACACATTGCCAAAGACAATTTGAAATGACAAAGAAAGGAGAGTAACCAAACAGAGGCATGCTTCACCTGGTTTACCCCTTTTCTGTATGAGTGCAAGCTGACTTTTTCAGGAGGAGCTGGATGTCATATTTAAGGAATGTCAGCCCAGTTTTGTCATGATTCATTCATAGTATTTGTTTGTCAGTGCCACAGCAGTGATTTAGTGACATTGTGTGCCAGGACATGAATTAATTGAAGACACAAAATGCCAAATAGAGAGAGACACTAAGTGCTGACATTCACTCTACAGCCTGAATATGCAGGTGGGAGCACAGTAACCCAGATTTGTTGTTGTTTGGAAGACACAGACACAGGCACCCACCCACACACACTCCCACACACACACCCATCTAAGTGTCATGACTAGTTAGGATTCTAACCTTGTATATTATGCAAAAATTGAATGAAATATTTAAAAAGAAAGTGAAGGTTAATGTGTTCTACCACTTCTGCTCTTTGTACTTAGCCCAGCTTCTGTTGTGTGAGGCTTTCCAGTTTGTGCAGATGTTAAGGTGGTAAATTAAAAAAAAAACCCACAAATCTCACAGCACGCCCTCATGAGATTATGATGGATGGGTGGATGCACAAAACCATTCAAGAAGAATGGCACATCCCATGATGCTACTTGTTGCTTCTGAAAGGCTACTTTTTTTTCCTAAAGCTATATAAAGTGAAGAAAACCTTGTTTTTATAAACATCATGAAAAGTAAACAGACAAAAAAGAATAAAGATCCAGACACAGAGATACAGTAGGAGAAGCTATAAAAAGATGAAGGAAGGGTTTGAGATCTTCCTGGAGTTGACTGGCAGAAAGTCAGATGGTAAACTGCTTCATCTCAAAATCAGACAGAGATGCGAAGGATAACACAATAATCCTCCAGAGATGATGGAGAGACAGAAAGACAGCAAGCTTAGGAAGCTGAGAGAGATGCTCTAAAATTAAGTCAAATAACGTTGCATGTCTTAGTTTAAATCTGTATGTATGTAGATAGATAGATAGATAGATAGATAGATAGATAGATAGATAGATAGATAGATAGATAGATAGATAGATAGATAGATAGATAGATAGATAAATTAAATTAACTATTATTTATAAATGTATGCAAAACTGAACCTGCAACATCAAACGAATGCAAAATTATACCACCTTTTCTTAATAAATTGCCCTTTCAAAGGTCAAAGTCAGTGTGCAACAATGATCTTTTGTGGTACAAACACAGAACAAATTATCTTAGTGCCAAAATTTAAATTGGTTGGTGGTGTACTAAAGCTTCAAGGTGCTGCACAGCTTTTGACTACACAAAGTAAAAGGTGTGGGCAGAAGGGATAATCACTCTGCCCACAGCTAACATTTAAAAAAAAAAAAAAAAGGATGTCCGAAACAAAACATAGACAAGGACAGGGCCTAATAAAAATACAATAAACCAAAACAAAAAAACACTGCTATGTGTAGTGCACAGAATCAGTGTGTCCAGTTAAATTAATTTGTTTTACATATGTGATTTACCGTTTATTCATATTTAAAGTCTAAAAGTCTAAAATATTACTTACCTGAATGCCTACATACTGTGAAGAAGAAAAGTCATTGTATTTACCCTTTAAGAATACCACTGAAGCTCGCTGTGCATACAGGCTGATGGTAAAGATGGATGTGTTTTTGGTGGTTCATTTTGGGGGTGCAACATGCTTTCCTTCTAATGCTAAAATCAGTGATGGACAACCGTTTGTTATAGTTGTGACCAATGAAAATAATTGTAATCAAGTTCAGATTACTTTGTTTTGTTTCTAATTGAAAGGAAACTTCAAATTTCTATGATAGCCCCCTCACTGAATGATTTTTTTCCGCACTGTTCTGTCTTCCCTCACACCATTCGATCTAATAGTGTGGAAAAGATTATTCTGACTGGATATTGCCTTGGGTGTGGGTGCCCTTTAGAACAGCATAACGTGCAGGGTGTGAGTGATGACTTCTAATGGTGTTATTTGATGCTATTCAGCAGACTCATTTTTATCAGCAGTCAAAGACATGACCACAAGAGCTTCACCTTACTCAAGAAATGCTGTGGTGCTCTTCTAGTGCCTTTAAACTGTAATGCATGTCAGGGGGCAGATAATCAGTGTCATTTGGTCAAAAGTCATGTGAAACAAGTGATCCTAATTTCCTTTTAAAAAGTAAAATCACTCCCAGGGCATGCATTTAGTGGCATATGCCTTCACCTTGGGTTTTTACTTGTGTCACTGAGTCTTTGCACCAAACTGTTGGGAAGAGTTTGACTTTGCTGAATGAACCTTGTTCTCCATGAAAGATTCATGAAGAGAAAGAACAAAAAAGACCACAGAAGTTTTGGAAAAAGAAGAGGAAAAACACTTACATCCCCTCAAACCACTCTGAAGTTTCATCATCTGTCATTTTCCTTTTTTTCATCTTTTCCTTCAGTGAATCAAACTTAAATGAACAGAGAATGATGAGTGATGGTAAGGAACAAAAATCAAAAGGGGCAGGGAGTGATATTTCCTTACTGTAACTGTCGATATACTGAAGTCGTTAGTGGGAGTTGTAATGCAAAGCAGAGCTCATCAGTGCTTTTTTACACAGCCAAAAACCTCTGCTCTGTCCAATATACCTGGACTGATAGGAACAGTGGATCTCTATTATCCTGAGTATCTATTTCCCTGAGGAGCTATTACAGTCGTTAGCCTTATCTTATCTTTAAACAAGGGGAACTAAATGGCGCTCCCTCCAGCCCTATTCAACCTGAGAGGAGGAAACTTCCGCTCTGTGCTAAGGCGACTTCAGTCACCAGAGACAGGCCCGGTGTCAGTAAGCCTGGGGCACCTGACTCATCAGGTCCGTTGTGGCTGGAGAAAAGTGAAGACTTTCAGCTTAGTGAATTGGGGTTGAGTCATAATGGGCAATGCAGTGGAGGGATTATGGGGGAACACAGGGCTTAGTCCCGTCTTTAGGCATAATGAAATGTATCCACCCACCAGCTTAATTACCTCTGAGTCCGGCTGCCTGTCCACTACAGTGTGGATCATATCCCAAATCTGTCCCAAAATATGTATGTCATTTTAATACTATCTATTCTTCCAGCCTTCATTCTGATTGCATGTATGCACCTAAATAAAACAGTGCCCCAGTAACTTGCAGTAGTTTTGGGTTTCCATAAAGTTGGGTTTCTTACAAGAGACAGATTTTTAAAATAATGCTTAAAATTAATTCAGCAAGGGCAAAGATATCCTGATGTTTAGCCCCTGTATGTCTCTATAGGGTTGGGTCAGATTATTTTGAAATATAGTCAGTTACTGAATACAAATTCACTTTCTAGATTATCTACAAATAGATGACAATTAATGAACAAACCCTATCCAAGATGTTTTCTGTGCCTAGACCTAACCAAACACTAACCACAGTGCTCTAATATCAGAAAATGGTTGTTGAATCTCATCTAATAAGCTGCTGAAATGCTACAAATAGTCTATAAAATCTATAAAATCAAAAGGTGGACTATCTACATAAAGTCTTACCAACTAAACTCCTCCACAGAGGACATTCTGAAGTTATTTTCCCAGGCTGTGTTCTCCCCAAGTCTACTAAATTGACTTTGATGTGTAAAATCAGGGGAGAGCCCCTTTAAACCAGCATTAATCAATGTTTTGGGCCACATGGGGACAGCAAAACAAGCTGTAAGAATAATAACTTGGACATATTATCCCCTTAGGTTGTTTTAGTGGATATGTAAGTAAACAGTTGCCTACTTACACATCCAGCAGATGTAGAGCAAAATTAGTATTTATTTGGAGGCATGTTTTTGGCCACCTGGTGATTCAAGTCCAATATTCACTTTCTTTTTCACTATTTTGGTCTTTTTGGTCTCCATTATCTCCTGAAGAGAAATCTGTGCCCCACTAGGTTCACTAGGTCCAACATTTTTTCAAAAGGTTCCTTGTTCATGTGTTCTTTACAGCAATTCGCAGTCTTAAGTTCTTCATTCACTTTAACTTAATATGTTTCTCAACTTTCTTCTGTATTTCACAAAATCTCACTTAAATCTCATTTTATACAGCACTCCCACTTCTTCATGCACAAAGTACATTTTGGAAGAATGAAATGTCAAACACGGAGGAAGCAACCTTTCAACCGTTCTAATCACTGTACCATTAAATGCACAGAGGAAAAAGAAATCAGAGGGGATAAAAACACTCCAAACAAAAAGCTGGAGGCCAAGTTGAAATCAAGCTTGAAACAGTTGCAGCCAGTTAAACTCTCTTGTTTGCTTGCTTCTCTCCATTCCTCAGTACCTTGGCAGGGTAAGATAGCATAGTGCCACAGGGTATGAACAAACCCTTAGGCCATCATGTGTAGCCCCTTGAGTGCTGTCAGAGGTGGCACTTGTGACTTGTTAATCCAAAGTAATGAGATGTCAGAGGCCTGAATTTTGGTGGAAAATTGGGGTTATTGAGCGATCTCTGCAGTTACCAGCAGAAAGAGCAGAGAGACTATTTCTTCATAGAAAGATTGTTAAACCAGCACAGAAGAAAAATACAAGCAGGTCTTTGGAAGCTTACCAATGAGTTATATTCTCCTTTCAACATGTGCAAGTGGGAAGTTCATTTGAATAATCTTAAATCAAAAATGTTGAAACAAAAAAGACATTTTTCATTTTGTAATGCCTCTGACTCATCATCTGGGCCAGTGCATGTAGTTTGTGTTGGTGTTCAAATGGCATACAGCTATACATTTGGCAGTGCACTCATCCTGTCAGGCTGTTTGTACACCACCGTCTTGATCTTTGCTTTGAGCCAAGCATTAGCAACACCTTTAACTAAACGAATTCACTGATCACATGCGTAACTGAATCGCATTGGTACAATTAACACCTGCACTCTGACACACACTTACGCACTCGCCTACATGCCCACACACAAGCGGGAGCGGCTGATGGACAAACATCAAAGAAGCATTGAGGAAATGGAGATGGCTGGGCAGCAGCAGCAGCAGCAGCAGTTTGAGCTGAGCCACAAGGTAAGGGACAGAGTGAGACTAATGAAATGGGACGTGCTAAATGTGAGCTAAAGCACCAGCAGGATGTGGAGCAAGAGGGCTTCAAAGCGGGGGTGGGGGGTATTGAGCAGTGGAGCCTCTAATCCAGACTGACATTGTGTGAACTACAGTAACTAAACCACACATCAATATGGAGCCCATTGACTCAATTCAGAAGATGATCTTATCCCTAAGACGGGCTGACATACACAGAGGCAGATGAGATTTTAATATATTCTTACACTAATAGCCATTAAATGCAGAGTTATATTGTAATATAATATATGTAATGATTTCCTCAATTCCAAAAACATTGTGTGTTGCCCTCCGTGTATCAGGCTAGTGTTGTCTTCGCCAATACAAAACAGGGGAAACCATAACAGATAATTACGACAACAAACTGCCTGAGAAGTAATACGTGGCTGTGTAGCAGTTGTGTACTGATCTCTTGTGTAATTTATCCCTGTTCACAACAAACTGACATTAGATCTCTCACAGCCAGCTTTATGGTAACGAGCTCCAAAAACACACTGAAAAAAGAAAGAAATCGTTCAGCTAACTGCTGTTTAGCGAGCTACACCACAGAGATTTCTTGGGAAGCCACATGAGTCATGACTACAGTGAAGCTATTAAAGTCACAGATATTATAGTGCATGCAACAAATTACTGCAGGGCAAACACACGACTAACATAATCAGGGTCACAGATGCATTAGTGTGTTAATTATAAGCCCTTTATTTATCATACAACATACATAAAACACACAAAAATTAATTTATTGAAGTATTAATGGACCAGGCAGCCTAGAAATTAGAAAGATGAAAAGATTGTGGAGTAAATAAGGCAGAAAATAACAAAAAATTTGGTTAAAACATGTGATGTGTTTAAATTAATCTCAAATAAGTTCTCTCTCATTAACACATTTTTAATTTTTTTAAATTTCTTTTTTAAGAAACTGGTGTTGAATGAGTTATTGCCTATAACAGCTGGACAATGACATTTTTAGCAAATTCAGCTAGTGCAAGCAAACAGTACATTTGTTTGGGGACCATTTTCTGCCGTGGATATGATTATTTACGCCAGCAGAACAGTTTATGTGTAATTTACTTGAAACAAATTGCAGTGCTCATTTTCATTGTAATGAAGGAACATGTCACCCAGTGCAGCAACGTGCCTCATTCATGGATTCAGAGGTTTTTGGGGTTTTTTGGGGTTTTTTTTTTACAAGAATGGGGCTCTGTGGCACAAAGCACTAAACTATATCAGGCTTTGGCTTCACAGGTAATACTTGATAGTCGGATCCATCCTTTGTTGGTTTTAGTCTTTTCATGGGATTTGTTGAAAAATATAGAATAGCCTCAGCATTATCCTTTAAAACTAAAACGGTGAGCCTATAGATGTTGAGCACAACAGGCAGGCTTGGCTCTTGTTCAGTCCGGTCTTATTCAGGCCAGTGTTAACCTGACGTGTGGGAACACCCAAGGACCCAACCTGTTCACACACAATCTGCAGTGGCACAATCCCATTACTCAGCCTGTTATTGGCCCCTTTCACACAGTGCAGCACAGCACTGGATCAGTCAGCCACAGCCAGCCTTGCTGCCTCTCTAGGGAATAGACTGGCTGCTTGATTTTCTAAGGTGCTCGTCTCACACTCTCCCTCCCTTACCCTCCATTGTCCTCACTCCCCCGTGCTCGCTGTCTATCTTTCCTCTGTCTCACTCCCTCCCTGTCTCCCTATCTTTCTCACTCATTCTCTCCATCTCTGTGTTGCCTTTACTCCTCCTCAGTATCCCTCCTGTCCCGTCTCTCTCTCTCTTCCTCCCTCTCTCTCTCCCCTTGCTACAGTCACGGCTTTTTCTCTGGACAACAGAAAACCTTATTTAGCAGTCTGCTCAGCACAGCCTTGGCAAAGCTGCCAATTCACCTGCTTAGATTGCCGTATTCTCTACCCTGTCTCCAAAACCCATTGCAATTACAATCCCTGCATAAGTAAATGCACCTGGTACACAGCCATGTGTGATCAGCACCCCTGTATCATATGCACACTTTCCCAAATGCTTTATTCTACATGGTTTCACATCCAACAAACACTGTTTTTTAAATGTAAAAGTACCCATTACCTGCCACTGAATATTGAATCTTTGTGTGAATGAGGAGTGCAGTTCCTGGTCAACATTTGAGTGCCTGGTTGCCTGGTCAGATTTTACCCTCTTTATAATGCTGTGCTGTGCTTTGCTTTGAAACCATTCAACGCAGATGTGGAATCTTTGATTCATCCTGAATTACAGTGCAGGCAAGGTTCACCTAATGTCTCATGTTTGTTTTACCAGGCACAGCTTTCTTGCACTGAATGACAATGTTTCTATATTTTGGAAAACTGCCATTTCATGTAACAGTGCACAAAATTTGTAATGGCCAAAACTCAAGTTTTTGGTTTGTTTTTGTGATACTCTACTGAGTCTAAACTGACTCGTGTTGTAGTGTTCAGGAGGGTGTGAAAGAAGCGAGGACTGAGCCTATTCTGCCTAAAACTTAGTTTCAAACTTTCAAGAAAAATGTTGGAAGAGAATAACTGAAAAAAATATATAATTCATGGGTTGACTTATAGGTACAGTTAGAAAATCACAGAGCTGTTTGCATGTCTGCAGATTCTACTGTAGCACCTGAGCATACTGTATCTCCTTCATTCTCTGCTCTGTGCAATGTAAGAGTGCCTAGATTCATTCCCAAGCCTTAGGAGGCTCCATTTCTGTAAGACAGCACTCAGGTTTGGGAGGAATTGCATCACAGCCATTAAATGCAAGACAATTTAACTATAAGGACCCTTTCAAATAGAAAAAAATAGGTAAGAATATGTTACCAGGTGTGATAAATCTCACAAAATGTTCAAAACAGTCCTTTTGTCACACTCAATGACTTTCAGGTCCAACCAGATTCAATGAATAATTGAAGGGAGATGAGGAGAATTCTAATCTCACAGTGGTTGAAAAGGTGTTCAATGTGAAAGCCGATTGATTGTCAGGTTCATCAAAACCTGTCACAGCAAGCAGCTGCTAGCCAAACAAAATGTTAGAAAGAAAGAAAGAAAGAAAGAAAGAAAGAAAGTTATGAAGGTAAGAAATGCAAAGATAATAACCTGAACTGGCCCAGCCTGTCACTAGTTTATGCAAAATTAGTCTTTCACCATTTAGGCCCTAAAATCTATTTTCTTGACGGGAAATGTTAGTTTTATTCCAAGTAAATTAGATCATAGATCATAAATCATCCTACAAAAGAGCTGCGTCATCCACAAAAATGGAGAATAAAGTAAATACATGATCTGTAGAAACTCTAAAGTGTAAATTAAAATCAGTCAGAAAATGTTATGAATGTGGGAGTCTGGAGTTTTCTGACATTATTATGGTATCTCTTGCAAATAGTTTTACTCTTTTGTGCAAAATTCTAAATTAAAAAAAAAATGTGTGTGGTATGCATTGAACAAATACTGTCTGTATGGACTGTGGGATAGTACAGTAGTACAGAAGACCAAGGGAAGGGTGTATTTGGATCTAGAGGACATGGAGTGCATTACACCAAAAGATTACACCACAATTAAACTTGTAAACTATGTGACTTTGCCATCAGTGTTCTTAATTTCATCTTTATGTTCTTAATATAAATTAGCCTGATTGAATCTTTAAAAAAATACCATATGTGATCATTTTTGACCTGATCAAATTCTAAGATGTGTTTCTCGATCAAGGGGCCTCTAGCTTAATAACACATTGGTGTTGATGATAACAGAGAAATGCCAATAAAATGACAGGAACAGTGAGCAGCAGAACACACTAACCTTCAGGAAGTATTAATAAGTGTTGTCTGCCTTGTCCTGAAGAGCACATTCATTGCTGACTTTAATGTTCAATAACTGAGTGATGAATCTGTTTAAAACGTAAGGATGAGGGGTAGAGTGATCTATCTTTTATTTTGACTGACTCTCCATATCCAGGGAGATAAAAGCCAATTTACAGCATCTCAACAATGCTGCTAACAGCCAACAAGACAAGAAATATGCTTCACACTGTATCACAGTGCTTGTTACCAACATGCCTGAGAAACAAAGGATTTTTAAAGACATTCTGATGGAGAAAACACATTTCACTTGCCAGACAAAACCCCTCCGCTGATGGGCTCCCTATTAATGTGATGAAAAGCAGCAGTATGGGAAAGATACTGTGTGTATGATTTAGTGGCAGACATGTGTGTCATATATGCCTAAAACTGTGTGCGGTTTTCTTTAATCAGTTTTTTGTTTGTCTGTGTGTGTGTGTGTGTGTGTGTGTGCGTGTGTGTGTGTGTGTGTGTGTGTGTGTGTGTAGGTGTGTGTGTGTGTGTACAGGTTGGTTAAAAAAAAGGAGTGGCGTGTGTGTGGGTGTGTGTCAACTGTCAATTGTCCGAGCAATTGAGTCTGTCTTTAACGTCTGCTGCAATGCTATGCTGACCTTCACGGGGCTTGCTGGGAAACTGTGCAAATAGCTCAGGGCAACAGACATTACACACAAATTACAACGTCTGCAATGCCATTAGACTGTTTGTCTACTGGCTTGAGAGGAGGACAGGGACTCAACCTGAGGAAAGTTAAACAAAAACGCTCCACAAAGTTAATTTATAAATGTTTTGAAATGTCAGATCTTCTGACTAAACTCCTTACAAATTAAACTCCCTGACATGTATTTTCTTAATCAGCGTCTTGTTATCATTGGTGTGGGGAAGTATGCATAACCTGTGATTCTGATCCAATGCACATTTTTCAAATTCAGCACTAACTTGTTATTCCAGACTAAATGACTTGCCCATGCACATTCAGTTTACTTTCTAGTTAGCCTAGATGTGCGATTGATGTGTTGTTAGCAAAAGCAGCAGAAGAGTTGTAAGTATCGCTGTCTGGAGCTGACGCCTCATCCTCTCTGCATGTCTCCTGCACGCCTGCAACTCTAGCAACTGTTTGCTGACCCAAAACATGCTGTTTTGTGTGGTATTTGTCATGGTATTGTATTTGTACACGATTGCTTGGTTGAGATGGACATGGATTTGAATTTTATTTATTTTATGTGAGGCTGAATTTAAGTGGCCATCACAGTTAATCAAGTGACACCTTCACACTGCATGTTCAATATAATTAATAAAACATGACAGGGAAAAAGCAGCACATCCTCACATTTGAGACACTAGCACCAAATGTTTTGTTTTTTTTATGATTAGTCAAATATTAATAAATTGCCAATTACTTTTCTGTCAAGCGCCTAGTTGATTCATCAACATTTGTCATTTCAGTTCTAACTGTGCATACTGCTGAGTTGTTAAAATTATGACAAAGCATCCAAGTATACTCTTAATTTGTAAAGTAACTTGTAATTAAATCTGCCGAATAATTGTAATGGAATGAAAAGTAAAAATTTTCCTTCTGAAATGGGGAGTAGAAGTACCTCAAATTTACCTAAGTAAATGTACTTACAGTTACATTTCACCTCTGCTTATTTTAAATGATGGGGTCCGACATGAACCTGCAAAGTTCTGCCAACAGTGATTTCATTTCTATTCATTATTCCTGTATTTGTGTTTTTGCCTGCGTTCTACTGACTGGATTGAAGTGGTTCAGTCTGGGAAAAAGGTGATGTCACAGACTACCAATCATGATTTCGAAGCATTTGAATCAAAAGGTGATGACAGTTGTGGGTTGTTTGCTTATGTAACAATGCCAGCTACTGCCAAATCAAACCACACCCACAGTCCTAATGAAGCAAATTAACTATGTTCAGTGTTAAATTCTCAATATAAAAATATATATGGGTGTTTTTGTAACTCCAGCTTTGATTGTTACTTATATAAAACTGTAGTGTTATAAAGAAAAAAAAGACCTGTTGCTGATTGCAACTCCTCTACTCACCCTCTCCTTCATGGCATGAAAGAATAACTATGATGGCCTTGGAATGTGTGAAAAACATGAAAGGCTCTGTCTGGAGACTGTGTTGTTTGTCCATACTGGGCTACTGTAGAGCATGGTCGCTTCAGTGGAAGAGGACCCGTGTCATCTGCAGATATAAAAGGCTAAATCTAAAGTAAGAAAAACATAACATTTCTTATTTCAGGTGGTCCTCTCCTTGGTAAATGTAGGTTTAAGTTTTTTATGCATACTTTACAAGGAGAAATTTGTTTTTAAGAGTTAGTATTATTCATAATTATCCAATTATGGGAACCTCACCAATGCTATTTAGTCGGGCGGTATTAGCATAAAACCTTTTTAATATGAAGAATTTTGTGTTGTATTGTGAAATTACTTTGAAAATCTTCCATTATTTACAACATCATTGTGACCTCTGTGGTGACATTTGTAGATATAAAAGGCTCATTCTAAGATAACAAAAGTCATAATGACTCTTATTTTCAGGTAATTATGCACTCATTGTTAAGTATGCATATTATATTCCATTTCTGCCATACTGTGTGAATAGTGCCCTCAAAATCTCACACACTGAACCTTCAGAAAATAGAAGAGAATTCAGATAGTGGGTAAAATCAGTTCAAGTGGCCAGTTAACTCAGTCAGATCTCCACTTTTAATTTGGTCAACTTTGAAACAGAAAACAGCTGGTGTCAGATAACTCCACTCTTTCTTCAGGACAGTGTACTAATTATATAGAGGGAGATTGAGAGAGCACTCAGGCTTGATAAACTGACAAGCTGACAGGGATGAAAAGAACCACCTGAGGACAGTTTGAATCAGAGATCGCAATGGGAGATGTGGAGTAAAAGGAAAAGGGAGGAGGTGAAAGAAACACACACACAAAAAAAACACAGCCACAATGAGGATTACAGTGGGACAGAGAAAGAATAAGAACAGAGTGACATAACACACAGTAAGATGGCAGTTGTGATCGAGCCAAAGAACAAAAAATCCAGCATTTGTATCAGTGTGATACTGTTAATGAGGTGTCACTGTGTTGTTCTGGTTCTGGTTTAGCCAGTATGTTGTGGTCACCTCTGTCACTCCTGATTACTTTGGGCAAGCAGTCCCGAAACTAATGCTGAAATATACATACTGTAGCTCTGCAGTCATGGTGAGGGTGCAGGTGTGGAAATTAGCCAGTCGATCCAAAGAAGGGCCCGTTCACTGTTACCTTGGAAACCAGCTCTGGTCTGTGGAGCTACTTTGTTGTGTGTTGCCTACCTGAAAGTTCCCTCTATGACAGGATAGGAAGAGGCTGCGGTGAGGGTAGGAAGGATCAGAGTCATGAACTACTCTCTCCATCAATTCTGTCTTTTCCTTCCTGATTATTCTCTTTATTTGGTGACTATTGTGGATCCAGAAACTATTCTGTACCACTGCATGTTGTGTGCAAAATAATGTCAAATAGTCCTGCATTATAATAATCTTCACTTTCATTCATATTTTGCAGCATGCAGTCTACTTCCTAGTTCGCTATCCATTAGCATTACATGCACAAAGGCAGTGGACTGAGTGTTGTTGAGTTGTTTCTCCACTTCTTTTTCCATTCCCTGCAATTGCTGAGGCTGAGGTTGAGGCAATGTGTTCATTTTCTTTTCCCATTCTTCTCCCTCCACAAAATGGATCAGAAGTGGATGATGCTATTGTGTGCTTTCTTTCCTCCCTGCTGAAGCCTGGTAGAAGATTACTGGTCTTTCTGTACTCCATAGAGTTCAGGTAGAGTAAACTTTGTGCTTCATCTCACCCGAGAGATAACTTTTGACAATTTATACATTTTCCATTCAATACATTGAGAGGATACGCTTCGCCCAACACCGCATATAACAAGCGGAGTGCAAGTCGGACAAACAAGAGTTCATGGCCGAATGGATACATTTATTCTTCTTTTTCCCATTAAAGGATTAAATTCATTGTCCCTGTGTAAGGTTTTGACAAACATGATTTTTATGCATGAGGCTTAAGGGATTTCATAAAGGATGGCAGTAACAATAGGTCAAACTAGTCTGTCTGCTATAAAAACCACACTCTTTATGGAAAGCTCTGATGTTAAAGCTTCTAATGATTAAGGTAATTTGGCACAGCAAAATGCCAAAGTTGATACCTCGATTTTTGGTTCAGTGCAGCCAAAAGAGTTCTGCCTAAACAGACGGAGGGTGTACTTAATAAACTCAGATTAAATAGAACATGCACATCATTTTGATAAGCTTTGAGATGAGTTTCATTTCCCTGTTGCTAATGGTTTTGGGCATTTGCGTACTTATGAAATTGTACCATCATAACTCCACTCGAGACACTTTTGGCGTAGCCAAGCTTTTGATCTTAGAGGGGGAAAGTGCCTTTAATCTTGATGCAACTGTGCTCGTCGACTCGCATCCCCGGGGTTCCTGGTGAGAGCGGCCAGTGACTGAGTGGCAGTAAAGCCAGTGTCATCAGTGCAGAGCTGGGATCACTGATTCCTGGTCTTATAACACTCCATGCTGCAAGGCCTCAGCTGTGCTTGTGTTCCCCTCTCATCTTGTCCATCTGTGTCTGGGACCACGGGGGCACTCCGGTCCTCTACCTTGCTCTCTCTCGCATCTCTCCATCTCCATCTCCACATTCTCCCTCCATCGTTAGAGTCAAGCCTAAAATAAATATGAACCTGCTCTCTGAGTTGTCAATTAGGGGAGTATATGAACTCATTCTTTGCTCTGGAGAGACATATATGAGTGCAAAAGCTCAAATCTAACTCTAACTCTTTTTTGTATGATCACATGATGTTCTTCATATGAAGTAACTCAATAAAAGACACAGTTATTGACCACAACAAAATGCCCTCAAGGACCCAAAAATCCCTTTTGTGGGTGTCATTAAAACTTCAAAGCATCATCAGCGAGCTATTGTACACAAACTCATCCAGCTCTACAGCACCTTGGTCAAGGCTATAACGGGTTATCATTGGAGATTTTGAGCTTTGGCTGACTCTGCAAGAGAGATAAGGTTAGTAGCAGAGGATTATGGCACAGGCACACTACAGCCTGATGTTGGCTGCCTTATCACATAAAGGGAAAAAAGAAATAAAAGACTGAGCTTTGAAATTATCCTCAGGTAAACTCAGATAAATCAGAATAGTAAAGTTGCTAAAGGCAGGATATTCTCAAAAATATATTTATTCTTTTATTTCCCTTTTAGTTGAATGAGAATGCTTTATCGTGACAGTTTATACTTTGTGTCATCTTTGTAGTTTGATTCTATTGACAGTGAATAGACCTTTAAAAGAAATGAAACAATAAATAGAATAAAAATCTTGCCTGCCTTTCCACCCACACAGCACTCACTTCTCCTTTCTACAGATCAAATATTCATACAACCATAGTTCAAACATTTGATTGGCTTGAACACTACACGGTCTTAGCTTTCTGTTCAAATTTTAAATCTCCTCCATAACTGAAGCATGGTTCAAGAACATACGTCTCTTTATTATTGAAATTAACTCCGACATCATTAGCATGTGAAGACATGAATCACATTTGAAGTGCTCACCTCTGCTCATTAAACTCGCTCATTTACTAATTACTAACCGGCAGGGCTTGTTCCGAACATGACCAATATTAAGAACAGATACAGCAATGTAATCATTTTCCCTCAATCTCTACATGGATACCTATCTGTGCCGCGTGATAATTGAGCTCATATTATGCAACTAGGCTTAACTGCAGCATAACTTTTCAAGTGTCCGTGGTAATTACATTCAATGAACCGAGCGCTGTAATGAGAAATTTTGCTTCATGTCTCTCTAATATTTGCCTTCAAGGTGATCAATATTGTACTCAGTGTGTTTGCAAAAAGTAAACTCTGTGTTGTTTCAGTACTGAAGGGCAAAGGCAGCCAAAAGCAAATAATGGACTTGAACCTGGATTCTGGGGCTTTATTAAAATGAAAAAGTAACACTTGAAGAATAGTTTTTAAGGTGCTTATTGGGATTCAATCTTTACCTTTGGGATAAGAATGAGATTTATGGAGATTTATTGCATGGACACTGAGGTCACTGAGTCCAGAATAACTTGCACCAGTTATTTGTAAATCCACATATATGTTTCAGGAGCTACTCACTAACTGCAAAATAGTGATTTATTAAATCTGGTTGCACCATTAAAAAATGTTTTAGCAATTAGAGACTATAAAGAATTGTATCAATTGATATATGATGATCTATCTATCTATCTAGTTCATTATATTCTGTAACAATCTGTGTAAAAACTAGTTTGTGTGGTGCGGCTCATTTGAATTTATTGGTAGGTGAATGTGCACTCAGTACACGGGTTATAACTCGGCTGAATCTTTGAATTTTGAAAAAAAAAAATGCCAAAGGATTAATTAACAGTAATGACATCTGAGCTGGCTACCCTTCATCTGACACTGTCTGGATGTAATGTATTTGAAGAATATATTTTGTCACTAAACCAGTGAAAGAAAATTATTTTTCTTGTTGGGTGGTATGAATAGGGTGTACTGTAGGTGGGTGGGAGAGGGTCATTATACTCAAAGTAATGAAGGGATCTGTGTTAATGTCTTTTTGTTGAAGCGTTACATTTTACCTCTTCCTCCTCTGGGACTCTATTCAGGCTCATCACTGAGGTTGGTAATTTCTTTTTCATGTCCTAATTGTCTTTCTTTTTGTCTGCGTTTTATCAGAGGCATACAGTCTCTGTTGCTTGACTGAATTTTTGCCAGTGGCATAAGGTCTATTACGTGTTGATCATGGCATTTTAATGCATCATTTGTGGGAGTTATGCCCAGAATAATGCGTTCCAATGAGGTCATTTCGTCTGTCTGCCATTGAAAGGTAATTCTAGATGTCCCTTAGATAGCTGATAGATGTTCTGAGTAAACTATCAACACAAGGACTAAATAATGCTTGTTTTGGATATGCTTGGTGTCATTCCACTAGCTGAGGGATTTCCCTCATTTATAGCTCTGTAATAGCTGCTGTTGTGGCGTTTGCTGCTCCTCGTTAGTGGGCAAGGCCAATTTTTATCACCACTACCATCATAATTTTGAATAATCACCTTGGTACTCCATTTTTATGTTGGCTAGTAAAAGCTCAAATGGGATAATATCTGGTTATTGAGGAGGGCGGGTGTGGTACTGTCGCCTCATGATCGAGCAGTGCAAACCGTGTGTGAACAGTGGCAATGAAATCCCACAATATACTGCCCTATTGAGGAAAGAGCACCAAATCTAATGTGGCTCAACCAGACTGTCACACTGAAAATGTTCAAATCCACCACACAACAAGCATCAAAATGAGCACTGACAAATTATACCAGCTGTTGATTTAACACTGTGTGACAACTGTTGGCTATTCATGCATTATACATTCATACAAAATAACCCATATTTGGTAACTCTTAACATAAAACAACGTTTGAAGAGTCAAAATAATCAAATTTCACTGCATCTTTGAGTCTTGAATTGAATCTCTGCTGCAGAGGTTAATTATGGAATTTTATTTTAATTATGAAAAGATGATGACTTAGCATTTGTAATGCACCTCACACATTATTGATAGCCCATACATGCATGATTTGATGGCTTTAGACCCTTGTCAAAGCCTCTTATGTTTGGTTCCATGGCTGTGTGATCAGACTGATTAAATGTGGGGTGTATGTATGAATCAGATATCTGAGCAGCCATGGGAGACTAAAATAATGAACTGACTGCAGCATCAATTAGCGACAACCACAAGGCAGTCTCAGATAATGCTTAGCAATGCAGTCTGAAAAGTCAGCCAAAGTAATGGAACTCAGCTGGAGCGTGTGTTGTGTGTGTGTGTGTGTGTGTGTGTGTGTGTGTGTGTGTGTGTGTGTGTGTGTGTGTGTGTGTGTGTGTGTGTTTAGTGTCTGTGTGTGTGTGCATGATTGAAAATGAAACAATAAAATGAATTCTGAAAAGAGATACATCTGACTGAGCCCTGAACCTCAAAGCAGAACTGAAAGCAATATTTTTCTTTTGGTAAATGGGCCTTTAACTTGATGGATTTCACGGCTTTGAGTGATGCCTAAAGAAAACTTCTTAAGGGAAATAACAGCAACTGTCATTGTCATGTCAAAGGTAAGAAGCATGTAATGGAATTCATGGTGTGTCTGCAAGGTTGTGGTGCGGAAGATGTGAGGACTAAACCATTAAAAGCATCTTATTGCTGACCCTCCAGGAGCCTTCAAGGTGAGCTGCAATGACTTCTGCACATTCTCTGTGGATGCTATAATTGCTCATTTTCTAAATGTTGCTACGCTGTGTTGAACTTCTCCTGCATGTAATGACGAGCTGGTTCAACTGAAAGATGTTGCCTTTAGGATGGTTACAGAATTCTGAACTTAAAAGTTTTAAGCCCACTCTTTAGGAGCTCTTTGTGTTATGAAATACACAACATTTTTAAAAGGGACTCGATCAATAAGTCATGACCTCCGAGTGTTTATCCGTGCTGCATGATTGCCCTTTTTCTTTCTTGAGCGGAAAATGTTAATTTAATGCGGAGAGATTTTTTTACTGAACTGCTGAAATTCCAATAAATACCACGCAGCAGTAGACATTAAAAATAATGATACCCCTGATTACTTCATCTTACATTTGCACTGCAGCATTTTCCACACAAAAATCTTACCAGGATCAAACAAAAGAGAAATTTAAAGACAGCAAACCTGTTAATAGTGCGACTTATAGCTACATCTGCCTGTGAATTTCACTTTAAGGTGGATCTTCTCAGAGATTTGATGTTAAAAAGCTTCTAAAAGACCAGTGAAATCTGATTAGAAACTATATCAATGCAGTAAATCATCTTGTGAAAAGATGAAAACCCCATCTTTTTTTCCAATCTCAGTTCTTTGTAGAAGACCATTCTAGACACAATAAACCTGCTCTTTGATGGGAGAATCTCATCCATTTTATGTCCCCATGCTGCTGCGATTGCACTGTTACCAACAAAAGTTATTTTCTCCTTCAGCTCTAAACTACTTCTGTTCAATATAATATCCAATTAACTAACTCTTGCCCTCCTCTGTGTGGTCTCCGCTCCCTCTGCAGTCAATGAAGAGAATCTGGCTACAAGCAGACTGCATTGTTAGCTTTCTGGCTCTGATGGTGACTAAGATTAATACGTAGGTGTTTGTGCACAGGTGCACAGATCCATTGCAGCAATGAGCAAAAGGGGACCTGGTTCATGGAGAGTCAGGCTTCAGAGGAAGAGGTGGCATGACAGTAAGGTGGGACGGTGACCTGGTGTTGTTCACTGCAAGCAGGCCGACAGGAAACAGACTGCTAAGTGGCAGGGTAGGTTGGCGGTGGGTGTGTGGCTGAGCCTGACCCCTTTATCAGGCAACAGCACTGAGCTGCCGACCGCAGACTGCCACAGCACTAATCACCCAGCCGTCTGGCAGTAAAAGAATAGGCTAAAGCCCAGGTTGGATTCACTCAGCCAGCCAAATGACAGCTTGGTGGAGAGGAAATAACTACTTTCAGATCAGTATCACTCATATCAGTTGATAAACACTATGGGTTTTCACCTGCACCTATGCCATCAAATTTTCTACTGCACAATAAAGGGACTTTTAAGCTGCTTGGCTCAAGATGGGTTTTTTTTTGTTGCCTGTAGGAAAGCAGCTAACCCAAGAAAAAAAACAAATCATAACCTACTATGGTGCCAGATGACAGCTGAAGTTGAATTCTCAGTCAGGTGTCAGATTCCATGATACTGTCAAAGCTGAAAAAAAAAAACAGAACACAAGCAGGAAAACTAAAATGTTTGCAAGAAATTGGGCAAAATGACCAAATATATCAGATAATCATGCGAAATAGTAGCAGTGCTTTGAACTTGGATCAAATATACTGACTAAGAAAGACATTGTTAACAGATATTTACATTTTGTAAACAGTTTTTCCAATATCAACATTAAATGCCACTTTTAACTTTAACTTTTTAGAATGCAGCACTGGTAAAGTTTGACCACCACATTTATTTAATCTTATAGCCCATTAACTACAAATTGCCTAACCTTTACATGAGTGACGACCATTATCAACTCATTCAAAGAGGCGAAGAGTAGTGGAGCCATTGAATGCACAACCAAGAAGTTTAGTTGGCTGCTCCTTGCTGGCTACATTATTCAGTGTGCTAAACCTTCAATAACAATTTTTTTGGCCACTTGTGGGGAGCAAAAATCATTTCTGAACACAATATGACATCGTCACCTTTTGAGTTGATGTGGAACTTTTAAGCAAACTTTCTTATTTGCACACTGAGCAGAGCAATTCAAATCATTTATTTGTAGTTGTGTTTCTGGCCATCTTAGAAATCTAAGTCTCTTATTAACTCTCTTTTAGCTCTATTTTAGTCTCCACCAATTCCTGAGGGAAATATCTTTATATCTAATATATAATATCTGCTGCTATACACTCCAGTATGTTCACCAGCTGGTCTTTAACTGTGTCTGTCTGCATGAGTGGTGAGAGTAAACCAAAACATTAAAGTTGCAGTCAGCAAAATAATGAGCTTAAACTCGTTATGAAGCTCAATTGGGAAGTTGCAGATTCAGGTAATAATTCTCTGTAGATAATACAGAGAATACAGATAATCACTTCAAGCAAGCCCTTTTCATCCTCTTTCCACAGTCATTTTATACATTGCTATTATAAAAATATGTATTATATTTAATCTATAGAAAAAGTTTAACAATGAATGGAATAAACAACAAGATATAATGATGTTAGTGACCTTCACAGGTTCCAAGTTTTGTTACCTTTGGACAGAGCCAGGATAGCTCTTTATGTCAGTGCATAGAGCGCAAAGAGTTTTATATATTTTTACATTTTGTTTTATACCACCATGAAGTCAGAGATCTTCTTCAAAGGCCTACGTGTCAGGGCCTGTGTTGGTGCAGATAACTGTGTGTGTAAAATGAAGGGCACACATGAAAAATGTGATGAACATTGATGACCCATAGAGCAGCTAATTATCAACCCTGCACTTAACCCACATTCTCTGCATGGTCTCTTTCAGTAAGAAACAATCCCCATTTTTTCTTTTCAAATCGGAAATAAAAGACACGGGGGCCATGTCCTGGTTCTGAACAGAAAATGGTGCAATTGAGAATTTCTTTTCTAAGCTATTACCCCTAAATTGTCATTCAGGTCAAACCCTATACGTCTTGTATAACTACATTTAGCTTGCAATTCTGTCACATATACAAAGGACATCCATTTCATAATTATAGCATTTCACTCATGTAGTGACCATTTCTCTACACCTGTGTTTTCCCAACTTCTTTAAGGAGTTTCTCTGACAGTTTATGTTAGATATAATAACTTGAAGTATCTAACACATATTCTTCATCAGTCATTGTAACAATTATGTTTGTGAGAGTTTCTACAAGGTCATAATGTGTTATTTAAATGTTCCCACAATGTACAACAGTAAGTGAATAATGGTAAATAAGGTAAATTTGCTCAAATATTAGTCAGGATGTAGACAGCATGCAATGAATTTACACTGACCTGGAAGTCAGTAGAGTGTACAGTGGTACCTGTTTATATACCTAGGCTAGGTGTCCAGTTGCAGTGAGACTCAGATATGCTCCCTTTTTGTGCACAGACCATGTCAAATCAGCCCTGTGCAGCATAGCCAATTCCTTCTAAATTGGGTGAAAGATTCAGAAATTTCTCTTTACTGAGTATGTGGATCAGCTGCCACGGCAAATAC
The DNA here is from genome assembly GCA_033000465.1 of Sciaenops ocellatus. NCBI lineage: Eukaryota > Metazoa > Chordata > Actinopteri > Sciaenidae > Sciaenops > Sciaenops ocellatus. Next base: position 10,967,813 of record CP136885.1, on the reverse strand, counting down.
AGTGAGACAAGCCTCCAAAAGGCACCCTCAGACAATTTTCAGAGGCCCTGGAGTGAAAAGATGCACAAGGAATGACCAATTTCAGCTCTAAGAATTGTGTGAGAATTTATTCCAGCTGGGCCTAAGGTAAGCGATGTGGAAAAAGCTGACACTTTGAGAAAATTTACAACTGTTTGGCCTTGGCCCGTGCATCTCTGGCAGAAGGTTTGGAGAGCATCAACCTGATTTTCTCTAAATCACTTACCTGCAGGCCATCATGCCCTTACAAAAGCCCGTTATGGCTGCTATAAGCTTACTCGCTATCACACTCGTGCAAAAACAGGTTGCCAGTTTCATCCAAGTGGTGTAGCATCGCCCTGCAGGTGGCTTGGGCAAAAGTGAATTAAAATATTGTGTAAAGGGGTAAAAGTGCAATCCTGGGTGTTCACAGCCGCCTGCTTTGTTTGTTGTGCATGTGATCACTTCTGTTGCCGGTCAGGGTCTCACCATGAGATTCAGTTTATGTGTCCCGGTGCTTTGATTTACACAGCACTTGTCATGCACTGTGTTATGTGTGGTTCAGGTCACAGGTGGAAGCAGAGAATCGTTGTGCCAAAATAATGTGATTGAATGTCAGTGGGCTTGCTGCTTCCCTCAGAGGAAATAAATGAACACCAAATGACAAGGTTCAGGGCCCAGGCATCAACATTAGTTATAATCAAAATGCGCGTGGAAAGGAAAAATAAAACTGAAGGTGAAAACTGCAATAAATCTAAAAAAAGCTGCTATTCACTGTTGAAATTTGCTATAATCTGTCTTCTTAGATGGAGGATAATGTGGTAGTTTATACTGCTAAAATGGTCAGTAACAGCCGCTCCGTGTGTCTTTCTGACAGTTCGCACCTGTAACAGTGTGAAACACATCTTTAGAAACAGTTTCTTCAACATCGGTGCACTCAAGATGTTAATAGCCAACTGTGTGCTACAGACAGAGTTGAGAAAAATTACATCCATCGAATGAATGAACGTTGCTGCTTGTATAGTAAAGTCTAACTTAGTCTGATGTCAGTCAAAATTCCCGATTGTGATAATAAGCCAGGGGAGAAACAACAAAGAAACCAGAATAAAAGGCGGAGCGTTGATCAAATTTTCACAGTATGTACATAATTCAACAGTGCTCGCCAAGGAAAGCATGAAAGCATTTCATATGATCATAGAATCATATAGCACTCCCTACTGACAGATAAAGCGATTTTATATATATTAGGTATCATTACTGGCAGTTTCCTCACTGAGTGGTTTCCAGTGAAATCAGACACACGGCAAGGCTGCCTTTTCTATTTCTCTCTCTTTTAAAATAACCATCGAAAGGATCGTGCGAATTAGGTCATCAGACGGTTGTAGAAGCATCCAGAGACCAAAATCACATGCGTCATCACCTCTATGGATGCACCTACATGTATCACCATTAATGGTGAAGCCCTGGAGGATATGGAGGAGGGACAGACAGGGCAAAAGGCAAGCGATGGTCAAAGGCTTAAGTCCCACTGGAGAAAAAGAAAGTATGACAGTTGATTTAGATTCCAAAATATGATATTTGGAAAGGAAAAATAAGGAAAAACAAAGGGACTGCTGAGAAAGAAATAAAATAAACACTGTCCATTCCCCATATCATGTGAGGAATAATTCCAAAATAAAAGGATGTTCAGTCCTACTGGCACACAGCATGAAAATAAACACACTTAAATTAAGTTCTGGTCTTCGCCTGAAAATGTCTGTGTAAAACAGAGGAGGAGGAGTGACTGAATGAGTGAACTGAATGTTAATGTTTACCTGCGAGAAGGAAATATTCAAATGCACATTACTCATTCTAAGGACACAAGCTGAGACCAAGGCGTGGGGTGCATGATTGAACATCAAAGGGGAGGGCGCTATCAGCATTTATCTTTGAGAGTCACAGCTGGGAGATAAGGCGTGCTTTAATTGTGGGTCTGTCTATTGTAGGTCACAAGCATCCCATCAATCACTGTAACCTGGCATCTTCAGACTTTAAGGAAGAGAGGAAGGCTGGTCATGAATTATAATAAATTACTCTGCTTGGCATATTCTCATTTTCTTCATTAAGGGGAAAATACGATAAGCTAGCAAAAAAAGGAAAAAAGGGCAGCATTTAAAATTCAAGGTTTCAACGAGGATGATAGATAACAATGAATAAAAAGCAGCAGGCCCATAAAAACAGCATTAGGAGAAACTGGAGGTCACAAACTGTACATGTGCTCCGGGAAATACAAACTTCTACAAGCGTGGTCTTTATCAGGAAGTTTTACTGATGCACAGCTGGCATTCGATATACAACTAAGGGGTTCTTCATGCTCCTGATAGGTCAGCTCGGTAGATTCTAAAACCCCGGGGTATCAAATCTATAGAAGATGAGATTCAAGACTGCTGCATAGATGTGTGTTTGATCCTGTATATTTGTATAGAAATGTCTGAAATCATCTCGCAGGCAGCAGAAACAAGCTGCAAATACATCATTGACATATATTAACACCTTTGAAGTTGATACGGGTAACTTGTTAGCAAACAGTTGCCTATTTACATACACATCCTGCAGATATCGAGCAAAATTCATTAGCATTCATCTGCAGTCCTGTTTCTGGCCATGGTCCAATATTCACTCTCCTTTTAGGTCTGTTTTTGTCTCCACCAACTCTTGAGGGAAATCTTTAGCTGCCAAATGTTCCACTATGTTCACCAGCTAGTTGCTAACTTTCTCTGTTTGCTATTTGGTACTGGGCAGGCAGCTTACATTGGGTTTTAGTGTTTTTTATTTGTTTTTTTTTGTTGCTAAAAGCAGCTGCCTGCTGTGGCTGAAGAAAACACTGTTGAAAGTGAACCAGAAAGTTCACATGCCAGAAAACAATGAGATGAAAAATGTTAAATCGCAGCTGTGAAGAACTGCAGACATGAGTGATAATTCTGTGTATACATCAGTGACTCTTTTTACAACACAAGTAGTCATTTGAGCTGTTGAAAATATATATATATTGATTATAGTTGCTTTAAAGGAATTAGTTGACATTTTAGGAAATACACTTATTGTCTTCCTGCCAAGGCTCAGATCTATACCACTATACCTCATGTCTGTATGCTAATAATGGAGCTAGGGCAATCAGTCGATTATCTTAGCTTAGCATAAAGACAGATTATCAATAATACCTACCAGTACCTCTAAAGCTCATGTATATCAACGTGTTGTATCTTGGCTGTTTTATCCATACACAAAAACATTTTTTAAAAAGACAAGTTGTAGTAAATCACACTGGAACTGGGCCCCAGTGGCTGGACACAGCGACTGCCTAAAGTCTTGTCATTATGACAATTGTTGGATTGAACAACTTTGATTCAGTGTGTTAATTAGTGAGCTCTAGAGATGCTGGAAGGTGTTTTTTTTTTTTTTTTTTTTTTTACTTTGGAGAGAGCCAAGCTAGCTGTTTCCACCTGCCTCTAGTCTTTATGCTAATGTAAGCTAACTGACTCTTGGCTGTACCTCCATACTCTGAAATCAACACGACAACTTGGCCAGAAAAAGTTGAGGAGAGTTTACAAGAAGCAAATATGCAGAAAAAGATCACAACCACAATAAACAAATAACTAACAGAGTAAATAATCGGACCAAAAGGTAGTTCTTCTACAGTTCAACTCACAACATCTTAACCTCCAATATTAAGACATCAGTAAAAACATGATTTATTATGAGTAACAGCCAAGGCTAGATGAGTATTAATAGCTGAGAGACCAGCATGCAACATGTGATTGATCTTCAGCAGCAGGACATCCACATTTCAGTGGCTTGCAGATAAAACAAGACATAAATGATGGAGTAGGACGACAACAATGCACTGTAGCCTTGCCTGAAGCTCACAGATGCATGTGACAGACAGGGTATCATGCTCCAAAACCATTCTTGAAAGGCTTCTGTTGCTGCTGTCGTGGGGATTAAACCAGCCTCATAATGGCCTGTGGGATTTGTGCTACTGCAGGGTGACAGCCGTCGAATTGGGTGGCAGGCGGAGACGAATTGCAACGAGAACACAGCGCACAATCTATACAGTTGCCAATCACAGCACAGATCTATTGACCAGAGATAAGACAAATATAGAGCTGCTTCAGTGACAGGTAGAGAGGGTTGTTATGTGAAGAAATGTATTCTGACGTCGGACTTGTGTGAATAATCCCATAAATGCTAAATTCCTTAACCATAGCCGCGCCGCTTCCTACAACTGCAGCTGCCTTTCTTTCTGCTCTTGTTTTGGGGATTTGCAAGATTATTTTTCCACGGGAACTACTTTACATCCTCAACAGCTACTCCATACAGGATCTACAGTTGCCATGGCAATATCTGTGGTAGAAAAAAAAGGAGAGAGAGAGAGAAAGAGGGAGCAAAAAAAAGGGGAAAGTATTCAGAGTTGACAGGGAAATAACTGGTTTCATTATATTCAGCCAGCTGATTCTCTCTATCACCAATGACAGGGCAACGGCAGGCACGCTGAAAGAGCTTGTGTTTGTGTTTGAGCGGTAATAAATTACTGCTGGGGTCAGGGCTGTGCAGGCCGCACTCCCTGATTAAATGAGACCAAACTTATATCCCTCTGACATCTCCCAGCCTCCTTCTCAGGAATCTGAAGGTGCAGAGACAAATCCCATAATCCTAATTAAGTATTTCCTTCTATTGCGGCGCACAAAACGCCTGGCTGTTTACACAGCTAAAGCCCTCATTTGGTTCCCATGCTCAGTTCAAACACATAGTTTAGGGTAATCTTAGAAATTTGAGAAAAGTGACATCACCGAAAGTGCTAAAAAAAAAAAATTGGGATAGCAAATGACATCACTTTGGAGGAAGACATGGGAAGTTTAAAGGTAGGTATTGCATCAGCAGACCACAGACGCAGCATCTGCATTGTTCGTGTGTGAAAACATTTTGTCTTGTATTTGAGGATGTCATTCTAATCTTCAGCAAGTCATGGTAGTCTCACGGTCAATTGAGCAGGACAGCGTGGGAGAGAAAATCGCAAATGCAGCTGCTGTGGTTTCTTTTTTCCAAACAGTAGAGGACGAGTAGCACAATGAAGCAAAGAGACTCTGCATTTCTAAAATGCCTCAGTACCTTGAGTGAGTACAAAAGGTGACGCTTCTGGACATTTGGAGGGACGCAAGTGTGTTTCAGCAGGATCTCTCTTATGTAAGAGATCTTATATGATGATATTTAAAGCTCCGCTTACTTCACTTGGATGTTTGAGCTTCACTGTGCAGAATGATGTGTGTGCAGAGTTTGATATGAGAAGGCTGTTTTCACACTCATCTGCTGAAGAAGAAGGACTCTCTAAACTTTTCAAACAAAAACTGCTTGCATATTCATGGCTTGTGGAGTTTTTATTGAGGAAGAACAAATCACTGTAATTTAATACAATTTTTAAACTTGCCTGTGAATGAGCTGCAAGCATATAAACTTTGTGTGTATTGATAAATAATATTTAATATGATAATAGCTATATGTTATACTGTGTCATACACCAATATCACATGTTTAACAGGAGAAGTTATAATCTTTTATATCTGCACTATATTGTGTCTGAGTCTTCATCAGGGCGTCTGCGAATCCTAGGCGGTCTTTGCTACAGGGACCCCCTGCTGAATTACTGTTTGATCTTTTTTTTTTTTTAATGTAAATGTCTGAAAATACACATTTAGATCAATCCAACATATTATAATAAATAAAGTGACCTATTTTTTTAATAAATACACAACATTGATGAAAGGCAACCTTACGCAATCATGCGAGCTAGCACTATAGGCGTATAGCACTACACGAAACAAAACAAACACAATTTTACACACTATATGTAGTAGGGGGTCCCTGCTCTGTCTCTCTCTTAGCTACGGGGTCCTTGGCATGATGAAATGATGATGAAATGATGATGATATTTTAATTTAAATTTAAATAATGAGGCTTCTTTAATGACCCTGTGATTTTCTAGTTAGACTTGTGAGAGGTAAATAATTTATCGTCTTTGCTCAACATGAGAGTCAACAGTTTTATAGATTTATATGACCGTGGAGTAACGAAGAAGCAAAACACCAGTTTAACTCCTGTGCACCTCCACTCTTATTGCCCTTGAGCCCTTGCTGTGACTACATGATGCACGATGAGTCCGGGCTGCTCTCCACTCCAAACAAAACACTGTCACTTTAAATACAGGCTGAGTCTCTGTCACCGTGTTTGCACTTTGCAGGGGTGAGCGGTGCCTTGACGGCTTCACACAACGGTCGTGGGTTCTGCTGAGGCCATTTTAAAATGTTGTAATTCCTCACACATCCCCAGATTAGGGACACAGGAGTGGCTGTGCTCCAGTCAGGCCTCAAGGGCAACGTCACCCTACAGTGATGCTTCAGAATTACAAACAACAACATTAATCTCAAGCAGAAGCCACCAATCAAACGCCAATCAATGTCTCACATCATACACCTCATCAATCACAAGCACAGGTGTGTCTGTCAAAGCAGCAGATACCGTAATTAATAAATATCACTGAACCCTCTGTGGTGAATTAATATTTCCCGTCATGCCAGCCTGTCAGGGAAACATGTTATGATTTGGGGGAGAAATCATTTCCGGCTCAAGTGTCTCTGTTTCAATAAGTGTTCATCATGTTGGTTGACTTGTAATTATTGTTAATGACGTTGTGCTGATGACAAGCAGGAGCACTACAAGTTATTACTCAACTAGACGATGCTGATGACAAGTTAAATAACATCATCCGCTGAATTAGATGACGCTGTTTAACCACAGGTCGAGGAAGAACAACGGAGAGATAGAGCCGCATGGTAATTATTGTACAATGAACCGCACACTGGCAGCTTTTTTATTAAATGGAGCAACAAGAGCTTCATGCTGTTGGGTGGAGTTGACACTAGTGGCAAGCTGCCCAAATGAGATGTGCTTTTATGACTTGAGGCATAATTCTGAGATATCTGATACAGTTACATGTGTGGTTTGTAGCTGATGGACTCATGCAGAAAGATTTTTAGAGGTTATGTACGGACACATTCGATGCAGCATCACCCAACAAGTTATGTTTTGGTCAAGAGTCAGCAAAAGTTTGTTTCAGACTGACACTTTCTCCATTCTGTAGGGTACAGCATTTCCCCTCTGGGCTGAATATGATGTTATTTTTTGTTAGTTTTTTAGGCCAGAAGAAGCTGTGACTTGTTCAATCCAATACAATTCAACTGTATATCACAGTCAAACTCCCAGGTCAACAAACATGCTTAATCACAAAGTTAAAGCAATCAATCATATTTGTGAATTCTGGTACTAAATAAATTAATAAAAAAGAAACAAAGTGTTGGCTGCTGTAGATAGTATAGTGGACTGACAGCGGTCTTTAAATCCATGTGTCACATTTCCCCTCTGTACCTGACAGAGCTGTTTAGGTGGAGTTAACCACCGGCCCCGACAGGTCACAGCAAAAGCTTTGGAAGTGGGACAAACGTCTCCTGGAAATCCCTGTGGTCACAAATATGCAGTCTGCAGTATTATGGTGCCAGTAGTGTTTGTGGAATCAGCTGAACAGGCTTTAAAATGAAAACTGACACCTGAGAGCCAGAACACTTGATCAACAGACTGTACGAACACACGAGCAGCAGGGATCTGTAGGTCAGTCCACCACTTTGGTCCAGACTCAAAATCTCAACAACTAGTAATTGGGTTGCCATGAAATTCATGTTCCCCAGAGGATGACTCCTAATGAATTTGGTGACTTTTCATCTAGCTCCACTAGGGTTGCAAAGGGGTGTAAAATTTCTGGTAAATTTCCAGAAACTTTCCATGGGAAGTTAAGCTGGGGAAATTTGGAAACATTCCAAATCAGAGACTTTCCATGGGAATTATGGACATTAATGAGAATAATTAGGGGTAATTTACTAATTGGGGGGTAAGCTAGCATCATGACAAATGGTCAATGAAATGATCTTAGCTATAGCTTATTTAGCATCTAACTTATCAGCTAGCTTTCTACTGTAAATCTGGTTGTTTTAGTCAAGGTTATGCTAAAATATATTTTCCCGAAGTATATTTAAGTTCCCTGTTAAGGGCAACCATTCAATTTTGTAAATTCACAGTTTATTCCCGTTAATTCCCATAAATTCCCATGGAAAGTTTCCATATAGTAGTTCCACATTGGTGGTTTGGAGTGAAATGCCTCAACAACTAATAAATGGACCACCATTCAGTGGTATACGCTCTCAGGATGATTCTCTCTTTGGTGAACCCTGAACTTTTTCTCAAACAGCATTTTCATTTCAAATTTGTCAATTCTTTTTAATTATGACCAAATACCTACAAAACATGACATTCCCATCAGCCTCAGACATACTTCAGCACTAATTAGCAAATGTTAACATGCTAACACTCTAAACTAAGATGGTGAACATAGGAGGTGTTATCATTTGGGTAAAAGCATTATGCCCAATTCTAGCCTGAAAGAGCAGACAGCATGGTTGTACACTAAAGCCTTGTTATTATACAGTTTGTTCTCAGGACTCACTGCAGTAGAAAGCAGTATTGATACTGCACGCAGTGGATTATCCTGAAGGAATAAATAAACTGAATTGAAAGTAATGAAGCCGGTACAAAAGTATAAAAAAGAACTCTGAAGACTTGATTAGTTGGATATCAGATGGGATTAAGAATGATGGTTACTTTTACAGGCAGGTAGAGCACAGAAGCATTGTGAAGAGAACAATGAGAATCAGGAAGATCTTGATATGCTCATTGATTTTCTCATGATTTGTAGGTCACAGCAGCTCAAATCTGTATTTTTCCCTCCATGTGACTTCAATAACTATTGAATGGACGTGAACAATACTGCAGGCGGTTTCTGTCCTTCTCTGATAAGCCGGCAAATACAATAAAAAGGTCAAAGACTTTCAATAAAAGATGCAGGATAGTCATCTTTATTTATGTCCCACTGGTTGACATGTTCCTGTACAAGCTGATTATCCCAACTGTTGCTCTGTTAAGTTTTTAAACCAGCTCACATTCATCATCAGCAATGTAGCTTTGATTTAATCCTCTAATTCATTATCCTGTGTATTTTCATGAATAAACTCTGAAAACACTTTCATTCCCTTGCTGTTCATTCCTACAAAATTGTGTTTCCAAATAATTTATGGGTTTTACTACTGCAAATGACAGTTTCTCTCAGTCTGTCACTTGGCACACCTGCTGTGTCTCCTTCAAATGTTGTCTTGCAAACATATCAACAAAAAGAAATCATTGTTTCAAGCCAAATTTCACTGTTGGGACTTTTGTTTTTTGCATCCTAAAAATACACAGGTGCTAATTGCTAGCTGTGTGGAGGAAAGGCAGATGAGATCTGTTGTGTTGTGTAATTTCACGTCAGGGGTGGGGAGAAGAAGAAGAAGAAAACAAAAAAGACTCAATCAAAAGTCTATTTAGTGCAGTGAGACAATGGGGGCCGAGTCATGTAACTGGCATTTCATTTAATGCTCAACTTTCACTGATACTCCTGTTTACAAGGATATCATTGTTCCCACCGTGCAGACCGACACTTCAGCAAATCCACTAATAATTGGTTCCACCTGCTTGATGTTTGAACTGCAAGACGAAAAGCATGTAGCAATAAAATTATGTAAAAATACCATTGTACTGCATAATTACTTTGTATTATGCTCCTGGCACATTTTTTGCATATTAATAGTGTACAAACTAACCATTTTTATAGAGCAAAATACAAAATGATGCCCAAGTCTACAGTAAACTGTTCTAAATCAAAAGCAGAATACAGCTCAACTGTGAAAACATACAGAGTCAGAGAGGACATAGAGATGCAAGACTTTTATTTAAATCAAAATCAAATGTTTTTCAAAGATTATTTTGTATCCAATATTGGGTTAGGCATAAAAACAACTAATACATTTTTAGAAAACAAAGAAGCGTGTTCCTCCAGTCGTCGCCATGGTGGTTTTGCATCTCTGTCACCTTTCTTCCTTCCTCCCTCTGTGCACCTTCTCTCCTCCTCTTGCAGATTCCTTCCCCCGGTTTCTCTCCTCTAGTTGTGGCCTTGCAAAGCCTCTGCCATGAACAGCTTCCCAAGGTTCTGGGAGGTGAATTCCTTCACGTTCTGACAGTAGTTGTTAATTTGCCCTGTTGGAAGGTAGCCACATGCATCCATGCACCCACACACAAAAACATGAACACGCACAGAAAAATATATATGTTTGTACACAGACATACACACAAACAGGCGGAGGCGGAGAGAAAGAGAGAGAGGGAGAGGGAGGGGAGAACAAATTAGTGGGGAACAGAGTAAACGGAAGGATCAGAACATTGTCAGAAGGCGGAGGAGAGTCGAACAGCGTGAAACAGCAGGGAAAAGGGCGGCTGGAGTTGGAGATTGAGTCAATAAACTTTAAATTAATGTAATTTCAATATAATGGCGGAGATAATTACAAAACAGTACCTGAGCTCCTGTGAGGGGAGCAGAGGCGTCTGATGGAGTTTGGAGCGAGGGGGGGGGTTCCGTCTGTGCGTAGATGTTCTGTACGTGTATATGTGTGTGTGCGTGTGTGTGCGTACCTGCAATAAGCAGCGTGTCCATGCGCGGTGGAGGCTGGGGGGGCTTGAACATTTTGGTGATGTCCTCTTCAGGCAGCGGGGGCTCCCCTCTGCTCTGTCGCTGGGCGTTCTCCTGCTGCCGCCTCTGGAGGTACTGGAATGAGGCACACAGAGAGAAAGAGGGGTGGCATTAGAGAAGAGAGGAAAGAAAAAGAAAAAAAAATAGCATTGAGAAAAGAGGAATGTGGAAAGGGAATAATTGGTGAAAGAGAAAACGGACAGGATCACAGGTAACATACGAACTAGGAGTAAGAAAATGCGAAAAAAAAAGGTATAAGGTCAGAAAGTCACAAAGAGGAACAGAGAAAAGGAAGAGAAAGTGTGGTGATAAAAGAAGAGATGGGGGAGACGGATAGGGAGGAGTTATAAGTGCTGACAGGGATGGAGTGATTTGTGGAAGGCCGACAGTCAGTAAATCAGTGAGGTGTCGGGTCTCTGGAGAACCTAAAAGCCTTGTTAATTTGGAAAGATGGAGGAGCGACTGACACAGACCACTGGAATGGGAGCTTGTGGCAGGAGGAGGAGGGGAAAAAAAAAAAAAAGGAGTAAGGAGTAACTCGACTTTCAACCAAACATCCCACAGCGCACCTGCACAGCTGACTGAAGCTGACAAGAAGGGCAAAGACAAACAATGTGTGAAAAATCGAACTATTTGTTCAAATGAGTCGTTACTCCTACAGCTTTCTTTTTCCTGCCAGCGCTTCATAGGACGACTGTGCATAATCAAAATTGTAATGTATGCAAATCATATTATTATATATATCAAAGCAAAAAAAATAAAGTGATCTAAATTTGGTACATTAAGTATTTTGTAGAGGCACCTTTGGGTCCTCGTTTTCTTTACTTCTCAGTCTCTGTCAAGTTGCACAGAGACTGCGAGGGAACAGCAGTTTTCAAGTCCTACCACAAAATCTGTATTGGATTGAGGTCTGGACTCCTGCGGAGCTTTGGCTTTCTGTTTGAAGTTGTTGTCTTGGTGGAAAATAAGCTTTTTCCCCCCCCCAACATCGCAGTTCTTTTTACAGATTGCAGCAGTATTTCTATTTATTCTGCTATTTATTTTACCCCGCCTGCTTCAGAAGAAGCAACCCCAAAAGCATGATGCTGGAGCCACCACACTTCATGCTGGGGATGGAGTGTTTCTGACAATGTGCAGAGTTTGGTTTGAGTATGATGGTCAAAAAATTCAGCTTTGGTATTTGGACTTGAGGTATTAACAGGACTCTCTAATCGGGCCGTGTTGAGTCTTGAGTCTCAGTGTCAGTACCAGCTTACTGCTGGTGAAAATGCAAAATCTTTTTACTCTTTGAAGCATATAAATGAATATTTTTTGGAATTAGTTTCTTCAACTTTACATTCATTCTCAGGCTATTGTCATTTGACCACAACTGGTTCCTAATAGACCCTTTTCATGGCAGACATTTGGACTTTTTGCAGGACGAGCACAGAAGTAACTAATACCATAAATGATGGCTCCATTCTATTAAGAGTCCCTGTAAGCCAGGTCAGTGAGTGAGCATGTACAATACCAGAGGCCTGAAACAGGCTCACCTCAGCCATCACTGGTTACCAATTCCACCTGTACTTTTCCTGCTTTGACAAGTCAAAATGTCTGCAGTGAATAGGGGTGGTGCATCATATAGATTGTGTTGGTGTTCTCTCTCTATCAGGGCCTGTTTGGGACGATTCATCCAGTCTAATTATCTCCTTGGTCCTCTCTGGATCAAGTCTCTCTTCTTAAAAAAAATGAATCCATGACAGATGCAGGTAGCTTTTCCATCAGTCCGTTTTGGATTGGGTCCAACATAGACTCTATATCACACCAATAAACCTCCATGCACTCAGGCTTTCATGTGCTTTTTGGCACACACACAGCTTAGATGTATGAAATATGAGTTTTCCCAAAGCAATAAAGCCGGAAGTGGTGACCTTTGGCTGAGATGCCATAGACTATCTATCTCTTTAGCATCTACTACAAAAAAAATACATACACTGATTATTTTCTGTTTATATATCAAAAATAATGATCTGGCTCAGAAGTAATGACTTGGAAAATATTGCTGAATCATCTAATGGTTCAGCTGAATTGTGTCATTAACCATAAATCACGAATCGTCGGTTCATAAGATTAACACATTGCTCCCCATCTAATCTTGTGCAAAGTGCCTGCTTCTGTGGATGGGAAAAGGAATGAGAAAGAAAAACAGAAATTGAATAAATCTGGAGGAGTGAGACATAAATTTTCTTGTACAAAGACTAACTTGGCCGCAGATTGCGCCTGGGAACCTGCTATTTACCAAATTCAGAGAGCTATAAATGAAAAATGGAGCCCTCTGTGCGCCGCACCTTTTTGCAACTTTCTATGATGATTAATAAGGTTCCATTTGTCCGTGAAGCAGCGGGGTCAATGGCACAAGATTACATGGAGCAAGAACTGTAGATTTCTGAAAGGTGTAATAGAGCCTCGCTTCCTTTGTCTCCGTGTGTGCGGCGTTTGCTCATTGTAGAGAACTGCGTGAAACATGAAAAAAGTCAACACCATTAAAGGCGTTGTCTGTGCGATATTGTGCATGACATGAGTGTGTGTGTGTGTAAGGGGTGAGGGCTTGGGGGCTGTGATGATGAGAAGGTCGGTAGGGGAGGATGATGGATCATAATGGCTGCCGTGTGGGTGACTGGCCCAGGGATGTGTGGCTACGTAGGTGTGTGTTTCTTTCCCATGTTGTGAATGCCTCGTGCGCATACGGAGGACTACCTGTCGTCACAGATGCATGTTTGTTGTAAGTCAGCGTAATGTGTGTGAACTTGGCTGCGGTTCCATCCACTGCCGGCTGACAAGATGATGACTCAGCCCGGATTAACATTAATACTTCAGACGTTTCCTCGTTTCCACTTGCAGAGAATAATGACAGAATAATGTAGTTGTGTGAACGTAGGTGTAAGTCTGTACGCACGCACTCGCCAAGCATCAGTGAGTCATTTCGCCTCTACACTTCCATTTTCCTGAGTTGTGTGTGTGTGTGTGTGTGTGTTTGTGTGTACGAGTGTGTGACCCTTTGTGTCTGCATGTGTTGCGGGATGTTTATGATGGATCTGTCTGAGGTTGGAGTTGCAGATGATTCGTGGCTGACTCTTCATCTCTGTTTTGTTCTGCTCTTTTTGGTGCTTCTGGCTGAGTGTGTGCTTGTAGGTGGTGTGTGTCTGTGTGTGTGTGTGCTATGACATATGACTAAAATAAGAAAAAAGGACATTTTTTTAATACTAGCTTTGAGTCCACATACCTCAGCTGTCCCTGGGTGTATTTGAAGACTGCCTGAGTGTGACTCATGGTATTTAACCTACTGAACCTACTCTTCTTCACATAAGGATAAATTAACGGCTGTATCACAAAGTAGCGATGAAAATGACCAACTAAATATCTTTTCGATCAAAAACAGAACATTGGGAATCTAGTTAATTAGTAGTGCCGATCAAAAACAGCCCTGTGTTAAAACAATGAAAAGGGCTGCGTTGATGGGTGTGTATTGCTTCAGGTACTGGTGAGACAATGAAATACGATCCAAGGAATACAGTTTGAGTAACATATCTGAGAGTTTGAAGGCTCGTCTGACGCAAAAACACAGTACACAGATCACTTTATGACATCTGCACTGACAAAATACAAAGTAATCTACCAGATACCCGACCGTGTGCTTGCATGTATTTGATTGGACAGCAGATGGTGACGCATTGCAGTCAGGCAAAAGCTCAGGGAGGTCCAACGGGACCCCCCCCCCCCCTCCTATGTTGCCTTATGTAATGGCAACCCCACTGTGACAACCAAGTGGCCTCATTCAAATGAAATTAAAGTCTTTCGCTCACACAAGCAGACTTCAAAGCTAGGATAACAATACGTTGCTATTCATTGTGAATGGAACCTGTTGCAGCCTGCTGAGCTATAGATGTTTTAAAAAAGGCGCACGATGACATGAATGAAAAGAAGTTGAGAAAAGCTCTGTGTTATAGAACATCAACCAAGTGAGCAATCAAATCTAATCTGTGTTCAGGAAACCGACTGCGCAACAGGAAAGGAACATGTCGTTCTTAGTACAGTGGCTATGTCAGAAACAATCAGAGGAGCGGTGTGTACCCACAGAGGTATCGAACCATGAGGCCAGAGCTTGCCTACTATGGTTAGGCGACTGGATGAATATACGGTTATCTGCGGTTCTGACCGACTCTTGCTTAACGGCACAGAGCAAATGCCTGCACAATATATCTGCAGTCGCCAGTTGTTGGGCTGCTGGTAGCTGGTTGGAAAACTTAAACACAACCCCACCGCCTCCTACTTTGTAGCTGTACGTGTGAAGGTAGTGTTGCTATAGATATATGCTGATGCAGATGTTAGTAAATATTTACATACTTTTAACTTTTGCAGCTTACTGTAGTTACACTTGGTGGTCCTCCGTGGATACATGGATGTCAGTGTACCATATTTCTGTGTGTCAGTTTCTTTGTGCGTGCTACCTGGTGCACCTTCTGCTTCCCTGCTGTGATTATAGCTGCAATTGGTTGTGTCCATGGCTGAGAGAAACATACCTGCTGTTTTCCTGCTGGGTTTGTGGCTGTAGGTGCGTTTGCGTGAATGTCCCAGTGAGTGTGTGTGTGTGCATGTGTCTCTTTCCCTGATATGCATGCTGGTAAGCTGATGTTTCTGCCGCTGCTGCTTGCTCATTCTGTCTGTAGGTGGTGTGTGCGCTTCAGTTTGTGGGAAGCGTGTGTGTATCTGAATGTGTGTGTGTGTGTGTGTGTGTGTGTGTATGAAAGAGAGTTACCTGGTGCTTCTGCTGCTGTTGCTTACTGAGGTTACGGCTGTAGGTGTTATATTTGACAATGTCTTGGCTCATGTCATCCACTCTGTCCATCAGAAGCTGAAGGCTCTTCTCCAAGTGGTTGCTGGAAGGAAAATGTCGGCATGTCATTCACACGTTTTTGTACTGCCATCAGCACTGCAGCAGCAACAGTGCGGTACATTATTTCATGCACCCCTAAACTTAATAGCTTACTCTAATGTTTACTTCATTTTCATGTAATTTTACTATTGTTATTTTGGAGTTTTCACAATTTTATCAAAAGCACTTCACAATTTCCAATTCACCCAGTTTACACATACACACTGATAGCAGCTAGCCACCATGCAATGAGAGCAATGAGATGAGAGCGCTGTTTGAGTATGTACACATTAATGGCTGTGGGCTATATAAACAAAACTGACTTGACTCAACTAATATTTCCCCTCAAGTGTTTTAGCTGAAAGAAAACCATGCTGTCCTTTTGTCTGATCATCAACTCTTCACTGATATTTGGCTGAATCTGCTTGTACATCACCATTACTTCATGCTATTAACATGTCATTTGTATCTGAATGCAAAGAATAAACTGTGAAGGCAATCGAGATCAGTCAGATCATATCTGGAGGTGGTGTGGCTTAAATTGTGATATGCAGCGTATGAATCTGGACTATTTGACCACCAAACAAGTGTTCCTTTTCTTTTTATCTCAGGAAAATACAACAAAAATCTTATAACAACCCCTTCACACTGGAAGGGGAAACTTCGTACAGCGCATAGAGCAGCACCGTCTCCCTTCACCCGGAATATGATATTATAGTTCGGGGAGAATCGAAACAGCAGTGCTCATCTATACCAGATCTACGTTAAGAGATGTTATTTTATTATTCACTTTAATATCAGGTTTATACTTCTCTTTACAAGAATCTCACTCTGAAACCAGCTAGTGTCAAAAATGTCATCTCAGACATATTCTCTTTCTTTGACAACCCCCATGGATGGAAAAACTGAGGCTGGAGGTACAGGCACAGTCACACACTTTAGGATGTCCCTTCAGAGACCTGTGGTTGTAGTCTAAAAATGCTACATCCACATTTTTCAGCAGTCTATATCTGACATCCATTCTGATCTAATCTTTGAGTTCACCTCCTATCCGATATACATTGCCTGTCTGTATCCTGAAAGACATCTGACATGAAACCTCTCTCCGGGGTGTATGATAGTACTCAGACCTCAGGACCCTCCCCCCACCCCCCTTCTGTCCCTGTGCTCAGTCTCTCTGCTCTGGTATCACATCATTCATCTTTTCCCAACGCTGCAATGCTGACAACACTCGACACACAACAAGCATTGCTCTTCCCTCACCTCCCATGAGCCCCATTTTTAAACAGGATGTCTCACTGCTGTCTTAAGTTCAACCTTGACAAAGCTGTAGTGCTGCACTTCAATTCTTCTCCCTCTTGAACTCTTCTCTGCGGAATTATATTGTTTCATTTATGAATGTTTGGGTGCTACATAATGCAGCATGTACTGTGGGAAAACAGATTCTGACTGTTTATTTAAATGACAATTGTACCCGCAAGGACTGCCAGCACTGTGGCTTTGGCTGTGTGTGCACTCGGTTTGATTTAAGTGTTTTGTGTGTGTGTTTCATTGTTTGTGTGAATATGTGGAGGAAGAGTGTTTTGGGTGATTTTAGTTACTTTGCTCTCTGCTGTGAGATTTTTCAATTAGAAATTTTATAAATCAATATTCCTCTCACTCTCCTGACTCCTTGCACTCTGTCTTTCCTTCCTTTCCGTTGCAAGCTAAAAAATTAATAATTCACCCACACTCAATTTCCTAGAATCTACAAAGTCTCTGATGAAAAAAGAAAAATGCCACTAACCATTTCAACCTCTTTCGCCAGCAACTATTGATTGGGAATACCTTTCTTATATTAATGGAGGAAAACTGGAAGACCTCTGAGAAAAAAACTACAAAAAAGCTACAATGCAACCAGAAGAGACAAAGCAAACACATCTGCCTTTCCAATATGAGCCAATTTGTTTTGTATTTAAAACTTCGGTCTCCTGCTGTAAGAAAAGTTGTTATGGCACTATATAATTTACAAACTAATGCAACTAATTACATTTACATGCAAATACATACTGATGAAGTCCCTTGAGCATGTCTGCACAGAGAAAACTCATGTAACCATGTGTGCTGCTAATTGTATGAACACTGCTGGTAATGATTGATAATGTTATTCTCACATGCTCGACTATCTGTAACACATCATCCATATAATGGCTCGACACCTGCATGAGGTGTGTTAATGTGAGTGATCAAATAATCAGCCTAAATGACTTTCTGTTGCCCTTGTATATCACAAGTCTAACGCGCGAAGTATGTGGGCGAATCCCACGACAGGGTTTTCAGTCAGACTTCTCTGCTTGTTTCACAAATAAAAGCGTGTGTGAATCATTTATGGTTTTCACTAGCTCCGATTGTCTTCCCCACAGTTCAGACTGCTGAGCCAGTTTCCACTCCCATCATGTTTGCCTGTGAGGACTGTTGTGTGATCAGTTTGTCAACTCTCGACTGCGGCGTCAAAGCTGTAAACATGAAAAGTGATGGCCCAGGACCAAATCTCGCCATAACACTTCCCCACTGTGTCCCTCCGACTGTGTCAAAATTGATTCTCGCTGATGGAAGGCCATTTAAAACTATTTCATCAAGCAATATGGTAGCTAATTTGTGTGGGGTGCATTCATAATATATGCAAAGGAACACATTTAGTCAGAACAGGATCCTTGGAAACATCTGTCGTTTATGTATGTGTCAAGTGTTTGCGCTGGACTGAACAGACGTGTGCGTGTGTGTGTGTGTGTGATTCAGTGGAGTTTGTATTTCAGAGTTTCTTTTGCAGTTGATTATAAATGTGTTACATTTGGAGGGCTCGTGTTACTTAAGTCTTAAGGCAAAATTGGAATGAGAACACAACTCCTTAAAAGTAAAATGAAGTTACTGACAAACAAAACTTTCCAGTGCTCTCGACTGCATCGAGTTTGCTCTGCTGTTTAGTGTTCATAATTTTTGAGCACATTCAATTGTTACTCTGTTTTCCTTGCGCATTGATTTTTTTTGTTTATGAAGATAAGCGACTGCTCATAATTATGTGCATAATGATCGGCTGCACATCACTTACCACACAGTATCTGGTCACACACTCCAAAGGGGTTAAATTATTGAGACGGGTCAGACAGCCTTCCGATCAATCTTGAATTAGAAATCAAAGTCTACCGAGGGATTTCCTGTCATCACGGATTCTGTTTTAAGGTCAGCGTCAGTGGCAGCCCATACAGTATGTATGTGTGTGCTCAGGCCCGTGTGCTTATTCACACAGGACAATAAAGGACAAACCCTAGAACTGTACTGATGTGCGAGCAAAAATGGGCTGACATTCAGTAAATTGAAAGTTCAGAGGGGAGTTGTTTAACAAAGCTGCCAAGGAAGTGACTTCCAATGAGTGTTTTACTCTGATGGAGCCTTTAACTGATGGCCTGGGGCATAATATGTGTCCCTGGCTTGCTGCTGTAGCAGAAAAATATCTTTTAAAGAGGATGCGAAAAAGCTTAAATCTTGCATTGTCCCAACATAAGATATATAAGATCAAAATTATGCATGACATTAACGTTTTCAGACAGATTTATTGTGGGTTTGAAACACATTCCTAATCCTTATGTGACCCTATAGACCTGAACTTGCAGAGAAAACTACGGCTGGCTGTTGATCAAAAATGCCTCTTTTCAAAGTTCACGTCATTGAATGAAGTTTGTCAAGAGTCTTTTTTTCACAGTTCTTCATTAATCTGTCACCACCTCCTTTGTGACCCTATTTCCAATTATGCCTCTTCACCTTCCTCTGTTCCTCTTACAGCTGCAGCTTTCATATAGCTTTGTCTTTTCTCCCTGCATTCAATGCCCCCAAATACATTTCATCAGGGTGTTCTTCTGGAGAAGGAAGCTGTGTTTAAATATCCTTCATTGTCCGACTTCAATGCAAGAAGTCAATCATCTTAATCAGACTTCAGGTAATGGACTGACGTTTATTCACACAGAACATAAGGTAAATGTGAGCTTTGGAGGATGGTGTATTATTAAAAATGAAGACCATGCAAGATGGCCCACACACAAAAAGCTTTTGCAGCCTGACATGAATACACACTGTTTGTAACATTGCAGCGTGGCATTTCAAGGCTGTTGGGGGGGAAAAGGGGGCTACATAAATGAATTTACATTCATGCAATCCATCACCACGATCAACATCATCATCTGTGGTAAGAACAACCCTGTTTGCTGGAGTGAAACTGCATTCACTCAGCCTTAGATGTAGATGACATTGACAAATGGGGCTTCAGATTGGAAAATGAGACAAAAAGGAAAAAACGTTAAATAAAACCCATTATCATTATCTTTTTTTTCAAGGGGTGGAAATGAGGAGAAAGGGGTGGGGCTGTCAGTAGAAGATGTAGGGAGACAGACCCTACAATCCAATACAAGGACAGAGCAGCGTGGCAATCTGACAACTTCAGGAAACAATTTCATCTTGCCAGACATCCCATCGGCAGTAATGCCGGGAAACCTGTGGGAGGGCTCGGGCTGCCTGTCCCCATTTCAGGTCATATTGAAAGCTATGTTTCAACTTCAGAGTAGTCATTTGGAAAATGGAATATGCAAGAAAAGTGAAGTATTCTATCTGTCTAGCATATCTGACAATTTCTAACAAATGATCGTGCTGGTGGCTGAGTTCGGTCTGCCAGGCACACGCATTCAATACAGAGCTCGGTATACAGGAGGCTTCATTTAATTCATGAGTTACTCGAGTCACAGACACAGATGAGAAGAATCACAACAACTCCTGATGACTGCTGTGTAGAAGTAAGCACAGTGTGTTTTGCGCGCTAACAGTGCTTAAATCGGCACTTTGAGTGGTTATTGTGCTAATTTCTCACACCTGCCCATGGGAAGCTTCACAGCTGTTGCTCCACTTGCAGCAGTTTATCTCCATAAATGATTGCTGATAAATTCTCTCGAGACTGATGCTGAGAGCCTCCGAGATCTAAAATGTGAGACTTAAAAAGCCAGGCTGTGAGTTGATATGCTGGGATGATATTTGTTCATATTGTGCTCATTAGTGATGGAAGACGAGATCTGATGGCAGATCCTGTGAATACATTTTGTTTTGACATTTTGATGCAGCATTTACTGTGCATAGTTTTGGGCATAATATCCAAAATCAAACATCTAACACTAACCCAAAGGTGCTCAGAGAATTAAACAGCCACAGCCTCGTTATAGTTTATACCTATACAGTATATGCCATAGAAAATACTAAAAACTGCACCAACAAGTAGCATTGCACTTGGTATCATATTCCTTTATGACTACAAACAGAGCGAGCGTAGTTTATGCTATTCAGCTTGTTGTTTTCTCTTCAGAATATTCCCATTTATAAGGCAGCAAAGGTCTGCAGAATCTGACCTTTTATTCATTAGTGTTGTTTGCTGCATATTCAAGTCTGACCCAGCCATACTGTACATTCTAATGATAATTTCCACAGCTAATGATAAATTGTAAAGCAAACTCACAAAGCGGGGTGAACACAGAGAACAGCATTTACTTTCCAGAGATCAAAAAAACGCAGATGCTGTTATGAGTCTGTGGTGTCTCAGAGTAAACTACAGTGGCTGTGTTCATTGTAATGAAATAATCTGTCACTCGACGCAATATTGTGGCTCTTTTATGCATTTTTAATTTGGGTTCTGGAAGACAATGGCACAGAAGTGTGAGCTCTGGCTACAAAACCAATTCTCGTTATTAAGATAAATTTATTGTCAGGTTTGGACTTTTCATGGGATTTTTGTGATGATAATAATACAAAGATCAAATCACACCATCCTTCCTGAGAAGTGTTCGAGAACGGCACTAAATCGCCAAATGTATGGTGGGTAAATGTGAGACCAAATACATCGATAGAGCTCTTATTCTTTCCACCAATCTGGTACACTTTAGAACAGTGTAGAAGACGCAGATTAATGCGAAGGAGTTCCCTAATGTCAAATCAATTTTAATTTAGAAGTAGCTTTAACTCATGTCTGTGAAAACAGCTTGCAGGTTTAAAGAGATACCATGACGCTCTTTTAAAGCTTGTAAAACACTTTAAAGAAGACAGTTTTCAATAGATATCTATGCACAGTACTGTGCTAACTATGTACAAATGAATCGAATTAAAGTAACACTGTGCTAAGTGTTGGATGGTTTGTTAATTTACATCAATAACCTTTGTTTTCCTGGCTTTGATTATAGATTGATTTTACACAGATGCTGATGAGACACACCAAGGTCTGTTGATCAATAGTATGATGCCAGTATTTTTCCATGTTGGATCTCGCTCGCATGCTTAAAAACTCCATGATGCAGGCAGTATCCTAAAAATAGAGGTGGTGGTAATGTAACTGAACAGCATGAAACACGAACGAGAAATTGGACTCTTGAGTCTAAAGATTGAAAAGCTTTCTACCATTATGATATTGCACAACAAGAACATTAATTTGTACGCTATATAAACAGAAGCCTTGAAACTCCGAAATAAACAACAAAAAAATTGGTTTCATTTGGTAATAAAAGACTACATCCACATAAAAGATTGAGAGAGCCTAAATCAGTCCAGACTACCTACAGTAGAAGCCGACAGATTAATTCGTGTAGATTGGAAGTTTCATTATCGGAAGAAATTATCTCTGGTGGGGGATGATAGCTGTGCAGCCTCCACCAGTCACATGTAGACATACATACAACACTGTACCGGTAGTGGAAGAGGCCCAGATGATCAGCAACCAAGCCATAAAGTTTGTAATTCATAGTTCTACAGAATCAGATTATTTTGTATTGAGTCTCCAACGGAGTATTGGTTTACTGCATGGGATCCCAAAGAGCAGCTTTTAGCTGAGATAAGGACTCATTGTTTACTGAACGGTGTGTTTTGTGCTTCTTGCTGGGGCCTTTTGAAATACCTGGTTGTTAGTGATTGTTAAGGGACTGTGTACTGAAAAACATGTAATTCTGGAGTAATCGGCAGATTAAATCAGCTATTTCACCTGCTCCAAACTATCATTATTATATGAGCTTTTAAAAACCCAGTATTGCTTAACCCCTTACATAAAATCTGTTAGATCATCTACATATTCCCTGCAACTGTTTTTTTAATAAGGGACAAATAAACCCACATAATGCCTCACAAAACCATGCAAAAACATCTTGTAAATGTTGGTCCCCTGAGAAAAACTTAAATAGCTGATCCACATAGCAGATGTACTGTACCTGCATTCACTTTTTATATTTTCTTTTTCACAACCTAGGTGTCTAGCTTTAGGCATCCTTGGCAAATGTGCTGCATGAGCTCACGTCTGACCTGCTTGAGAGGTTGAGCAGTTCGTGCTTGTCGGCGACCGTGGACTTGTCCTCCAGGTCCCACATCAGCACGTTGATGAGGTGAGAGTTTTTGATGACAATGGGCACCTCCTCGAACATATGCTCGAAGCCAATGTTGGCCTTCTTCAAACTGGAGAGAGAGGGGGTTAGGACAAGAGGGACAGAGGCAGGAGAGGAGAGATTAAGGTACAATTACCATTCCATTTCCACAATTACCATTTCCAATAAGATTTTTCAATCATTAACCAATTACATTCAGTGCTTTTACATCTCATTAATATCCTGATATGGCTCATACTATCCAGCACTAAGTGTTGTCACTTTGTTCTTTCTTTTTATTGTGCTGACACACAGCCTTATATATTTTATACTAAAACCAGAGGGAACATCTTTTATCACCGTCTGTCTGTGACAATAAGTGGTTTCTTGGCTGTTTCTGCACAAAAACTGCTTACATGACAAAAAACATAAGAATAAGTATGAATCATTGGTGGAAATTAGCTTGTAACAAACAAAACTCGTGCCCGAGTTTGAGCTGATCCATAGTCACTTCACTGAGCCTTCGTACATGGGGCAGATGCTCTACCGATTGAGCTAACCGACACCCCCATAGTCACGATTTTAACACATTTTAAGTAGACAGAGAGTGGGTGGAGTTAACAGTTGTATCCTCTAGTTCTCGTGCAATTACATGAATCTAACATCTGTTTAGTTGAGGGAAAAGATCCCCTCAGGTCTGCTTTTGACGTATTCCCACATTTTATGTGTTGTTCACATATGCTTACAAGTTGCAAATGGGGCATTGTACTGTTACCACTTGGCTTGTTCTCAGTAAATTGCACCTCAGCCAAATAAAAAGCAAAATGAATAATAATGTTATGCATGTTGCATTTTGATATCTGCAAACGGTGTGATACAGTGTGTCCATATTGCCCACCCCGAGCAACGTTAGACTCTGTAGCCTAAATGACTTTTTTATGGGCTCTGCTGATAAGTGTGCCAAGCGCCGACTGATTTTTAACCACCTCTTCTTGTTCCTCCGCAGCTAAAAGCTGCATCTCCCTCTCACTTTCTCTGACATGGGCCTGTTAACACAAAATGGAACTTCAAACTTTGCTTAATGTCTCACATAAATCCAATAGCATTGACTGACTGCCTTGGTTCAGCCTGTCACTTGTGCACAGTGCATGAGCGACAAACTAATGTCTGTATACGTCTAATGTTGGCTTGTTAGATGCGTCTCGCTTGTTATGGGATCAATACGCTCGCTACATTAATCCACCATGTGCACTGTAGCAGAAACAGAGATGTTTATATTATGCTTGTCTTTCCGATGAATAAGGGTGTGAAGAATCACCTAATTCTGATGAGGCCATTTTGAAAAATGTTGTTTTGTGTTCCAAGTAGAGCATCAAGCAAACTTTAAGAGAAGACTCCAAAGAGGACAATCCTGCCTCAAGCCCAAACAAGTGTGGATAAGCAGTCTATAATGACAATCTATAAAGATATAAATACTGTTTGTTATACATATTGGCACAGTTATCCATCTGTGGTGTTTTAAAACATTGCCTGCACACCATGACCTTTTCAAATACCTGCAGAGCGATCTAACAAGCCGTCTACGAGGAAAGAGAAGGACAGCACATTCTAAGGAATTTGTCAACCCTACTGGACATTGACACACCTAATGCCACGCTCTTTCCAAGTTGGGCCCCACTGGACAAAGCCAAAGGTTGACTCCACGGGCCGACTAATTTCATGCTTCATATTGTGTGCTGAAGTGGAGGCTATTGACCACTGCCTCCTCAGCCCGGCAGAATTGGAGGGCAGTTCAAAGCGATGGGTCTATTCAGCCCTGCCTTTCATTTCAAAAAGGTGCACAATATATGCAAGCTTATGTAACATCAAATATACAAACATGAAAGAGACAGCTTTTTTCTGCACGTTGTATTTTGGGGGGGGGCGGTAATGAAACGCTTTTGAAGTTTTGTATCTTTGGAAAAACAAAAAAAAAATAACATTGATATTCAGATTTCGAGTCTATTCTGAAAATAATAGGATAGAGACAAGATTGTTGTTATATGGCGATATTGTCCTTTCCTGCCCAGAGCTGCCCTCTTTCAATCATGGCCTTTATTGGGAACACTGATAGCTACAGATTGGAGCCGTAATAAATCATAGGAACTAATGAAAAGCTGCAGAAATTAGAGGGATCCTGACTCTGGGCCAAACACTGGGTCAATAACAGAGTGGCCGGCAATAGAGACACACAGGTGGAGAAATACAGAAGAAACAGGGGAAGAAAAGGGGGATGATGAAGTTAAATTGTCCCTTCTACCTGCAAATAAACTTGCTTTCATTGGATTTAAAAATGTATACCTGAACAGAACGTTATGTGGAGACTATTTATGTGGATTTGTCAGCACGTGCGTGTCCCTTCGTGCATGTGTTTACGAATGTGTGACTTGGACTACCCTGAACTGCCTGGAAAATGGTCCCCTCATTACATTCATTTTTAGCTGCAATTTAAAAGCAATTACGATAAGCCTTGGGGTCAGAAAAAGCGTAAACATGCCACATTTGTTTGATGGGCAAGGGCGAACTGATAAATCATCAGCATCAATCTCCAACTGCTACTAAATGCCTCCCCTGTGGATACACAAGCTCATATTTACATGCACTGAATAAGCAGAAACAAAAGAGTGAGAATGCAAAAAAAAATAATTGTGTACTTTCATTGTAAGCAATGAAAGCCCATGTGTTTACACTTCAGTGTGCATGCAATCATGACATTTATTCATACAGTGTTTTTATTTTTCTGTGTTCCACAATGAGCTACTTACCCCTCGGGTGTGAAATCTTTCTCTTTGCAGATCTCCATAAGTTTTGGAGTAAGCCGGTAGGCCTTGAGGGACAGGGAGCCTTGGGCTGTCTTGATGGGGTCTAGAATGAGATGAGAGTTGAAAAAAAGTTTGTAAAACAGCCCTTATGTTCACTGTCTTCAGCAAACAACAATCCTGGCACTCATGGCCCTCTACTGCTGGACTCTGAGCAACCAGTGAAAAAGTCAGGGGTTAAGTGCCTTGTTCAAGGGCACTTTAAGGATGACTGGATGAGTTGGGAACATTTGTTGTTTCAGGTTCTGCCTCCCACACTTCCCTAGCCAACAATGTTCTCCTTACAAGTCTCTGTTTCTATCCTGTGGACAGGATAGAAACCCACTTGACAGCTTCAAGTTTAGTGCTTCTCGCAGTTTAACCTTCTGTGTTATCAAAAGTTCTTCTCTCAACGTAACACTGAGTGTATGTGGAAAGAAAATCCTACAAACCGTCAAAGGTCATTTTTTCACATTCTACAACATCTTCAGACAACAATTTGACACAGTAAAACAATACATTCAGTACCAGGAGTGAATATTTAAAAGACCAATGTGTAGGATTTGGTCAGATCAATAGGAATGTAATGTAATGTAATAATGAAAGTTTAAACATTAAAAAGAACTGACTTTGCGGTGCAAAGATATCTACTGAAGTTAGCATGCTAACCAGCTAACTTTGGCTCATACTCGAGGCACAAGACCACTTTTGCCTCAACAGGCTATGGTGAGTCCTTGTAGCATTCAGTCTGCCTTCAGTCCAACATGAGGACAAAAAAGTGATAATTAGAGTGGAGGGACAGAGACGCTGCTAGTCACAGACAGCTGCTGAGGCCGGGGTCAGCAGGAGGAAACACCTGGAGCCACACCAGATTCTGCTCTGATCTGGTCATTTACCGTCAGAAATAAAGCTCAGCATTTAGGTTTTAAACTTTTGAGTGACATTTATTGCTTCTATTGCACTGTTGTTATTATACACATCTATGGGCACCCTCTATGATACTACTTCTTATCCAGAGAACAGACAAAAATGATTGTTTGGAGAGGATGTTGAACTACCTGGTAGATGCTGGAAATATGTCTGTCATTTGATTCTAGCTTTACTTTACAATGAACAAAGTTAGCATGAGCTTCATGATCAAAACTCCACCCAGAAATTAAAAAGTATTTCAAAAGACGTAGACTAGTAGAGAAAACACGACTTTTTACAAATTGACAAATTCAGACAAATTGTTATTAATATTGTTATATTAATATGATTCTGCCTGTCAGGTTCACATCGGTTCATGGTTACTCGCGCACAGTTCACTATACCTTTCTGAGGACACTGCAAGCTTTATTATGCCGAGAGTGGAGAGGAGGTAAAATGCGGCCCACCCATTTTTTGGGAGCATGACCTTGGCATGACTTTACAACGGCAATAATCAAGCTTGTTTTCATGGAATACAATGGTATGTGTCTGCATTGTTCACCGTCTCCAATCATAGGTCAAACTTAGTACTCTGTCTCTAAATCAAAATGCTTACTTATTTTTTTTAATTTTAACAGATCTCAAAGGTGTCAAGTTGCTATTTACAAACATATAGAGAGAAGTCCCAAATGTCTTCAGTGAAAACAAGAACAAACATTAAAAAAGCTAGTTGAAGAGGAGCTACCTTAACAATCCATCAGAAGAGAGAGTACTAACTGAATTCACATGCTATCCATTTTAGGGCTGGAAAACAAGGAAGGAAATGGAGGAGTTACTGGTCTGTACAGCAGGCTTTCTATAATATAAAATCAATTCAACAAACTGAAGAGTCAACTTAAAGTATTTAAAAAGACAGAAAAGTATCTTGACCAACTCTGAGGAAAGGGCCCTGTCAAATTCTATTCCACATCCTGTTTTCTTGTTTATGCTACTTGCTACAGATACAGAGCGGGAGAGAAAAGTGCTAATATTGGCTCAAACTGGACAGGCTGACAGCCACCAAACTATAGTCTACCAAAATTCTTAGTGTGACTTATTTTCTTTCCAACAGCCAACTGTGACAAGCCATTTGCTTACACCTCAGCCAATCCCCCAAAAACAAGATACAGCCAATCTAAATTCATGCTGGCCAATCTCCATGGAGACCGTTTGGTGACAGCCTCATTAAATTCAAGACAACTCTTTACTATCAATAGGAGGCTTTGTAACCAAACTAAAATCCTGCATGGGGCTAGCTTTACCTCTTAAGGCTCTCCTAATATTTTCTCTGTACACATTATATATACATATGTCTTCTGTTGGTCAACATGAATTAAGCTTCTGTGGAGAACAGGGAGCGGGGAGGGTGGATGTTGCAGTTTTGTTTTCAATCTGCAAATGTAATGCAAGCACCAAACCCGGAAAATCAAGTGAGTGACAAAACTGCAGCAAGGTGTCATTAAAGCCAAATATAAGTGTGGATTCTGAGTACTTAAAACCGAACTATTGTTGACTGTGTCTTTTGTTAGATGACACTTCTTTCAGAGCACACACCTTCAGTGTAATTTAATAAAAAAATGTAATTCTCAAACAATTCACTTAGTGGAGGACAATCTCCCAGCTTGTGATGTTAAAACTGGGTGAAATAATAATAATAATAATAATAATAAAAAACTGCACTGCAGAATGAATCCAAAGTTTTTAGAGGAGGAACAGCTTTGTTTGTGTATAATGTGTCGAGGCACAGGTTTGTTAGAAGTTGACCTTGCATTTGGACATTTTCAGGTGATTAATAGGCTTGGAGATCTCCAGTCGGCTGGTATCACAATACTAATAATTTCAGGTCTTCTAGCCCAAGATAGGATAACCCTGATGACTTCATCTGTTTTAAACGTAAGCTCCCTCCAGATGTACAGAAGACTTTACAGAAGTGCTGTCACAGGCCAAATAAATTAAACGTCGTGTGTAAAATTGGTGGTGTCCCTTTAATCTTCTGTACAATAACATTTAAGAATGATAAAATATAAAAAGTGTACTTCTCGTGACGTTTTATGCTTGACCAGTTGACACCAACTTGGAAGCTCTGGATGTACAAACAGCCGTTGCAGGTTAGCTCTGTGCCTATCTTAACCCCTTCAACTGTTCACCTCATGTATGAAAACTGTTGTCATGGCGAACATATTTAACCAATTGGTTTAACAACCCACTCTCATTCCAAGCTGTCATTGGACGGCTATTAACTCGCCAGTTGGCCACGTGATTGATTCACCCGTCTGCTTAAAACGACCAGTGGGCTAATGACGAAGAGAACAAAAAAGAAATCAATTTTCTTTCCCTTTGACTTTAAACAGAGATAATGTCAATTCCTTTGAGATGCTTTGATCCATTAAGCGCTGCATTATTGACTGACATTAACAGGAGCTCTCGTTTAGAATGAGAAAGGGCCGGCTGACTGCCTGCCTGAGTGGCCAGCTGGCTGGCAGGACTAGATCAGAGGGGTTCATATGTCAACTGGTCATAATTAATCTTTGCCTAGCATGGATTCGTATTATCTAAGAACATGACAACCCTGAAGTGATTTAGGAGAGAAAGAACAGGGCCTGGAGGAGTCCTTTACACTCACCAGCAGTGAAACATTGATGAAATTTAAAGCAGTTTTCATCATTTTTGAGTAGATAAACTCCGAGTTGCTTTAATCAAAGATTGGGATTTCCGGTTAGTGAAGCTCAGATCACCTTTTGTGTGACCCTATCTGTACTTATTACACACTTATTTTTCAGTTCATAAACCTGTAGGAGGTAAACTCAGCACATTACGATTTGATTATACATCTTCAGCTTGTAAAAGCCTGTGATGTGTGAGTCATATTTCCACACCATGAAAATACATTTAAAAAAAAAACAACACTCTCAGAGAACCACATATTACTTGTGTCATTTGCTTAAATGTAGACCTGTTACAAACTATACTGCCTATGGACCGCAATGAACGCATGGAGCGGTTGTGGAGTAATTATAGTCATTATTATTTAGACACTGAAGAATGTACACTGCTTTATGGCGACCGGTTTTAATATGGCTGTCATTTGAACGAAAGTTTGCACCATCTGGGATGGCATTTGCGGTGCGTTAATTATGGGCAGCTCTTAAAGCACTTTACTGTGGAGCAGGTGCAGGCACATGACGTCTGTAAGTGTCATGTTAGTGGCTACCAGCTACCTTGCTAATCCTGTCTGTTTTTCCCTGTTTTCTGCTTGTTGCTGCCTCCTCTGCTGTCGTCTCTCCAGGGGCTGCTGACAGGCAGACTTGTGCTATCTCCATGAGACATGGCGATGCAAACATTTCACCTGCCATTGATGGTTTACTGGGAGTGCATAAACCTGCAAACCTTTGCGGTGTTAGACGGGAATTTTGGACCACTAATGAAACCCGGCTACCTTGATGTTTGAACACATCAAAACTAGGCAAGAACAAATATGGAGTTATGAGGCAAAAAGGTTTAAACAAAGAAATATATTTAATATTTTAGATTCTTCCAAGCAGCCACATTTTGCTTTGACAGCTTCTCTCAATCGGCTTCATGAGGTAGTCAACTGAAATTATTTTCAATTAACAGATGTGCTTTGTCAAAAGTTATTTTGTAGATTTTTTTTCACTTGTGTTGTTCAGAACTAGTGTTGGCATACAGAGTAAATAGCTCTATTCGACTACTGTCGTAATCCATATTCTGGCAACAACTGCTCAACTAGTAAAGTAAGGAGAAATGACAGTGAATCATTAATTTAAGACATGAATGTCGGTCAATTTGGAAATTTCTTTGAGATCTTTGAATGTGTCTTCAAACGCAGTAGCAAAAACCATCAAACACTATGATGAAACTGGCTCACATGAAAACCGCTCCAGGAAAGAAAGACCAAGAGTTACCTCTGCGGCAGAAGATGAGTTCATTACAGTTACCAGTCTCAGAATCACCTCAGATTAGAGCCCACATACTGTAAATGAGAGACGGCATGTCCAAAGTTTCTGACTGGTACTTTAGACACTTGCAAGATTTATCTTGAAATGTAACTACTGCTTTTTAAACCTTTTTTGCCAACCTCAACTAATCTTTTCCTACATCTGTCACAATGATTTATTGCTGAGACTCTCTGCAAGTCAACCACGGCAAAACATTAGACTTTTCAGTGGCAGTCCTATTCTTAGGTACCCCATTGATTAAAGAGACTAATTTAGATCTTTTGTTAAAAGAATATGGACCATAAATGACTGTATAAAACTGCATGAGGGGGAAAACTAATTCTGACCTCGTATACTGAATCTGAGCACGCTTTTGTGATTTTAGAACGTTATTTTTTCACCCCCAATGTTTCGTGAACATCCAACATAATTTTGTGGTGCTATTGTGTACTGGCCTACTCTCCAGAAACCACTTTCCACCAGCATGAACCTGTCATTAGTAGTCGTCTGGGAATGGCTGAATGGTTGTGTGACTGGTGAACAATATAGCAGTGGATTTGCTCTCTGCATTCTTGTTCTTTTACAACTTTGTCAATAAAACATTCACTGGTAGTGAAGCATAAGGAATAAGAATTAGACTAGCCACTCTGACCTGTTCTGGCAAATGGTTAAACCTATTTAGGCGATTCAAACACACGTTAAGGTGAGGACTACCCCAAATGTGGTTGTAAAATTCCTTTTTGGCATTAAAACCATCTGAACTCCTTCGATAACTTCAGAATATAAACTTTCATTTCTTTGCTACCTTTGCTCTGTTATCCTTTTTTGCTTCCAATTATCAACCAAATTATATGTTTTAATGCTTTGACATAGATTTACTGTTATGTTATGTTCCATGTTCAACCCAATGGTGCAAGCTAGGACAGAGGCAATGTTTTCTTTAACCAGATGTTACAGCCCCCACCAACAGACATATTGAAGTTGAAGCTGTCCTTTGTCCCGTTGATGCAATACATGGTTTTTAATTGATTTTGATGTCATGTAGTGTACAGTGTTGTGTGTGAAGAGTGTAGTGCTGCTTACCGTAGATGAGTACTACTGACTCTTCAATGGCATGCTGGTAGCTGAACTGAGAGTCGAGCAGCGCTCGGCTGACGAAGGAGCCATAGTAGGTGGACTGGTACCAGCCCACATGCAGATGGTCAATGTTGACGTGACGCAGGGAACGCATCATCTCCATCTGGTACTGAACTAGAGGCAGAGAGAGAGAGGTAGGGATGGAGAGAGAGGAATGGGACAGAGAAAAGAGAGAGAAACATTTAAAATCAAATTTAACTTCTTTCAAATCATCTTGGAGAGTTTTTTTTTTTTGGTGGGGGGGATCTGTGAATATCTGGTCTCCATCTGGAACTGGATACGGTGTGCGAACAAGAGGGGGAGGGGGTGAAATACAGTGAAAAAAATGAGCAACAAGAATGTGAAGGTGAAATGTACTGCAACAGAGAAAAACAAAGGATTTTCATCAAGTGGTTGTGGTGGAGATTTAGAAAACAAACATCAACCCGAGATCACCAGTCACACTTTCATTCCTTATGTCAGTAAATATATCCTGGTAGAGAGAAAGGCTATATAGATACACAGACAGGCTTCAGCTACTGGAGAGAAGGCTAGATACATTAGGAGGCGAGCCATTTCATTACGCCAGACACATCCTAAGGACGTGCAGCCAGAAATACAAACAACCTGCCTCGCCGGCTGTAAGTAACAACCAACGCAAGCGAGCAAAACAGCATCTCCATGCAGGCTAGCTGGAGGAGGATGATAAATCAGGGTGTTATTGGGCAGCTGTGGCCCCCTAGACCCCAGTCTGTAGAGCACATCCTTCTCCTGTTGGAGCTGTTAACAAGAACAAACTGGAGAGGTAGAGAAGAGGGGTGGCGGAAAGGAGGCGAACAGAAAAAGGGCAAAAAAGATGGAAAGGCGGAGGACGGTGGAAAGCGGGGAAGAAGGTGTTTAAGATGGGAAAATACGGGGAAACAGAAACACGAAAGAGGGTGCGAAGGAAAATCATGTCAGTCTTTTACAAAAAGGTGACATTTCTATTTTGGCTTCCTTCTAATGGCCTGAATTTGACCCCTGGTGATGTTACGTAAAGCAGAGGGGAATTCAGTCGAAATCTATTAACTCACTTCTAGACATTTGACCTCGCATGGAGCCTCACAAAGAGGCTCACAACTGCATGTAGGGAGTCTGCGGTTAGGCACACAATATGTTATGGTTTATTTCTGTTAACTTATCTAGCCTTTAACCAACCTCCTAACAAAGAACACACACGCTCACAATCATTTGTTTCGCTGCCTCTGCTGTGCTCCACGCAGAAAACAAATGACACCGCTGGCCCACAATTACACATTCAACCCCTGGAGGAGCGCTGCATGCCGCATGAAGAAAAGGGCAACGTTGAGGTGCTCACAATGAGGTCTCGCTGAATTTTAACAACATCTGGATTGGTGCACTGGATGGGGACAGACAGGGAGAAAGGCCCTATTCACTGCCCGTTCTACAGGGATAGACTGGATGTACCAATCTGGCCTTTAATCTCGCCTTTTTTTGTTAAGTGATTGACATGGTCAGCGAAACAAAACGCAAACAGAGTGGATGGACAGGAGAACACAGGGGGATGGGATGAGAAGGAAGGCGAAGAATTGAGGAAGATAGGGTATATGAGGGGAAAAAGAGGGATTGTAGAATGTGTACCAATTCTGGGACAAACCGCAGGAGGAGGAGGAGGTGTCAAGTGACGTCTGGCACCGCGTATGTGTGTTTTTTCTGAGACGTGATTCTTAAGCGTAGTAGAAAACCCACTGGAGAAATGTGTGTAGAGTATATTTCATAAAGAAAAATTAGCTGGTGGGGGTAGCAGGTGGGAGAAGATTCAAGTGTCTTCTGAGTGTACGGTGACGAATGAGAAGTAGGTGAGAATTAAAACATGGAGTGGGTGAGACAAGTAACGGGGGAAGCAAAAGAGAGAGCATGAGGATGGGAGAGAGTGTTTGTGACCGACGGAGAGTTAGCGTGCTGGAGATTGGCTTTGCCCAGGGGCAGGCTAGCAGCGGACCTCAAGACACACACAGCTCAATGGAGAGGGAGGGCAGCCTGCCACCTAACTACTGTATCTCTCTCTCTGCACTTCCTTGCCAATCAGTATGTGTGCTTACTTCTCAAGCGCCACTGATGCGTATACCTGCCCCAACACCACATCATTAGCAGGGAAATTGTGCACAAAGTGATCCGTCTCTGAAGCGAAAGCTGAAGGCTGGAGAATTGACAAGAGAGGTAGAAAAAAAAAAAAACAATCCTCCGTCTCTCCCGTCTCATCCAATCGCCAACTCCCTTCCCAGTTCTTTATAACCTTAATGTGTACATGATATCTTCATGAACAGTGTCAAATCAGTTTGCTTTGTAAATGTAGAACTTCACTTTTACACTAATGACTTATTACAAGCTAAGTAGATTAGCTCTGCGTGGGGCTTTTGCCTGCACCTCCCCTTCACTGTGTGAATCGTGTAGGCACAATGACTTTTTCTTAGTACTGCTAACTCCCATTTTACAGTGTAACAATGTCAAGTGACCAACAGTGTCATTCTAGTTCATCATACTACATATATTTTAGTCTTTATTTTATTCTAATATGAATATTTCTGCTATGAATAGGATTTCTCGTTTTTTTTTTGTTTTAATTGTTCAAGATAACAACTATTTACATGCATTTCGCCATTTCGGTTAAAAATCCAACTAATGCTCCACTTGACAAACTGTGCTTGTGCACCATCTGAACCTGCCCATCCACAACGACTCAAAAGTTGTTCTTTTCCTTTCATCTGATGTTAAAGTGGAGTTCATGTGTCCAGATTCTTCTCAGCGCCCTTGAGGTTCTTATAACTCCATTCATTCTCGCTGTTTGCGTAGAATTTAGAGGACTACATTCAAAAGGTATGGATCTAGGTAAGGTTTTGAAATTATTACTGAAGTGTTGAGCATTTCAAAAGAAAGAAAGACTGCAGTGCTTTCCCCGAGCTGATCAATTGAGCAGCCGGGAGCTACCAAGTGACCAAGAAGCCGCGGAGAACACACACTCACAGAAAGACATACTTGGCAGAAATTAAAGATCATATTGCAGGACGGCAACATGTAGCTCTTCACACATAATTTTCCAATTTGTTATGGGAGCAGATAATGGAGCCAAATGGTTTGGGTGACATTCCAGTTTCCTCTGATTATCACTGTATTTGCATAACTTAATTACAAAATGTGATCAATCTCAATCTTTGTCGAAGATTTATGCTTTACTTAAACAGTGTCTCTAACATATAAACACAATGTACAGTCCTTTAATTAGCACTAATGTCTACAACATCACAAAATGTATAAAACGAAAGAAGAGGCCTGAATATTCTATGACGGGAGTGATCTGTATTTTAACGAGACTCTAGCAGACAGGCGTACTATTACACACTGTAATCTAAACTGAACTGAGATTCAGATGGCTGAGTAAGACAACAGACCAATGGCAGGCCGGCCAGCGCATCCACCCCAGATCTAATACAGAGCACAGAGCGTTGTAAATGCCACGTCACTGCCTTGTTTGTTCATAAAACCAAGAACTACAACTGAGAGGAGAAACAGCAAAACAAACTGTAAATATCTGATATACAGTAGATAGGTATGGTGTGTGTATTTGCTCCAGAATGTAGAAAAGCAGTGAAGCCTCTGGAGAACTTTCACAATGTGTGGTGTAAAAAAAAAAAAAAAGAAGTATGTGTGCAGAGGTGTTACAAAATGAAAGCAGTGCACATTCTGACAATTATTCCTCAGACTGATGATCTTGGAACAAAAGAAAATCAAAAGGACATACTATCGTACTATTTCAGAGTTGGTACATAGTGGATCTGATTGTTCCCATCCCTCTCCCTTTCTTAAACTATGTGAGCAGCCACCATGGGTCACAGAACTGTGAGGAGAGTGTACAAATGATAAAACAATAATCCGAATGAAGCTCCCAGTATGACGAGTTAGTTTAGAAGCCCTGTATATTAAGAAGAGTTAAAAAATGAAGACATTGCACACGGACAGAAGCGTTTGCCAGAGAATAACCAATTTAACAACATCATCAAGAAGCAGAGTTGGGAGCATGCGCCACCGTTTGCTATTCCTCACTCATTCCTGCCGCCCCGCCGCTCGCCGATCAATCAATCTGGTCCCGGGGCCAGACAGGGAATGAGTCTGCCCATTCCCTTAGCGCTGCTTGATTGTACGTGTGAGTGTGTGACAGTAGAGGGAAAGGGAATGGTGTGTGCATGTGGAGGACGGAGACAAAATGAATGTGTATTTAAAAAGAGTACGTGTGAAACTCTGAGATCAGTGTGAGAGAAAACGGCGACGGAAACGAGGCCCGAGTGATTCTGAGTGAAAGTGCAAAATGTGGGAGAGCAGGAATGTGTTTAAAGCAGGTGTGTGTGTGTGTGTGTGTGTGTGTGTGTGTGCTTTAATGTGCAACAGAAAGACAAGGTGTTTGATGTGTGAAGCCTAAGGATGCCATGTACTGCAAGCTGTACATGTAAAGTGAGTTTGTATGTGTGTGTGTGTGTGTGTGTGTGTGTGTGTGTGTGTGTGTATCTGCAATGAACTGGACAGATAGTCCATACTCTAATACTCAATGACACAAGAGGTGAACTGCATCAGACCTTGCATGCTGCTGCAGGCCGTGGTGTCTCAGCACGGGCAACAAGATATGCGTGTGAGTGTGTGTCTCTCAATGTAAGGATGCACGTATCTGTGTGTCACAACACATTCTAATCACCACCTTGACAGGCTGACGGGGCCCTTGCCTGGAAAGTCCGCTGTGGTTTCGCACACACACACACACACACACACACACACACACACACACACACACACACACACACACACACACACACACACACACACACACACACACACACACACACACACACACACACACACACACACACACACACACACACACACACACGACGAAGTTTCTATCCACTAATGTCGAGTTGAGCCGATGAATAATAGAATAAAATGATGTGAAACTTGGTGAGCGTTATTTCCTTTTATTTCTCCTACTTCCTCAGTTTGGTGAATAGACACTGAATAGCTCAAAATCAGGTCAGATGGGCCAATCAGACCTCTATCAAAACAACCTGATTACATTTTGGCAAAAAAAAAAAAAAAATTATCTCACTTATTCACAATAAAGGGGAGAATGATGAGCTGTAGAGGGGCCGTTGATCAAGGACACTTTAAGAGAAATGGTGAGGAAAACGCTCTACAAACTCGGTTTCGAGACATAAATACGCTGCTGCAACTGTTCTGCACTATAAAGAGTATTTCTGGTGTTCGGCTGGGTTGAAGTCAAGAGATGGGCTTTCTTGCCTTACTTATCTTATACATATAAAACACTTTTACTTTGTGCTGACCCATCAACATCCTCTTCATGTTGACATTGAAAAACACAAAGGAAACAACCAGTTTGGATGATTGATGGGGCTGGTAGTTTCACTGGCTGCTCTAAATGACTAATTCGTCACATTTCTCCAGTGGTGACAACAAAGCCTGCTCATCTTGGGAAAAACAAATCAAATGTTTAGGCTCATTACAATTTAAAGACACCTTATTCGACCAGAGTTTTGCTGCGTGGAAGGGAAGAAGCAAGGCGCTCCATTTTTTTAATCGTCGCCTCAGAATTGAACACGCCGATCCTAATTTAATTCACACTTTTGACCTACTCATTCAACGCACAGCTGACAATCCATTCTACTCTATTCTGACATTATTTACTTCTTGACATAAAGCTGTGTATAAAGCCAAGCTGTTTAGTGAGGTACAAACACAGAGTGGTTGGTACCATCTCTGTGTTTACACATTTATTTTGTATCCTCAGTTTTCTCTAAGCCTGTGACATCCTTTTAAGCATTCTCTAAAACAACCTGGCTTGACTTTATCCCATATGCAACAACAAAAAACACTGCATCCACTCTCGTCTATGATGTATATCAAAGTGAATCTCAATGTTTGAAGGCCTTGAGACTAGCTGCCTGTTCGCCTTGGTTGTTCCACTGTTGCTTTCCTGTTTAGCCATTCCCCTTCAACCTCGCTACCCGTCTGAATTCCCTCAACAGGAGCAGAGAATACCTGATGATATTAATGCATTTTTCTCCTCCTTTGTGTCCGTTCATCACATTACAAATCGCTGGCGAACTGTAGAGTCTCCCACTCCTGTAGACCCAGTGTTTCACTGATGCCCTGTGCATTTGTAGGTCAATATAATTCATTTGACGGGAAATATAATACATTTTTTGTCCTTGTGGACTGAAATATAATCAAGCTACAAAGTGAAACACAATGTCTCCACAATGAATGGAAAGAAAAAAAGTTATTTTCAAGGACACGTGCAAATCCACAGCACTGTCTGTACCCCGCACCCCTGAGGTGAGATGTTTCAAAAAATGTAAAGCTGAGACGGAGTTTGACATTCTCAAAATGCAAAACCTTGCCCGTATTCATTCCCATCCCGCACTGCCCGCGTCAAACAGATTTAACATGATAAAGGCACTGACAAAAGTGTCTGAAAATCTTATTTCTTCCATTAACAACCCTGAAGGCAAAACCTGCAACAAGTTGCCAGGTTCCGTCTAAGTCATTCATTAGCTATGAGTCTTTTGTCCCACTAGAACAACAATACGCCAATTAGGCCTTGAGCTAACAGACATTGCCCTTGAGCGAGCTCATAAGTGCTACCTATATAAGCCTTCAATTGATTTCTTTTATTTGCCCTCAATCACCTTTTCTGCCTCTACAAAACACACACACACAAACACATGCAGGTGTTTGAAAGGAAGGGTTGACTTAGCAGCTGTCCTTAAGCAAATATAGCGCATGATGGTGGCTTCCAAGCATAATAAAGAAAAGTCAAATGAAAAAGGGTGAGGGTATGGGTCGTGTCTAAAGGATCTAAAGAAGTTAAAGAAAAGCTAAAGCTAGATAAAAATGATGAATAAACTGTTCAAATAGCTACTCGAAAATATTGGATGGACAGTTGAAATAGTTGGCAAAGATAAATGTTTTAAAAAAGAATCTTCAAGGTACCTAATAAAACACCTGAAAGAGCTAGCCAAAAGTACTGGATAGATGGCTGAAACATTCAGCTTCCGCCAGGCCCCTGTAGTAGTATGAATGCCAATTTGGCCAAATGCCAAAAAAAAAAAAAAACCTTAAACATTGACAGCTGAATTGTGTAAAGAATCCTGCAACAATATCCACTTTGATGTAATTAATAGTGTTGAATGTTATCCAGTTTAAAATCAATTCAAACAGACACATCTGTAACATGACGGGTGGTGCTGACGAAGGGGTGCTTGGGTTCATCTGACAGCACTGAGTAGCGTTGGGAAGCAGTGGTGTACATACAGCATCTGCATGACAACACAGCCACAAGATTAATGAGAGCTAGCCCTCAACATCATTATGACATAAATGAGAGACAGAAATAGAGAGGTGAGGGAAGGAGAAGTGATGGGAGAAGTCGTAGAGGAAAAAAGGAGAGAGAGAGGGAGGGAGAGAGAGTGAAAGGCAGGAGGACGGGGAGGAAGGAGATTGGCTGTCTTTCATCTGTGAATGCAATTTCCTAAGTGAGCGCAGTAAGCGGAGCACAGAACAGTGTGTTTGTGTGTGCGACAGCGATAGCACGAGGGAACGCTGACCTATGACATGACTATTGATCACCAAGGCTCGGCATTAGGAGAGGAGAAAATGATGAGTCATAACCTTCCCTATATTGTAGGTCCCTGTAGTAGAAATGCCTGACAAAAACTTTTCTCATCACAATGAATAGTGATAATTATTAAATGGTGCTGATCATATAGCTTTAGTAGTTTTAAAATGTTAAGCTTGGAGGAAGCTTAAGTTTAGCTCAGGTTTACTGTCACACAATGACATTTGTTAGTAAACCAATAATGCACAATGACTGCATTTTAGGCAGCCTTTAATGGCACTGTAAAGGACGGGGAAAGTTGAGTCCACACAGGCTAACGCCAAAACCCCACCGGACAAGTCTCTGTTACATCAGGGCCACCAGACTTGCTAAGATTTGGTCATTTTCCTTTCTAATATGCTTCTAAATATGTAAATATGCTACATAGTTAATTTGTTTCACTTTTGGCTGTTTGACTGGCAGTTTGCACGGGGTGTTTTATTTTGAAAATCGACTGGATTCTCTACGGCGTTTCTGTGTCTGACTTGCCAGCTTGAGCTGCTCTGCGCGGATTGAAGCGGGCTGCTCGCGGCGTCCGTCAAAAATAGAGCAGCCGCGTATTCCCCCGCTTCTGAACCTGACCGCGCGGGACGGGTGGGGTTTGAAACATTTACTAGAGCGGCCGCGATTAGCTCCGGTGGCCTGGGCACACACTGAACGCGTCGCATCCGTGCCCGGTGGAATTTGGCCGTCACCAGCATTTCTTAACCAAAAGCACCTTTTCATTTCAGGACACTAACAATTAATCGAAAATCGTTGTTCATTTTTGTTACTTTACTACCCTGCCCAGTAAGCTTTTTGCTTGCTTGGTCTCACTTCCACTAATTCAGTAAAACTCGACTGTGCCAGACAGTACAGTTCCTACAGACAGGCTGCATCTTGCGTTCTACTTTAAAAAGATTCTTTCCCTCTCCTCTTAAGAGAAACAAGGACAAACACCTTTTTTTAAACTTATTGTCAAGGTCAGCTGGTGCTGATGTCGGAGAGCAGATAGCTCATCCCTCTATGGTGGCACTTTGTCCGGCCACGTGTTCATCTGTCGGAAGGAGGGAACAGTGATGAATGTGCGAGTTGTCGGGAAGTAAATGGTGGTATCGAGTTGTGGTCTGGTCCCGGGTGTCAGGAGAGGTACGGGGCTAATTTTCAGCAGGCCGGCTATAATAGGATGTGAGTGCGTATTTGTGAGTGTGTCTGTGTGTTTGTGTGAGCGCGTCCACTGTGGTCCATGTTCCACCTGGCACAGTGGATTTGGTGCAATTAATCTTAGTTAAGCGAGCCCTGCGGAGAGTATGCCTACCTGACACGCGCAGGCACATATAAAGACGCGCGTGCGCGCTCAGCCACAAACAGGCGTACAAACATGCTCTGTGGTGCACTGATGCACGGGGGAGACAGTGCGAGCATTGTGAAGCAGCTGCTTTGTGTGCATAACACACTGACGAGTTCACCATATGCACATTTGACAGCGCCGCTTGTCACGGGGTTTTGTTTTTATAGTGGGAATGGGGAGATGATGTGAAAAGGGAAATGGTGTGTGCCTGTTTGCTCCTATTCTAGTTTACCTTTTTGAATAGGATAAAAAGGGAAAACGGAGTTCCATTCGATCTCCTTGTCAATGTTCATTTAACAGCGTGTA
Organism: Sciaenops ocellatus; assembly: GCA_033000465.1. NCBI lineage: Eukaryota > Metazoa > Chordata > Actinopteri > Sciaenidae > Sciaenops > Sciaenops ocellatus. The sequence goes on along the minus strand of CP136885.1, from coordinate 10,926,580 downwards.
CGCTATAGAGGTAGGAAGTGCAGAGTCTGCATGTACAGTATGGAGGGTACAATACTTCACTTCAGTCCCTTTAAACTTTATAAGCCATTATATTTAGTCTATATAAAAAGGTCCAGTAAAGACTGAATGCAAGCTTTAACAAAAGAATCGGTGCACCTGGGACACGCATGATAGACTGCAGAAGAAACTTTAATAACTCAGAAACTCTGGCACATCACTGAGCCAGATCCCAAACTTAGATTTGTAAAGATTGACCTTGTTTTTCTTGTTAAACGTTTTGTTTCTTCTTCTGTCAGTTGAAGGACTTCCAAAACACGGTCATTATTAGTATAAAATATGAACAACTGGGTTAGAAAATATCTGGTTCTTTGATAAAAAGTCAAAGGACACACACGTCCTTGCCACCTCAGCGGTTAAAGGAATAATTAAGCCCCAACTGTATTGATCAGAGTTATTTGTTCATTCCTCTATCTTGACCACTAGTTAAAATTGGTTTCTGACCTCTCTTTTTCACAGCTGTTCTCCCATTTTCTCATTATTTTTCTTCACCTTCTTGCGCGGTCTTTTGCTGACTGTTTCTATCTCTCATAGCCGTTTTCTTCTGCCGTCTATCTTCTTCTGTTTCACTCCTAGCTTTTCCTCTCATAACTCTCAATCTTTTCCTTGGTTGCTCTCATTTTCCTCCATAATTTTATCTCTTCTCCATCACCCCACCCCTACACCTTCATTTCCCCTCTCTCTTGCCATCTTCAGCCCTTTTCTTCATTTCTCTCATCCTTGTCAAATCTTTCTAACACCCTCTCCCTACAGCCCACCTGGATTAGCAGCAGTCTCCCCCCCACACACACACACACACACAGTCACACACAAAATTTAATGTGGGGCAGGATCGTGATGAGACAAAGGAGTGGATGAATAAAACAGTGGAACTGATGGCGATGGTGACGGCACCCGGGGGACCCACACTCTTGATTTATAACGCTGGGTGAGCATTCAAAGGCAGATACAGCCGTGGCTCTCTACTAACAGCCAGTCTCAGATCTACAATACGGTGAGAGAGAGGCAGAGTTCAGACAGAGAGACAGAGATAGGGAGGGAAGACAGGTGGGAGACTGGGGACAGAGAGCAAAAGATAATCGGTGAGAATTTTATTTGAGATATGGAAAAGGCGCAGGTGTCACCAGAATTCCTACGTGCCTACGATATCTTTGATTTTTATATATTTCCGTTAAAGGTGGGCTGCCAAGTGATTTCTAATTAGCCTCACTGAGGAAGAGCAAGGAAAAGGGGAGGAAATCAATTTCCCATTTGGGGCAGGTAGAGTGATCTATTGAAGGACTAACCCCAAGGAAGACCTTATCAGAACAGGAAAGGGCTAACTTTTTACTAAATACAAGCACACACTCACACAAACACACACACACACACGCCTCGCTGCATACTGAATGGTGTATTTACAGCGGGGAACTGAGAGATCATGGCAGAGGCATTTTTAATCCCCCTGACTTCAATTAACCCGCCGAGAAAATGTCTGCCACAGACGACAATTAAAGTTCCAAAAACCAAGGACTAACCTTGCAGACCCGACTGGAAGAAAATGCTGATGTAATTGGCCTTAATTAGTTCTGTTTGTGTTTTCACATCCATTGCTTTGCCTTGGTAAGATTAAGATTTTTTTTTTAATTTGTTTTTGCAAACATCCCCTCCAGTGGACACTGGCCAAAAATGTTTGTTTTTTGACATAACATTCTCGCAAACCAGTCCGCTAAAGTCTGTGTAAAGGCAACTCTGAGATTTCTTTCAAAATACCTTTAAATATGTTGGAAAATAGTTGCTGAAATCATGTGAAAAGTTTTTTTGACTTTGAATGATATATTACTGAAATGTGGAGAAAGAGGTAAAAACAGTTTTTCACCAGTTTTCAGTGCAGGATTTTTTGGGCGGTCCTAAAGGGTGGCTCGATGACACACTGAGGCCACCCTGAGCATACCCCTGCACCCCTAGCAGAGAGATAGAGATTAACTCATCTCGCTCAGTTTTTCAAAGTTAGTCATGTCATTTTCTGAACTTATCTGACACGTTTCAGTCGCTTCAAAATGGCTGTTGACTGCTCCCACGAGTGGGCGTGGCTTCAGCACATTCAGCGGACACGCCCCCACAGTCCTGGAGCTGAGAATACTGCTCATTTTCACCTGATTTTGACACCAAATTTCATAAACTTGTCGATATTTTTAATCATTCAAACTTGGCTGGGTGGTTAATAACACTTTCTTCTTTGGTCTGACAAACTCAGAACAAATATTTATTCTTACTTCACACAGACTTATGAACTAAATGAATTGTGTTTATACGTCTGTGTGAAGTAAGAAAAAATATGTAATTTTGTTTAGTGTATTGTGGTTTTAAAAAAAAAAAATCAACACCCATCAACAGGTGTGAATTTATGAAGCATTATGATGGTTTCACTTCAGAAACACGATTTTATCAAAAATAAATAAATAGGGTGTCGTTTAGCTCAGTTGGTTGAGCATCCGCCCCATGTACAAAGGCTCAGTCCTTGCCGCGGTGGCCCAGGGTTCGAATCCAACCTGTGGCTCTTTCCCGCATGTCATTCCCCATCTCTCTCTCCCAACATTCCTGTCACTCTTCAAGCTGTCTCTGTCAAATAAAGCTCAAAAAGGCCAAAAAAGTCAGTAAAAAAATCAAGTATCAAAAATCAGTAGTAACAAATTATTAAAAGCAAACTGGCTTCTTACAAAATTCACACACATCAATATATGTTGGTTCCCCAACATATATTGATGTGCGCCTTTGAAATACCCACATAGCAAAACACTGCAGGAACAAGTTAACTCTTGGTCAAATATACTTCAGCCTGGTACTGAGTCCATTTCAAATTGGGTTTCTTTGATATTACAACGAACAAGGCAGGTAGTGTATAAATAATAAAAATACCTGCTGCAGACCAAAGGGGGCATAAGAAACTGAAGTGAAGAGGAAGATAAAGGGGAGGCCAGCAGACTGCAATCATCTAAGATTTCAAGAGGAAGAGAATATTCAGTGGATGTCAAAGACCATTGGATGGACAATGATGGATGAAGAAGAGCCAAAAGAGTCTGAAGCAGATGCTACAGTTTTCTTGCAAGCCGCAGTCGAAGCAGAGCTGAAGATTCCCCAATCATTAAATATGAGTTCCCTCCATCATGTGCTCCTTTTTCCTCTATCAGGGTCCTATTAATGCAACGTCATGGACAGAAAACTAAGCCGTGTTTATTTAACATAATAAATATTTGAGGCAGTATTTATGGAAGCCTATGCCCGCTCGACCTAGGTGCGTTATCCTTTTTTCAGACGGCAGAACAGCTGAGCTAAGTTGACTAGATTAGCTCATCCTAAACTGACTATCTTACCATATTTTAGTTTTTCTCACTCAGAAAACATTCAGCAGAGCTCTTTTGAAGACTGGAAAGTAGCTTAGATAATAGTAACGAAGCTGAGCTTTCATGTTTGCCAACTAGCATAGCCAGGCTGAAGGCAGTAACCCGTGTCTGCTAAATACTGCATCATAAACTCATGTCTTCAAATCATCATTGGAATCAAATAAAGAAGTGTTTATTTTGTGTTTACTCTACAGTTATGAAGTGACCTTTAAGTAAATTGTGTTTCCTGACATAAAAAGGTCATGCCTATCATTGTCGTGAGGAGTAGACTGAAAAATGACAAAGGGAGGTGTAACAGGAATGCAGAAACGTCTCTTTTCACTGCACTTTGATCATTTCACAGAGCCAGCCCAGCTACTTTATTGAATAGATCAACCAAAACAGGTACTAGTATGAGAATTACGGTTAGGAATCAGTACTCACTCCATGTGTTATAGTGTCAGTCAATTGAGGGGGCTGTTTCACCTCCGTAACACTCAGTACTATCATACATTTTAGCTTGATACAGCTGAACCTTTGTGTTATTGGCTTGCGCACCTGCACTGCATTCAAAGTGGTATCTGACAGCGTCAGCAGTCGAGAAATAAGATAAAGATATTAGACGTAGGCATATTTTGCAGTCTTATTCACTATGGAAAAAAACGTATTTAAAAAGTGCACAATGTGAAGATTAAAACACTTTCAACCGTTTACACACTCCTATTATTATGTAGCATTATGTTGCAGCACGAACATGATCTAAATCGTAGCACCATCCGAAGGCACCCTTGGCCTTCAGTATGCAACACAACACTTGGATCAAGCAGAGGCTTTTTGGAGCAAAGTGCTGCAGACTGATGAAACAAAAACTGAACTCTCTGACCACAATCACAAAATGTAAGGCTGGCAAAAAAAAGAGAAACATTTTAGGGGAGGGGGAGAGGAACCACCTTTGAAATCCTTTAACATTGCAGTGGATTTATTATGCTTTGGAGTTATGTGGCAGCCAGAGGCATATTAGGTACAGACCTTTCTCACAGCACACATTTTGCCTTGTCACAGCATGAAAAGTGCAGGTGTAACTAATAACATTAACGATTGCTCTGTTCCATCTAGGTTCCAGTACACTGTACCAGCGAGCCAGCATGCACAATTGAGGAACCTTGGACCTGAAACACCTATATACAGACTGCAGCCATGATTAATGTTATTAGTTACACCTGTGTGTGTGTGTGTGTGTGACAAGTCTGAAAGTCTACTTTGAGGAAGGTCTATTGTTCTCTAAGGGAGAGGGACTACATTTTCTTTTTAAAGTACCAACATATCCAAGAAGCTAATGGCAAAGAGACAGAGGCTGAAACCAAACTGGACACTGCAAAAATAAAAAAGATCCTAAACATGCCTCAATATTTACAATAGCCAGTCCCCAGACCTCAGTTAAACTAAAAATATGTTAGAGCTCAATGTGCATGTAACTTATTTTGTGTCCCTAGTAATACATAAGTGTTTATGATATTAAATCCGTTTTAAGAATGTCCATAAACACAGAAAAATCTCTGGGAAATTTGGAAAGATTTCTCTAGTCTCCTTGTAGAGAGGCATTTTCTCTATCTCCCAACCCAATCATATTCACTTCAGTCTGAAGTTGTACGGCTAAGCAGGAGGAGTGACATAAACAAGAAATAACAAACCAAAAAGAGGGTGCCAATCAGCAAAATCAACCTCATTAATGACTACAGGTTGTTTATATGTCAAGAGTAACTTGTCATCCTCTCTTTAATTAAGTGTCGTTAGAACTGGAATAGCTACATGTTGTTATATGTTGTCATATCAAATGTCTGAATGAAACGCTCCTTGGCCAAAAAAAAAAAAAGACCACCATGTGCTGTCTACGGGGGCTAGTCACAAAAAAACAAAACAAAAAAACAAAATGAAAAACCATCTCTAATTGCCGAAATCAGGACACACTGCAAAACAAGCACCCTTAAAACTTGTTTGTTTCACCAGTGTGACAACTGTTCCAATCTTCTGGGCCAATGTGAAAGCATGAGCACGAGCCCAGACAGGGGGCCTGGCAGCCCCTACCACCTGTGTTGGGCAGAAAACGAGCAGCTTGGCATGGGGCAAGCAGGATAGCCAGAAGGAAATGCTGTGTGGTTAAATAAAATGATTTTCATGGGCAAAGAAAAAAAAATGTACCCACACACAAATGGACACGGGCATACATATAATATTTGATGTGTACATCTTTTATGTGAAGTCAATATCTTGTTACAAAATATGCATGCAAGGTGATGTTAAATTTATTTTAGCCTCCATTCATACATACCAACATGAGCACTCGAAAATGAAATAGTTGCCTAAATGTCAAGGTACAATAACTACAATATCTTCAGAAAACCACTACTGGTTATTAAAGTGCACAATTATCATAAAATGGAAGCCTGGTTTTAGAAACATAATTACCCCAACAGGACATTGGTTGTGTTCCTAATTTCTCTCCATTAATCTTTGTATGGTTGCGGCATGGATGGAAGGAGGCTTCGGGGGTGGAGGATTCATGCAGACAATGTGGCGCAGAACAAAAGGGGCGAAGAAAAGTACCAAGGGAAAGGAAGCAGAGCCGGTGATTACAGAGACAGAAGAAGGGAAATGGTTGGAGAGAAGGGCGGAGGCAGCTCTCTCACCTGCGGTGAGTTAGAGAAAAAAGGGAGGGAAAGAGGGAGAGGAGGAAGGTAGGGAAGTATTGGAGGGTGAAGGGAGAAAAAGAGTAGGCTAATTTTGTTCTACCTTCAGGACACCTCCTCCTCCTGCTGCTGGATGCGAGTGACATGGGTTGAATATCAAACACACTTCCCGAAAGTGGCAATGAGCAACGGTTAGTTTGATATAATCCCTCCTTACGAGTCAAACAGGCAACCCAATCATGCTTTATAAGCCTGTGAATTGCACAGAGTCACACTTTATTAGTTGTTTAACAAATGGACTTTAAGACTTTGGGAAGTTTTATTTAATGTGTTCAACTATTTTTACGTCAGAGCTAATAAAAATAAATCACAAAGACAGACAGGTGACAAATTAAAGCAGAAGCCTGAATAAATGAGTGCAGATACATAATGAATGCAGATTTTGTCAGTAGGGCAGAGGGGTTTGATGAGTGTGAAAATGATGTGAATCATCATGCTGTAGCCTTCACAGTCACCACATCTCAACCCAACTGAACACCTACGGGAGATTTTGGACCGACCTGTTAGAGAGCACTCTCCGCCCCCACCATCAAAACACCAAATGAGGTAATAGCTTTTGGAAGAATCCCTCTAGTAGACATCCAGAGGCTTGTAGGATGAATGCCAAGGCACAGTGAAGCTGTTTTGGCTGCACGTGGCTGGCCAACACCTTACTAAGGCACTTTATGTTGGTGTGTCACCCATTTGTATGTAGAACTGTTCTCATACTTGAGATTAGAAGCATCTTAAACAGTTAAAATAAAGAAACAGTTTCGAGTGTCATGGCTTATGGTCTGGTTATCATAATTTACCTTTTGGCTTGTTTTTGTACTGCTACGACCTTTCTAGCCTACATTGTGTGGAAAAGAACTGAATGTTTAAAGAGTCAAAACTGTTCTTTATGTTTTAACGGTCATGTCAGTTAGAGCTGGTTATGCCAGAGCTGTGGAATATTTAAACATCCATCATCTGCTCACATATTAACCTCTTTTACCTTCATTTGTACGCATACTTCCGATTATGAACTTATTTTTAAAATACAAGAATGTGAAATTATCGGTTATCTTATATGACTGGCTAGTACTTGTTGCTTTTGTTGGAATATCAAGATAAGCCAATCAGAGGCAGAGTCGGGTGCATCATAACTTTGCAGTTCTGTTGAAATAAAGTTGGTATCTGTAGCTGTATGTTAAATAGTTAAGTGCCTGATAAATGTATTTTTTTAAGTGCCCTTTTATTCTGACCACTCCAAGACACACCTGTTCAATAATTGTGCCGTTGAATCAGCATCCCAACAGGCCACACCTGTCAGGTGAATGGATTATTTCACTGACATGGATTTGAACACATCTGTAAATAAAATGTAAGAGAAATAAACCCTTTGTGTGCATATAAGTCATCTTATCTGTTGCTTCAACTTGTGTCTTGCATTTATACTTTTGTTGAGTGTAAATATCAGTTTTAATAACTGGCTAACAAAAAAATCCATACTGTGCATCGCTACATTTGGAACTGGACATTGAATTTTGTGCAGTCCGTTTCCATGAGATTTCAAGATGGCAGCAGCTGCCCAAAGTTTTGGGTTTTTTTTACAATAGCAGGTCGGTGACAGTATAAAAAAAATTGAAAACAAATCTTTGTATTCCTGTATAGGAATAGACAGGTGTATGGCAGAACATGCAAGGATGAATCCAGAAAAAAATAAACCACCCACATACTTGTCAAAACCTGGAAGCGCAGTGACATTTTCAATAAAACGTACACTACGTGTTGACAGAGTGCAGAGGTTGGCAAGAGCCAAAGGGAGTCAACCATATGGGCAGCGCACCGAAGCAACGAGCTGAAAGCTGTAGCATCAGGTGTTGATATCAACGCCCTAACTCAACGATTGAATGTGAATATCAAACTACTGTTAATCACAAAATGCTTGAAGAGTTAGGTAAGTATAATTTAATAGTATAATCTGATAAACATAATACCTCTCGTGAATTGGTAAAAGTGGACGGTGTGTTTTTGTGTGTCTCTCGGGGGAGGGTCACATTTACTATCTTGCAAGGTCTGGTATAAATTTCCCGTATGCCTCTGTACTTAATAATCTCTCTGTAGCAGGATACCTCTTATATTATCGCTGATATCATAGTAAAAGAGAAGGGCCAAAGCACATTATTAACATGCAACTTGCGTGCCTCTACTGCACAAAATGCCAAGAGAATAACTGACTGCAGTTCTGCTCATCTCTCTCTATACATTTTGTCAATGTTACAAGGACAGAGTAATGCAAGGACATGGGAAATAGGAGGGCTGGGGTTCAGCCAAGGTTTTATCTGAGGCTGATTCTGCTGCGCGCGCTCAATTACTCCTTCTCTATCTTTTTCTCACTCATATTGGTCACATTTGCAGCCAGTGACTGTCCTGCAAGCACAGCTCCACACTGGCACCTGTTGATGAAAAAGCAGAACAGCAGACACACACACGGTCATGCCTGCTCTCAAACACACAAACAGAAAAAACTCGCACGCACACACTCGTAGCTGCCAATGCTGTCCGGCTTTCCTTTCTAGATGAATTGGAAGAGTACTTCTGATCTGAGGGGCCTCTAGCAGGCAATGAGTCAGTATAAAATGATTCAGGTACACACACACACACACATGCACAAAAACCCCACTGGTTCAGGCAAACACACAATCACACAGCACAGAGAGATATATCCACAGATGCAGACCTTGGAAGGCAAACGTGCCTAGAGTGACTGATTGGTGGTGAGTTCTTTCTAGGCTGAAATCTCAGGTTTTATCTTGGGGTGTAATGTTTACAAAGTCAATACAACGGTCAGAGATAAAGCTACACTGATACAAAAAAAAGATCCGAACCAAATCCAGCAGAAAATTCATCAAGAATTTATACAACTGTCCAAAACATTTAAACAAACGTGTCTCTAGAGTGTACATGAGTGTGTGACTACTGCCAAGTTTCCCAATCATAAACCTACTTCAGGCCATCCACTCCCAAATTAAAATGGTACACAATAATGAAGTGCTGATTGAAACATTACTTGAATAAGTAACAGCTCTAGTAAAAACAACACAAGTGTGAGCAACTACTTCCAAAGCACACTGGCCCCGGCTCCTCCGAGCTTAAGGCAATAATGGAAAGTTTTATTTGAAAGCACATACACCCACCCAGTGTTGCTGAAAACACTGGAGTCAGGCAGATGACACTGACCCTGGTATTGTCCGTCTGCAGCATTTTACTAGACACTGTATCCTCTCCGGGGACTGTCCAAAACACAGTTATTGTTGTTGTTTGTCATTATCGATGTGGCGCTAAACATTATTTTTAGAGCACAGCCATTTTTGAGATTGATACAGATTTTAGAGGAGAAATATTCACAGATTGCTGATGTGCTGAACAATGTCATGAATCTTTGAGCTGGAATGAAAATAGATCTGTCCATTTGTGAATGTGATGAGTACTCAGAAGGCCATTTTTTTTCTATCCTTTTCTCTTTTTGGGTTTATTTTTTTCTCCTTTTATTTGATAATGGCAGCTGAAGGCAGACAGGAAAGTGGGCGCCTTAAATAATTTTAACATGTTAAATAATTTTGCATATATATTGTCAACCAATTTTAGTTGACACTGCTTCAAGCATCTATTTTTGCAGTATGTTCTCTAACAGAAGAGTATTGGTGCATCAGATAAATCTGATAGACCATTATCTATTCATCGATATATCATCTGCCTCTAGTTTTTTTAGGCAATAAAAATGTGAATCTATCAACCAATTTATCTACATATGTTCCGAATAGTCTGAATATAGGATAGTTGCACACTCGTAGTCTCATGTCATTTACGTCACAGCTGGACTCTTGAGCTCACGGATCGTCAGTAGGGACAAGATGGTTTTAAAGTCCAATTCGCACTATAAAAAAATACACTGTTTGGTCTTCTGCCCCGACATCAGCACCGATGAAACACTAACAGTAAGTTGCAGCAGGATAGATGAGAGAGAGAGAGACATAGAGAGACAGAGAACTGGTCAGCTGCATGTGTGGGTAGACAATTCAGGCTGAAGTATGAGAACAAAACGACAATGTACAGGCATAAAAATCTATTTTTCATGTTTCTGGGTTAAAATTTTACTTCTCCAAGTAATCTATTCTCTTTCCATAGGTGTGATTTCATGGATAAAAACATGAGTGGAGCATAAACTCCTTTCGGCAATCACACCTCGTAAGGAAGACAGAAGTGCTCTGTGATATCCAGAGTTGTCTACTTTATTCTGTACTGCTCTCAATTTGAAATCATTTCAACAACAAAACAGCGCACACAACACGGATGACTCCCAACACATTTCCATTTTATATTTGATTTGGAAGTGACAGACAACCTGAAGTCTGTCACATTTGCAGCTGCATCAAAGGGAACTCTGTTGCAGCAAAGATTCTCGGGAAGGCGCTACTCACTGAAGCCCTTGTTAACTTAAAGGCGGTGACAGATGGAAAATCCCGCGCATCAAAAGTCAACAACACAACAGGCCATGACACTCACAGAGTGAGCTGTTCCTGACACTAATGACCTTTAGCCAGCACTGGCGTGCGTGCGTGCGTGCGCGTGTGTGCGTGCGTGTGTGTGTGTGTGTGTGTGTGTGTCTCGCAGAATTTTTGACAGTTGCTCATTAGCAGTGGAGGCCTGTTAGAGCAGGATTTTCTCCCATCCTCAGTTTCCCGCATCTGCTCACCTTCGCATCCCTCGGTCTGGCATGTAGCAGGATTTTTGTTGTGCTAACAAGGAGTGGGTAACAACAAGGTTTTATAGGAGATGGGAGAAGGGCGGAGGTCAGAGGACATGGCATCCCTTGATATGAAAGCTGGTGGGAGGCGGGACGCGGTAAAGAAAATGTGGACGTGTCAGAATAAAAAGAAGAAAAAAAAAAAGACGTTCCGTCCCTGCATTACCTGCAGTACAGGCCTCACAAATCAGCCGACAGTGTAGACACGCAGTTAGTTTAGTTAAAAGTCTGCTATGTCCTTAACACTGTGCCTGGGGACACGTTACGCACACGCCCCCAAGAAAACACACAGTTGTTCATACGATTGTACCTTGACTTCTAGCCTCGATGGTCTGTTATTTCTTGAAGGCTTGTGGCAACTTAGTGTCATGAATGCTGATCTCTCAGAAAACATTATATTGCTTCCTGTCAAACCTTTAGTTTGGGTGTTGGAGGAATTCTTTGTTCTGATCCACAGTTTTGCTGCATTTCAAGGACCAATTCTGTAAAGATTCAAGGTCCAGTTGCATCTGTTGATGCTTTTATTGCTTTTTGTAATTAATTAGTTTAACATTCTGAACAATCTGAAATTTACTTTTTAGGACACGATCAAATAAAATAACTACAAAGTTTTCCCAACCAAAACAATGTTCACAAAAAAATTTTCAGTGCCACTTAGTATGTCAACTCAAGTTCTGTGCTAATTCAAAACTTGTTCATCCGAATTTGCAATTCATCACGGCATTCAGTAGTAGAATTAAGTAGTCAAATTTAAAAGGACAGAAAAAATTATTGGTGGAGTTTCAGAATTTGAAAACAACCAAAGTTGCCACATTACTAAAGTACTCTAATATCATCTTCTCCTTCATTTACCAGCCATCATCACAGCAGACTCCATCGCTCCATCCGCTAAAGACAGGTTTTACTGTTATTTGGGGCTTAACAGGTATTAATTTCAGACTCTGTTGTGATCCTCATGTTTGTGTGTGTGTGTGCATTTTCCTGACAGCAGGAAAGGATCAATAGAATAAACAGAAATGGAACAGCGCTCTCAGTTACCTTCGTCAAAGTCGGCATCATCCTCGGTGTGCTGGGGGAAGGGGAAGCAGTTGGTGATCTCCAGCCGGTCATCGACTACCAGACCCAGCAGGACGCCCTGAACCACCTCGCTGCCTTGGCCCTCTTCCTGGTAGTGCTTGATAATCTTCAGCACCACCTGTGAAAACAGAAAGAGCAATCTCGCTGAAGTATCAAAGCACACCAACAGGAAAGAGGTAGCGAGGGAGGAGAGGAGGCTTTACTCTGCTTTCAATAACACTTTCTGAAAAATGATTTCATTTCTTGAACCGTGGCTAATTTATTTAATCGTGCTTATTGTTTGTGCATTCTGCAGCTGTTATGGCATTTGTTATTATTGTTATTTTATCATCTTTTGATTTATGTTATCCAATTCAATTGTGTCTCTGCTCGTCATGTTGATTTGCGCTCATTAGTTTGTGTTGGGGTTAGTTTGGTTGAGATGTTTTTTAACAAGCCACTTGGGTTTTTTTTCCTCTTATCTAATCCTATTGCAAATTTACCAGTATTACATTTTCTCTTCTTTCATACATTATGTTATATCACAGAACAAATACATTAAATACAACTATTTAATTAACACCAATGGGAAAGACAAAAATAATGGTGGATTTCAGTGTGCATTAAAATTATATTCTATGCTAAAGAAATGCATTGTAGGATGATAATGTTGATTTAGAACATGTTATGTTCTGGAGTTTTAAAATTACAAACATTTCCATCATGAATTAACTTTCCTTAAGACATTATACAGTTTAACAGTGAGATCATAGAGAGTTAGAGATTGGAGAATCAAACAATGGAATAGTTTAAAGTCTGTGTAAAGGCAATTCTGAGATTTCTTTCAAAATACTTTAAATATGTTGGAAAATAGTTGCTGAAATCATGTGAAAAGACTTTGAATGATATATTACTGAAATGTGGAGTTAGAGGTAAAAACAGTTTTTCACTAGTTTTCAGTGCAGGGTTTTTTGGGCGGTCCTAAAGGGTGGCTCGATGACACACTGAGGCCACCCTGAGCATACCCCTGCACCCCTAGCAGAGAGATAGAGATTAACTCATCTCGCTCAGAGTGTTTCAAAGTTAGTCATGTCATTTTCTGAACTCATCTGACACGTTTCAGTCGCTTCAAAATGGCTGTTGACTGCTCCCACGAGTGGGCGTGGCTTCAGCACATTCAGCGGACACGCCCCCACAGTCCTGGAGCTGAGAACACTGCTCATTTTCACCTGATTTTGACACCAAATTTCATAAACTTGTCGATACTTTGAATCATTCAAACTAGGCTGGGTGGTTAAGAACACTTTCTTCTTTGGTCTGACAAACTCAGAACATATTTATTCTTACTTTACATGGACTTACTTTCAAGTGATTACTAGCTGTGTCACTCCTGAACGTTTTGTGTAGGCTTCATCTTTCGTACGGACACACAATTTTAGTTAACTTTTTGGTACAGCTGTATTCTGGTGACAAACTATGTGAAAACCATAGACAGTATAAAGAATGGACATCTTATTCAAGACATCACCCACAGGTTTCTGAAGAGCCATTCTGAAGCTCCGAGTGTGTGACTCTGACTCTGCTGCCATCTTGGCAGTACTATCTGTGCCACCTCCCAGCTCATCTAAAAATGGGTCCTAATGTAAATCATCGAAGCGGGCTGAATGACGCCTGGCTGCTCAGACAAACCCAGCTGTCAATCAAACTGGCCATGCTGTTACATATGTATAACTTTAAAGCCTTAATATAATTTGAACAGGTGAGTTTATGGTGACTGACATGTTCTACAGCCAACCTAAAGTAATGTTTGAGGAAATGCAGTTTTTGGCCCTTCAGAATATAGGCTTCACTTCACAGCCACAGGAGTTGCAACTTGGTGAAAACACACCTTGTAAGCATACATACTGGCATAATGCATAATGCCACACATGTAAAGTTCACAGAAGAGTGATATGGTAAATGTGATTTAATGTGAAGGACTTATAAGACTAACTGGGTGTGCAGGGGTTACATAAATACTGCTGCACTGCATTGGAAATGATTTGTCCTAGAAATGAGTCTTTTCTCATGTGCTGCCTAGGTGCTAATGCTTAGCTCAGCCCACCTTTAGCTGACTTAACACCTCCACTCTAGAAACCTATTATAAAGTAACTCCTACCTCCACATTTTTGATATGAAACAAAATAAAAGATGAATTTCCTCACAGTTTAGTAACATTGCCTGTCTAGTGTGCAATAGCACTGCAGCTAAGTTCATTTTTAAAAATTCAAGATATATTTATTGGATGTTTGTTCTGCCTTGTGTCAAATCTGAAAAGAATCAAAGAAATGTTTTATTTCTTTTGTGTAACATCTACTGGGAATCAGGGCCAACACTGACACTGACAATGGGTATGCTACCGATCAATAGCACATCCAGAGTCCTAGAAACCCAGACACTCAAAAGTCAATGTCAATGTCAACCGCTGCCAAGGGAACGGGCCACTGATGCCTGAAGCTTAGTCACCGCTTCCACAAACATGTCAAAATATGGTTTCTTTTGCTTTGGGAAAAAGCTGAATTACACACAGTGGATGCAGCATCATTATAAGCTCCTTATACGAAAAGTGAGCAGGATTCAAATTTCAGTCCGACTGGAAGCACGTGGGACATTGGATGTTCACTAAAATCGCCCCGTACATCAACACTACATTACATAATAAATCCACAGGCACCGTTACGCACTCACACACTTATCGGTCTCCAGGCTCTTACATAAAAAACACAAAATTACCAGAAATCCTTGTTAAGAGGAAGTTCTGGGACAAGTTACTCAGGCACTCAGTGGCTGTGGTTGAGTGGTGAGTTGAGTGGTAAGCACCACCTGCAGGCTTTAACACTCGTGCATCGCTGATCTTGAGTGCGTACAAAAGCCCAGTTAGTATTCAGCAGCATGGCTTAGCAATTTACACTAGAGAGAGAAGAGGCACATAAAAGGATAAAATCTGAATCGAGAGAAATTTTTTATGGAAAATGCTACCCTGGTCCAGTGAGAGGGTATATTTGGACTTGTAGTCAGATATCCCACATTGTCGTGCCTCATCTGGACAGAGTGTCCATGTATCATCGTATGCGTTAAATTTTTAATGCCGGAGAAAAATGGGCCAATAGGACAAGCCTCTGCATGATTGAGGAGCTGGTTTAAGCTCTAATGTTGCATCACCAACACCAAGGACAGCAGGGATGGTCTATGGATTACTTCTACACCCCCCCCCCCCCCCACACACACACACACACACAACACATACACAGTCATAGACTGAAACTTGCACATACAGTACCCCTACCCACCATGAGACACCATGACAAGCAAAAAAACAGAAAACAGCCCAGGCAAAGAGCAGAGAATAAGGCGAAGCGTCTAAATGAACAGGAAGAGGACAAGAAGCTGAAAGCATAGTGTGGAGGGGGAGAGCATAAATCACACTGATAACAGTGTGGGCAGGTCATAGCCAGAGGCATTAATAATACACACATACACTCAAGAACAGGGTGGTAGTCCTGGGGCCGTGCTCACAACAAAACACCCATCACAACCATGAAGAAGCCCTTACGCGTCTCACCAGTTCACGCACACACACACGCATGCATGCATACACACACACACGTGCATCTGTCTTGGGAGATGATTTATTTCAATGGAGTGCCGGACCTGTCAAGCAACAAGTAAAAGAGCTGGGGGCGGGAGAAGAGAGACGATATGGGGTGGAGTGCGGAGAAAAACAAATCTCATTCCCTGCCTGCCTGCCTGCCTGCCTGCCTGCCTTGGCTTCTCTAACTGAGAGGGGAGGAGGGTCTGAACAATAGGTCGGGGTGGGGGAATAGATGGCGAGAGAGAGAGAGAGAGAGAGAGAAAGAGAGAAAGAGAGAAAGAGAGATGGAGAAAGGGAGAAAATCTAAGTGTGAGAAGAGGAAAGTAGTGGAGCAGGGTAAAGGGAGAGAGGAACGAAGGAAATGCAACAGCAAAAATATGAGAGAGGGATAAATCAGGCGCGTAAAGGAAATTAAGACAAAAGTAAGCAGGAAAAGGGCCAGATGAGCACGAGAAGAGCCACAGGGGAAGTCCTCAGAATCAGCAGCACCGGTTGCTTTACAAAGCCCCCTGGCCCCCGCCTCTTTGAGCTTCGGCTCCTTTTTCTGCTAGCAAATAGCTTTTCTAGTCTCCCTCCATCAGTGAGAGCAGATAGCACAGATACACAATGCTTCCGGCTATCTAACTCTTGGCAATCTGTTCATCACACACTTAAATAGGGTCCATCTAGAAACGAAGGAGGTGAGAGATGGACAACTGGCCAAAAACAACTATGTGAAGGTCAAATAAATGAAGCTAAATTCGAGCGGTGCTTTAAGAAAACTCCTGAATGGACAGAAATGCTTTTAAGAGGGGAACTGAAGAGGCATCGGCGCTAAAAGAAAGGGAAGGAAGGATGGAGGTTTCAGTGGATTTGTTGTGCCGGTTTCCTGGTGCTGAGGAAATGCCATCAGGTATTGTAAGCAAAGCCTGAAAAGCTCTGAGTTTGCACGCACGCACGCGCTCTCCAGTACTGTCTATTCTCTCTCGCTCTCTCTCTCTCACACACACACTTTTATTGATCTAGCTCACCAGTAGCTAGCGCAGTGAGCTCACCTCATGTGGAGAGGCCCAAGATTGATATGTGGACAGCGTATTATAAATCAACAAGCTTAAAATTGAATTGTGCAAAATCAATTGCGGTCCAAATCCCCCGTTGGCTGCCTTTAATTCTTATCATAAATCTTCTCTCTCGCTCACACAAAAAAGGGCTCATATTCCCGCCACAACGGGGCTCAAGTTATGAGAAAGTACAGCAAGAGAGACGATCCCGTAATGAGTTTTTTTTTTTTTGGTGCCACTGATGTGTAGACACACTCTAAACTCAACGCTGACTGTGATATGCTTGACGGATAAAACGCTTTTGTGTGGTGTGAGTCATCTCTTAGGTTAAGCCATGGATGAAGACCACTACAGATTCCCACTTCATCTGCCAACTCTCGCCTGTTAGCCCGAGGAGATCTTTTTCAAACTTGTCAGGCTCCGTTTTTATATTTATTTAAGCCAAGTTTTTGAAAAAAAAAAAATGTGTGAGCACTGTCTTTTTTTTTTCGAAAAATAATATTAATGCATCTCTTTTTTGCAAGGCACTGGGGCAAGCTGGTTTAACGATTAATGCGAATACAATTCAGTTTTCAATCTCAGTGGGCTGACGGCACAGAAACAGTTTTGAGTGACAACCTTATTAAAAAGTTCACAACCTCTACACAACCTCTCTATAGAAGTCAGTTCTAGTAGCGTTCATGTAAGGTTTTGATGTAATTTTATTGTTGAATAGAAAGTTAATGTTCTGACTTTATTTACCAGAAAGAAAAGAGACTACAGAAACACCCGCAATTGAACAGAGGTGGTACAGAGTGGAGGTTCTTCCCTCACATATGATCTTTGAAAACACGATGACGAGTTTGGATCAGTCTACATAATGATTATGTGAACATATGTCATACAAAATATGCTATCGCCATTGTTCTGGAAAGGATGGCATTATAATCTTTAGAATTTTCATGGAATAAGAACTGGTTTTTGATACTAATTATGGTCACGACATAAAGTATATTAACATTTTGTAATTACCTCTCTCTACCATTAGCTGTTATTGTTAGTGGTGGAGTCCGCCATTCGCACTGAGATTGCCTTCAAGTGCTCAAGGCAATCACAGGAAATAATGCAGCATGTAATCGACTGTTACAGTTTTTACTTCTGACCGAGTGATAACAGCCTCACTGTTTACTGTTCTCTCTCCTGACGCCTGCAAACCCAACATTTCCTGCTGCTGCTGCTGCTTCTACCAGATATCCTCTTCTGTTGCTGCTCAAGGAGTGTCTGATGTATGCATTAAACGTGTTTGCAGAGACCTGAAATCTTAACTATCACATCATGAACTTTAGTAGATTCTGTATTATGGAGAAGTGATAACAAACACTGCTGTGTTTATTAGTAACTTCCTCGACAGATGGTCACATGTGCCTATACACTGGGTAGTAAAGTGCCCGTGTGTGTTATGGCTGCTTTGTGTCACATTAAGTAGTGTGAAGCCCCATCCGGACACACTCAGGCTTAAGGATCCGAGGCAAGAGGAAAAGCCTCAGGGGGAAAAGGTACTGTTCTAGCAGGTTTTTACTCATTCATATATTCACTGGAAAAGTAAAAAAAAAAAAAAAAAAGGCTGCTCCTGGTAAAAGAAATGTTAAAATTAATTTAATTCTGACATACGTCCTGCCCTTTCCATCCCCCAGATCTATCAAATCACAATGCCGTGTCCCATAAAGTGTTCCAACTATTTCTTAATTCATGGCACATGAATAAAACCTGTGTCTGATGTGCATCATGTCAGAATAAATAAATAAAGCCTTTTTTGAGCATGCGGGCAGTTGTGTGATCTCAGTAGGTGTTTAATGGAACCCATTGCTGTGCAGTACTCAACTCCTGTGGCAACACCAACCAGTGAATCATCTTCAAAAGAAAGGAAACAATCCAATTCTATTACACAGCAATGGTGATGGTGTCTGTGGGCAACCCTCCAGCTAAAACCTCTGACAGCCGGGTCATGACGCAACACAGCAGCAACTGCCGCATATCAATGCGTTCAGGTGAAACATGTTTCATAACTCTCTACCTGAAATAAACGCCTTTCACCTTTAAGTCTGAATCCAAATGAGGTCACGCACTAAGCGACACTCGACTGTTTTTAATTTAACTGCTGCGATTAAAATGTTTGGTTGATAAGGCTGAGGGGTGAATTAAAAAAAAATCTCATTAGAGGTCTAAATAATACACTTTGAGGTGAAATATTTAGATTTGAAATTAGAGCCCGGAGACTCCTGGGCAGCTTTAATGAGCGAGATAAAAGGAAGGCAGCAGCTGGCAAGTTAAAGTTCTGTTACTGTGTTCAGGCACACCGGGCAAATGAGCTGTTTTGTGTCCAGCGCAGCTTTGGGCAGGAGGAGGGAGAATATCAGTGCATGGCAGTGTAGCAAGTTTGTCCTCTGCTGTTTATTCGGAGGTACTACAGACTACTACAACGTTTGGGATGTGTCAAGTTAAATTCAGAATAAGCACAATAATCACTGGTCAGAGAACAGTAACACAGAGAAGCAATAATCAACTCAAAAGTTAAATATAAGATCTGTTAAACATTTTTTCCTTCAAGAAATATAAAGCCACAAACAAAGGCATCGCACAAAAAACAAGCTTCAAGATACACTCCCTGGTGATAGCGCCATGCATCCATTATCTGTAACCGTTGTTGTATCCTCATCAGGGTCACAGTGGGGCTGGAGCCTATCTCAGCTGACTTTGAGCGCGCAGCAGGGTACACCCTGGACAAGTCACCAGCTAATCGCAGGGCACATAGAGACAAACAACCATTCACACTCACGGGCAATTTCGAGTCACCAATTTACCTATTAAGTGCATGTCTTTGGACTGTGGGAGGAAGCCGGCGTACCCGGAGAGAACCCACATAGACGTGGGGAGAACATGCAAACTACACACAGAAAGGCCCCAGCCGGGGTGATAGTGCCACCAAATCCCAAAATGTTTCTCGGCCTTAGAGTGTCCATATCCCCTGACCTGTTAACTGTCTTCAGTCTAAATTGATAAACAACAACATAGAGGGAAAATCACAGTCTGTACTGGTTTATTGTTTCTAGTATAACTAGAGATAGATTAACAATCTGACAATCTATACAAGTGAAAAATATGACAGAGGTACATTTCATCTGACAACAAAACAGACCAAAGAACAAAGACTGCTGAGCTACAGAGAGGGCCGCATGCACATTTCCAAAAAAGGATCATTTCCATTCAGGGACTAATAAAGTAACATGTATGATCATTTAAAATCAAAGAATTGGTAACTCAAACTTGAATCATGAATGAAGAAATATAAAAGTTACTACAGTGAAGTGACTGTAGCCTAAACGCGGCTAACAAATGCCTGCTTTCTTCTTTTGTCCTTCGTGTGTGAGAGGAAGGCAATAAACAGAAGCATCATCCTCATCCTCATCCTCCTATGGTGCACCCTCAACACAGACACCAGGGAGGTCCTAGTCTTAAAACGACTTATATGAGCTCTGCAGCTTCATGGAAGCGAGACCAGCTAACCTGGAAGATAACCAGTTAGCCTATAATTAGCCTGTTAGCCAGTTGGGAGGTATTAAACAGCAAATATTATATCTATTTGTCATTACTGTGTTGAAATAAACGACGTAAGATACACTACATGGGTCAGTTGAGGCGTTAAATAGTAACAGCTTCGCGTTATCTGTCCGCCATGATGATGCTCACACTTTAGCTAGCATCCACATATGTTAGCACCGGTTTCCTTGCCAACCGCCGTCCAAATTCAACACGAAGCTGAAAAGAACCGAGGTGACACTTACCAGTCCCTCAATCTGGATCTGTTTGACTGGGGAGTCCAAAGTGCCGCCGGTAGAAGCCATCACGGTGGCGGATCCTGTAGCAGACTCTTTACGGGCAGCCATTGACGAGCTACACGCGGAAAAAGGGAGCACAGCTTTGGGTGACGGACGCTTCCGCTAAAGATGCGTCCTGTCCGTATAGAAACAAAGGCGTATCGTATCTAGTTCCCACCTTAGTTGTGCTGATTGCAACAAACCATCTGTTTGTTGGACAGTTTATTTATTTATAAACTTTTTAATATTTATTTATTAATTCACATGGTGACATAAGGGATGGATACATTTTGTATTAAAGACCTCATACAAGATTAATAAAGCTCTAATCAAAACGTATCAGTTCCCTCAGTGCGCTTTTTCTGAACTAAATGTGGACCTGGATGACTACAATCACCACTGGAAGAGTATTACATGTCATTTCTACCATTACAAGCAATTCTTTTTCTTCCAACAACTACAGAATGGAGGCCACCATTAGTAACTCTGGCTCCGTTACATGACCTGCAGTGAAAAGGTGATTGCTTTAAATTGCAGGTAGTTAGTTCGCAAGTTCTTTCAATTCTATATTCTCTCAATATCTAATTTTATAGACACCATTATTAAAAAGACATCAATATTAAAAATGGCACTGTAAATTAATAAATGTTCAGTTACCAAGTACTTAAAACACTTTATTTCAAATCTTTACAGATGTATCACAACTAGAAGTTACCCGAAGACTAAAAAGGTGGGATACTGAACTTAACTGTAACAAGTACATTACCTAGTTACATGATGCAAAAAGGTGAATAAGCATAAACATAAAAAGGTACAAAAAAATATTACATAAAACTTGATAAACTGCCTGAATTATACATCTGCAACATGATATTTAATGCCAGGTAAGATTTACCAATTTCTTTTGACAGATTAATTTTGTTTATGAAAGAACAAGTGCAACAGGGAGAGGGTGGGAGAGGTTACACTTCGGAGCAATAAAACAGTACCTTTCCAGAACATGTACAGTCAATACGGGATTCCATGTGAAAATACAGGGCTCTTTATCTAAAATCTGCAATATTTCAGGTGTGACAGGGGCAATGGTACAAAACATATGGAATGAGCAGACAATGGAACTTTAACTTACAAAACAAAATGAAGCAAAGCTTACAAATTGGTGACTGAAAAAGGTTGCTTTATAAATATAATTGTTAAACATTCTTCCTCACTCCGTTTTAACCAAATGAATACTGCATCTGTAGTACAGTAAAATCCTTTTTTAAAAAGTTTCCAACCCGTTCCCCACTATTCCCTCCCCTTCCCCAGAAAAAAAATGGGCAGACAGGAAAACAAAATAAAAAGGCAAAAAAGTCAGAGTAATTAAAAAAGTATGTCTGTTGCAAGCAGAGTGTTTGTCTGTTCTTCCAATGTCTAAATAAGGTGGAATCTTGGTCCAGCGGTGGCGATGATGTCGCTGTAGGGCTCAGTCTGGGTGACTTCGATGGCTTGCTGCTTCTTGAGGACCAGGAAACTGTAAAACTTGGCAGCTGCCTGCTTCTTGTTGTTGTTCCGGCACAATTCAAGCAGGCTGATTGAGTCTGCGCCAGTCTTAGCCATGACGCGCTACAGGGACAGAAGCACAAACTGTCAGTCTAAATTCTCTCTTTTGCCCTGGTGTGATCAATAAAATATAACTTCATCAATAGAGAGGAAAACAAACACTTTACATGGACACTGGGTTCCCAAACAGTGCTTTTCTGATTTAAACATTTTGCACATGCAGATAAACAGAAGTCAAGTTTAAATTTTCCAAACTAAAATTAAATCTGCACAAATGTATAAATAAATACTATGCTTTACCTGGAGACCATGCAGCATCTGCTGGGTTCTCTTGTTCCATCTCTTCTCCTCCTGATCCTGGTCTCCAGCTTGGCCTTCCTCTTCCTGAGAAACAGACAAAGTCATCAGGATCAATTAGCCCAGGCTCATCCAGTAACACATGTACAATCAAATTAAACTGTGTTTCTAGAGAAACTAATTTTCCAGTCTAACAGAGAAAGCCGTTTTTCCCCCCCTTACCTCCTCTTCATCACTATCGTCCTTCTTGTCTTTGCCCTTGTCACCAAGCAGGTCAAGCTCAGGGACAAGCTGGGTGAGGTTGACACTGCTCTCCTCTGGGGGCAGATCCACCTGAGGCATGTCTAACCTCTGAGACAAGACTGAGCGGTCAGCCACCTGTTGCGGCTCCAAGGGAGCCATCTGAAAGAGGGAAAGCAGGATGCACAAATTAAGACCGAGTTAGGACATGATGTAGTAGACTGAATTAATTATGTTATGCAATTACGTTTCTACCATTTGATTAATACTTGTTCCGTGTTTACAGCTCAGCTTCAGAAAACACAAAAATCTTTGTCTGGTGTATTATTTTAATTAGATAAAAGATTAATATGATTAAAATTAAATAATCAAAATCTGCTCCAGAAAAGAAAAGAAACCAGTTTGTCATTTATGTCTCCTGTGAGTGCTGAACTCAGCCATTAGAGGCCATTCAACATTCTTAAAGTGTCTGCATTTTGCAACTTCAAATGCTGCGGGGATTTTCGAGTGTTTTGACAAAGAAAAAGAAAATTTAGTTTTAATGACAAGTACTCACAGGAAGGGAGACCTCTTTGTCGAGGGTCTTGCGTTTGACACCACGGGGGGTGGAAGGAGGAGGCATGACTGTCTCATCCAGGGTTGTCCTGCTGCCCTCCATGGCAGAGGCTGCCAGCATACTGGGCTCCTCCATGATAGTCTGGTCTGAGGGTCAGACCAGAGAGATCGTGTTAAAAATGTGAAAGTGAACGCAGCATTATTCAGCAACTGAGGCTGTCTCGGTTTGATTTTCTCTTTCCCTCTTATGTCTGCACCTGGATATGACCTCCTCTCATCTCTTCCAGTAACACTTACCAATAACATCTCTGTGCTGACTCATGACCTCCTCTCTAGGCACCTCTGTGTTCTCCAGATCTTTGAGGAACTCATCCAGACTGTCTGCCTCGCCGCCCTTTCTCCTCTTCCTCAGCTCATCTGGCACCAGAGGTGTCAGGCAGCGTGTGAACATCTGACAGAGAGATTCAACAGTTGAACTATGAGGGGTGTTTGTTTTTTATTTTAACTTTATTTATAAGTCAACAGTCTAATAAAAATGGAGGGACTATTACAGAGGACTGATTCAAGACAAATGGAAAAGAGCTGTTAAATTATGCATCGACACATTTTCCATTCAGTATTCTACAGGGGTACTGTGGGTGTGAAAGGATGGAAAAGAGACAGACAAAAGCAATCACTTCCTCCACCGCCTGTTTCTTCATAGTTCTCATTTTAAAATCCCACAACCTGAACAGAATGCCAATGAAAGATACAGTATTATAAATCTTCCCTCTCCACTTCCATTAAACAATGTCTGACCTACTCGGAGAAGGTGTGGCTCGCTACCAATTACTATTCCCAAGTGATAACACTGTTTGTAAGTGACTTCAGGGAGACAGCCGAGAGTATTTTATCAAACAGTTAAGGGTGGACATGTTTATCCACAAACACATGCATATTTATAACAAGCATTGGTTACCTTGAGCAGCCTGGCATTCCAGAGGGGCTGAGCAGGCAAAGAGAAAAGCTTCTCCACTCCTCCAGTCTCCTTCCACATCATGAGCTTCTTAGTCGGAGGGGCGAGGTCCAGGGTGGTGACAATGTCCGAGTAATCAGACAACTGGGCCCTGATGGTCTTACTGTCCAGCTCCTTCACGCTGTCCACAATCAGTTTCCTCTTACGCTTTGCCTTGGTCTCTTTCACTGGAGGTGTGAAAGGGAAAAAAGGATTAAGCTTAATTTGTTCGTGTTTCTCCATCATTAAAAAGAGTACAGTTTCAGCACGTATGCAGCGATTGTCCAATTGAATCAACGTTTCTGCAGTGCTGCTCATTTATTTTTTAACATTACCTGCTACAGCTCAATAACACCTCAGATATTTGGGGTTGGTAGAAAAGGTATAGCAAAAATCTCTACTGGCTGACTAATCACATCACAATGTGCAGTCAGTATATTGTCATATTGAATACAGAAATAGCAAAAGGTGAAGCATTCAAAACGGGTATTTCATTCATTTCTACAGAAAGGTGAGGGAGGGTTTTTACCAGTGATGTCAATGGGCTCCAGGGCGAAGGCCTCCTCCTCGTTGTGAACCAGAGTGGTCTGTTCTGTCTGGTCAGCCATTGCAGGCAGGGGCTCTGCTGGGCCGGAGTCTGGGCTGTCTGGACCCGCTACACACACACACACACACACAAAATCAAGTTGAAATCCTCTTGAACAGATGAACAGTGACACAATGTGCATTCACACTTTTTCATGTGTTCTGATCTCTACAGCGTGTACTCAACTGCACAAGCAGTTAAGACTGTTCTCCACATGCAAATATATTTAAAGCCTCTGGAAATGGGGCTTGAAATAGTAAACATGCATATGATATTAAAGTTAAGTGTCTCATTAAGCATCCACATAAAAACAAACAGAAAACAGAGTTCAAAAACAGCTCTTTTTGCTGTTCACAATTATTTTCTCTGTGTAGGCATGGCAGATCACGTTTTGACAGCTCCACCAGCATGAAAGCTGAGCAATGTAGTGCTTTCAGTTTAAGACTATTTCCTGTCTTGACGATTTATGAGTTTATTTATTACACTAAATGTAGCACAGCCAGTCTGTTTCGTTTCAGCTGGCATGAGGCAGACTGAGTGGTTTGAGTTAGTGGAATTTTTTTTAGGACTGGTTCGCAGAATTAATAGCATAATAAATGTCAAGCACAATTCAAACAGATACAGATGGACTGAAACGAATTCCTAATCATTTTTAGATGCGTACTATTATTTACACGAGAACCAAAATTACATAGTTTGAAGGCTTTTGTGGATTTGAGTTTCAAGTGGCTTTAATAGAAACATGATAACTCAGAGATGAATGGAGACAATGTACGTGAAGAATCTGAATTTCTGGTTTCATATGCTCCGCATGAGGACAAACTGTTCTTTACTTACGTGACTGGAGGTTGTCAAAGTCGTCCTCATCGTCTCCATGATCTGGAGGCATCATGACGCTTTCTGTGATGGCTGGAGGGTCATCAAAAATACCACCTCCGTCTTCAGAGCTCAGTAGCTTATCAACTGGAAAATAAAGAAC
The DNA here is from genome assembly GCA_033000465.1 of Sciaenops ocellatus. Taxonomy (NCBI): domain Eukaryota; kingdom Metazoa; phylum Chordata; class Actinopteri; family Sciaenidae; genus Sciaenops; species Sciaenops ocellatus. Next base: position 10,900,872 of record CP136885.1, on the reverse strand, counting down.
GGGAATAACTTGACGACCATTCGTAAACACGAACAACTGTAACAGTCAGTTAGAGTCTATGCTCAATTTAAAAAAAATAAATAAAACTGTTTACCCAGCATTCCCCCGTCACTGTTGCCCATGGAGCCATCCCCAAAGTCGTCATACTCCATGTGGTTCGACTTGTCAGGGAGATTAGCTGGACCAGGCTCAGCCTCTAGCAAAAGGTTTGAGGCTGTGGCACCGTGCATGATGTCCTCCTCAAACGTGCTGGCGTCACGCATCATCTCTCGGTCATCCATACCAAAGTCAGCTGAAGAGTAAAGGAAGGTTGTTATAATTATAATTATTTTTATTATTATTATTATGTCTTTTTGTGTTAACTCACAATTACATTATGATAGAATTGTGTAAAACTTTTTACTACATCAGAAATGAATTTTCCTACTCATATAATTATGTAGTGGTATAAATGTACATGTCAGTATGTATAGTGACCTACCAAAGTCATTATCCTGCAGGAGGCTGAGGTTGCCAACATCTTCCCTCATGGTGATCTCTTCTACTCTGCTCTGGTTCAGAGTGAACTGCTGGGCCACATCTATGTCACTGTTTGAATAAAACAAACACATCAGGGAAGGGCCCAATGGTTAATGTGGACGACACAAACTGGAACACATCAGTACTAGTGACAGTAGGAAGGGCCTCACTGTACAGACCAATATATCTTTGAAACATAAAATAATCGAGGTGATGACATGAGAGCATAAATAAACTTACTCCAGATCAGGAAGTGGCTGGTCAAAGTCATGAAACTCCTCAGGTAAGGTGATGGCGTTGTAGGCTGCCTCTCTGTTCTCCTCAGGTAAATCCACCACACCTGAATACAGGACACACGTAGTAATGTTGTTATAACACACAATGGTTCTTCAGTGATCCTACGCCACACAAAGAACAGCCATACCATGAGTACGACAGACAACAAACTGCAACAGTTTGGAAGACTGTCGTCTTTTGTTTGGGAAAACAGTTCACAAATTCAGATGTTTAAGTGGTTCATCTTTATGACCTTATATAAACCAAGTGGTTACTGATGGAAAGCTTTCACTTCTATAGCTTTTATGTTTTGCTCTGAAGCTTGTGGCTGTTTCAGTGAAGGAGATTGTACAAACTCCTTTCTTGAGCAGGAAAATTACAGAGAACACTTTGTTTCAATACTAAGTTACTCATATTTTCTTCTTACCTGGCCTAAAAGCCATTTTGATCTTGATGAAGGCTTCATTACAGTCAGCAAGCAGATACTTTGCCTTCCTGTGGTAGATTCTCACCACCCCAAGGAGCAGGTGACCTGATGTACGCAATGCCATCTTCACCTGAGGGAAACAAGGCCGGGAAAGAGATGGAACGGATACCGTGTGTCAATGAAAAGGAGGAGGTAGCAACAAAGGCAAGACAGTGTAACAATTCTGGTTCTGAGCAAGACTCGGGGCTGAAAAGTGAACACACAGACTGCACTTTTGTCTTGTTACCTTGGGTGAGATGATGCTTTCCACACTGCTCTCCAAGTTGCATTCAAACACATGGGCCTTGGTCAGCTTTTTGTCCCAATGGGCCGCTAGCCAAATCTTGGCCAGCGGCCCACGTTTACTGAGGACAAAGTGGGCGTAGAACATTGCCCTGGTTCCCCTGACTCACACACTCACACTGTGGTATGGTTTACCTGGAAAACATAGATGATTATTTTTAAGTACAAGTAGAAGATAAAAAATAACAATGTAATACACAAACTAGCAACACAGTAGCATTCATTTTTAGTATTCTCCCTCTCACGCTTCATGATACGGGACATGGGGCGGATCTGTTAAAGAAAATGTGTCTGCATGTGACTGCAGCACAGAAACAATGCTTAGAAATTACAAATTAGATGTTTTGATTCCAGCCAGTCGGGCTATCAACTCATTTTTAACAATGCCGTTATGCAGATATTCTTGGCTTATGATGGGAGCCCAAATGATAAGGCCAAACAAACCAAAAACAGATTTAAATAAACAATTTCTATGGATGGTTATGGGCATTTTTCCTCCTTCCTTCTCCTGATAAAACAGTGCGAAGGTGAGAATCGCCAACTTCCCCCCAAGAATGCGGGTTGGTTTGAAGCTGGTGGATAAATTTGGCTTTTACTAACCATAAGCTTGCGAGTTATAATGATTTGACTACGATGATGGTCTAAAAATAAACTTTATAGTAACCTACGATAACGTTAGGTAACATAATCCCATGCCGGAGGCTTATTATTTGGTTAACGTACAACGCTGACCGTAAAATCGATAAAGCTCCTTTTCTTCTCTTGTTTTGCCTAATTTAATCAACTTTAATCGCTAACGTTACTCGTTGCTGCTAAAATACAAACGAAAGACATATTTAAGAAATGAGATTTTATCAAAACAAGCGCTGCCTTCACTGAAGTTCCGCCTATTTCCCAGTCGGGGAGGCAAACCTTAGAAATCCACATGTCCGCCTTTTCCCGGCTACTAAACAGCCACTTCAGTGACTCATTAATTCGTAAGTCGTACAATTACAAAAACTCGCTAAAAGTCGATTTCACGTAGCTGTGTTTAAAACGGTGTAATAGTAACGTTAAAAGCGCCAAGGGGTTGGTCAACGCCAGTAAATAGTCGGCGCCATCAAGTGGGACGAACTAAATTAGCCGCCAGCTAACTACAAAAGGAGCAATGAAACCGTAAGCTGTGCGTGTGTAGCAGAAATGTTTACACCGATGTTGACTTCCTTTAAGTAAAATTACTAGCTTTTCCAAGCAGATAACAAACATACCGTTGGTCCATGAAAAGAAAGCGAAGCACACAGGAACGAGGCGCGCATTAAACCTGCTCCTACTTTTCCCTCTAACGTTACCAGCACAACTGTGTCGTTAGCTGGTGGCTAACGGCTCTTGTACAGCGAAGGCCGCATCAAATAAACACAAAAGTGCATGCTTACTTCGTCTCTGAAAATACACAAAACATCGCCTAAATATTCCCGGTGCAGACACACTTACCGACAGTACCCCACTTATAGTGAAATTCTTATGGTTATGTTATTTCTCCAAGCGTATTCTCCCCTGTTGTACTCATTAAAACAGACAAGATGGCGCCAGTCGCCTTCCTCCCGCTCACCGCTGTCCTTTTAAAATCGGCAGGATGTTTACAGTCAAAAATGGCGGAGGAGGAGTCTGCTGCTGCTGGGGGAGAGTCTGACAGCAGGCTGTGTGCACCCAGCGGAGATAGGGGGCGCTGTGGCACAGTGCTCCCTACAGTCATGTGCTGTGCTTGAGTAAAGCATAGACAAATCTGAAAATTCTGTGTTGTGTTCTAAAAAGTTCTCTCAGATTATTAATGATATTACATTGTGCTTTTTTTAAATCATATTTTTATATTTGTTAGAGGATCACGTCCCATTGAGGTTACCTAATGTCCAATACAGTACACTCATTGTATAACTGTTTTTTTTTTTGTAGATATGATTGTCTGCCTACTCTGCTCCCATCATCAGCTGTCCCATCTGGCCCCTAATCTTTCAAAAACAACCAACTCCATGTTGTAACACTGGTTATGACCGTGGCCTGTTGTGACTCACATCCTGTATCTACATCAACACAGTGGCCTAAAACAAACTGCGGTCTCCCGCTGTACCCTTTCCACAGCAGACGTTTATGACATTGCGTAGCAGGAAGAGCACAGGTGAAATTAATCACATTAATTGCTGTGTTCCATTCAAGGGTCTCAGTTGCAGGGTCCTGCTCTTGTCCATGCTGGCCTGCTTACAGGGACATACTGTATATTTATAGATCATGTTCATGTATTTATATATCCTGTTCAAACTGCATTTCCTTGTCTAAATACTTGTTACTTTGTGCAATGACAATAAAGTTGAATCTAATCTAGTCTAATCTAATTTAGAGCCATCACCAATGCTATGAGGTACATCACTACAATAAGCTAAAATGACAACATTAGTACTGGCTAATAAGATTAATTTTTAATAGATTCAATCATCAATTGAAGTAAATTAAAATAAAAATGTAAAGAGAAACATTGAATAGGTTACATAATATTTACAGGAAGTACTGAAATTGCAGCCACCTACAAAACAAATTCAGTCCTAAAATACTCAACAGGGATCTGGACATCCATGTAGACTACAAAAAACATTTTCCAAACAGGATATTAGATACAGAGATGAGGAGAAACATGTCTGACAGAGAGATGGACTCATCTACAATCAAATTGCAAAATTGGTATGCAGTAAAGCAGATTTGTCTCATAGGCTGCAGCATCTGTTGCAGTAGAACTGCTGCCAGTTGAGCCTGTTTATGATTTTCTAGCAGCAGGGCACCGTGTCCCTGTATAGAAGAGGCTGGTATATAGATGAGGTAGCACTCACACTTTAGAGTAATGTCAAATTTTCAGCTTGTTCTTATTTTCAGCATGATTTGAGATTTATCAGATAATTAAATCCATGCATAGGTGAACATCTGCAGTGGCGATACAAATGGAAAATAATAAGGTAAAGCCACAGGGCACATGTGAGCCCTGTGACAATGCATCATAATCACATGATAATTACACTCACAGTAAGTGTTTAAGTAATTCCCCAAATGTATGAAATGTTTGCAAATATGCTCTGAAAACAATCAGCTCATCATTCTCATGCACATGTTATCATCATCGCACAAACAGGCTCATTGTGCGGTTAATAAATTATTGATTTAGGCCAAATTACGAAATGCAATTTCACAATTGAAAGCTAACAGATGTAAGCGATACAAAAATACATTTAAAGTGGTGTTTAATTTAAAATTAGATGGAGAATTTCAATGTGCATCACTGATTTATGATCATATTAAATCAAGCTATTTTTGTGCAGAAGTAGAGTCTTGTGTAGCATACACAGAAATGGGTGTATGACTCATTTTAACACAATTCTTCACAGCCATGTCTGCAAGGTGCCACAGTTTTGGGCTTCCATCTGTTAAAAAAGATAATTTTATCCAGATAGCCATTTGCTTTCTGCTGTTATCATGTGACAGATACATCTAAACTGCCCTAGAGGAACCAAACACTTCCAAACAGAAGTGTTCCCGCTTTGGACGAGCTACGTTGTTGATGTACATGATGAGTCACAAAGCCTGAACATCTGTTTATCTCGACATGCCAAAACATTAGTATATTATTATCTGCACAGCTGTATAAAATAAAACTTCTTTTACTGAAGAACTCTTACATGCACACACTAACACGCTCAGAGGAGACGTGGGCTAAAAGTGGCGACAGATTTTTATCTCGGCAAATACTGATTGAAGAATTAGATTCCTTTAATCCTGTGAAATGAATGCTTTCTGGCTAATAGTGACATAATGTGCCTAATCTTAATGTATTCAATTATGTTGCCACAGGGAGCCTCCTTCGACTCCTCTGTAACAAAACTGCTTTTATATAAGGCGCTGTATCACACTCAGTTGTACTGTCAAAGGTAATGCTGTCTCCAAATTCGTTAGTTAGTTATGTTTACCTTTTATGCTTAATTCTCATAAAAACATAATTTGTTTATTATCAGATGTAATTAGTGATGAGTTTTTTTTTATTTATCAATATCCTTTTGAACCCTCTTGATGCATTAACACCTGCAATAAGGAGTTGAAATAGAGAAGAACTTTCTCCTCTGAAATATGTTTGCCCTCCATTTCACTATACAACGGGGGAATTTGTGTTTTTAGTTGCGATGTTCAAAAGTTAACTCCAACAGACAGATGCCAAGGCAGCAAGACTACACATCCATCTGTAGTAATCAGTGAGACCAGATGCAACTGAAAAATGTATTCTTAAGATTTTTCTAAAGTCAATAGAAAGGGAAGGACATTTATCAACCTTGGCCTTGAGTCAAGAGTAGTCAACAGTAGGGAAGACCCCTGAATGCATGCATGCTGAGCTCCATCTCCACTGCAGATACACATCTCATCTGCAGAATTAGCATATCATTAAATCACACAAGCAGATTTTTGGCATTGGATAGGCCCCCCAGCACAGTGTAGTTCCACCCCTTGGTATATCCAAATCACATATTTCCACTAACTCCATGCAACAAAATATATACACATCTGGATCTGTTTTTTTTACCCCCATCTTGGTCCCGAGGCCATCCAGAGTCAATGTGGTCTTGGTATAACGGTCCAAATGGTTTTCCTTTTGTTGTGTCACTACATAATTTATCCTGTGCAGGCACGGGTCCAACTTGAACATGCTGCACATCTTTTTGCTTTAGAGACTTTAGCCCAGTTTGGTGTCAGAGTGTGTTTTGGGGGTAGCAATCTCTCCTGTAGCTGTTGCTCCAGCTGAGTTGGCAGCTCTCATACACAAACGGATCATCCTGGATAGATGCTGTTATTTATGCAGCGTGTCTAAACCAATCATCCTGACACAGATTTATGTAAACACAGCAGTTTCTTGGCATAGGATGAGATTCTCACACGCACGAGGAGGAAGCTAAAGGTATTATTTGGTTTGGCTCTCCCTCAAGTGGACGCAGTGCAGAAACCGAACCCGCGAAATGTGTTTGGGAAGCCTGAAAATGGGTTGCCAGCAGGAAGAGGGATGACCAGGTGAAATGGGGAAAAGGGAACTACTTTATGTGTATCCAGGTGAGCATGTCTTTTACAGCGTACTGTAGAATTTAAGTCTGTAATTGTATTATTTGAAGTTTGATCCAATATTTGTTTTAAAGACAAGCAGACATACCAAAACATTTTGAAAGGATGACAGTAAAATATGTCGGGTGACACAAAAAACACAGAGATGTTATATCAAACATTTTATTTATTGATGTTTTTGTTTTGTTTTTATAAAATTCTTTTACAAAATTGTGATTTTTCCTCTATCTTTCCATTTTAATCACTATAAAATTAGGTCTGCAGTTACAGAAGAGAGTGAAGAAAGCAGGCAGAGATTCAATCTTCCTGTCTGATGAATACTGTGTACGGGAGAATTATGTGTGTGTTTACATGTATTACTATACTTGAGACAACCAGGAAGAGGGACCCTCTAATGGGTCCTCTCAAGTATAGTAATACAAGGCAGTGCATGTAAAAAAAAAAAAAAAAAGTTCCTACAACAGTAAAGGCAGGAATGTCAGTATTGGATGTGTGGTGATAAGTCTTAGTAGCATTCCAGTGTTAAACAATGTCATTTAGGGAACCATTACGTGTTACTGGATATCGATAAAGAAAACAAAAAATTACCTACTATGAAATGAAAACAGGGAACTGTTTTTTGCACAAGGCAAATGAGAAAAAAAACCTAAAGTGTATTTCTTTTGAAGGCACATCAATTTATAACCCCCTGCCCTCTGAAACAACGACACAAGGAAAGAAAAAAGATAGAGAAAATGTCATCTTAAATATTGCACCAAGTTCATTTCTGAAATGTGATTCTGCTTATGACCATATTCAGTTGTCTTGATAGCACTGTGTTTAGTAATACTAGGATTGTTTATTTGCTGTCAAGCTGATAGCACATTCTCAGAAATGTAAAATACCATGCAGCACCCCTCTCTGCTGAGTGTCTCACACATACACACCTTGCTTCCTTTCCCCGGCTGTTTCTCACACATTTTACTTTCTTATACAGACAGGATATACTTTTAATGAACCAAATAAATATGGGAATGCATGGTATTCCTCAAATCAGATGAAAAATAAAATAAAAACAAAACCACAGATGATCTGTTGGCACATACTGGGGTGAAGGGTACACAATGGTTAAGCTTACCAAAATCATAATTTATCTTCTACATAAATGAAACTGAAGGTACCAGAGGAGGCGTCAGGCCAGGTGTGGTTAGATTTCTACAGAAATGTCGCTGGCTTTACAGGGATACTTTGTGGACAGAAACTTTGCGTTGGTGATGCACAGTGATTTAAAAACACAGGTGCACATTCTCAAATTTTCAGATAACCTGATATGACACATCAAGGCAAAACTAAAATGAATCATGAGTATTAATGGAACTAATTCGATTAGCCTATTATTCCATCTGCAAAATCCCAATTTCATGTTCCACTGACACATAGTATTCATTACAGATTTGCAGTCAATGTGAAGCATGTGTCAGACCAGGAAAAATAATACATAAAAACAGATCAAGATGTCATTTATGAGACTGAATTACAGATCATGCTTGAACCTCCTGGTTTTTACCAGTCCTAAATACTCAACAGGGAACTGGACATTTCCTGGTGTTTGCCTCTTGAACGCGGCCCAAACACAACAGCACCTTGCCAATCTGAATCTCTCAGTGATGAATGGCTGTTTAAATCTGTGATCATCAGAGATACAAACTGGCATTCTGCAAACATACTGGAAATGTTAGGCTTCTAATTACGTATTTATGGTTGGAGAAATACCACAAATGAGAATAATTACATAATAGAGCACATCTCACCAAAGGTGCCAATTTCTTTCCTATGCCTTTTAACAGCACAAAGCAGTGTTAGCCCATGTCAAGTACATGTCAGCCTGGCTTACTGCCTAATTATCAATGGACAAAATAAAAATTGTGTCTATGGCATAGAGACAATAACTGTATATAAATATGTCCTGCTAACAAAACCCAAAACGATCCATTCCCTACTTTTCACAGTGGTTTGTATTTCAAACAGACCATTGGTTGGCTCAATTGGCAAGCCCAGTCTCCCTTAACCAAGGTAATTCTTATGATCTCCTATTGTTCTTCAGGCCAGCACACATTCAAGTACCAATTCTAGCCTGTCATATAAGCCATTAGAATGAGACATGAAGAAGCCAAAATGAAAATAGAGAATTTCAATGAATTTCTATTCAGTTCCCGTGGGTGTCTATTCGCACACAGCAAATTTGGAGAAATCTAGCCAGTTGTGTAAGATTGTTTTACCAGGAAACATGTTCAGAATGGCACATAATGGCAATGTTTTTTACTAAAAGTACATTTTTATTATACTTGGCAAGTAATAAATGTGAATGCTGACCTGAAGAATTTACTACAAGATCCATAATTCCACCAATTATGAAGAAAATCACAATTAAAAAAACAAAAAAACAAAACAAACAGAAAGCAGCAAGATCAAGGTGCTCATCCTACACCATGTCTTTTTCCTCAGACTCCCACATCCCAACGCCATTAGATGAACTTGAGGCACTGTGAATAGCAACGATCATAACGCGTCTGTGGTTGAAGGGTTGTATTCCTCTCTTCACCCACCCTGCTATTGGTTTGAATTAAGACAATACAGAGAGTAGTGCTGGCCATTCGTTCACTGTATAAAAAAAATAGCTAAACACAATCCAAAATAGTGTTGTCCTTTTCATAGTCATACTTACTGATAATATTCTGTCAGCAAAAACTTTCAGGAACCTGTGCAGAGTGTACAAAGCAAGACAGACAGTCGTTTTCAGCGGGTTGGAGTTGGGAGTGGTTTGCCACTGTTGGGACACTGAAGCAGCAAGCTATGATTTCCAACTTAACATGACTTTGACCACTTCAGTTCAAAGTCGAGCAGTTTTTAAGGTGTTCTTCAGTTGGTGGTAGACATACTGTATATAGTGGGACATGTGTGCTCAGCTGTCCCCCAATACACATAAGAGAAAGGGTAGAAAGGACAACACGGAGGAGACCATGAATGTGGTGTCTGTTCTAGTTCCACCCCCCTCCCCTCCTGTACCCAATCACATTTGCTTCACCACTGATCCATCCATGCAATCATGGAAAGGCTCCGAGTTTCTCTACGTGTCCGCCCCCTCGCTCTGTCTTTGTTGTGTCCAGGGTGCGGGGGGGCTCTGGAGGGTTATAGCCTCTCAATGTCCCTGTACTTCTTCCGCAGTATGGACACCTGGTCTTTGAACAGGACCGGGTCCAGTCTCATCTGAGAATGGACCAGGGGCATGGTGCCAAACCAGCTGGCAAACTTGTTCATGCAGGTCTGACGCTGGGCAAAATGGTCAGGGTCAGCCCAGCGAGACGCACGGGAGCTCTGGGGGTGTGAGGTGGTGATAGGACAGGGAGGGAGGGAGAGAGAGAGAGAGAGAGAGAATTAATAATGCATCATAAATTACCCTAACCTTTTAGAGCCTATTGTAATTATTTTTAGAGGTTTTTTTTATTGAAGGTCGCAAGAAAACAAATTTCAATTCAAATTTATAAATGACTGATGCTCAGTTTGAACAGCTAACGCCATTAGGATTCAAGTGGTACAACGTCTAAAAGGTCACCAGCCTCTCTAATTAATCAGGAAAAACATGACTGTCTGTTCAATAATAAGCATCACTGACAAAAATAAATAATTGTGTGGGCTTTTACATAAACAGGTGACATGTTTAAAAGAGGAGCTACCAGAATTTGTGAAAAGAAAAAAAACAACACCTTGCTGGATATTGTTGGTGTGTTTTCTTCTAACAGTGAAGAATTTCCTCCATATTTTTAAATAGTTTCCTCACACTTTCATGATGTCAGTCTAGGTGTTAATTCAGGTGTTTCACTCATCAGCTCAGAGCACTTGCAGAATTTTTCCCACCATGGCAAACAAAATGTACCTTTACAAGTAGCGATATTCCCACTACTTTAGCTTTTACTGTCCATAGAGACTATGACAACTTTAAATATCAAGACCTCTTTTGTTATCCTGATTATGTCATTATTCAGTGTATTGCTTCTCTTCGGAATAGGGCCATCTATGGTCCCTTAATAACAATGAACTGTGCAAATGAACATAAATCCCCAACCCAGTGCCTGTTTTACCTTCAGGCATAAAATAAATTGAACTAGTTTTTTTTTTTTTAAGAAATATTCGGCCTCACCTGTCCCATCATAGTCTCCTTGTATTGTTTCTTCTGGGTGACCTTGATCGGTGGTAGTTTTGAGACAGAGGACACCAGAAAATTCATCAGAATGTCCTCACAGTTGGACATCTGGTCAACCATGGTCTTCAGACTGTCTGGAAGGTAGGTGGTGTACAAGTAGTGGTAGTATCTGATGGAGGATAGGAGAGAGAGTAAGAATTGTGCTCGTTCTCAACTACGGAACAAGAATTTCAATGGAGTGGAGTGAAATCCAATAAGGAAGCAGACAGGAGTGAAAAAAATCAGTAGTGTGTCAGTACTTGTGATAGATAGCAGCCCCAGTCAGCACCATGGAGTAATCGTTGGTCCATTTGGAAGTGTAGCCCCACCGCTCTTTGTTGCTGTCCCAGAAATGGCTGCGAGCTGGGTAGCCAACAATGCGGTCCGGGAAACTCTGCCACACTGTGAAGGCAAAGTCCACCTGGACCGAGATCAGAGAGAAACAAAGATAAACCAGGTGCACACAACTCCAGGGAACTGTATTGAAAAAATACATTATAGCGACGATTTGTGAGTTATTAACAAGAATGTCTACAGCATGTGCTCTTGATTGAAACATTCTTTAAAGGTTTGCATTTTAGCCTCACCTCTGTAGTGGAGAGCACGGTGTCCTCATCCAGACTGAGTACAGCATCAGTGGGGATGGTGTCGTAGGGCAGAAAACGGCTGCTTATCATCTGGTATGATTTGAAAACACAGATACACAGGGAAAATATAACTGCTTGCTAAAAGGGAAGAGTAGTGGTTTTACAGTGCAACTCAACAGCAACGATCAGTGTAGAAACATAGCCTGTATGTGCAAAAGCAGGTACCGTCTGCCTGACAAGCAGCGCTACCAGTTTCTTCATGTCTGTCTGTGCTGCAGAGTTTGTTTCATCTCGCTGTGTTACCAGCAGAGTCGGCCAAGCTGACATAACACCAACGACAGCAGAAACACAGCAGTTCACAGATGAGCTAAAACCACAGATAGAAATCTACAGGCTCTGGAGTGCATTTCCCTTCCTGATGAGCCCTGCAGCCCGTGCTTTTTGGCATGTATCTATGCAAAAATATTTCTATTACAATGACAAGTGCATATAAAGTAGGTTCCAATTTTAGAAATATATGCACACTGATCCAACTGCCAATTTCGTTTTTTTTTTTTTTGTCCCCGACTGTTGTTAGCCACAGCACCATTCAATCTACAGAGTGCACGCTAAATAACAAACACTAAAGGAAATACACTTCTGTGTAACAAAGTCATGATTGCAATGCATGCCACTCACATCCCTGCGTATTTAAATAATTCTGCACCATTTTCAGAAACCGTTTGTCTCTGTTCCTTTGGAAACACATTCCTTAGTCTTCATTTTATTTTGTCTGCTCTTCATATGTTTGGCAAAGAATCCTTTATCATGTTCAACAGTCAGTAAATATACAGTATGTTTAACAGTTGGCACAATTTGGACAATGTGAGGCACTGTTTCATGACACCGTCATGCTGGCTGTGGCTCAGGAGATAGAGCGGTTTATCCACTAACCAAAGTGTCCTTGGGCAAGACACTGAACCCCAAATTGGTCCCAAAGGCTGTGCCATCGGTCCGTGAGTCCAAACTCATTATTGGTTATTGGCCATTTGGAAAGAATAGAAAGTACTGGTTGTTCAAGCCACCTAGAGTTGGTCTGGAAACAGCAGAATACACCCTGGACTGTGACCACTTTAACCACATGGTAAAAATCTCTGGGGTGCCTGCTGTTTTACATTTTACATCTTGAACTGAATTTAACCGAGGCCTTCCAGTACAGAATGGGAAATGGATGCAGTAACACTGCCTAACGAGAGACGTATACAGTGATTTTTTTTTTTTTTTTTTTTTTACCTTGCTTTCTCCTTCTATAACAATAACAGGGACTGAGGTGGGAGGCCAGCGATGCTTGGCAGGAAGAGGCTTGTCACAGTTCCACAGAACTATCACCTGCACAAAAGAAAAAATAGTTAACGCAATGTCATGATTCTGAAAACATGATCATATTGTGCATGTACCTACTGAGAAATATGTTTCTATTAATGTTTGACAGTCCGACTTGTCAGACTTAGCATTGTATGTACAAAAAACCCACAATAAGGCCTTGTTTCAATTCAAAAACCTATTTTTACTCCCAATTTGTGTGGAAGACACGCCAACAACTTCCTCATCCTCACAAAATGTGCTGACGCCTACAATACATACCAGTCATATAGTTTTAAATCCAGAAAACCGAATTCACAATTCTGGTGAATTTGCAAAAATGCCAGAATAATGGGTAATGTATAATAATGGCAAGGGTTTCCTATATTTCCCTGCAGTGAGAATTAGTATTATAATGGCATCTGTCGAGTGTCAGGTTGGATCTCTTGTTGCAGGAAGCATTGGAAATGAACTGGATAACCTCCCTTTAACTCCAGCGTGACTAAAATACGTTCAAAAGCAGTTTTAAGCCAACACCCGTAGACCTTTTTTTCCCCACCAGCAGCACCACTTTGCTTTCTGTTGTATGTCTTAAAGCACTGTATACGACACTCTCAGAACGTTTCATGAACATTTTCCTAATTGGATAAATGAGCTCCATAATATTATAGTTCAACGAGAAAGCTGAGCATCACATGAGCATCAAGTGGTAACTGCTGCAGATCAGGTCAGTCTGATGTGAGGTAAGGTAATGTCATAGTGTGTGTTGTTGTTTTTTTTCTCTCCAAACTTTGTTTATTGGATTTTCAAACATATAATTGCAGTTATAACAAATCACAAAGAACCACAAAGAATAAGAATACAACACAATAGACAAGATGTGTGTGGTGTTTTGAATTACCTGAGCGCAGTACTGGGATTTGGCCACAGCCACAAGCAGCTTCATGACTGGCTGAGACTGGGAGACCAGTGGGGTCACAACATGAATGATCGCTGTAAACTTTTGGTAGGGCTTAACACCTGAAAACCGCCAGGACACAGCAATGTTAAGCAATCAAACCATTCAAATGTGTCAGGTTAAAGTTCAAGCATGACAATGATCTTCTGAGTCACGTTCATTTGAACGTGGACCTGCACGAACACTAACCCTACAGTTATATGTTCTATAAGCAGAATTTCATCTGTAAGTAATATCTCTTTTGACAGCTTTGAGCATCTCTTAGTTTGTGCTTGTTTACTTCAAGCGGTGTTTACTCGGCATCCAGAGTGACTGAATTGAGGTCTAATTGGGCTTGTAAAGGAAAAGGTGCCAGTTAACCAAATCCCAATTTAAGCAACAAGGTGCATATCTGGCCAATTAACCAAGCACAAATATCACATGGCAACAGGGCAGGTCTAATTGGTGAGCTTCTCGCTGACAAATCATGAATTAATGAAGATATACTGCATAACTTGTGGCAATATTACTGATTCCCATGTTCACATACGAGGATTCAACAGCTGCCACACACCAGCTGTTCCTGTGTTATGTAAAATGAACGTCAGTCGATCAAACCTTAGGATGTGCTATTAATGTGGTTCTTAGTATACAGCAGCATGTGCATGAATAATTAACTGACCCAGCTTAGAGTAGTAGAAGGGGAATTCTCCCAGGTATGTGGAGTACTGGGGCAGGGTGAAAAGGCCTCCAGGAAGACTGTTCCACATGAGGTTACTTCTTGAGGTGTGCGGCAGGACCCGGTCCTGGATGATCTGCAGAAATAGGAGAGAGGAGGGGATCCAAAATCATATTTTATATCAAGTCATCAATTGCAATTGGTAAATATCAATCTGCAAATCATACAAAAGGAAACAGCACAAGGCCAAGATAGCATATTTGTATAACTCCTTTCACTTCAAATGAAGAAATGAAAAAAAACTATAAATAAGTTTTTCATTTTGCTGTGATATTTTCTCAAAAAACAAATTCACATCCTATTATTAAATTCTCCTTCCTTTCTTCTGGACATTTCATTTTACATTTGCCTCTCACAATTCAGACCATCTCAATATTTGATATATTAAGTATATTGAATTTTAGATTTTCATTAATTACAAACAGTAACGAACTGAAGCGAACCATTTCATTACAGAAATGAAATGAATGAGGATACATATTTATCAATAACACATTTTCCCCAGATCTTGTCATGTAAGTCAAGTCTGCATACAAGCATTTGTTGAAAACAAGACTTGTGGTAACCTTAATGCTAAACAACTGACTTCAATTTCAATTTGGACAAAGATATAATTTGTTTTGTAAGCAAGGAAACAAACATAAATTGATTGAACTCGACAAATATGACATCAATTCAATTACGCCGGCTTGGCTTAGGTGGCAGGCATTGGTTAATAAAATCAACCTTGGCCTCTCATCTGTGAGATTTGAGGGAAACTACCAGAAAACACAGGCAGCTACGAAAGGACTTTGATCAGCTCCTTTTGCTTTTATTTTACAGCCAAAAGTGCCATCATTTCATAAGCCACTGTACTCATCAAATGTTTATAATTCCAGTTCGGCTGTTATGTTTGAGATCAAAGTCAGGATGTAATTAAACAGTACAAGACCTACTTTGTTTATCAAAGGAAAGTGAGTTGGCACCAACCGTTCCATAGATTTAACTCAAATTCACAAGTTTATTTGTTTATCTAGCCCAGTATCACTTACAATGCTCGAGCAGGCTTTACAGGCATCAACTGCTTCCCACTCCACCCAAGCTCTAAGACTGTATAAGACTCTTATACCGTGAGAGGATACCTTAATAAAATATTTAGCATTCTTGGGAGCTTGGGGAGGCTACAGAGCAAAATAAACCATGTTTACTTCTTGTAGGATATTGTAGGAATAAAGACATTCAAAGCAAAGTTACCTTGTTTACAGTAATCTAGAATCCCATGCTAATAGTAGCTCACTAATAGATTACATTTGAAGCCAAAACACTGACACCTTACCAGTCTAGTACTATGGTATGTGCTGGAAGAGGGTTAAGATACTGAGAGTGTAAACAGATCGATCAGCTTCTTGGGGCTGTAACTTTACCCTGCTGACAGAGAAATCCCAGCACTGATCTGACTTCCTACCTCTGGGGACGAGGCCTCTGTAACACTATCTAAGGACAGCAACTAATGCTGTGGACTGCAGTCAGCAAAAAGACTTACATCTGACAGCAGTAGGTCTCTTGTTTGTTTAATTAAACTGAAAAACTAAGACGTAAACATTCGTCAAACAAAATAAACACTCTGATATGTTTATTTCCTTTACCTGTCATTAACAGGCATAATTTATTGGTCTATTTATAGGCCGGTGAATTTGAGGAAGCACAAAAGCTGTAAAAAAACAAAACAAAAAAAATACTGCTTTATTTACAGCCAGATTTCCACATCCTCTATCTGTCTTACTCCCTTATCCTTTTTCATTCCTCCCTGGTCTCATCTTTGCTTGTTTGTAATTCTACCCCCAGAGAAGTACGATAGCCTGCTACTCACCAGGAAGAATACAGATAAATGGACTCTGACAGGAACAAACTACTGACATGATTGATTGCCAAGCCACAGCACGAAACAACCTCAGAAACATGACAGCAGTGTTCAACAATATATATCATCCCTCTTGGTTTTTAGTCTGGTGTGGAGCAGTTTTATTGTGGGTATTATGTCTGCATCTGCAAAGCCTGCAGTTGTAAGCTTATCAGAAATGAGTGCATTCAAAAAAAAAATAAAAAAATAAAAAAATCCATGAACAAAGAAACATCATGAATTTTCTGTATCGTATTTTCAGCATCAACGCAACTGTTTTATTATCTTATTATTATAGTGTGAACAGTGTAGAATCTGAATAGAGTAACAGTAGTACAGGAAGTCACGCTTGGGACCGTTTCTTCTTCTCCGCCGTGACTCCTTGTTGCATGTTTCGAGCAGCGTACGGGCACAAGCTTGAAGTCATTGTGTTGCAATGCACAACTGGCAGGAAAAAAAGCGGCATCAATAAAAAGGCACGAATAAGATTTGCTCCATACAATTTTAATAAGATTGGACCATTTGGAACCGGGGTGAGAACAAAACGTATGCAAAGAGTGCATGAGGCTTTGTGTTTCTGCTGCGAAGCAACACAACTAACTTGTTCAACCACCTGAAAAAACACCACAAACTGTAACGAGAGAAGAAGAACCTCGCTAACATTACCTCCCCGTCATTGCCCAGCGTCAACTCAGATTTCCAGAACAGTGATGCTGTACATGCGTCACTGTATTTCTCCAGTGAAATGAAAGCACTGCTGATTTAATTATGGATAAAAAAAAGTTTTATTTATATTTTGCTTTTAGGAGATGTGCTGCAAATAAGAACCAATGCCAGCCAATAGCAATATATAATGAATGTACCACAACAAGGAAGTGCTGGATTAATAAAAATCAACGAATAATCCTGATCATCATTTTGGCCATAATGTTTCAACCTATAGTGTGTGTGTGTGTGTGTGTGTGTGTGTGTGTGTGTGTGTGTGTACCTCCAGTGTGGTCAGTACTATCTTTTCCACAGAGTTGAAGTAAGCTTCCCATAGGAACTGGGTCTGCTGTCTCAGGGACAGGATCTGATCCTGGTGAATGGAACGCACTGTTGAAGGGATCTGAAACAGAAGTGAACACATGAGCATAATTAATACAGACAGAACAAAAACAGATACTCATAGTCTACACTGGATACTGTCATTTAATCCATAAGTGACAGTACAGTACCTGCAGAACAACTGCACAATCTGCCTCAATAAATCCATTAAGTGACTCATCTGTCATACATAATCATACAGTAGCTTTAGAAGACATCGGTCTATCCACAAATCAGGACTTAATAAGGTAAGAAAGGGAAATAAAACATGCCCTTTCATACAATGTCATAAAACAATAATAATTCAAAAGAGGCCAACACACAACTTCAGTGACAAACACGTACACTGGAATAAGAAGCACACCTGCACACTGCTGCAATGTTACCAACCCTTTATATAAGATCAGGCTTGATAAAAACCTTCTGTGGTCAAAAGGCCTGTCAACTGATGACAGTAGGGTGCAGGTGAGCCTTTCTTCTTTGTTGACAAAACTCTTGAGTAAATCCAACTTTAGATGTGTATAACGTTTCTACCTGTAACAGCAGCCTTTCGTCCCCAATCACAGCTGCCGTATTCCAGTCGATGATCTCTGAGAAGGGAAGCTCCCAGCCATTACTCAGCATCACTGGCACACAAGCTGCCTGTGAGAGTAATACAGAAACCACACACATACACAAAATACACTGTTGGTTAATGAGATGAATGTTACGTTTTTATATATCTACGGGCAATAAAATAGACTGGAAAACTGAAAAATGTTACTAAATGGCTTATGTTCCTCAAACCCATGCCATCACTGTTCAAGGTCTATTTCCCAAGCAATCAAATCAGGCAATTTAACCAATGGGGGCGACTCATATTTGATTTCCATTAACTACAGAGCTACCACAGTACCTTGATGT
This sequence comes from Sciaenops ocellatus, assembly GCA_033000465.1. Classification (NCBI taxonomy): domain Eukaryota; kingdom Metazoa; phylum Chordata; class Actinopteri; family Sciaenidae; genus Sciaenops; species Sciaenops ocellatus. Next base: position 10,882,499 of record CP136885.1, on the reverse strand, counting down.
ACTAGGCAGTGTTGTCATTAAAATGAGCATTATGATCAGCGAAACAGAAGGTACACATCAAAACACACTTGAACATTAAACCCCTGTGTCTGAGAGATTAATGAAATTGCAGTGAATTGTGTATCCCTGTTTGTGTGTATGTGCTATAGTCATAAGGCAAATACCTGCATTCTGAATGTATCTTGTGTTAATATTTCTTTAGATGTTCTAATCAAATTATAAATATAGTTAAATATGAATTATTCACAAATATGTGAATTAGCTGCATGTACAATGTTGTAGTGGAAATCCTTGATGCTAAAATGCTGTGAGAAATCTACTTTGCAGCCATCTCTGACAATAAAATGAGTGACAAAAGGAAACTAAACATCAATGCGGACGATTCTCTCAGCTAAGGGATGTTGGTCATGTCCTTGTGCTGTATGTGATTATATGCACATGTTATTCATATTCCTTAAAATCTGCATAAATCTGTCAATTGTGAAAACAATACAATTTAATCAGTTAAATGTAGCTATTTAGCCATAAAGTAAAATTTAAAACTATGTTATTCAAATGGTTGGACATTTTATATGCAATTGAAATACATACGTCCTACATTTTAGGCCTAAATATAGTACATGTAGTGAGTGACTAGCCTTGGTCACTACACATGCACGTCCAGGCACAAACGCTCCTGCATCAGAGTACCGCAGTGCTCGTCTAATCTCCTCTGTGTCATTAGCAAAGGCAGCAATTTGCTGAAATGCTCCCATGCTTTCACCACCTATTTGCTCACACAGAGCAATCAACTATAGACTCCTGTAGCTGAAGCCTCTCCCATCACATTACATACACACACACGCACACAGAACAAACATTCATTAATGCAACTCACTGCTATGAACTCTCTACATATTACAAACACATATAACAAATAACCTTGTCCTGGCTCCTGCATTGTACAACCTGATCCTGCTGGTTTGCGCACGACATCATCTGTCAAATCAGTCAACCCCTCCTCCCAAACCCAGCTCGGGTTCAATCATGTTATCATCTACACTCTTGCTTACTGCACTACTTCCTGCCTTGCCTTCAACTTCCCCAAATTCTCCAGTGTCCGCCTGCCCTCCTCAACTTCTGTGCTCCTGCATGAGGCTGCGAGTGCAAAGATGCACTAATACCTCCAGGCCGCGGTCCAGCCCTACACTCCAGCCAACCTCTGCATGCTACCTAAAACTCAGCTGCAATGCTTTCTCTTCCTAGCTTCCCTCTTGGCTCCCCAGTGGTGCAATTATCTTCTCAATGCAGTCAATAGTCACTGTAAACTCAGAAGTCATCATTCTTATTGTACTGGCCAAAAATCTTTCTCTTCCTTAACTATTTCTCTGCGGTTTTTCCCGGGACTACAGTACATGACACAAACATAACTCAAAGAGCGGATACTAATACCAAGACTTTGGTTGTTTTTGTTGTTTTTTTCATGGCGTAAATATTGATTTTTGCCACCGATGCATTCATTGTACTGTCACTGGAGGAAAACAACAGCTAAATGTGCGGCCGTACACAGAGACAACTCCACTACATTCTCACATACATATTCACTAAACTACAAGAATACTTTACATGTGAACATACTGAACATACATACTCACTAACCAAGCTTTACGTGTTTTTCAGGCTTTTCGTGATGATAAGAAGTCACAGCCGGCGAATTATGCTCAGATACCTGTTCTCTTCCACAAATATTAACCTGTATGATTTCACACAAAGCAGCAGAAGGCTTTGCCAAAATCACCAAAGCTTTATGAAGTCACACTGGAGGGAGCAGGTATTCAATTACTGGCAGATCAGCTCAGCCTGACGTGTTTAGGGATGGGAATTGATAAGAAGTAATGATCCCATTGCTATTATCTATCCTGATTCTTTGTTGATTCCTAACCATTTTTTCTATGTGTACTAGAATTAAAAAAAAAGAAGTGTATTGTATTAGAGGAGGGGAGGGCATGACTCATGGTGCTGCTGCTGAGGAAGAAGAAAACAACGAGAAAAAAGATGGAAGGGAGAGCAGTGAATACAATGAGTCACAAGCAGCTGTATCAACACTATCTACACAATAACAAAATGACTGGCAGTGGGGGAGACAGCTACTGGGAGTAACTCAGTACATCACTTTTTCCATTCTCTGATTAATGACTTTATTGTTTGTCACCATAGCGTCAGGCCTGACGCACGCTACTATTTCTTGAACCAGTTCCACTTGTGTTGGGTCATATTGTGTTCAGCTGCCAACACAAATTGCCAAAAAGTATCTTATTAACCTAGACAATTTAGAGACCTTAAAAGTGAAGCACTTTAAGCACACAAATCTAAGAGGATCAGACTTTGATTGGGGTTTTTCCATCTTGCAGTGGTACCTGTGGTGTTCCACCTCTTGTAAATCTAAAAGCAGTTCCTTTTTTTAGGATTTTCACTTCAAAAGTTCATACCAAGTGACAAGAAAGATGGGAAACCTTTAGGCACAATCAAACTTCTGTAAACTACTGTAACTGATTACGATGTACTAACAGCTACGCCTAGCAATAATGAGCACCATCTGTAGGTGCGTCACTGACCTGCAAAGCCTCCAAGAAGCGAAAGGAACCCAGCCGTCGTCCTCGAGGGACCAGACAGAACGTGGAGTTGTACAGCATCTCTCTGTAGTCATACCTGTAGGATGATAGCAAAGAACGCAATACATTAGGAACTAATCAATTTAACACATCAAATAACACAATTTGTACCTTTATGTATAAAGATACCAAGAGAAAACCACAGAGAATTTGCGCAGTCACACCAGAAGTTGGCATTCCTCAGTGCATTAGTTTTACCTTACAAACCCTGCTGCTACAATGACAGCACATTGTAAGAACACCTGATTTTAGGAACACAGCAAATGCCAGGCCCAAGTGTCCTGAAATAGTCTCAGTGCAGCATAAACAACCGAACATAGAAATCACCTTTTTGTTAACAATGGAATACCTGGAAAGCACAAGTACTTTCAGGGAAAAATCCTATACTTTGATCTCAAATCTTCTCTCTTCCCTTCTCCCCATCCATCTTTAAACTCAATGCCCTCTCACCTGCACATCTCTCCTTTCTTCCTCATTCCCTCCATCCAATCTAAGACTCAGTCAGCACTTGCTTGGATTAAGGGAGCTGCTTGGAATTCCTTCAGTGTCAATATAATACTGAGAGAGAGTGTGCAAAAGAGTGCACATTGGTGCGGGGGCCTGGTTTTCATGCATTGGACTGGGTTTGATTTGATACAACTGATAGTGTGTTATTGTAAACAAGCATTCATGCAAATGTGTGCTTGCATTTTAAACAGTTTATTACCACATTTGCATGGAAATGTAAATATGGATGTCAAGGTGAGTGAAAATTTGTGAATATTGTGAATATGAATATGTGTGCATATTCTTCTCTCTCCTTTCTGGTATATGTGTGTATATGGATTTCTTATGCTCCTGCGTCTCTCCCTCAGTGTACTTCAGAGTGTTTTCTCTCTATGCTGAGTGTCATTGTTTAGGAAAATTCCTCCACTGCAGACCTGACGCCTCAACTGATCCATTAACTCAACTGCAAAACCGCATGACACATGTCAGCTTTATGCCTCATACAGGTGAAAAGGCAATATACATGAATATAGATGCAGTTTCCCCTTAGTATAGTATATATATATATATACACTGCAGACACACAAGGCAGCCAATTCACGCTATAGAAGTTAGAGGAATATACATACAGATGATTTTGAATTGAATCTGTTAACAAGTGCTTCAATCTAAAGTATACCTCCTTTCATTCAGCAAAGACCACAGGATGCCATGCCAGCTGAAAATCAAGTTCTCATTAGGACTAACATTATCGCTGCATGATTAAACACGAGTGGAATAACACTTTTACAACACCACTTGTTAACATCAAAGTGTTGCATTTTGTTGGGTTAGAGGTGGAAGCAATGTATGTACAATCACATCTTTGTGGTTCTCAAACAGTGTGGCTCTGCAGGGTGGTGGTGTGGGTGGATGACAAGGGGAAAAATATGGAGTGGAACAAATGAATATGATTAATGTGAACAAACATGAGTTTGCTGATGCTGGCCTTGAACTGCATTGCTAAAAATGGTGGGGTGGTGTAGGCGAGTGGATTTTTTGGGCTTCTGCAGGAAGGGCAGGGCATGCCGGAAAAGGTTTGAAAACTATTGTTTTAATCCATTGTTTCAAAATAAAACACTGCTCATTACTCTTCTGTTTAGAGATTACTCTGGCTTCCTGCTCAGTGACTGATATTTTCTAGCAGAAAACTGAGTTCACAAGATTTTGGCTGACCTTTGAGAGACCTGACAAACCCTTTGTGATGGAAACGCATGTGAAATCTTGAAAGTTGTAGTAGATGGACCTTTATCATTCTTGAAATGTAGAGCACCTTCCCTGTCTGTAAAATTCTCCATCACATTTGATGCTCTTGTGGTTGAGTTGCAGAAAATCTTTATCTGCCCTTTTAATGCTCTTGTTCTCTGCGTGGCCTAAAAAGAACATGATGGAATTCTGTTGGGCACCATCCATTGCAATAGCCATTCTACTAAGTACCTTAAGTACTGTCAAATGGGGGTGCAAATGAGTACGAAGTAAAATATCAAGTGCAATGTTGAAAAAACGTTGGTGATTATGTAACATCTATCTGGATAATCCCACTTTAGTCTCATAGAATTTACAATTAACAACCACTACAGTTACTTTAGAGAAGATTAACAGCCACAAAAGGCATAAAAGCTAAAGTTAAGCTTGATGCCATCTATAGTAAAACACAATAATGTACACAGAAATCCATTATCAATGCAGCTCATATTAGTAGGCTGCCGTAAATATCACAGGCTAGGTAGCGTCACAGATGCTGCTCTGATCTGTGCATCCATTATGAAACAGCGACCTGATTCATTGGTCTGACTCCATCACAGATATGACAGTCTATCATTAAGCATGACAAACAAATAATCCAGCCAGGGGCATGTAATAATGAGCCCGTTTTGCAGGCCTATACAAACCAAAGTATAGGTCCATATCTGGGCCTGGCTGGGTGTAAATCTCCCATCCATCACATTTCCTGTCAGCGCAAACTCCGAAAAGACCAGATGTTCCTCTCCTTGCATACCTCCATTTGTCTCTACTCTTCCAGATGGCTGCCTGTGGGGAGGAGTAGTCTCACAGTATGCTACCGCATGTCAGAGTTAAGGATGAGTGTTCAAAAATATCTTCTTCATAAACCAATTCCTGTCTTGGTGTGCATTTTTTGTTTAATTCTGCACAGATTTCTAACATGTACAAGCTTACAGGTGTTGAACAGATTGGACTTGTTGGTATAAGTTAAAAAAAAAAAAAAAAAAAGGACATCAGGATAGATGTCAGTGAAGAGTTAAGTCGTACCCTGCATTTCACAGCAAAGTCAGCAATAATTCTAAATGATATGAGGTAAATCCTGCCTTGGCCCATATTTTGAGTGCTGCAGCATGCAGATGGCTGCTGGAGAGCCGAGCAGTCTCACAGCACCAGATTGGTCATCACTTAATAATCACATCATCAAAGTAATGAGCTTGAGTATGTCTTTTTTGTTCCCTCCCAATTATTATATAATACAAAATACTAGATTAAATGCTGTGACAAAGCTTAAAATGACTATTAAGGCTATTATTAAAACCATATGAAAAACCAATAAATAAAAGTTGACAAACCTCACAGAGATATGAGAGTGGTTATTGCTGCTTGTTTTTAAGTTTCTTTTTCTTTTTGTCGATTTGGGTTGCATTTCCATTGCAGGTTACTCGGCTTCGTATTTGGAGTATCTGAGCTTCAGTTTTGGCCATTTTCTTCTTCATTCTGTGTGTTTTTAATTTGTTATTTGTTTTTAATTATAGTTTTTGTGTGTACCCCACTTTGCAGAAGCTAATGGGCACCCAAATAGAGAATAAATGCAAGAATAAGACTATTCTAAACAAGCTTGAATAATAAGACAGAACCATTATACTCTGCTGTAGCGCCATTATCCTTCAAAAATAGGGCATTTCATGCACATTATCGAAAATATCATTTCATCACATAATGTAAAACAATGTTGGTATTACACTAATTTGAAACTGATAGCACAGAAATTCCCCCATCATACCAAAATCTGTTTAAATGTGTGCTATTTTGATCATCCTAACCTCCAAATAACAAACTGAGATCATGTAAACAGTCAAACCAAAATGCAAAACAAAGCATCCTGCTGCACAAGGCTTCATCCCGAGAGAACGCATGTGGTGGACACAGACACATACACTGAGGATTTAACCTCAACCAACTGTTCAATCAGAGCGACCACACTGTTGACATTTCCTGACCATCCAGTCGCTCTTGGTTAGAAACTACCATCTTTTAGATATGTTCTCTTAGAAAACTTCGTTTATGTGACCACTTTGTGTATGTGAGTGAGCGAGAGAGTGAGGGGGAAATAGACGAGTAAAAAAAGAACTTTAAAGGCGTGTGCGGTTTAGAGGGGTAATGGCTTCTAAAAGCTTCTGGTGCTATAAGAAGGGAATTCTCATAAACCGTGAACACAGACAGCAAATAGTGGCTATAATGTAGGGGAAAAGAACAAGCCCGAAACATATTCCAAAGATGATATAATCAGTTGTTGTCTTGAATATCTTTATAGCAAGCAAGAGAAACTTTGACTATAAACTCTTTCCATGGACCCTCTTAAGGGTCAAAAGTAGGGCAGAGCACTTCCAGTTGGAGCATATATCAAATAAGATACATATTGGACATTTGAAGTCTATTACCGAAGCCCAATACAAAGCAAAACACTTACTCAAACACTAGAATTGGAGTTCTAACATCCATGTAATGTCTATTTTTGATCAAAGACGCTCTTCTAGATATAAATTCATTCCATCTACAGGAGGAGAGGTGAGTGAATAATATCTGAAGTGTACTAATGCAGCAGCATCGCTTCCAAATGCAGCAGCATCACTCCCAAAACTACAACTCAGATCAATAATGAATCAGTCTATTCATGGTACAAGTCTCAATTTTCTACATCTCTTACAGCGGAAAAAGAGAAAGGATCCAGCAGTTAAGTGGTAACCATCACCTTTCTGTTTAATTCTGTGGAGATCTACTGTTATGGTATCTTTGTATAAACCCATTCATTGATGGATATAATTAAATGTCATTTATTAATATTGTAGCAAACTGGGACAGTGTGATTCACAGAAAGAGAAAAGAATAACAGGAAGTGAGCTAGGTCAAGAAAAAAGATCAACCAGTCTCCTAGCAACAAGAACGGATGGTGTGAAAAAGAAATGCATGGCTCACTCTGTCAAGTGCCTGAGGAGACTCAGAAGAACAGCCAAAGTGTTTGTCTCCTATAATCTGTGCAAGAGACCACACACATTTACAGCACAACTCAGAGAGATGACCACAATCAAAGGAGGCACTGCTCTAAACAGTACATTTCTTGGCTATGCTGTAGTATTTTCAGTACGATACAGGCCCAGATGGTGCTACTGGATTAGATAATGGTGATTTCTATGGCCCCGATTTTGCGATCCCCGCGCTTTCATCTGTTTTTTGGCATCATTCTGCAAAAATTCACAATATGTCCTGACTCAAAGAATGCAGCTCAAAGAATGCAAACAAATAGATGAAAACATTATTTCACAATATAATCTAGACAGTTATTGTAATTCAAACAGCAAGCTGAACCAATTCATGGGAAAAGAGCTCAGCTGTGGCCTGATTTATTACATGTGTCCTCATCTGTACCACAAAGTCCTGAAAGGGGCCTAAAGAGTTCAGTAGTTAGTAGTTTTGTAAATAGTTTAAGACAAGGCAAACAGAATCCTCAACAACAGATGAACTTCAGAGGGGAAAATGAAGGCAGCTTCGGTTCCACACCCTGCTCTCTCACCCCTCTCCCATCCCGTACGGACTTCATATCTTATTTTCTGCTTCCTCTTCTCTGTCACAGTTGAGCCAAGTTGATAGGCAGTTGGCTGTTGCCAGGACTATGCTTTCAAGCCAGAGGAATTTCAGCCTGAAAGGCACCGAGTGAAAGTGAGTGTCATCGGACGAGAAAGGGAAAGACGGAGAAAAAAAAAAAAAAAACTGCAGTTGACAGCCGCATGCTGCATCGGAGCCCCACACAGCTAGAGCCACTCGCGGCAAGAATGTCGCACACACACACCACGAAAAAACAGACACATAAAGCCTCATTTTGATCTCAACACACATCAAAGCCACATTTTAACACTGCCAGACCCTCGTAGAGCCAGCTGCTTTGTTTCCCCTGACACTGACAACACCGCGCACGAAGAGGTAGACATGTACAACACACAGTGACGGACCCAAGGAGGGAAAACTATGATGCTTTACTTCTTCACACATAAAAACAAATTCACTGTTTTTCTTGGGGACTTGCATCAAACCAGCATATGAAAAAAATAGACACACGTACGCTGTGTTTTCAGGCATGTGAGCAATCATTACATGATTGTTTTGTTCTCCACAAGGCGATCAAATAGCTGCTCGTAATGTGGGGGTTAATGAGTACCTCTCATACTCACGTTACATGGGGTTAATTAGCCATCAGGGTAAACGCGAGAAAGTGGACTGGCGTCTGGTATAGAACGAGTGTATTAGATCCCTGAGGGATGCAGAAACATTAGATGTGAGCAGAGGTTTTATTGCACTTGTAGGGATGTGGTACATAAATCCAATGCATCGTGATGCTTTCATTCCAACAATGCAATGCAGTCAATACCTCAGAACCTTTAAGAGATGAGGACAGACAATTTAGTGGCAAGACTAGCTGAATACTGTGACACACACTAACTTGCCTTAAGTTATAGAGCTTAAAATACTCCAGTGGCCTCAGGACAGGCGCATTAGAGATTGATGACCAAAACCATTATGAATAAGATTCACTGCACTATCTTGTACGTAATGGCATAGTTAATCTTGACTGTTTTACCTCCAAGCCATGACAGATGAGCAACTTTTTCAAGCAATGGTGCTGGCTAACGTTGCCTCAGGTTGGGACGGGGACTTAATGCTGGGACAAAAAAAAAGTGGATGGCAACAGAGCTTCACAGATAATAATAAAATAAGTGAAAAAAAAAAAATACAAGCATGGCTGTGTCATGACAGCTGAAGGATGACCCTGCATAATTAACTCATTCAACTTTTTCTAGGTTTCCCATTGACAGGATAAAGAATGGACGTTGTATCGATGACATCACCCACAGGTTTCTGAAGAGCCTTTTTAAAGCTCATAGTGTGATGGCTCTGGCTTGCCAGCATGTTGGCAGTCCTGCCTTCCGGCTAATCTAAAAATCAGCAAAGATGTGGATCATCGGTGGACGTGAGACGGTCCGAATGATGCCTAGTTGCTCAAACAAGCCATCTGTAACGGCACCCTGCTGTCAATGAAAGAGGCCATGCTGTTAATTATGCATAACTTTAAGCTTAATATAACTTGAATGGGTGGGCTAAAATTTTTTTTAGAAAATCACCCTCAGTACAGCTGTCATGAATACAGAAATGAACTACAGAAACCAAAACTGTTTTATGTACCAGGCTGTAAACATTTCTGCTGTGAAGTTGGACATTTTGATATGGGTGCTTATGGAGATTGACCAGTTCTGTATCCAGCCTCAAGTGGACGTTTGAGGAAGTGCAGTTTTTGTTTGTTTTTTTCCCCTAAAAGGACATTGCCCCAGTAAATTGTTCACTGGTGATAATGTCTTCTAGGATGGAATATATATATTATATATATAGCAAATCTGAACATGCTACTAAGGAATTTCCTCCCTTCATGATACAGTCTGAACCCTCAGTGGACTACATTATGGTCATTAGTAATTTATGTCTAATGAGAAACTGATTGTACAAACACAAGAGAAAAATCAGAGGCAGTGGAGCACAGGAAGAATTGCTTAATTTCTCTGAGCCATATTTGTGACAATTACAATAAGTGGACTAATTTCACTGGAATCACTGCGCTGGTTTCTCATCAGCACATGAACTGAACAGATGAAAGTTTATGATTGTTACTTTATAATCAAAGAAGACACTTTTCCAGTGAAAGAACTCACATTGCTACTTGACAGGGTTTAAGGAGCACTATCTGCTCCACCCAGAGTCAATGGAGCAAAGATGATGTCAATACTAATACGGCGTTTTGAAAAACAAAGCCTTTACTCACTCCCTCAGGGGACCTTAGGCTCAGTCATCTTCTTCTGGTTAATAAGTTCAAAGACAGCTTTATAAAAGATTTACAGACACACAGCAGGGTGGTTTCAAGCTCTACAATACTCCTACATGACCCCAGGTTAATTCACCTAATTACTATGCTTTGAATCTTCTATCACTCTTCTTTTTCTTGTCCTCCTGCTCTGTCTCCATCCATTTGAAGCACTCTTTCACCAGTAGAACCAAAAAGCAAAAACCTCTTTCATCTCTACAAACATCCCCACTCATACACGCCCTCGAATTATTTCCAGGGAGCTCGACACACACAACACGCTGACCGAAGTGCACATATTTATCAACTTCCATCCAGAAAAATGTTCGGGCCATAAAAGAGCTGCTGAATTTCACTGAATCCTTTAGGAGTTCGGAGGAAGCTTTGCCCATATCTCTAATCAGCCATCCATCAGCTTGATGAGGTCGATGAGAAGGATGCTTTGAAGTGCTCTCTGGACACCAAACACCAGAACAGGGGAGTCTTGGAGATAATGAAATGACTGTTGTTAATGGAACAGCCATTAGGGCTGGAATGTCAGGGCTGACTTGTAAAGTCACGCAACATAAAGACATCAGATCAGGTCAAATGATTTGACTGCAGCAGCCAGGGAGAGAATTGCCCTCTTTTGGCAATAGCTCAGAGCGATTGTGAGGAATATAAATGAAACTTTAAATGTATCCTGTATTTTTATAAACAGGATACTAGTAGTCCTTAATGTGTTTATAGCCTGCCCTTAAAAAGGAAAAAAATTGGCAAGACTGCAGTTCAAGAAAGTGACTAAGCAAGGTTTTTGGGCATACGTACAGATCTTGTTCTGTTATCAAACAACAACCATTGTGTGCGTCGTGTTTGGAAACGAAAGGTGGAAGTTGAGTAGATTAATCTGAGCGCTCCCCGAGCTTGGAGGAAGGCTCTCAAACAGCTGACTTCTGTTGCAGATCGAGCCTAGCTAGTGCTGCCGTTGCAGTGACTGTTCAGCACAAGAGATAAGTCCAGGTCAGGAATGTCTCTGTTCCTGGGCCAAGTAGGCACGGATGGAGGGAGAGATAGAAGGATGTGAGGAGGAACCGAGGAGGGTTAAGGGGAAGGGAGGGTGGGATGTAGGAAAACAGAATAACAAAACGTAAAGGAGATGGAAACAAAGCAGAATTTAGACGGAAATATGATCGGCGCAAGTGAGGAACAAAAAAAATGGATTAAATAAAACAAATGACTGTGTATCCTTGCTAGTGTCTGCATACCTGTGGGAGTTCTGTGAATGTGTCAGCGTGGCAGCAGCTTCTCCAAACATCAATTTGTTTTTAATCAGGATGAAAAACTATGTCAGCTCACAGACAGCCTCCACCCCTTTAATGGAAAAGCAACCATGGCAACAGCCATGACGGAGAGAAAGGGGCTTTGTAATGTCTTTCATAGTTCAGAATATGAGATATTATCAACTGAATTTGCTATCAATGCACCATCAAATGGACTTGTGGGCTGTGTCTGATTTGATTCAAATCATCATGACAACGAGAGGGATTTGCACAAAGCCTCACCGCTGAGGAGCTAGTACGTCAGCTGAACTGCAGGACTATGTGCATTTATATTTCAGCAGGTCTTTGAGGGATAACGCAAACGGCGAATATCCAAAAGGGGGTCAGCTCTGAGCAGTGAAGGTGGTATCACTGCCAAGCTAGCTTGGATTATTTTAACAGTCCCACCAGTTTATGCTAGGGTTCTTTTGTTGGCAGACAATATAATAAACTACCGGACATAAGTTTTATATAATATCATACATTTAAACAGCAGTAAAACACAAATGCTATGACCTAAATACATGATTGTGACGGAAGCAGAGAGGGATGAAACAGAGATGGCTGATAGAAATGGAGGACGGTGGGACGCCGTCACGCAGAGTGACTGTGTTTCTGATTCTGGGGCTCTCAACTTCAGTGTTACCTCATGCTAGAAACTCACTGTATTTGGGAAGAGACAGGAACCTCAAATGGTATCTCAAAATTTGAACTAAAACGAAAACGGATGGGTAGATACCACAAGAGGCCAGATTGAAAAAAAAAAAAAAAGATGTTATTTTGTAATTTGGATGACGCACCCCTTGAAAAGCACCACATGAAAATGAGAGTTTACCCAACCTGCTGATGTTAACCAGCTTCAAATGCACCAGGAAAAGAATGACTGTAAGTGCAAAGCCAGTATGAAGTAATGAGAGGAGCTGCTTCATTCTGCTGCCGAGAGAGTAAATTAGCGTCTCGCCAAGTCGAGCCGCCAAAAAACGAAGTGTAAACACAGTCTTTTAGCTCTCAAGAGGGAAAAGATGATTACCTCACAATTACGCGACCACAGAGGAGAGAGAAGCCCCATTGCCGCAGTGACAGAAAGAGAGATTACAGGGTGGTGGCAGTACTAATGATGATGGGAAAAGGGAAAAATACTGCAGTTTATCCCAGAGGATACGCGAAATTGCAGCAACTAGCAGAAATTTGTGCCACTTGGCGAACACATTGGCAATGCTCGTCAAATTGAAAGATGAAGAGGGAATGCCTTATTTATTGAATGTCTGCTGCTGAGTTGAACAATCTTATTTTCATTGAGCTTTTCAGCTTTAATTGAGATATCAACATCCAGAGAGGCATTCAACAGGTTTTGATATTTATTCACTATGTATTCCTAGCAATTTTACTATTCCTGCCAAATTATTTAATAATCAACAAGTCGGTAAGTCAATGAACACAATAACCAACATAACTGGCTAAATACAAACACTTTTCACTTGTATGACATGTGTATAGCGTAGCATTTACAACCTGCACTGACATCTCTGTGCCACAGTCAATCTCATCAAGGCTAAAACTGAATGGAGGGTCAGGTCTGTCATATGTCACTGCCCATCACCGCCCAGGTTTTAACCCATCTAATAAATCCTCACTCACTAATGTGATGACTGTGTGGGAGGGCAACCTAATCCTACACCGATACTATACACAACACACAGAAACCACTTGACAACAAATGCGACCCTACTGCGTGCGCATTCTTAAGTTTTAATAACTTTTCATACACAGATTCAGGGTGCAAAATTAACTTTTTTTCTCTACCGGCCAAACGGCAGTGAATCAAATCTACCACCCACTTGCATTTTATAGCAGCATTTGGCTGGTTAATTTTGTGTCCTGCAGATTACAGAAAGGTAAAATATATGAAAATAAGGAGAGAGTGCAAACTGGGTAGATTTTAGTAGACCACAAAAATATCAAACATTAAATGTGGTGTATTTTAAAAAGCTTTATAATCTAGATAAATACTAACATATCAAAACTGTAATGTAAAATGTGTATTATCCTATCAGCCTTCAAAAAGTGTTTAAGGTCAAAGGGAGGGCAGAGGGAGGATGAACTGGGTTGACAAGGGTTGTAATTACTGAGAGTCACTTAAAGCGCTTTCATACCCCGTGACAATCATCACCTTTTATTCAACAGGACATGCACACCATGTCTAATATATAAGTACCACACAAACAATGCTGACTGCAAACTGTTTTTGTGAAGTGATTTTTCATCTGTTGAAAGGCTTGAAACATCTGTCGTAGTCACCCATTTTATTTTATCCCCTCCACATACATACTCTAAAAGTTTCCACCAAATTTCAAAAAGCATCTGTTGCAGTTTTTAGACAATCTGCCAATAAAACCCATTTATGAAATCATTATTTTTTAAGGAAGGTAGCCCAGCAGGTGGTCAGAAAGATGCTGGCGCACTCATCATCACTGCCCTCTCAATGTTACACTCAAGGACAAGTTAACCTGATCCTAGTGAGGAATTACACTGCACAACGGTACCCTCTGAGGCAGCTGAATTCCTCTGTATCCTTGCAGACACACTGGCCCAGAACAAAAGGTTTACCATCTGTTAATGAATTCCACAGCCAGCAGTGCTTGCTGCTGCGGGCAGGTAATTAGTTTGAACAGCGGGAAAGATCAAAGACAACACTTCCTGTCTTGCCCTCTGGTTGTGACCTCACAGGCGGAAGTTAGACATTTCAGTGGGTAAGAGAAGCAAAGATTCTGTGTGAAGTTTAGCAGTTTGAATCACAGCAACGTATCCTTCTGATAAAACGGAAAGTGCTTCACAAACAAAACCGTGGCTATCAGTATTTACTTGTTTGCCACCAATTCCACAGTTTCCTCATTTAGCTCTCTATTACTGTTGCTTTTTCTTCTAATAGAGTAAATCTATAGAGTAAAAATAGATTTTTGTGAGTCTAAATTGCCACTTGATCTGTTAAGAATTGGGACAAAAAAGAGGTGGAATAAGGCCTCGATTTCACGGAAGAGTTAAGATTATCACATACCCGGGGTTATCATTGTCTGCTGCGCTTTCCTTCCTCTCACAGTGCCAGCTGAAGCCCTTATCTGACAAAGTGGAGTCCAAAGAGGACAGCGAGAGATAGCATATCTGTGTGTGTGTTTGTGTGCCAGTTTTATCTGATGATCCAAGTCACCACAGAGCCAAGCCCTGCAACATGGTGGCTGGTAATTTTTCCAGTGCTGCCAGCGTGGTTACATTAACACAGCACAACATGGTCCCACACAGTGATGATGATACACTGCCAAAGCACTTTTGAGAAGATGCAAGGACAATCACGCTCATGTGGCCCAACTCTTTAGGACAAGCAAGTCATTTCCTCTAACCAAATCTCCAAAACATGAATACTAAGGCTGTTTATTTTTGTACTGTAATCCCCCTCTGATATTCTTATTATAACAAATGAAATATTTAAAAAATATTTCGTGGCACTGAGTCAAGAGTCAGAGAGATTTAGAGACTCTGTGTCCGTGGGCTTGGCAGGTCTACTCTCCACACTGACTGAAGGATTAAAAGCGCATAGGATTTGGTTTCAGAGTGCCGCTTAATTCTGCATGTAGCTCTCAGAACATATTTCATTGTACATGAGGGATAATTGAGAAAGCCCCTGTCATGCAGTGAGTGCAACTTATCTGTGTGTTCTGAAATCTCATGAGTCACACAAAAACTGGCTCGCTGAACGCTGCGTCAGTTCCATAGAGTTACTTCTACATCTTCGTCCCTAGATGCTTTGCAGTGGCACTTCGGTAGAGAAAACAAATATCAAATCCACTTCGTCTTGCACTGTCACTAGAGGCATGTTCAGATTTGGTCCAACTTTTTTCATACAAAATCAACCCGTCTCATTTTTCATGTCAGCGGATGTGACCAGAGCCTCCAGAGGTTTGAGGTGGATCAGAGAGCACTTTTTCATACCCTACTACAAAAGCAGTTTTAACACTGTAGCAAACAAACCAGATAAACTGCCTGAGGTCCAGAAAACCCAGAAGAACACCATAAAAATTGATTTTTAGATCAATTATCTGTTACTACCCTTCATGAAGGCATCACCATATAGTGCTGCTTGAGTTTCATTATCTTTTATGTTTCACTTTTTCCACACCCTAACCTCCTCAGATCCAAGTCTGTTTGGCTGGACCCCTACTTTGTGCCTTACTGTTTCACCCAGCCCAACCTAATCACGTCTGTAAAGGAGCAAGGAAATAATATGCGCCTCCACGTGATGACAGAAAAGCTCTTCCTGGAATGGACCACACTCTGCGCCTGGCACGTCGACATCCCCTTTCCTTATTCCACTCTCCGGGCATTCCAAGTGAAATACATCACCTGCACATGGCTGCCAAGGACAAGACATACATCATCCTGTCAGGACAGGAGAGAGAGAGAGAGAGAGAGGGGGAGTACGGCAAAACAAACGGCACTGCCCTCTGTCCTGAACGACTAGCCTCCAAAGAGAGTGAGAGTGCGGCTAAAACCCATTCAAGCAAATAGAGCATATTTGAATGTGAATCAGAATGAGAGTGTGTGAAACAGAGAGGGCGAGAGTGCAGGAGACCGCAGCAGCCACTCAAGCACACGCTCAAGTACACAAGACTAAAATGAGTAGCAGTAATGCCACAAGTCGCCACATTTCGACTCTTCTAAAATTAGGCTGCACCAGGTCACACCAAGTCACCAGCCTGGAGCTGAAGTCAAGGTAATGTAGAGCTAGCTACTTCACAGGCACTGGTAGTAATTAATGAGTGATGAGACGTGAACATTGATGGTAATACCCTCTGTTCACCCTCGACCCCCTCCTCTATAAATCCTGGCAGTGAAAAATGAGATGGCAATCAATTGAGAGGTTTGTAGACTGAAGCTTCCTGGGAAAGAGTTCACTGTCGGCAGTTTCCAGGATTAAGTAGGCATATGTGCACACAGAAACATACACACAAGATATCTGTAAACGATCATACAAATAAAGCACACAAATTCATATAACTAAACATCTAAAAAACCTAAATGTTTGGATAACGTCCATCCATAAATTTGCAGAGAATATTCTTAAAAAGCATGGACAGGCTACATCCCAGGTCGGTCAAAAACAATCTTTACAGCTGGATCAGCTGACATTCATTCGTCTATAGCGTATCTTCTCAACTAAACACACAGTGGAAAGTGACACGCGGTCAAGGTGATGATCTACACAGGTCATCAGCTTGACTCAAAGCAATCGTGTTGTGAGTAAACAGGATGAGCTTTAGCTCAGTAGGTCAGCACCACGTGACTTCTGTCTTTAGCCATTTTTGCAAGACGTGTTGCTGTTGTGTAGAATAACAATGCCGGCCATTAGATAGCCTGGCTCCTAGGTTATCCGCTTTCCTGCATTTGTCTCCATAGCTATCACTTACCACAAGCTCTCTAAATATGAGCAGTTTGTAATCCCCAGGCTCTATAGGAAACTGTGCATCATCCATCTAGTTCAGCCCTTCACCCCCTTAATACAAGGCTATGGGCCATTAGACCTATAGGGTAAATAAATCCCCTCTTCCACAGTATTCATCAGTCAGAAGATCCACTATGCACATCTTCTGGTTGATATATTTTGTGCACTTTGACAAAAACAGCTTACAAAAGCTTTTTTTGCTATAATAAAAGAATCTTTCGTTCACTCTTTCAAAACATCCAACTGTCATATCCACAAGTCATTCGCCAAGAAGAAGTATTCTCTAAAATTTGCAGCGGTATTTCCTGTTTTATTGTCTGTCATCATTAGGAAATATGATCATGAGCAGACAAAAATATGAAACTTCATTCAGAGGAGCTCAGCATTCAGAAAAGCTCGTCCCGACTTATTGTTGGCAGTGACTGATTGTGCAAGCACTTTCCTCTATGGGATTCAACCTGTTTGAGGACACAAACAGCCAGTGAAAAAGAAAAATGTCAGATCATGTTGGATTTATACAACATTCATGTGTGAACTTAGCAACATAAATTAAACTGACAACACAGTGTATTGGAGATGCATACATACTGCAAAATGTACTTCAACAGCCACTTCAGTGTTGTTTGTGTGATATGCTACAATACATTGTATTCTGGAGAAACAGCTCAATGGGAATGGATGTCTATGTATAGCTAATCTAGTCTCCATTGTAAAGATGAATGCAAAGGAGAGCATAAAACTTAGTTATAGGTGGAACAGAGTGGCAATAAGCACCAGTCAAGAGACCCAGCTGAGACACTAATGCAATTTCAGAGAGCAGAAAGCAGCATGACGGACTTGAGTTTACTCAGCAAATGCTGGGCCTTCCTGTACACAGACCACTGTGCTGGTATCTTAAGGCCCCTCACTTGCTCCAAAACCTGCACTTTCATCCACAAACTGGTCCGGCTCAACACATCAGAAACAGCATTCAAAACACTGACCATTCCAAAATTACTATGTGGTCATGTAAGTGTCATTTCTAGGCCTACGTCGATGAAGAGCAAACATATAATCTTGTGCAAAGCGGGTTTGTGGTTTACCAGCCTCCTTCACTGACTGCTGTATCATTCAACTCTTTCCAGCAGGGCCAACTGTCGATGGTTTACTGGCAGTGCTGAGTTATAAAAGGGAGGAGCCTTCCAGAAAAAGGGATCTTTTCATAAACTGAATTCAGAGAGTTAACTATGGCATCATATTTTTGCGATAAAGTCGGCCAAAACCTGCAAAAACTGCACAATACATACACAGACTGCAGCCTGAACAGGGTAAACTGTAAACAACGTGACCAGTTTAATACACAAAGCAACACCATTAAAGACCTACCAGTTCTTCCAAATGACACCTTCATTTTAGCTCACGAAGCACACCGTCATCACAGGGATACTGCATCTCTTCAGATACCTTTATTACATGGAAGCTCAGGGGTCTACTAGCCCTTCTAAATGTATAATGTATTCTAAAGCAAGGAGATGGAAACTAACAAAGACACACTGCAAAAGTGAAAACTGAACATCCCAACCATCCGAAGCCTAACCAATTCAATATTGTGCATTATCACTCAACTCAGTATTCATAAACATCTCCCACAAGACTACTATTTTTCAATCTAGCCAGGGGCAGCTATAGGGCCATGACACGCCAAACTAATTGCTGCCCGCTGGGCACCGCTGGGCTGTCGTTATGCATCTGTGGCAAACCGTGGCCTGTAGTTTTGCAATGTGTACGGTGAACAAAATGAATCAGTGGTGGAGGCAGTCAGTCAAAAAGCGCTCTGAATAGCTTTTCGGCTTTTACTGAATCACCCTTTCAGAGTGATTTTCATCACAATTTGACACAAAGCCCTTGATCAGTCTGCCTTTGCCAGTGATAGTTCTTTGAGGTCAACTTTGCACAGAGGCTATGTGCATAGTATCTGTAGCTCTCCTTGGGGAACCACTGAAACTGATGTCTACCTTCTTCAAAATGCAAATGCACATTAGGGTTATGCGAGACACAAAGAAGTTTACTTTGATTTGTCCGATGGTTTGAGAGAGAGAGGGAGAGAGAGAGAGAGAGAGAGAGCTTTAGTCGAGAGACATAAAGTCAATGATAGTGAGAGAGCGCTGGCCTCGATACAGCCGGTTAATCAGAGAAATAAAACGTTATTTCCTGATTGTTTCACAGTGGTTACGTTCAGCACAAATAGACACATCGCAAGTAACCCACCTCACCCCCCACACCTGCTACGTTTTGCTGGAGCGCCGGACCCTGTCTGAATGCAAGCTAAGAAAGGCTTATTTTAAGTTATGCTCCTCGACTGTAAATTTAGGTCTTAGATCTTCGGGCACCAAAGCGCAATGAAACTTTCCGGGCATTTAGATGTTCTTGGCTCTGAACAAAAACGGACAGCAAACTGGGAAATATTTAGTTATTCATAAGAAAAAGTAGTTAGGCTAGAAAATAAACAGTATAACTCTGACAAGTAGACTTGAAGCGTGTTTGAAGAAAACCCCAACAGCTGATCCAATGTCCTGAAAAAGTAGACAAGACTGTGAAAAAAGGCATTTAAAGTTAATGTGCAGGAACTCAGAGATCGACCATCTTCCCCCAACGATTATCGTTTTCCCCAAGCTCTATAAAGCCTGCATCAAGTTGGCTAGAAGCCCTATGCCAGGGGCTTTGGCCAATACTGAGGATTAAAACCCAGCAAGTCTATAAATACACCTAGCAGACCAACGTCAGCACCCAGCCAGCTATTGCACTCACCTCTCACTGCTGGATGGCTGGCATGCGTTTTTCCCCTTTTCTGCTTCATTCTTGCTTTTACTTTCACCCTCAGTTTCTCAGACTCTCGCTGCTCTCTCTTTGTGCGTCTATTCTTCCCTCCAACTCACTCTCTCAGTTTGTCTCCTAGTCTTCTGTGTTTCTCACCTCATCTCTCACTCTATCCCTCTCGTACTCTCTCGCTTGGCAGGGCCTCTTAATTGGAAACAAGCTGTGAGAGGGCTTTCAGTTTGAGGCTAAAATTGCATCTGACCTGCCTCCTGCTGTATCTTTTCTTCTCTCCTTTGGCTGCATTACAGGCTTGTACACAGTGGCTGAGTGCAGATGTCTGAAGGACAGAGTGTGGTGAAGCGGGGAGCAAAAAGTTGACTCTACCCACTGGCTGGAAACAGCAGGGACATGACAGGTAAACAAGCAAAATGGAGACATCTAGCTTACTTGCAAAACACAAATATGTGGACTATAACCTGACATTTCCAATACAACACAATAAGTAGGACATGTACACACAAACAAGGAGGTAGCAAAGCCCAAATGTGGAACCGTTGTCAAACAGGCCTCACGTGTACGGTGCACACAGTTCATCAAATACTCATGTTTCCGAGCAAACATCTGGAGAATAAAGTCTGAACTATTACACAAAAATGACACGGCCATTACATGGTAATTATGGTGAGAGGCTACATTCAGTCTGTCACAACTTCCTTGTTGTCAGTGGGAGAGGATAAGAGGGATTTGTTGCACAAAAGGCCACAGCCAGGCACAGAAACTATTACTTCCACCCAGTTAGCCCACAGACTGTACTGTCTGACCTGTAGGGATGTACATCTGGACAGTGCAACCATCAACAAAATCTGAAGATGCCTGCATATGATATGACACTATATGAAATAAGCAAAAAAGTAGTTCACCAATAGCTGTTAGCTACAAATTGGCTAACGTCTGCTAACAGCTGGTAGATATAGTCAGGGCTTAGCTCACTTAATATTTTCCCAGTTTGCAGCATGCTACGACCAGCTTATTCCAATTAGTGTGTTGTTTAGAAAGTTGATATTTGACCTGAAAACAAATATTGATCTCCCTGGCAACAGGCTTCCTTGACTACTGTCCCACCCACATCTTTGGCCCCTCCAAGTCTCACCCTCTTGGAAAGCCCCGCACCTCTGGGTGCCAGGCCAAGGATACAGAGGAGGTCTGGGTATGATTACCAACTGATGAATCGGTTCTGTCAGACATAATTTTAACCATTAATACTGATAACGCTTGATATTAAAGGAACCCGCCTTATATTATCCTCCACAATAACCAAAGTCACCTGCAGGTAAAAGGTGGGCTAAGTAAACTGAAACAGATGATCCTGAATAGTCCCAAGCTGTGTTCTGTAAAATATTTGTACACAGCAAGATATTTTTGCCAGATTCAGTCCAAACTTCTCATAAAAAAATATTTTAACTTGGCAGGGATACACTTTTCACTATACCTCTTTGATTAGTCAGTTATGAAAACTTTGGAAGTCTCCTCTCTCAACTGCAGAACCTGAGTTTACTACATCAAAGAGCCATTGTCATTGACCGAGTTGTGAAAAAGATGTGGACAGCAACACGTCCAGATTATGTTCAATTTGCGATCTAAACAAAACAAAATTGAGACTACTTCAGGATGTGTTTGAGTAAGATCTGATCATGGAGTGAACAGACCTGTAAGTTCACATGTTGCAGCATGATAAAAGTCACCCTGTAAATAAAAAGGGGGCCCATATGGGCTTAGAAGAGGAAGATAGTCATGTTTTCCATTTGAAACTTTTTAATTCTCAATATTTATACTCTTTATAACCACAGTAGTTTAAGTCAGACTGTTAGAACTCCATCAGGCCAAGAAGAAGGTATGGTTGGGATCAGTAAATTAATTTTATTTAATTTAACAGGAATTCTGCAGCATGCTGGGGATCAAGCAAAAGCCTGTTGACTGATAGCGATGTGGCTTACTGAGGATGTACTGACTGAGAATCAGCAAACATACTGTAGCCATGCAATGAAGCTAAGCTGGCGAGGGCCAGAGAGATATCCAAAGCCTGTTTCTTCTCCCCCAATGCTACTTAATGACAGGAGGATTAATTTTTTCCTTTGGGTTATGGCTGTGATGCCACCCATCTCACCGTGTGAAATCACTCCCTGGCAGCACTTGGCAGCAAACAGTGAGCTGGCAGAAAGAGGCAGAGAGGGAGAGAGCAGATAGCTGACGTCTTAAGAGTGATATGGAGAATGTTATTCTGCTGAGCAAACGAATGAAGCTCATAAGCTGATACCTACCTACAGAGGCAGACACAAACATGAGAACCCTCTAAGGATTAATGTTAAGCAAACAGCAGCCTGGTTTCATAGCATTCCCTTCAACATACTATGAAATCGTCTGTTATCCAAACTGAACAACTGACAACAACACGGTAAAGAGTTGACATGGGGGTCAATCACAGCAGTCTCCCAAACAACGTAGGGGTCACGCAGGACACGAGTTGAGGCCAGGGCATTCCTAGCTGATGCAGTTGGGTTTGTCTGGGAAATGATTGAGCAAACAGGGGCCAGAGTGGCTTCCCCTTACTGGCACCAGCGCTTTGTCCCCGCTAATCCACTCCAAAGAGCCACAGTCAAACAACCCAGCACCATACAGTCACCAGTAACAACACAGCACAGTCTGGGGGGACACAAAATGAATCCCACTGGCCAAAGCCGGGAGACAGACGCCAGTTTGCTCATCAGATTTGGGCACAGAGAACAGTATGGCTTAACTGTAAGGCTGGTTGATGATCATAGGGCAACTTTCCGAGGTGCAATATTGCCTTCTGCAGGTTCTCTGTTACAGAGACAGTATTACTGACCATTATATAACTTTTCAGCTGATTAGAGTTGGAGTAAATTTGCACATTTTCTTGCTCATTAAATTGTTATCTGTGTGTATCACGAGAACTGGAAGCTGAATGTGTGTATTCTTGTACTGAACCGACAATTTCTGTCAGCGAGGATCAGGACTTATAATAGACTGACAGGCAGAAAGGTGGAAATGTCGATAGCAAGTGAAGCAGGTTTATCTACTGCTGAATGTCAGGCTGTGTCTACACAGACAGATGGAGATATCAATTGAATTGTATTAATATGATGGCTCTTGTGGCTGACATTAAAGCTAATCTACTTATCTGTGCCTCGTGATGTTGGTTTGGTAAATAAAGTCATATGATATGAGGACTATTTAAAAAGCAGCAAATCACTGTTGTCCACTAAAGCGTTTCTATTGCTGCTGAGTAAATCTGAAGTGCAAAACGAAAAGGAATTTAAATCAGGGAAAAGTGGGAACTAGACAGCCCCTCTGACCATGTTGGATTTAGAGATAATCTCATCATACTGCTTCATTTCTGAGAAATATGATGACAAATTATGTGCATGACATCCCGGACTTAAAAGCTAAACAGCACTCAACAAAAACAGGAAAGCACAAAGTTTAATGTCATTGCAACTGTTGTGGAGAAATTGCTGAAGTCAATGGTGAGGTCAGGAGGGAAGAAAGTGTTCAGGAGCCTCTGATGTCTTATGCTATAATATTTATTGACGCTTGGCCAAGGAGAGATAGAGACATTCTCACATACAATCAGGTATGCATATGAGTCGGTCTCTATTCTGCCCAACTCATCCTGGTTGTCAGACTTTAAACCTCTACAGATTACACCACAAATACTATACGCCCAGAATTAGTCAAAGAGAATGTATTTACCCATGTTTGTGTTACCGTCAGCACATTCTCGTCTGGAGACACTTGTCTGTTTATGTTAAAGAAACTTCAACGTCAAGCTATCTATTATGCCTAAGAAGAGAACGTTAGGTCTCTTCGACCGTGGTCACCACAACGTCGAGATAGGCTGGCACCTGCTGTTCTCAATCAAAGCCAAACAACTACTACTGCCAAGGACCTCAAGGCCCACACGTGACCTTGTGTAACCTAAGGATAGAAAATTCCATAACAGCAACAATACGTGATAACATTAACCTGTTGTGGCGGTTGCAGGAACATGAACCTGATCAGACCCCCGTGAGTTGACTACAGTATCCCGTGGTTACAGAGCCCATCTTGAAAATCTAAAGTTCAATCCTTCGAGGAAATAGCTGTTCAGTAAAAACGTTCATGACACACTTACCTTGTCGTTGTTAAAAGATGGATAGAGAAGCTAATAGTGCTAAGTGAAGCTGCGAAACATAAAACCACCATACTGAGAAAGCACAAGGACAAGATGAAGAGAAGAGACAGAATGTGTGAACGGAAAAAAAAGGGACCAGTGTTTGGTGTGAACTGAAAAGCAACGAGACACTCTCTTGCGATAAAGTGAACAGCTGGACAGTACTTACTTGTCATACTCCGCGTTGTCTTTGTCACAGCGTGCATCCTTGTGCTTCTGCCAGTCCTTCCCATGCTTACAGGTGGTGAGGAGGACCACATCCTCTGAGTTATGAACATGATATAAAGCATTCCTAGTGTCTGAGCCTATTCCGGTTAGATACCTCTTCCCCTTAAAAACAAGCATGTACTTCCTATAAGGGGGAATGGTGTTGTGTTTCAGGTACCCCCTTTCCCCTCCTGTCCTAGGATGGTCCTTAGAGAAAAGAGGGATAGAAACATCAAAGTTGGGTCTAAAGTTCTCTGTGCTGATACTGGCCTTTGCCAACATGGCCAGGCCGATGTCGAAGCCAAGGTCTTCTGTGTAGTCTGGCCAGGTGCCAGAGTACAAGTTGAAGATGATGTGGTTTTTGCCCCCGTTCCATAGCGGGAGGCTCTGGATTTTTGCTTTCAAGTTGTGCACATACTGAGGTGAAAGCTGGTCCCGGTCCAGAGTGTCCAAACTCAGGACAAACAGGCATGCCTGTCCTGGGTCAGGTGTATAGAACCTGGATCCTTCAATAGAGGACAAGATGTTCTGATAACTCTCTGACATCTTCTCCCCTTTCTGCTGGGGGTAGACATAAACTTTAAATCCATTCCTCTCACACAGGGAGAAATCAAAGCAGGAATCCATTCTGCAGCGTTTGCCAGCGTACACGCCTGAGTTAGCGTCCCTCTTCTGCCTAGGAGATATGTGTTCATTGTGATCATCGCTCCGGTCCTGCTCCCAGGAGCTGAACGGCTGCAGGGAACCCGGGAAGCGACGCCACCGCGCCCCGGGATGATAGCCGGTGATGCTGCGGTCATCACGCCGGTTGGGACCCCGTCTGGATAGCGGGACTTGTATCCCACCAAAACAAAACAACAGAATGAGACACGCACCGGCGGAGAACAGGGTTAAGTACCGTTTTTTGGCCTGCATGTGTCCTACGATCTGAGATAAGATGTCCGGCGATAAATCCAAGAAGTCCCCAAGTTTTGGCTTCACCACCTCCTGCGGGAACGCTCCGCCATCTTCCCCCGGGCTGCAAGGGTTGTGCGCTCACGTCTCCCACCTTCTGCTTCAGATGCCTTTCACAAGTCCGGGAACTGATCCAAAGCATGTGGGCGATTTATAATGTTCATCCACCTCGTCTCCTCGTCAATAGTTGTATCGACTAGCTGACATCAGTTTCTCCTGTTCAACAGACTGACCCGAGCCACTTAAAAACGGGGATCTAACGTTAGAGTGGCAGCCCACTTTCCTTTGTATAACATCACATTTATTTTTGCTCAAAACGCCAGTTTTCACCATGTAATGTTCGAGTTTAGTGAGCTAAAACCAAACGGCAACAAATAACAGCACGGCAAGAAATCAGTAGAAAGTTGAGTAACGTTAAAGCAGCAGCGTGAGCCAGACTTGTTGCCTGGACAGTTAACTATTGTCCCTAGTGGAAATTTGCAACCAAGCGGGCACTGGAGCCCTAAACATTTAACATACCCAGTCTGAAACGTTGCCTCGGCGTGTTGATTTATGTATCTAAACATAAACGTCTCATTATAACTGTTTGATAAATATATCACAGCGAATTTCTCCGTCCGATTTAGCTAGCTAGCAGGCTAACAAACTGAAAACATTCCCAGTTAGCTTGTTAGCTAAGCGGCTGCATCAAAGTAGCTTTAACCCGGGTTGGAAGTAAAGACAGCCAGCCAGTCCTTCTCCTCCCTCTAAACAACATGTCCCTTCATTCGGGCAACTTATCCTTCGCACAAAAACCGACAGGCTAGTCTCTCTCCGTAGATTTCTCCAGTCGTGTAAAGTGTTGAAGTGGTGGCTCACACACACACATACACATACACACAAAAACAAGAGGTGCTGTGGTAACTGCGAGCCGAGCAGGGCAGCACGGCAGTCCCACAGACCGACAGCGCTGATGATGAAGCGACGTCCTCCACGGCGCACGGTGCCTTATCATTGGCTGGCGTCACATCCGAGGCGGGCGGGGCTTCCAGTGCACCCATTCACATCCAGGGAGAAGAGAAGTGAGCAGGGACGGAAGGTGTTTTCTACACTGATGTGCAGCACATAGCGTGAGTATGAGCTCAATATTTGTGGTTTGGATATGAACCAAATATAAAATAACTGCATTACAGTGAAACACACATCAATCTCACACCTCAAAGTCTGTTTAATGTCATATGTCACGTTTTTATTTTAGCACTTTGAAGACTTCTCATGCATGTTGGCTTATCTGCAATGATTAACTATTGTTTCCAAGGTCAAGTATGAACTCTGAAGTAGGTAAAAATATGTATACACTATTATTTCAGTTTAAACAAAACCCCTCTTGGGCTATTACAAGCATATGTTTATGTTGCTTTTGAGGTTAACAATAAATAATTAGGTAACTACAGGAAATGCCCTACAGACACATTTCCTGTTTTTATTATATAAAGTGGATGGGTTTATAATCCAAAATTCAGGATTTATGCCTAAATCAAAATAGCCATATCACTACAATATAACTGGAGTTACGTGACGAGTGTTGCGCATAATAATACAGGATGTATCATGGATTAATTAAGAGATTCTGCAGCTGAGAGCTTGGCTATGCTATGCCTGTTGATAAACCAGAAATCAGGATGTCTACAAGATTTCGGTGTTGGTTTCTGAGACCATCTGATGCTTTCTGGACAGTCTTCATCTGTATGCATTTGTCCTGTTGAAGTGCCCTTGAGCAAAACACTGGATCCCTGAGTCTTATCAGTGTCTCTCTGTAGGCAAACATGACCTCTGACCGTTCAGTTAGGCGGGAGGTTTAGGTGACAAGAGAAATTAATAATAACTTAAATAGAGTACAATAGAAATCAATAGGTGTGATTAGAATAGAGTTAGTTAGAATAGAGGAACGGCACCAGTGAATGAGAACCAGCGGGACATTAGCTCTGCAGTGCATTAACCAGGTCTTTTCTGGCGTTTAGTAAGTCATGATGTGTTTTCACAGCTCCTGTGGTCTAGAGTAAAAGTGATTTTGCAGAAGCGGGAAAACAGCAAAGAGGAATGTGAATCTGCGTTCCTCAGGAGCTGTGGACCAGCTATCTGCACTGCCTCAGTTCCCCATGGACCACTGATCAAAGACAGGGAGGAATATGATGGCCACCTCCGCGTTCTTAACCTCCTCCCTTTCTCTTTGTCTCTCCTCTTTCCATCCCACTCCTGCCTTTCCCTCCCTGACTCTCTATCATCCCCTCTGCTGCTCTCTGGCATTCTTTCCATCTCTTCTCTCTTTCATCCCTTTAACTAATTTACGAGGGGGGTGCTGCCAGTGACAGATGTGACTAGATGGATGTTCCTAAGCTTTTACCACTACAATGATCAGATGTGCATTGTTTGTATGTCACTGAATTTTAATTTGTGCTCTTTAAAGTGGTCTATCCATGTGGAATTGTGACAGCCCCTCACTTTAGAGTCTGAAATTAATAATTGCACTTCCAGTAGGTTTATTTGGATGCCTCACTTCAAAACCAACGTGATGACAGAGCAAGGACAAATCAACAAAAAATGCAGACAATTGGATTCCAGGAGAAAAACATTTAAAAAAATCAGTGGTGTTCTGCTGCTTTTGTCTATCTGCAGCTTAATAAGAATGTGGAGATGCTGTCTCCCTGCTGTTGCATTGTGTTTGCTGAGCTGAGCACTGGCCAGATTTAGAGCAGCAGGGTGACTGAGCCAGAGCAGCACTCCCACTGTGTAATACACGCAACCATGCCAATATCTAATTTGGATGCACCCAGGTCAGCATAGTTTTCCCAGCCAGCCAGCGAGTAAGCCAGCCAAGCAACTAAACATCCAAATGGAGATTTATTATTTCCTTCGGAGTACATTTTGAGGTCATTAATTTGCCTTTTTGTCAATAATAGTAATGCAATGCAGATTTGTCATTAAAAATTCAACTCACATATTCGCATAAAAATATGAATTTGTGGTATGTGCGAGAGCCACATAGACATATGCACGACCACACACATGCACAGTCATTTATGGGTGTGTAAATGGTCTGTGTGTGTGTGTGTGTGTGTGTGTGTGTGTGCCTCTTTTATGTAGAGCACAGCCTTGGATGTGGTAATTTAATGTCCCTTCTTGACTGAGACTGACAGCCTTGGTGAGGAGCCTCATCCATCTGTGTTGACGCAGAAAAGCACAAATCACATCTGAGTGTAACAGGACGAACAGTGAAACGAAGGGTTCATGTAACAAATGGAGGTGTCGGTGTCGCGATGCTGAGAGGGCCAGTAGGATCAGCCTCAACGATTTAAGTGGACGACTACTTGATATACCGTATATCTGGCACCTTCTCCTCTATTGGGAACAAGTAGAGTAGTGTAGACAGATAGTTTTTCAAGCGTGTCCAGTGGCAATAAAAATAGTTTTTATTAAGAGGGTACTTTGTTATTTTTCACTTCCTCGTTAGTTACATGAGAAGATTATAACTACTCTTTAAAAATAGAGCTACAGCCAGCAGCTGGCTAGCTTAGCCTAGCCGATTAGCGGACTGCATATAACCAAGCAGCAACCTTTAGTGCTGGGAAATGAAGCCAGTGTGGAAGTGCTAAAAACTGTAATTCCTCAAGCGGCCACTTGAGACCGGCTGCAGAAGTTTACAGCCTGGTTCAGACAACGGTTTTGGTCTCCATAACTAATTTCCCCATCCATGACAACTGCGAGGGGAGTGGATTTTTTTTAACTCAGCCGTTCAGATGATATTAAGGCCCGAAGTTTCTAGTGGCATCTAGTGGTGTAGTTGTGGATTTTAACCCCAGAACCTCGCTTCTCTTTCCTAGCGTGAAGGAGAAACTACAATGTACACAAAGCGCACAAAACACCAAAGTCCCTATTTTGACACAGTGTTTAGTTTGTCCATTCTGGGCTACTGTAGAAACATGATGGTTCAACATGGTGGACTCTGTGGAAGAGGACCTGCAGTGTCTGTAGCTATAAAGGGCTCGTTCTAAAGTAACACACAATAACAACTCTTATTTTCAGGCAATTATACACTAATGAAAACATAGTTATGCATATTGCATTTGATTTCTGCCATGTTCTGTAAATAGAGCCTGCTAAGTCTCACACACTGGAACTTTAAAATATGTTTTCAAGGAGAGTCAAAGAAAGAGTAGTTACTGATTTCTGCCAATCATCAAAGTCATGGGAGTTGTTCCAAATTAATGGATCAGAGAGGAAAAGCTTTCATCGTAGAATTAGAATTTCAGATGAGACTTTGAGGTCAGAACACCCACTGGCTGAAACCTTTCACTTAAACTCTTCTGGGTTTTCTGGTTAATTATCTGGTTAAATAACACTTTGGATCTTTAAGATGAACAAAAGTCTTAAGCCAGTGACTCTGTGAGGCTGTAGTTAGACACACCATGGCAACATGTTCTCAATAACAATACTAACATGCTAGTAAAATGTTTGTTCAGTATGTTAGCACAAAGTACAGTTAAGGATGATGGGAACGTCATTATTTTTGAAGCACTGGACAAACTGAATAAATGTGGCTACTGCTTTTGCTACAGAAGGGGGGCATAACTGTCTGTGTTATTGGTCCAATAGTTGTTGGGATTTGTCTTGACAAAGGTGGTGAACTGACTAAGTGACAGACCGACAATGCCATACCCAAAATAATTTTGCTAGCACTGCTAGGAAAAATATCTCTCGGATCATCTGATCTAGCATAACTTTGAATGTCATCATAATCACTGGTGTTGTCCTGCCTTGAAAAATAGGTATATTCCTCATATATGCCCCATTTGTTAAATTGGCCCATCCAGGAAAGGATAAACACCCTGTGTTATAAATAGTTACATGTCAGTCTACTTTTGCATATTAAGCTCATTAATAGTAGATTAGTAGCATTTGCACGTTGTCACTGAACTTCTGCTGCTTGACTTCAGGGAGTGAGGATCATTATGGAATCAACATTAGCCACAGAGGAGGTGCAGATTTTGCAATGAATACTGACCTACAGACAAGTGACACTACATAATTATACATTTTGAGTGAAGCATTACTTATTGCTTACTCCATCCACTCATAAAAATTGGACAACTGTCACCATCCTAGAAAAAACTTTAGCTTGCAGCACAGTACTAAAATGGGTATACCCAATGCAGACTGGTATACTCAGTATAGCTGCATATAGCCTCCACTACACCACTGATTATGATTTAAAATGGCAATGTGACCACAGCAAGAGGTTGGCTCAACTGGCTTTTGAGTCTGCTCCTGTTCCCAGAGATAATTTCTGTGAAGTGCTACAGTTATAAGGACCTGTCACATAAATTTGAGTGGCAGTAACAAAAAACTCCCATGAGCCTGTTACAATTTTGAGTGAATTATCATGTCCTATAAAGACTAATGTTCTGTACTGAAGAGAAATCATTGGGTGGAAAGTTATACAAAGTATTTGTTCAATTCATTTATTATTTTATCATATATATAAAGGCGGATTTAAGGATCCTATTCAAGGGAACAGTGATATCTATCAATTAACAATTTAGGGAAAAATCCCATTTTTCATGTGGAACAGTCTACACAAGATTATTGTTTTAATCAATGGCATGGTCATAATCACCATAATAAATGTCATGATTACTATCATATTGCTATTTTCTATTTTTCTTCCTCTTCGTCTTTCTAATCTTCTTTGTTTTTATATTTATATATTAGAAGAAATGACTGTGACTAAATGAGAAGAACAGAGAAAATGCATTTGTGTGTGTATGTGTGCGTAGGCGGGTTTGTACGTGCACACAATATGCTTACCACCTTGTGTGCACAGCAGTGTGTGTGTGTTGGAACATCTCAATCACAGAGTAGAGATCAGGTTCAATTACACATGCAATAACTTTTAGGTCTCCAAAGGCCTAGAAACCATTTGTATGCTAATAAGTTTGACAGCTGTAATGACTTGCAATAAAGGTAACATCTGCTGCTTGATCAAATCTGATATTAGAGTATCACCACAATCAGCCATCGCTATTTGTCCTGAAACCACTTGTCATCGTCGAAACTCCTTTTGGAAAGTGTTTTTGGCATCTAGAAATGGTGATGTAATAACCCTTCTCCTGGCCTTTTCTTGTCTCTCTGCAGTGTGTGAATGTGTATTTGTATTACAGTGGCGTACTCTTGGAGGAAATTGAAAGTGGACACATTTTTCTATGGAGTCCAGTCAAAATTTTATATGGACCAAAATCACTTATCATCGCAGAGGGATTTAGATTGGCAAAAGTTCCTTCCAAAAAACATTTTGCCAGAAAAAAAGTGCAAAACCTGAAGAAGAGCAGCAAAGGAGGGATCAATCTCTTATCCAGGATGGGCAGACATGCACGGCCCCTATGTATGGAGCAAACAGATGTAGTAATGAAAACATAAATGATGAATGACTTTGTGTTCCAGTTGAAAAGTCTTTTAAGCTCTTTTGTCATGAAATTTTGCATAAACATTCATGTTCCCCAGAGGATGATTCTTAATGACTTTGGCAACTTTTCCTCTAGTGCCACCATGAAACTGACATTTGAGTGAAATATTTTGACAATGAATTGCCATAAAATTTGGTGCAAACGTCATGCAGACATCATGTTTCCCTCAGGAAATATTGTGATAACTTTGGTGACCCCCTGATTTTTCATCTAGTACCACCATCAGGTCATAATTTGTCCAACAGTTTACTCTATGACCAAATACAATACAATACAAATACATTTTCTCTTTAAGTGCTAATTAGCAGATATTAGCAAGCTAACACACTAAACTAAAGAAGTGAACATTATACTTGCTTAATATCACTGTGTTAGCATCATCATTGTGAGCAGATGTTGGTATGCTGGTATTAGCATTTAGTTTGCTTTAATGTAAAGGTGAAATAAAAATATTATTATATAGTATGTTTGTCCAAATGGTAGAGTGTGGCAAAGCAATGCAATTTTAATTAAAATCATATGACAACATCAAAAGAAACACAACAAAGTTAATCACATAAACATGATTAAATACCAGCCACACATGGCAGCTAATTTTAGCTTTAATTAAATTTGATACATGCCTGTGAAATACACGCTGACATGAGAGCAGAGAGACTGATAGAATAAGGCAGAGTATGCTTCCTGTCTTATTGCAATGAGAGACGCCTGCTGCGTGCCGCTCTCACTTCAAGAGCCTGAAAAAGATCAATGAGGAGGAATAGCAGTGGGACTGGACTACAAATTGAGCAACCTTTAATCACCTCACACAGTTCACAGTAGTGTGAAAGTTCCCGCCATATAAAGGTTTAATCACTAGCCAAGCTGAATAGAGTCAGCTTGCTGCTAATAAAGGGCACATGGGGCCTATGGGGACACATGCACACATGCATGCTTTTGCTAATGCACACACAAATGTGTGGACGCCCTTGCATCTTTTGCATACACAGGACTTTAAAACACGTCACCTCCAGCTTATAGATCTCAGAGTCACGCTCTTTTGAAAATGTTATCCATAGCCTTTAATTTGTAGCACACAAAGTAGCCCACGGAGAAGGAGGCAATCATTATTTATTAGCTAATTCAAGGGTTTCAATGACAAATGATGATTACATGACCCAACAGTCAATGGCCGCCAGGCTACTCAGGGAATGAAAACTGAGATCTGTCAATGTTCTTAATAGGCAGAGACACAAGGGTCATTTGGTCACTCTTCAATTAATGGTTAGATGAATATACAATAGGTGCTGAGAATATTACTCAATGGGATAACATTTCACTGTAGATGCATGTCCATCAAGTCTTTTACCTACAAATGCATACGCTTCATCACAAACAATATAGTCTTTGACAATAAAAGTGTCAAACAAGATTCTACAAAGACTAATTACAATAACAAGAAGAGAGAATCCTGAAGGTACCAGAAGGTTAATAAAGAAGGTGTGTAGTAAGAGACCTCATTAGTGAAAACCTTTCATGATGCTTCCCAGGAAACCCATATAGCTGACCCAGGTGCCGCTGACAATGTGACCTTGGTGTGATGGTAAACGGGTAATAAATCCAGTGGCCACAGGGACACAGTTGTGCAGTTTGTGGACAGCCGGGTCAATGAAGAGGCGAGCTATGAATTTAAATTATACCTGTCTGTCTTTCTCCCTTGTCCCCACTATAAAATGCATTGAAATAATGGTGCTCCAGTGGCTCAGCGAGATCAGAAGCACGCTATTCAGGACGTTAAATGCAGCTCACCTTGCCATATGTCATACCCTCCCATTTTCCTGTCAATCACCTCTCTGCAGTAATGAATAAAGTAAAAGCATGATGAAGATCATCTGTGAAATACCCTGAAGCCCAGAATCCTTTGCACATCAAAGATGAAATGCAATTAAAGTGATGCAGCAGTGTTGTGTCGAAAACATTCACCAGTTTCACCCTATAAATGTTGAATGATGAATACAGACAATCTACGACGGTACACAGAGATGTCAACTGGTTCAGGATGGATATCAAACCTCGCTCTGCCACACAAGAAAGGTGACAGGTCAAACAAACAGCTCTCTCCATATGACTGTTATTAACCTCTGGCTCACACTGTTTAAAGGAAATGCCTGCCAGCGTGTTAGAGTTATTGGCAATAAAAGTCCAATTCAATCAGAATTCGAAGGAAACATGAGGGCTTATGCTTATTCACCCATGTTGACCACATGTTGGTCATGCAGATTGTCAGTATTTTCAGCCATGTGAGACACAGTGGGCGGTAGACTGCCATATTTTCGAGCAAGGGTTCATTATTTCTCCAGCCACATTGATTTTGCATTGTACAGATGACAAATAATGACTGTTTTGTTGTAATAGTGGGAGGAAATTCCCTTCAGAGGCCTTTAGAGAAAATATAATTTTTGGAAGATATTTGTTGCCTGAAGGCTGCGGGATGTTATATTTCTCCCCTGTGGATTTATCTCTGAGATTTTCCACAGTAGGTTGGTTTAATTTCAGTTCAGGCTTATTCTCACTACTCAATCCCTGCAAATCACTGCATCCCCGTGGAGCCAGAAATCTGCACTCACAGGGGTGTAGAGGAGCAGCAGTGAGCGAGAGCTAAAGTGATGGTACAGTGGATCTCTGTCGCCATCTACAGAAACATTGAGTTTCAGGACGTCAGTGCACCTTGGACCAAGTAAAGCAGGTAGTGTCACAAAAAAGTCAAAAGGTTTAAAAATACTAAATAAAAAAACAGATCTCTCAACTATAGCCAATATATATTTTGGTGCTGAGCCATACTTGTTACCGCTCTCCTCCGGCACTCTGAATGAACAGAATCAAACGCACCCAGCGTCAGGAGGAGTCATGTGATTGGTCATGAGGAAGTAAACAGGGAGCAGAGGATCCAAAGAGGTGAGCAGTTTTCTTACAGTCTTGGACTTTTACGGTTTGCAGCTATATAAATGAAATCATCAGCACGTATACGAAATAGTGTTCCACGATATGTTTGCATATTTTCACGTGGTGTCGTTTGTAGCATCCAGGCTAATCAAAGCAGCTAGCAGGCTACGTGCTAACATTAGCTTGGTGGTAATAGATCATGGAGTAACTCCTCAAATGCTACCATTTAGTAACCGAACAAAAATTAACGAGTGTTTTTAATGTGTTATGATGTGAAACTTGTGAAAGCTAGTGGTGTTGAAACGTTTTAAACAGATCATTTAGGACCACGAGTAAAGTTAGTGTTGCATTTAGGTGCATTAAGGTAATTTGAATGACCTGAATGTGATGAGAAAACCTTAATTCACATGCAAAGTACTCCTTTAGTACCATGCATCTGCTAAGTAAATGTATTATAACCACCGGGGAGGAGTCAGAACTCATGACCAGTCAGGGTGATGGCAAGCATTCATGTTTTCTAGATGAAACTTCTAGTTATTAAAAAACAGCATCAAAAACAAACACTGATTTTGTTTTCAAACAACCTGCCTTTCTTTTTTTCCCAGTTTGAGTAGCAGTCAGTCTGCTGTAAAAACACAGAGTCAGCGTCTGGCTGTTTTCATCTTCCTCCAGCCGCCATGGTGGACTTCCTGGCGGAGAACAACCTGTGCGGCCAGGCCATCCTCAGGATAGTTTCTAGAGGAAATGCCATCATTGCTGAGCTCTTGCGCCTCTCTGACTTCATCCCACCAGTTTTCAGACTCAAGGACAAGAGCGACCAGCAGAAATACGGAGACATCATCTGTGACTTCAGCTACTTTAAGGTACAGATTTCATCAGGACATGTGCTCTAAGACGTTGGCTAGAAATGCTGGAGTGACAGTTAGGAAACTGGACCCATGATGCATGCTCATTGTGGTGGAAAATATGAGGAGGAAAGGTTCAGCTGCAGTTTGAAGAAGTTCTCAGGAGGCCTTGATGACTTTGATACACAGTAGTATTCAATTAGGCATTAGTTGAAAACAAGGAACTGTGCTTACCTAAGCTGTCCTTGATCACGGTGGATGGGACTCCACATGGTACAACCTATTCTGAGAAGCAGACAGCCAGTTTGTCTGTTACATTTATAGCAAAGTGGAACTGGGAGCCTTGAGTCTGCCCTTATCAGCCCAGCTGCTCTGTGTAGACAGTCAAGGAGACAGAGAGGAGACACAGAGTTTATTGCTTTGGATGAGGCACAGGCTTGACATTGAGCTCAATATGTACAATATTTAACGCTGTAGGTTTTTCATAGAGTTCAGGACATAAACAAACATTTTAGCTCTGTGTATGATTTATGAAAATAATTGCTTTCTTAATGGAGCAGCTATTCTACCTTGTCTCCTTTGTTGGCGGCTGTGTGTATACTTTTGTACTTGTTTTAAAATGTTGCTTCTATGCCAGGGTCCAGAGTATTACGAGGGAAAGCTGGAAGCCAAGCCTGATCTTCAAGACCTGGATGAAGAGTTCAGAGAAAACAACATTGAGATTCTGTCCAGGTTCTATCTGGCTTTTGAGAGTGTCCACAAATATATAGTGGATCTTAACAGGTAAGACAGGACGGGGCTATTTATGTGGTGTGTTATTCAGTTCACTTTCACTTCAGTCAATTTAAGAGTGAAGGTTGTTCAGAATACGAAAACATGTTTTAAGAAACACATTCTCTGACCTTGATTTATACTCTCTCCCTCATTTTCTCTCCTTCTAAATCTCAAAATTACAAGATATTATATCTCCTCTCTTTAGATATTTGGATGACCTACATGAGGGTGTTTATATTCAGCAGACCCTGGAGACTGTGCTTCTAAATGAGGATGGGAAACAGCTATTAGTAAGTCACAAAAATGCAAATCAGTTTGAATTTTGTAACATCACAGAAACAATATTGATTACAGTTACACATAAATTGTTTGTGCTTTCTCTTCCATCTAGTGTGAAGCTCTGTACCTGTATGGAGTCATGTTGCTGGTTATTGACCAAAAAATTGAAGGGGAGGTCAGAGAGAGGATGCTTGTTTCCTACTATAGATACAGGTACGCTTGTGACTCACACACACACACATACACACACATGCACACACATGCACACACACACTGACTCCCACGCTCGGTGTGCTCAATTTACTTGTTAGCCGGTGAGCTCGCTCACAGCAAAACTGAGTCACTTTAGTTGACTCGTATGTGCTTTTCTTAAAGTATTAGCCAGCATGAACCTGATCTCCTTTTATTTCTCCCCTTCTGCCTCTCAGTTAAACATCACCTCCTTATGTAAATGTGATATAGTAAAGACGTGGATGTATTTATTTTTTGCTTGACTCGCAGTGTTTTACTTGCCTCAGTTTGCCAACTGTTTTTTAACTTTGCTTCACGTGTTCTTCAGTGCTGCCCGTTCATCAGCCGACTCCAACCTGGATGACATCTGCAAACTCCTGCGCAGCACCGGCTACTCCAGTCAACCTGGAGCCAAACGGCCAGCCAACTACCCAGAGAGCTACTTCCAGAGAGTGCCCATCAGTACCCCTTTTATTAGCATGGTCATTGGGAGGCTGCGTTCAGACGACATATACAACCAAGTAAGAAATTAGGTTTAACATCATTTTTCATTCAGATTAGAGTTAAATGATCTTTTGTTACATTTTATTAGACTGTTACAAGTTGGCTTGGTATAGATTGTGTCAGGTTATGGTACGGAACTAAACTCACATTTGTCTCCTTCACCATCAGGTGTCTGCGTACCCTCTACCAGAGCATCGTAGTACAGCGCTGGCTAACCAGGCAGCCATGCTGTATGTATGCCTCTACTTCAGCCCATCCATACTGCATACCCAGCAGGCCAAGATGAGAGAGATAGTAGACAAGTACTTCCCTGACAACTGGGTAAGACATCTGTTATATCGTAGGATTGTTCAATGGACATTCTGTAGGATTTTTCTGCACTGATAGTGTCATGCAGGTAGATAAGAACTGGACTAAACAACTTGAAATGTTATGGCATGCACTTTGTTGCGTTATGGCATTCATTATCTTGCTTTGTCTCAGTTTTTTGTTTTGAATGTCGTGCTGAAGTGTTTGTTTTGTCTGCCTGCAGGTTATCAGTATCTACATGGGGATCACAGTGAACCTGGTGGAGGCTTGGGAACCGTACAAAGCTGCAAAGACTGCTCTCAACTACACCTTGGACTCTGCGAACATCAAAGAACAGGTATTCAAACATTTGGTTCGGCTTCAGTGTCACACAGTCTTCAGCTTTGTCCATTTTACAGTCTGTATGTGTGGCGTGCTATTGTATCCGGGTACTTATAACTGTGTCTGCAGAATTTGTAAGTCACCCAATGTGACTGTGTAGAATCTAAATTAAAACACAAGGGTAAATCATATCAGTGACTTTGAAAGTCATTTTTAAACTTGTCTTTAAAAGTTTGATGGTGAACATGAGCTCAAACTGAAGTACAGGTACAAACAAAGACACACTGAGGTCATGGAGAATTCTGCACTCACAGCAGGATGAGACACGTGAACAATCCTTGTTTATCATCTGCAAATACTGCCGTGATTCCTAATGACCACTTGTGGGAGGGAATTCATTATTTATTTTTCAAGGTGAAATATCCCTCTCTATAATACACCTCTCCCAACATCATCTGTGTAGGCCACTCGATACGCAGCCAGCATGGAGACCCTGAGGCCTCACGTGCAGCAGCTGCTTAAGGAAGGTTTCCTCAGGGAGGAGATCATCCTGGACAACATTCCCAAACTACTCAACTGTCTGAGGGATTGCAATGTTGCTATCCGCTGGCTGATGCTGCACTCTGCAGAGTCAGGTGAGAGTATTGGGCACATTTTTTCCTTGAAGACCACAATGTAGCTTGGAGTATAATAAGATAATGTTTTATTTTTGTTCATTTTAGTTGGCATGAGCTGACTTGCTCCAGGCTTGTGAAAACAGTGTTTTCATATACACTTGACTCAAATTACACATTTTCTTACAGCCTATGACCCAAACAACAAGAGACTGCGTCAGATCAAAGACCAAGTGCTCAACGACTCCAAATACAACCCCAAGATCCTGTTCCAGCTCCTGCTAGACACTGCTCAGTTTGAGTTCACACTCAAAGAGGTGAGTGTTAATACTCGATAATGTGAATGATGACTGTTAAAACATAGAAAATTAAGGAAGACACTGGGCTCCTCTCTCTTTTAGACAGAGTGAAAGTGTGAAACTAATGTCAGAATAATTCCAAAGTGATCCAGCCGACCGTGGTTAGCCTCGTTAGGTGTGTCCCCTCTGTCGTCTATTAGCATACAGTGAGACAGCATATGGCTAGCCAGTCTATCACTAGGAGAGGACACAGATTTAATGTTCTCATTACACATCTCATCTAACTAATCCTTCCTCATCGATTTAGCATCTGTGCTGTCCCTCTTCCAGATGTTCAAGCAGATGTTGTCAGAGAAGCAAATCAAATGGGAGAGCTACAAGAAGGAGGGATCAGAGAGAATGACTGAGCTGGCCGAGGTCTTCTCTGGCGTCAAACCTCTTACCAGGGTGGAGAAGAACGGTGAGTTGCAAGAAGCGGTACTGACCAAAAGGAACCTCAGCCATGCTGTGTTTCATGCTTTGAATTTCACGGGTTATTTCAGCGCTGGAACACAAATGCTGAAATGAGTTTAAGCGTGAAGAAACTCAGAGTAAAATGTTGAGGCAGGGAGACATCATGGGAAAAAACGCATCAGACACACATGCAGGGAGAGGCATCAGTCATACTTAACTTCTGTCGCTGTGACTCTCGCAGAGAGACCCATTTTTCATAACCACCACTTGTGAAGAATACTTAGATAACATTCTCTCTCCGATTGTACTAAACATCTCTATTACTCCTCACAGAGAACTTACAGGCCTGGTTCAGAGAAATCTCAAAGCAGATCGAGTCTTTGAACTACGAGGACTCCACAGCTGCTGGGAGGAAGACAGTTCAGCTCATACAGGCTCTTGTTGAGGTGAGCAAGATAATCATATTTCACGCGAGCTTTACATTTTCACTTTAAACTGAGAGCGCTTATCTTTAAGATTTGATCTGCTAAAATTTCACTGGCGTCTTTTGAACTCAGAACATGAAAACATAATTTGAATTCTTTTATCCTATCTGTAGGAGGACAATGTATGCCAATAGTAGCAAAACAAATAGACAAAATAAACTGCTATAAAATGCATAGAAATAGAGACACATCAGAGTACATAATAGAAATGTATTGTTGACTCAGTTCGTTGTAATGCCCTAATTTTCTTCTGTCTATCCTGCCACATTTTTTTGTAACATAAAATATGGAACAAATATGATTATGAACACTGGGTTATGTTTATTTATATAGCCACTGATAACTGTTTACACAATTAGCTAGTCCGTGGGTACAGTCTTCTGCGCCAGCACCAAATTATCCTCATGAGCCAGAAATTTAATGAGCGCCAATAGAGGATTGTTTTTTTAAAAACACCAAGAAAACGAGCCTGCCAGGCGAGTGCCTACAGTCCTTGGACACAGATATGTGTTTGTAGTGTTGTTTGTTTTCTCTGCAGTTACGTGCTTCTATAAAAATGTTTTTCACTTCGTCTTCAGGTTCAGGAGTTCCACCAGTTGGAGTCGAACCTGCAGGTCTGTCAGTTCCTGGCTGACACCAGGAAGTTCCTGCACCAAATGATTCGCACCATTAATATCAAAGAAGAGGTCCTCATTACCATGCAGATAGTTGGAGATCTGTCCTACGCATGGCAGATAATTGACAGGTACTTGCCCACTGATAAATAATAAATACATGGAAAATGAATCTTTAAACTAAACTCATCTTTTTCTGCTTTCTGTGTTACTCTGCAGCTTCACATTAATTATGCAGGAGAGCATCAGAGTCAACCCGTCCATGGTTACTAAACTGAGAGCTACATTTCTGAAGGTGAGGATCTGTGCCCAGCACACAACCTCATACTAGGACAAAGAAATTATAACAAATCATAAATTATACCTATAATTTTGCCTTGATTTGGAGAAATGCTACCTGTGACGTCAAAAAAAAAAAACATTTTTTGTGCATGTGTGTAATCAGCTGGCATCTGCATTGGACCTTCCGTTGCTGCGTATCAACCAGGCCAACAGTGCCGACCTGCTGAGTGTCTCACAGTTCTACTCTGGAGAGTTGGTGGCCTATGTCAGGAAGGTAAAGTACATTAATGTTTTCATCTCACAAAAGTGGTTCCTGCTTTTAAAGTTTTTGAGCAGAAAGGACTTTCCTGTGGTACTCGTAAATGAACATGGTTTCACATTTTTAACAAATGAGCTCTGCATGCTGTAAGTTGTTGTACAGTAACAGCTGCGGACATGATTAATGCTTCTGCAACCATCTGCTTGGCAAATTTACCCCAAAACAGCTACTTAGTGGATGTGTACCTTAAGATGCTATTACCTTCTGCTTTCATCAGCCACATGCCGTGTTACTTTCTTCCAGAGGATTTGCTTCTCCTAGCTGTACACAGGATTTTTCATTTGCAGCATCGTGCGCCATCTGCTTTTGAAGACTAATCTCGACCTTTCTGTATTAAAAAAAACCTCAAACATACATTAGATTCACGTTGGTGTTCAGTTTGGCTATCTTATTTTCTTGTTTCCAGGTGCTGCAGATCATCCCAGAGAGCATGTTCACTTCTCTGGCCAAGATCATCAAGCTTCAGATCCATGACATCATGGAGGTGCCCACAAGGCTAGATAAGGACAAGCTGAAGGACTACTCCCAGCTCGGGGCTCGCTATGAAGTAAAAGAACTGTTGTGTTTCCATCACACTTTACAATGTGCATGTAGCTCCTGGAGTGTTGTTCAGAATGAAAGAAAATATCAAAAGCAGAAAGAGAGGCCTCAAGTTGTTCTGTTTTGATGTCGACTCATCTACCGTATGTGAGTGTGAGGCAATCATACGGGCGGGCCTTTCTAAACATTTTTCAATCTCACTCGCAGCTTTTGATGTGAAATACAAATTGGAAAAAAGGCTCGATGTGGAAGCAAATTGTGCAGGCAGAGACTTACTCAAATTGCATTAATTAGAATTTGTCAGGCGGCTATTGAAATGGGATCTTTTGAAATGTGGTAAAACGCCTTGAAATTTAAGATGGTTACAAAGTTTAACTTTTGAATGGAATTTAATCTTTAAATTTTTAAATTTACAAAAAAAGTGGCATTTTTTAATTTATATTGTTGAAGTACAATATCTGCAGGCATCTTCTTTATATAAATTGATGTAGAAGATTTTTTCTTTCGCTTATACCAATACTTTGACTGATTTAATTGAAGGTTCTCTGGGTTCTGTTTGTTATTTGTGTGCCTG
This sequence comes from Sciaenops ocellatus, assembly GCA_033000465.1. NCBI lineage: Eukaryota > Metazoa > Chordata > Actinopteri > Sciaenidae > Sciaenops > Sciaenops ocellatus. The sequence continues at coordinate 10,840,349 of CP136885.1, read as the reverse complement.
AGCGTCCTTCTACGTCTTGTGATTACAGGTGGCCAAACTCACCCATGACATCTCTATTTTCACTGAGGGGATCCTGATGATGAAGACCACTCTAGTTGGGATCATAAAGGTAAATGATGTGATGAAGTGTTCGGACTTGTTAAAGGTTTTCTACCTTTACCGTTAGAATGATGATAATATATCAAAACAGCTTTTTCCCTGTCCCAACATGCAAGCATGGATTTGGTGTTGACGTCACAGTCTAGTTGAAGAACAGGTCACTGTTGTGGATTTTACTTTGCTAATGCACTGTAATGCTTTAGGTGGATCCCAAGCAGCTTCTGGAGGATGGCATCAGGAAGGAGCTGGTTAAGAGGGTAGCATATGCTCTGCACAAGGGATTGATCTTCAACCCCAAGGCTAAGGTCAGATGTGCTATCTGTCACTGCATTTAGTCAAAACAAAATCAATTCAGAATTATGGGTTTTGCCCAGAGTACCATGTCGATCATCTTTTTACTGGCGCAGTCTAATATCTGGACTAATCTCCATGTCCTCTTGCCCTGTGAGAATCAGGGATAAGAGTATGAAAAGATGAGACTAAACAATAACTGTCCACTCTCTTAGATGAGTGAGCTGATGCCCAAACTGAAGGATATGGCAGCCACCATGGACGGGTTCTACAGGTCGTTTGAGTACATCCAGGACTATGTCAGCATTTACGGCCTTAAAATCTGGCAGGAAGAAGTATCCCGCATCATCAACTACAATGTGGAACAGGAATGCAACAGTTTCCTCAGGGCCAAGGTCAGGCTCATTGCATTAGCATGCGTTTTACTGTGTCTGACTAGTGCACTGACATCAGTTCATGCTTCTGTAATCAATACACGATGCTCTGGTTGTTTGTCTTTAATGGCAGTTGATTGATTGGTTCTTTCCTTGCTTCCAATTAGATCCAGGACTGGCAGAGTGTGCACCAGTCCACTCACATCCCCATCCCAAAGTTTCCCTCTGTGGATGAGTCTGCCACCTTCATCGGTCGTCTCTGCAGAGAGATCCTCCGAATCACTGACCCCAAGTATGTCTCCTCAAATCTCAAATATGTACAGTAACGTTTAATTTGATTTTTTTTCCCTTTTCTCTCAGAACAACTTTAATCTGAAGATGGATATACAAGCCTTCATATCTCTTGACCCTGAATTTTGCAGTATTCACAAGCTTCCCTGTAAACCATTGGTTCTTTTTACAGGGTAACGTGCTACATTGATCAGATGAACACTTGGTACGACCTGAAGAGCCACCAGGAGGTCACCAACAACAGGTTGTTCTCTGAAATCCAGAACACCCTCGGTACATTTGGCCTCAACGGACTAGACCGCCTGCTCTGCTTCATGATTGTCAAGGAACTTCAGGTAATTTGATGACTGTGCATCAAATCTACCACCAAGCTCTTTATTGAATAAACAGCGGTGACAAATGACTGCTTTCAGAACTGTGAGGGGTGATTGTATTTTCAGTGCACATGGTATGCACACTTGAATATATTGGCACTGTTTCTTTCCTTAGAACTTCCTGACAATGATTCAGAGGACCATCCTGAGGGACAAAGCTGTGGTTGATGTTTTTAAAGCCATGCTGAGTGTTGTCAACCCAATCCAGGGCATTGTGGGTAGGTATTCATTTGGGAAATCCTACAGCCTGCCAGAATCTTTTTATTCCTTGAGAAGAAACTATTTGTTTTTTTCTCCAACAGCTAATGCCAGCAAAGTGTACGCCAGTGCTGTGGCTAAAACCCAGAAGATCTGGGGTGCATACCAGGAGTCCATCATGAAGGTAGTGCTCCATGATATTCTCTAATGTTGTGAATAGAAAATAATTGTTAATAATTTGATGTTCATGGTTCATTATTTAAAGAAGAAACATGAATTCAGATGGTGTTTACAATCTTTAATTTTTAATGACCCCTTCATGTTCCCTCTGATTGTTCATGACACTCTTCATTGTCTGCCAATGCCAATAAAGTCATGATGCTATGACTATAATGTTTCATAAATGTGTGCTTGTCGTAGGTGGGTCAGATGCAGATTCTCAGACAGCAGATCGCTAATGAGCTGAACTACTCCTGCAAGTTTGACTCGAAACACCTGGCTGCTGCCCTGGAAAACCTCAACAAGTTAGTCCAGTCTCACTACATCCGAGCATACTGTCCCACTTCTCTAAAATATCTTTAACTTTGTTACAGTATCATTATTATCATTAGTGTTAAGGGGAAAGTATTGCTGTTTCAGTATCATGAAGAGATCCTCATAGGCACTATTATATTTAAGACCTTTAGACTCATGACGTATATAAATATTTGATTATTACCACTTATTTTGTACTACTAGTATATTATATATACTACCATACATCCTCTCTTCTTGTGTCCAGGTCTCTGCTGGCAGACATTGAAGCTCACTACCAGGATCCATCCCTGCCCTACCCAAAGGAGGACAACACTCTGCTGTATGACATTACTGCCTACCTGGAGGCTGCTGGCATTCACAACCCACTCAACAAGGTCTGATTATTATACAAGAATATTGGCGTTGCTTCCCACACAGTGTGATTAGTGTTTGACAAATTCAAATTGATTTTCAGAAACTCTCGCTGTCTGTTTATTTTGTGTGGTTATACATTACAGATCACTCTGACCATTTGTTTTCCGTTTATGTTTGTCACAGATCTATATCACCACTAAGCGCCTACCGTACTTCCCCATCATCAACTTCCTGTTTATTATCGCACAGCTGCCTAAACTTCAGTACAGCAAAAACCAAGGCAAGTTTTTTTTCTTTTGCATTCATAATGTTGTAGCTAGTTTTGCACTTGCACTCTGCATTATTTTGTGTAGTGCAGGAAGTCACTACTTGAACAAGGAAGGTTTAAGGAATTTGAGTACACCAAATCTTGGTGTAATACTGATTATTACTAATTATCTGGTGGATTTTTCTCTCAGTATACCAGACTTAAGTGGCGTGTAAGACTGCACCCACATGTAAATGACCACATGGCTGATTTCTTGCGTTTTCCCAGGAATGACATGCAGGAAAGCCACAGACCCAGTGGACTGGCCTCCTCTAGTGCTCGGCCTGCTCACCCTGCTCAAGCAGTTCCACTCCAGATACACACATCAGTTCATGGCCCTCATTGGTCAGTTCATCCGCTCTATCATGGAGCAGTGCACAAGGTAACAAAACAAGCTTGATTACTTGTGAATAATTACTTAAATTACATATTTAAACACTTTATTTTGTGTAGGTAAGTAAAAATATTGTGTCTTTTATTATATTTATCCTGTTATAACTTTATGAACTAATGTGTGAGTTTCCATTTGTTCACATTCTAGTCAGAAGATCCCTGACATGCCTTCTGATGTGGTGGGAGCTCTGATGTTCCTAGAAGACTATGTGAAGTACACAAAACTGTCACGCAAGGTAGGACAACTCAGGCCTTAGTAATGCTGCTACTTACGTCAAAACAATGTGGTAAATTACAACAATAACATTAACTGTGGGTGGTAGGGAACCCGGGGCTTTGATTTCTAATGTTTCTAGCCTGATATGTTTAGAAGCTTTATTTTTATACAGTCAGATGTAAAACTTCATAACTGTAAGAAAAACTTAATGGCCTCGAATGAAACACAGCTATAGACATTTTTACGCACTATGTCCTGCATGTTTACTGTATGTACTGTGAATTAATGATATGTATTAATGTGTTTCTCGTTCTCTCTGTATTCCTAAGGTGGCCGAAGCCCATGTGCCCAGTTTCATTTTTGATGAGTTCAGAACAATACTGTGAAGATCTGGACTAAACAGTTCATCGCAAAATCATGCTCATGTTGGCATAGGCTTTTTTACTGTAGACATTTTGACTTTTTGATATTAAGAGGAGCACAAATGTTTATTAAGGTTTATTAAGATGCTTGAAAAGAATGAAGAAATTGTTAATGTTATTAGTGTCAGTGTGACAGCGACCCAGGATGCACATTACCAGAAGCATCTGAATGGCGTTCAGCCTCAATTAATTTCATGATTTGCAGCTGTGCTTCAATGTCTTCTGTGAAAAAAGCCTATTTAATTGATAACCTACACATTTCATTGACCATTAATGTCTTAATGCACTAATAATAGATTGTACAAATATAGAAATTTTAGATAACATATTACTTAACTTGCCAACTTTGTATATTGTCACTTTGTGCCATTTCCAAATTATGTTCATTAATAAAAATAAAAAAGATGATAACGTATTGTTTCACTTTTGTTTGACTCTGAAAGCTTTTACTTTGAAGGCTTTTACTTTGAAAAAACAATCCCGGAAATCAGCTCTTAGGCACAGCCACTGTTTGTTACTTCTTTGCGCGTGATTTGTGTGTCATTTCTGTTTTCACGTATTTTTTTTAAAGTTGGTATCTCCACAGCAGCATCGGGAACAAACTAAAACACTGCTACTTGTCATTTATACCGTTATAGCTCGTCGGTTAGCTAGCCCGAACAGAAGCCGGTAACGATAGCAAGTTAGGCTAACGTCAGTTAGCTGGACTTGGGTTGTGTTTGTGGGCTCAGGTTATAAAGGAGACGCACCGTAATGTCTCTTAGCGCGGTTCACGGCACACTGTCGAGCCTGAAGGCGTGTCAGGCAGACATCGGGACCGGGATGGATATCGTGACAGATGTGGCTATGGACCTGGCGGAAGCTCAAGGTAAACATTACAAACAGTCGCAGGAAGTCTGACACCGTCACCTGTTTTGCTTTCAATCGGTGTTTTATTTTTGTCCAACTTAACGCAACGTAATAACCAAGAATACCCCCAGAATCCCTTCTTCTTGATCCAATACATGGATTTATAGTGGTATAAGTATATTTACTCATGTACAGTACCATTTGAGCTGGCTGAGTTACTTGTACTTTACTTTTACGCTACTTCATACCTCTACTGCACATTTCAGAGGGAATTATTGTACTTTTACTTTTCACTACATTGACCTGCAGCTACTAGTTGCAAATAATGCAAGATTTGCATGTAATAGATTATTTTATATAATGTATATTTTTATGCTTTGTAGTGTGGTATTGCTACTTTAATTTAAGTAAATGATCTGAACACTTTTTTACGCATGCTTTTATGTTACAGATAAAGATGTGAACCCTGGTATCAAAGAGATGGAGGCCATGATTCTGGAGTGTGCCAAGCTGGACAGGGAGATTAACTACTTTGTTGACGTCGTGCAACAAGTCACAGCAGAGGTTGGAGCAACCTTTCCCCTTATAGTAAATTAATAGGTCAGCCTCAAGATGCATAACTTGGATAAGGGCTTAAATATGCATATAGATGACTGGTTCTTTGGAAGGTCATTCAGCACTCATGGTGGCCCCAGCTATGGTGTTTACACCCAGTTTTTCTGGAGTGGCAAGTCTTAATGTCAAGGTGTTAGTTTGAAATGTCAGGGAAAATACCAAAGTTGACTCTTAATTGTAAAGGTGGAGGAAAAAGTCTAAACTACTTTGGTTTCTGTAGGTTACTACACAGCAGCCAGAGGCCATGTTCAGCCTGTCTGCCAAAGTGAAGGAGCAGTTCACGGAGAGGATAGCCAGGCTATCGGACGCTGAACTGCAGAATCACCAGAAAGTAGCAGCCTTCAAGGACAGCATCAGTAACTCTCTCAACCAAGGTAAGGCCTGAGTAGAGAAAAGGTGGAGAAAATAGTCTGAATGTATGCACTGCTCGACTCGACTAAATGCAGTGTATCCAGGACTTATAATAGACTTTGATAATAGCTGTGCATGCAGGAGGGCTTCTGAGTCAAGGAGAGAGAGGAATCTTGGGATGTGTCCTTTATCAGGATAATTAGCTTAATTTCAAACAAGAACACTAGAGCTGGCAGTGTTTACTCTTGAATAATTATGTTTGTCAGCCACCCTGTAGCTGTTATTTTCTGCTCTTTAATTGCTGTTCTTATTACAACCCTTATTAAAAAGGCCACACACAGATAATGCCATATTTTTAGGTTCTCTGTAGACATTATGAGTGAAATTGCTGCTGCACCACTGTTATTTTTCCCAGTTTGACTCAAAAGTTTTGTTGTGTGGGAATCTATTTTGAGGTGAGAACTTTGTGAACTGATCTATATGAGATCATTTCATATACTGTCAATGTATTCTGTTATGTGATGGCTTGAAGGACCCATCAAACATAATTATTGTTCACTAAATGGGCGGCAGAACTATCACCCCACGCTCCTAAACTTTATGAAGCTTACATGTTGAACTCTTAAAGGCTGAAATTAAAATACATAACTCTTGGACGGGCTATTGGATAGTTTTTTTTATTATTTTTTTTTATACATTGAGCACAGGCCGGCCTTTGACTATTCGATTGTTGTAGCTGCACTGGGACATAAACAATAAATATTATGAACTTCATACGTGGGCTAAAACAGCGAAGATTTCTTTATGTGTGGGTGGGTGTGTTCGATGTCAGTGTACCTGTGTGAGATTTTTGTGTGTGCATGTTGATTTGTTGGTGTAATATCTTAAGGCTATGTGTGCTACTACAAATGTATGTGTGTCTTATCCTAAAGTAATAGCTTGTGGTCGGTGGTCAATCCTCCGTGGCTCTGTATTTAAAAGCACCAAAGTGGGTCATCGTTTCATTCCATGTCCTTGCCTGCTGGATATTTTGCTGCCATCTTGTCTCTGATCTAGTTCATCATTTATTACTGTGATGGGTTATGCAAGCACACTACATGTATGTTTGCTGTGTTTGCAGCCAGCCAAGTGTCAGCAGAGAACATGGAGGAGCTTGACGAGGACATCGCTGTTACACAGAGCCAAGTCAACTTCACCTGCCCACTCACACAGGTAGACCACTCTAGCGTGCTGACTGTTACTTTAAAACAGGTCAAGCTGTCCCATTTAATGACTTTTCTTCTTTGAAAACCATCTCATCTCATTTCTACCTAATTTCTGGCAATAACATATTAGTTTCAGTAACAACAAAACATAGAAAATCACCTTGATTTGACGTTGCAGCTACCAAATCATGTTTTTCGTCCCTGTTTCTTTATATAACACACCGCTGTGTATCTGTATTCAAGGTTGAAATGGTGAACCCGATGAAGAATAAGAAGTGTAACCACCACTATGATGAAGCAGCCATACTGGGCCTGATCAAAACAAGACACAGCCAGAAAAAGAAATGCCGGTAAGACAGTCTCCCTCGGAGAGCTCTTAGAAAGTTGAGTCAGGTTTTATAGCAGTAAACAACTCGCTGGGCTGGTGTGGGACCGGCAGTCTGCCTTAATTCACATTTTCTTTATTATACTGCTTTGATGTTGGGATGAAATTAAATGCGGCTCGTCCTACAGGGAAAACTGCTAAAATCCCAGTGCTTGTCTATGTTGTCGTCAAAGAAACTTGCCTATTATCTTGAGTCCTGACTGTGGTCACTGCACACCTTACGTGCACAATTATAGCAGCAATACTCAAGAGGGCTTTCTTTATTCTGATTAGGTGTGTGACTGATGAAAGGCTCTTGTACTTTATGAGAATCCACGCAAGGATAGTTTAATTCACGTGTGTTAATTTGCATATTTGTGTGTTGACTGATACGTTTTTTAGAACCAATAACAATTATTAGTAGTGGAGACTGATAATCAATATTTGGAGCCGATATACATTTTCATAACGAACAATTATGCTTCATTGATAACAGCAAAATGGCTTTGGAAAGCCTTAATGTTGCCGTCAACTATTGCATTTAAATTAATGTACACATTACGTTAACGTTATGTTAGTATGGACATTTTATAACATGTAAAAACACTAACTCGTATGGCCGAGCAATGTTATATTTGCAATATAGTAATTAAAATAAGCTAAAGTAGCATCCCCACCAACGTTACTCAAAGATATAAGGTTAGCTCTTCTATTTTCGGGCATTTTCAGTGGTATGATGCGAAGCAGAGCACATTGGAAACAGCTCGCCCCATGGAGCTGCTCCAGTCTTCTCTGTACCACAGAGGAGCAGCCCTCAGTGTCTATAGGCTATTACTTGTGACATATAACCAATCAGATAGTGTTGTGGCCAGAACTTTTATTGAGATCACGGACAGAGGTGGATGCATCAGGGCCAAAGCAGGTGTTCACTTCCAATCTTTTTTTCTATCCTTTAGCTGTCCTGTGGTGGGCTGTGGGAACACAGACGTGAAAGAGTCGGATCTGATCGCTGACCAGATGTTGAGGAGACGGATCCAGAGCCATAAGAGACAGGCCAACCGTACATAGTACAGATTTATTGACAGAATCATCATGCCTTGGTAATTATTTGTTTATTAACAAAGTTCATCAGTACTCAAGTTCTCGAGTCAAGTTGTGTTTTTTAAAATGTAAATAAAAGCTGCAGACCTTTTCATAAATGAATACGTGCAGACTTGTATTTGTGATTGGGAGTGTGCGTAAATCATTTTTTCAAATATTTTTGTGGTCTACATGATGCAGTAAGTTGACAGAACCACAAGAGAGCAGTGTCTGCAGGGGGACACAGGATTCATGTAATCTGCAGAGCCAGAACAGAAGATGTGAACTTCTCACTTTTGGATTATAAATTATCAGCTCCAGTGCTCCATAGGATTAATGGTAGAGCAGAGTGACCACTCCTGGCAACTATAAATCCAGGAAGTGTTCATTTGAGTCTTTCTTCAAGTTACTGAACATATGTGCTTGAATGAATACTGGAAATGTTCTTCCAGTGACTTGTGGTACTCATTTTTCAAATAAGACAGTTTCTGCAGACGTGTGAAGCAGAATACTGCCGAACTTCCTCAAAAGAGAGATTTGTGAATGAGCCATAAACAAACCATTCTGGCACTTATGTGATTAAATCTCTCCCTTCCTGCATGCTCTCTCTGCCTTTGAAGGGTCTTTGTTCCAAAGACAAACAAACAAAGGCAGTGTTGAGATGAAGCTAGGTGAAGCTAATCTTTTAATAACCTTGCATCAGGCATTTTTAAAAATCTCTAATTGCTCTTTCCCTCCAAACAGCGCGTCACGCAGCACTAAAAGCATTTCAACTATGAAGATATTAAGTGGCAAACAAATGATCTAGCTAATGTTGACTCATTCATTTCTCCACTCTGCTCCACTTTGAATCACCATTGTGCAAAGCGAATCCTGTTTACCGCACAACATGTTAAGTCACAGGTAATTTCACAACAACAGTTCAATTTGTGGAAAGTGCACACACAGGCACGCACCGGCGCTGCGTTCACCATATCACAGGCAGAGCCATTATAGCTGTTTCTTAGGATGGATACAGAGCTGTGAATGTCCTCAGAAATTCAATCACAATATCATACAGACAGTGCTGGGAGAAAAAAAAAATCCAATCAGTCCCCCATAGATGTTTGCTTACCTCTGGTTATGTTTGATCTGGAATTCACATTCATCTGTAGAAAGCTCCAAGAAGTAGGTGTAATGGCTGACTGAGACACTGTAAGCCTGAATATCTGGCTTGTCCAAGGAGGATTTTACCTTTCTTTGGCTGGAAGTGAACATAGCATTGCTTCCTGGTTGGGGCATAGCCAGAGCTGGATGAAGAGGGAGGTGAACAGCGAGGAGAACATAGACCGGCACTCCAAAATTCTGGTTTGATCCAGGTATCACGCTTCTCTCTCACTGCATTTTAGGCCTAAACCTGAACAGTTTGGCACTTCTGCTCCTATGATTCCCGCCCCCCCTTGAAGTGAATAAAACAAGTACCTCACCATTCTGTTTAAGATTCCTGTGTTCCTTCTCATAACCTGCACACATGGAAAAGGTCTCTTACTAACATTTTGACACGTCACGGTAGGAAATGCACAGATGTAAATAAAAAGAATGAATTTAGCAGCTTCAGGGTGCTGCTATTGTCCATACTGGTTGTCACGGTTTACTAGGAATTTTGAATAAAACAGAGCCATTGTTCGTGTTATTAGTAATGCTTGTGCTTTTCCCACTATGACGAATCAAAATGTCTGCTGTGAAAAAGGTCTACTGTAATTTAGGCAGAGTGCATTTCAGAGATACTTCCCATCACTGTTTTGATATTCCAGCTGGCATTAGAGATGTGTAGATGTTTGTAGCTCCAGAGGTTTGCAGGCAAAATCCAGTGCCAAGTGAATATACAGGAAGAACTATATCACTCAAGTCAGTTTTGATTTGAATGTATAAAGTTATGTATGACTGTTTACGATGATGCAACCTCAAGTTCACTGGGACACAAATTAAATAAAAATGTATCAGTTTTGCAGGACATTTGATTGTATCGAGTAAACGAGTTTGTGTTGGAAAGGATGAAGGAAACTCTAGTTAATAGCATTTAGTCTTGAATAGTAGTGTTTTTCAAGTCTCAATGATCCTAATCCTCAAATGACATCATCAGCGTCTGTACATACAGTACAGGGATAATGTAAGATTTTACTTCATAATCCGATTCCACTTTTAAACCTCATTTCATCAGAGCACTGAGAAACTTTCTGAGAATGGAAATAATAAAAGAATTGATTTGTATACTGAGAGCTGCACAGTGGGATACTGTCACTGGCCCTGAAGTCAGGGATTTTGCAAAGAGTTTTTCTATTAAACTCATTGTACATCTACGTGGATGTATTTCTCTTCACCCTCAACCACTTCCTTTATTTTCTTTCCTTTACAGTCTACAGGATGTGTCTGCTTCATGCAGAATTGCATGAAGATTATATATAACCTAGATACGCTCTATACTCCTTACTTACTTATTTTATTTAAAGTTTTTGTCCCTATAACATTCTTCATCTTATATGTTGGCCGAACCATTAAAAAACATTTATATTTGTGTTGTAAAATGTATTAAACTATTTTGATTAAACAGACCTTTTTCACAGCAGCCATGTGGACATGAAATAGCAGGTAAACCAATGATACTAATTAAGGTCCCGTTCCATTCAGGTCAAACAGAGTCAGGGTGCAGCTGTGTTGCACGGTGACTCACTGGAAAGTCTCTGCTGCACTAAATAAGCGGATCCTTAATTAGTATCATTGATTACACCTGCGTTGACCCTACTATATCATGTCAAAATGGCTGCAGTGAAAAAGGTTTATTAATTACAGTAATATAACAATTTCTCATTGATGCACATCGAACTGCAGTGACACGTCTCGCCTAGTTGGTAGGCGTGTTTTTTTGTTGTTTTTTTTTATACTGATATGAAGTGAAATTGACACTCAGTATGTAAATGAGGCAAAAAGGCGCACTGTCTCTTTAAAGGACAACACCTCCCAGCAGTCACTAGATCCTGCTTGAGTTTCGTTGCAACAAGCAGTGTGGTTCATACTACAGACGATCTGTAGAGAGAGCAAACCCACGCAACAGTCTACCTAACCTACAGGAAGGAGCAGCTGCCCGCACAGTGTTAGAGCGTCCTGTTTTATTTTACTGATGTGACAACAGGAGCTGAGCTGCAGGTGAGTCTGTCTGTGCAGAGACTTTTCTGAAAATGTAATTCTACAAAACAACTAACAGACTAACATGACAGCACGTGTGGGTGATGTTTTAGGCTTCAGTACTGAGGTGGAATAAAAAGTAGAAAAGGCAGTATTCATGTTGGAGAGGATCGTGGAAACTGAGTCAACAGGTGTGTCAGGTCACACCTGTTGGGAATGTAAACTACGTGTAATAGTTTGACTTGCTGATGGGTTGTTCTGGACTCGTTCTTAACCTGCTGTCTTGTTTATTTCAGGTTTGCACACTTGGCTGCTCGTTTGGAGGATCTATACAGCTGGACATGGATTATTGGTGCCCGTCTTCACCGCTTTGGATTTAGTTAAGACACCTCACAGTCCTGCGTCTCCTTCCGTCTCTCCTCCCCGGTGAAGTGAGTGCACCAAGAACAGGTGGATCCTGTTTATGTGCTCAGCTTTATCCGACCCAATTCATCCACCTTTCACCTTTATGGGGAACCAGGTGGAGAAACTAACGCATTTAAATTACGCAGAGGTGCCAACGTCGGATCCAAATGGGTTCGACCCGGACGACGACGGACCGCGGATAGGCGTCTCTTATATTTTCTCCAACGACGACGGAGACGACGATCAGGATGATCATTTTGATCACTTTGCGTCGGTCAACCACGCAGTGAACCATGAAGAGAAGCCCTTCGACCCTCAGGACGAGCTAGAGTGCGCGATTTATTACCGAGAGGAGTGCGTCTACGAGAGAGACACCGGAGCCGCTACGCTCTCACCGGAAAGTCTCCTGAACAAGTGCCGACCCGGAGACGTGCTGGAGTTTGTAGCCACTGGACAGTATCCACACTGGGCTGTTTACGTCGGGGACTTCCAGGTGGTTCACCTGCACAGAGCTGAAATAAAGAACAACTTTCTCACCGACGTGAGCCAGGGCAAAAAAGGCAGGATAGTGAACGGCCTCTACAGGTACCGTGCGCTCCCGCCGGAGTCAATCGTGCGCAACGCCCTGGATCATGTTGGGTCGAGAGACCGAGAGCTGTACTGGAGGAACTCTGAGTGTTTTGCCGCCTGGTGCCGTTTTGGCAAACGGGAGTTCAAAATCGGTGGGGAGATAAGGATAGGAAAACAGCCGTACAGGTTAAAATTACTCTTTTCAGAGAAGAAGAGTCACGTCCTGGAGTTTCAGAGCCTGGAGGACGTGATCATGGAAAAGAGGAGGAACGATCAGATTGGCAAAGATGCTGTGATGCAAGAGCTGGCCAACCACCTGAACACAACAAATGAAATCAAAGAGGAGCATTTTGTTGACTGATGGTCGAGTCTCCGGACATCCGAGGTGGATTTGTGCTGAAGGAGATGATCAAAGCTCAGTTTTCATCCTTTAAAACAAAGCTTGTGTTTTGTTGAGGGAGCATTTTCTCCAAGAGTCAACCAATAAGAGCTTTGTCTGTGGGCTTGGGTACATGTGCAAACAAAAATGAATCTTTAGAGGGAGTTAAAATTCAGATTTTTTTTTTTTGTTCTCCAAAATGAGAGGAAAGCCCTGACATCTGTGGTGACACTTAAAGTTTCTTTTTCAAGTGCATGAGAGCAGATCACAAGGGCCAAAACAAAATCCCCACAAGTTGATTTGCATCCGAAATGAGTAGAAAATTGCACACTGGAAAATTTCCTCCCTCCTTCTAAGAAAAATGAGATTTTTGCACATCCCAACCCAAAAATGAAGTCACTTGTAACATTTGCAATCGGAGCTGCACCTGCAGTCTAAGCATTTGGGGATGAAGTCAGAATTTAATTGCCCATAATTATCTTTCTAATCCAATGAATCTTTGCACAGAGGAGCAAAACCTCTCCAATGTACTTGTACCTGATGAGAGTGCTGAAAGTGCTCGCTCCTGTACAACTCAGGTGTTGGAGATCAATACAGAGTGTAAGAGAGAGACGAATACTTACTTTTATTATATGTGTGTGTCCACCTTGAGGAGCCTGTTCTGTTACTTTATATCCAAACATCACACAGCTTTGCCCACTCTTTGCCTACCACGTGGACACTGTTCACAGCTACGACAGTGCACTTGTATTGATTCATCCGTTTAACAGTTTATTTTTTTGGAAAAAAGATGTTTGTATGAAGGAATATGGAAATAAATATATATTTGAACAGTAAAGTTTTATTTTCTCTTTTTAGTGATCAACCTTTAAATGATTCATGGTATTGTTGCTTATCGATATGTCAAATCAAGGGAAACTCAGGGAAAGTAAGAGAGGTTATTCTATTTTCTAACCAAACACCAGCATTGTTCTGCACTGCACAAACCATCACAATTCCAGTTCACACCCCAGAGGACTTTTCAGCTACTAAGATCTTTTGCTTTTTGTTTGTTGTTGTCTGATGAAGAGCGTCGGCTGCCCCGCAGTTAAAGCTGCTAATGCTGCCAGTTTTGATCTTTAATATTTACTTCAGAGCACCAGCTCCCAGAAACCACACTACTTAAACATCAGCTTTGCTGGCTTGTGTTGTGTTCCAACCGTGCCGGACATTTTGCTTTGTTTACACCTCTGCTGAATGAAGATAAGTCATTTATGAAAAGTTTAGCCACAGGCTAAGAATGATCTTCACTCATATTTGGTTTTCCTTTCTTTTGCTGGAATTACAGCATTCATTAAATTTCAGGCAAAGGGGCAGTTTTGTTTTGTTTACACCTACAAAGAGGCTCAATTTGAACTCCCATTTAGCTTTTCTAAAGATACAGTATGAGACAGGATAATACATGTACATGGGGTCAAATTACAGTTGATATAATTTGGTAAGGTTCAAATTTGATGGAGAAACAGGAAATGGATGCAAAAAATAAGGTGCCTATGATATCTTAAAAGCCATGTCTAAACAATAACTGCCTCTGAAACACTCTACAGTTCGTTCACATACAGAGTCTGCAACGGAAATTACAGCAGACTCTGAGGTTGTTTCGTATTGTGAGACATCTTGTCTTTTTTTCCCCTCTGTGTTTCAGAGGAAGCTGATGACTCCCTCATAGCCAGTCAGACGATGAGTTACTTTGCCTGTTTGTTTTCCTCTGGAAATATTTGCATGGAGATAATTCTGTAGTCATTTTGCTGCAGGTAAGGTCCCACTGGACCCAAAGCAGGATCATCATCAACTCTGGTACCAAATAGGAAAGCTGCTGGACACATTAGCATTTCTTCAATCCTCTGTGGTCTACCACCGTGATGAAATATAAATTGTGTGTGAGTGTATGTGTGTGTGTGTGTGTGTGTGTGTGTGTGTGATGCATATTTATGATAATCAGTCATATTTTTTAGCCCCAACAGAATGCAGAAGCGCACAATGTTAAAGCAGCTGCCAGTTGAGTTGTGTAATTGTGAATATTAAACTCACATTTTTCATCATGTGTGACAAAGTTGAAATAGAATTATACATCATATATTTCCTTCAATTGGATTTTCTCTCCACAAATTTGTGGATTTTCTGCGATCTCTGTATGGATATAATGTTCCATGTGTTATAAAAAAGTATACAGCCTTAAAAAAAAAATCTATCAAAATGAGCTGAATTAATATAATTTTGAGTTCTGTTTCATTGTGCAGCTTGTTTGTTATTGAAATTTTTAAAGCCACCCTGTGACAGTGAGGCGTACACAAAGTGTTTGTTGAGCGTTATTAACCAAATCACATTGCATATATCCTTGAGGTCTAGCAAACATGTTGAATGTTTTTCCTTCCTCATTTGCAAAACTCAACTAAAAAGCATTTATCTTTGCATTGTTTATATTAATGGTTGCTAGCTCGCAGTCGTGCATATGTGATGCAATGCTATGCTTTTGCGCGTTTTCACGCTATTCTCGATCGGCAGAATAGTGTAAAACTGGTTACATGCATGATGCAAACAAAACGAAGATCTGCTCATAGAAACAATGTGCCATAGTGCTCATGGTGGTGAAAACTACACTGTGTATCTTTAATTTAATTTATCTTGTCTACACAGAAACCTCATCGGTTTTCACATTTTTGAAAGCTGTGCTATTGTGCATCCCCGATTGAAATCTTCAGAAAAGAGGTCACCAATCTGATCTGTAACCAAACTACATTAGATGTGAGAGTGATGTACCGCAACACCCTCTCTTACTGCTATAGAAAAAGTATGAAACCAGGCGGAAGCTTTTGGTTCGACACATTGGCTCATTCATGTCAGACTTTTGGCCAGTGAGTCTGTCATGTTTCCTTTGGAGGACTGGAGGAAAGCCCACACCCCTCAGGCAAAACTGGCAACATTACAGAAGTTGGGGACAAGCCAGAGCTCAAATCAAACCCACTGTATGTTTACAAAATGGCATTATCTAGAAAAAACGTCCTTTGCCACGCAAACATATCCCAACTTGGAGGAGGAATGTGGTTATGATGAGATTCTATCAGACAGGCCCACAGGAAGTGGGAGTGTATTTTAGATGCACCCTGAAGCCACTGCAAGATCATTATCCATGTGTGGAGCTTAAAGATGGATAGTTGGAGGACATCTGACAATTTCAGGTTATGTGCTCCACTATTTAGAACACGAATCTCACCTCAGGCGTTTTTTATTAGATTACCAGTTTTATGCTACTTTTGCTGCTCAAGTATCTCTAAACTACTGAGGTATTTGCCAGCAGATAGGATTCCTCTTTAATCAATAAGGAATGGGACTTATGAATGGCTGCTGGAAAGCACGTGTGCCTGTAAGATAAGATAGTAAAACAGATGACTAGATTAGACCAGTCTTTGATTAGCAGTGTCATGTTGAATATTTCCAAAAAAAAAAAAAAAAAAAGCCAAATTTTGCAGACACTGCGCTCTGATACTGTTTGAGAACCAGGCTACTTTCAGATCATGTTAACAGCTTACTGTAAAAATATTAATTTGTTTCCTCACCTATAAAACCATCTCCTATAGACAGGCACAGAGTGCTGTGGGGTTTTGTTTGTCAGGCCATTTTCACTGCCCACTCACCTGAATCATGTTTATGCTTGTGTTTGGAGAGCATAATGAAGCTCCAAAATGTACCTCTAAAATTAACTACACTGCATTCATTAACAAGTATTGATCCACAGTGCTGCAACTCACACAATTCACATTTCACTGAAACTTTACTTCAAGCATCTCCCACCTGCACCGGGTTAATAATTTATACAGGACTCCCACCAGTTTGGCTTGGACTGTGTTACTGTGTTTACTGTTCCTTTCAGACTGGTGCTGCGCTGTGATTCTTGCCCCGACGTGGGACGATCATTTGTTTTTTCAGCCGCACAATAGCAAAGTCCATTCCCTCCCAGTTCCATGGAGTTCTAAGGTTGCTCTCCCTTTTCAAAGAAACATTCCCATAGCCTAGTTTTACTCTGTTTGTGCTTCTCCTGCTACTTTTCAACAACAATTGAATTTAGTTTGTATGCCGCCACACATACAGGCAGGCAACCAATGTTCCCTTCCTTCCTTTGTGCTTTCTTTCACTTTCCTTGACAAATGTGGTTTCGTAGGACCGAGCAGTAGGCTGTGAAGGTAAAGCCGCCGTTAAAAGCCAGGACGGGGGAATTGCTGTGCTCAGAAATGATCAGTTCAAAGACATCACGATGGTTGAAAGGAAATAACAAGGAAACGAGAATACCAGTGTAGCGAGTCAGGCGGGGTGAAGATACAAGACAACATGTGTAAGGATAGCTTTGTAAGGCGACATGAGAATATCTTTGATTTGATCGTCTTGTCTGGAGGAAGAGTTTAAATTCTTAGACAACAGATGCTGATGAGGAGCTCGTCAGGATAGAATCAGTCCCTATTCTAGTTCGAGCTGCCGTGTATGCGGTCAGCCAGGGTTGTCTGGTTTACATGAGCAGAGCCAGACAACAGGAAAGGGCCCGAGGAAAACCTCAATAACCCAACCCTGCTTCTTTGGGATGGTGATGGATGAATGAATGAACTAAATAAAGAAAGAAGGGAGAGGGATAGAAGATTAGAGTTATGGCCTGAGAGAGAAGGAACAGAAATCTGTGCTGTGGTTATTAAAGCCTCATACTTGAACTGAGATGTGACTGGGAATTGTTGCCTTCGAGCACCCTGACCTGTTTGTCACTTCAATTATTTATGGCAGGCTGATTCAATAGCTATCAACGTTCAACTTCTCCTGAGTCATCACAGAAAATCCTGCCCTGCATCTTCAGCTAGACTGACTAAAATCGTGTGGGTTAACAGAGGTTAAAAATTGGAAAATGTAAAATTCTGCTAGTCCAATCACGGTAATGATACACTTGTAGGCCTTTTGAGAAAGTCAATTTTGTTCTTTCTTTTGTTCTGCTTCACACAAAACTGGCACTTTTCCACAACTCCGTGCCTCCATTACTATTTTGTTATCCATAAAACCTGGTTATTTATTTAGGGATTGTGTGTTTGAAGGTATACATTAGGTTATGGAATATAAAGGTCTTTTCTTCATCTTCTCAATAGTAAGGCTTTTCTTTCTTTTTTGTGGTTTATCTGTAAAATGGTAAAATATGAGCATGCTTCACCTGGCAGCAAGACTCATAATCCCCTGAGAGTCTCTTTTTGGCAATTAATCGAGCCCACCCTCACGGCTGTCTTTTCAAACCTTCCTTCCAGATCCCAGGGAATCAAATTAGCGCTTATCAACATTCTTGCTCTTCTTTAATTTTAATTCCATGTAGCTGCTCCTTTGCACCGTCAGTTTAATTGTCAGGGACAGAGCTGGGTTTTCTGGAGGATGTTACCTTCCTCTCATCCTTCCTTGCCTCCTTCTTTACTTGTTAGTTGTTTTTTTTTTTTTTTTGCTTCCTTCTTGCTCATCTTCTGCTATTCTTATTTTGAGTCGTTTTAGTTGACACACGATGATGTCCATGACTCTGACTTTGTCACTTCTGTTTTTTTGTGCTAACTCATTATGAAATGCAGATTTTAGATGATTGGAGATGGTTTAGGGAAGTACTGTCAAGTGTCGGATGGGGGCCATAAGCAATAGCCTTCAAGGAATAGTTTAATATTTTGGAAAATAAGCTTATTTGCTTTATTGCAGAGAGTTAGATGAGAAGATTGATACCACTAACATGGCCGTACGCTAAATATACATACTTTCCAGTCCAACCGCATAAAGCCCAGCTCAGCATCATTTCATGAAGCTCTCATCAACAACTGAAAGCCAGTACAAGATTTGTCCACTGTTGTCTGGTGGTCTCTTGTTCAGTCACTCTCTCTTTTTCTCCTCTTATCTTCCTCTCTTGTCCTCTTCGGTCTCTTTGCCCCTGCCATGCTCTACCTCTGTTCTACACTCTACTGTAGCTGCATATCTACTGGACAGATACGAGAGTAGAATCAATCATCTATCTCTTGGCAAAAAAGCAGATCATATTCCTTTGAACCAAGTTCAACAATGATCAGATTTTGCTTTATGAATTATAAGTTCCTTTGCTGAAGATAAAAAGACCTCAACGGTGAGCTGATAATAAAACATGGCATGAGTTTTGGTATTAACGTGCCCATGACATTCTGCCTGGGTATCCAAATTATCTTTCAATACCACCTGAAGTCTTCATCCTAACGTGTATTTCTCTGCACCTTTCGTGTGATTTTAAAGTATTTACTAAAGAAAGCATCAATAATAGATTCAGGCTTGAATCACTGATACATTATTTTGCAGGAGTATGACTTGTAGGAATGACGTCTATGTTCAGATTGCGACCGCTGATGCTGAATGACAAAAAGGTCTGCACGTTGTTTAGAAAAGGTTATACACCAGGCGACATTTTCTCTGTGTAGTTGTGTGTGTGTACATGTAATTTAAGCAAACTTAACCTTTGCGCCGTGCAAATGTACGTACCATGCATGTGTGAGTGTTAAGAAGCTTGTTCAGTTTGACTGCTGTGCAAATAGACGAGGGGTGTTTTGACGCTCATGTTCATCCGTATAAAATCACAGCTATTTCCACCGTCATCTTGTCGTCACAAAGCCTGCTGCCCACCTGTGGGAAAAGCTGCGATTCGCTATTCCATCTCCAGCTGATGGGAACACTATCAACCTTTGTGTGTGTCCGCTTTAAAGCAGGTGTTCTCAGTAACAGCCAGCACATCCTGCTGGCTTAATCAAAGATATGGAAATAGAAGTATCAGAGTGTAAGTGTGTGAGAGACAGTGAGAACATCATTACATGCGTGTGCCTGTGCATACCTGTGAGTTCATGCGTGTGTGTGTGTGTGTGTGTGTGTGTGTGTGTGTGAGCCAGTGGTGGGGTAGCAGAGGTCTGGCCCTGCAGGCTAGATGTTTGCTACTGATAATGAGGCACTGTTGGAGCTAATGGAGGAAAAGCCAATTTAGACTCACTCAGCGGTTGTGTGATATCACCACATCGACCAGATTGACGAGAACTCGAAAACGAGCTGTTGTGCATCAGAATTTGAAGACTTGGGATTGGACAGTCTAGACAGCCTTTGGGGAGAAAGATGTACAGAAGAAGAAATTTCGACAGGACTGGAATTTAAAAACAAATCAGGGCAATTATTTAGTTCTGAATTAACACTTATGTCCACTCCAAAAAACAGGCTATATAAACTATGTAAACCTTTTGTTTGGACACATTTAAACCTCCCACACACATTTGTAAACACAAACCTGAGCTAAGCCCATTTCTGCATGTTGTTTTAGGCGGAACAGTGCAGAGCTCCACTTTGCTTCTGGAGATTTGTCACAGAAACACATCTTAGCAGGGTAATTGCAGTATCCCAGAGATGGATCAGTCTCCCATGTGTACTGCAGTTTATTGCCTTATAATTATGAGACTAATTACGAAGATGTATTACAACCCCCCATGTGCATGAGTATACGTGTACACACACCACTCATACGCACAAACTCACACACACACATCAATCAGAAATACTGTAGCCGATGATTAAAATCTGAATGTGAAAATGGGAGACAGTAATGACTTCACCACTGCCTTCCTGAGCCCGAGTGTTTGCTCTGAAGTCATTCTAATGCTTCGCTTTAAGATCTGAGTTTGAGATTTATTGTCAACAAAGCTCCTGTTTCCATTTTTAACAAAGTGTGTTAACAACAAAGAAGCAATTAAACTGCGTTAAAATTTCTACACCTTGCTACTGCAGCTTACGAATCAAAACTTTCCTTAAAAATCGCCTACACTATCATCATCGCAATTACAGAAAACCGTTTTATTGGTTTTGTATTGTTTCGGTTTTTCTTGTAAATTAAGTTCTAATCAAGTCTTGCTTTTTTTTTTTTTGTCTCCTACGCACCTGTCACCAAGACTACTGTGACTTCGGTGCAGCTTCAATAAGAGTACAGAAGCACAATAATTGCAACAAGGCTCTTCTGTGTAACATCAATCAGGATACAATAAGTACAGTAAATTAATACCACCGCACATACAGAGCATTTTATTCTTTATTCCTCAGGCATATTACAACGGGTTATACACTCTTTGATCGTTCAGACGTGTGCACACGCACACACATGCACACACACACACACTCTTCCTGGCGACCTCAGGGGATCTCTAAGGACAATGGTGGGATACTGTACACCAGGACAAGGTGTGGCTTCGCTGACGCAGCACGACACGAGCGTTAGATGTGTTTGCACACAGTGGAAGGCAGGGGAGAGAAATAATAAGAAAATAAACATCAACTCCACACAGGATCCTTCTGTTTTTATTCGCAAATGTGACAAAATCAACAACCCTGCATATCTATTCCTGATGGACACACACACACACAGCTCTGTCATGGGCTTGCATTTACAGAAAAAAAAAAAAATTCCATCAGGAGCAAGCAAAAGGCCTTACAGTGGACGCAAATGTGCTTTCATTAAAGTCTGACTGAAGTTCATCAAAGAGCATTCTGCCCCTTCAGCAAATCCAGTTGTGCTCTTGATCCGTAGCAGCGAACCAGTGATAAGTAGTTAACTCTCTCATGATAAAGACTCCATTAGTGCAACACACACAGAGCTCTGGTGAGGTGGAGGAAGAGGTGGAGGAGGGGGAAGAAGATAAGAAGAAACTCCATGTTCCTAAACAACAACAGGCGAGACTTCCTGTCTAGGATATCCCACTTGGCACAGAGCAGCAATATCATTATCATGAAAAGACTGCACAGGGTTATGTTTAAGGTCACAGATTGTGCAGATATTCTACAAACTATCAGCTCTGCATGACATCCAAAATCATATTAGCTCTATGAGCTGTGTGTGTGTGTGTGTGTTATGAGTTACATGCACAAAGGTTATCTTGTTGCCAAATCTCTGCAGTGGCGGTGTAGACAGGCTGGAGGGGCTGTGCCTATCTGAAGGCACGGTCTGTTTATAAGAGAAAACTCAGCAATTTCCTTTTTATAAAACAAGACACAGCCTTGTGGCCCCTCAAATCACCCCATACCCAGCATCTGAATGCAGAATTCGATACCTACACGTATCCCAGCAGCACACCCACTCGCACACCACAATGAATACTATCTTGTTGTTCCAGTATACTCACACAAAAGCGTACAAATATTCAAATATATATTTGGCATTTTCACCACGACTTTCAGATGAATAATTCAGACCTAATCTTCAGAGGGTGGCATGAATTGAACATACACCAGTGAGCGCTGGCCATCGCTGTCTGGTGTGCTGTATGTTATACTGAATGATCAACACACGGGCAGTTTGCCTCTTTGGTCCACCCCTCATTGACTTTTAATGTAATGCACGTGGAATGTATGATCATTAAAAATCAGAGTGGCGATGAAGGGAGGTCATGCTGAATAAAAGCAAAAAAGACAACCTTCTCTCTCTTACTCTCTCTCTCTGTCCATTCATTAATGATATCTATAGCCCTTTAAGCCCTTCATGAGTGTTGGTGGAGTGTCTGGAAGCTCTCTAATCCTCGCGTTGCTCTTTATTCTGCCCATGACGCTCATCCCCTCTGTGTCAGATCCTGAAACCCTGCTAATCCCCTTGTGGCATTGCGCACGGGGCCCCAGCTGTCGGCTCCCATGCTGCGCCGCTTCTCGCCCGGCTAATTTGTGGCCCTGCTTGGGATGCTATTGATGTCACTCTGCCCCATCTAGTCCAATAACTTTTTTCACTCTTGTGCTGTTTCTCACTGCTTCCTTTCTTTCTCTCATTTTCTCACTTTGCCCTCTCTCACTCTCCTGGCTGATGATGAAACTCCCAGCTGGCACCAAGTGAACGCTTTTGTTCCCTCTGTTGTATAAAGAGTCAATGTCCTTTTCCTCAATGCCCGCACATTACAAATCTGCCACGGAGCCCTTCCGCCCGTCCACCAAAAACTGAATGGACACGCAGTGGAGGAGGAGGAGATAAATGCAGCACAGAGGGCAATTCGGACTAAGCACCCGAGAGCACACAGACTAAGCATTTGAATGATGGCACATTAAGAATCCTCAAGTTCAATTAAGAGTGCTTAACAATGCATCAGTATGCAGGCTAGCGTTCTCAGACTTATTTTAATGAGAGGAAGGAGGTGGGAAAGAGCAGAGAGGAAAGGGAAGGGTGGTGGGTGAGGGTGTGGGTAATGATTAGCACTGTTTTCTTTCTTCCTAAGCTCCTCTGTGCAGTTCAATGGAGCAGTGGGCTGCACAGAGATTTTGGACACCTTGGTGTCGCCCACCCAGACTAATGCCACCCGCCTGGCTCTTTGTGGGTATGAGGGAGTGTACATGCAGACAAACAATATTATATTATGTTATTGTTTTATTATCATCATAGGTGACCTAAAAGAATGGGATGTATTTATTTTCTCTCTTTCCAAGACTGAGATAAGAAGATACCTCTGTGGGAGCTGGCCGGCAGTTAGCTTAACTGTTATGGACGACTAACAGCTATGACTGTGTTCAAAGTTCAAATTTTACTTGACAAATAAAAGTTTATCAGTCTGCCAGCACTTCTTTGGAGAGCACGTCCAGCTGCAACGTTGGTTGTCTGGCAACCTCACTGTGATAGGCTCTGGGAAGTGTCTGCTAGGCTGTTGTTTGCTGGCAAATAGTTACAGCACAGAACTACCTAATATCCTGAAAACAACAAGTGGTTGTTGTTCACATTTTTATTTTCTAATCATCCATCCATTTTCTCAATCATCCATTTTATCCTTATCAGGGTCGCGGAGGGCTGGCGCCAATCCCAGTTGGCACTGGGCGAGAGGCGAGGTACAGTTTGGACAAGTCGCCAGTTCATCACAGGGCTGACACATGACAGACAAGCATTCACACTCACTTTCACAGGGGCAATTTAGAGCCGACAATTCAGCAATTAACCCATAAACCTGCATGTCTTTGGACTGTGGGAGGAAGCCAGAGTATCCGGAGAGAACCACTGCTTTCAGTCTTCGTGCTAAGCTACTTAGCTACTTAACCTTACTTAGCTGTCGAACGTCAAATGTAGAGAGGTAAAAAGTGAAGACTTTCTTTTGAAATGCAGTGGAGTTGAAGTATAAATGTTCTGCTTGAATAACTGTACTTTAATCAAAGTTTTAATTAATGTAATTCGAACACAACCCATGAAGCCAAATCCTAACCACTGTAGTATTAACTATCTGTGAAGGTTCTCTGTCATTTTTTGAGAAGAGTTCAATCTGAACAGAACTGAAGATATCTCTTGGATGAGGGGTGAAACGTCTTTGTGGATTAACAAATCCAGTTGTCCCAGATTTAACCCAGTTTATCACTAAGGCAGATACATTATTTGTCGGCTTCAAAATGCTTTGTCACATTACTTCTCAGATGATATGGTGCTGTGGTCATCAGTTCAGAGTAGCTTGCTAGTTTTCTCCATTTTGCCTGAGACAGAAAGAGAAAAACTAAAGCTTAGCTGACTAAGGCAACACAGCCTGCAGTGGGTCAGACGGACAGATAATTTTAAGATGGCCATAAGTTACTGGCTGTTGTGCTTATACACTTTAAAATTTTAATTTGAACATAATGATTACATATCAAATATTTATTTTGAATTAAAAAAACACAGCCCTATACCGCACTACCATTTGTGTAGCACAAACAGGCTGTAAGGGGGCCTTGTTTAATCCTGGCTTCATTCCCTTTACAAGGAAAAGTTTAGAGTCCAGATCGTAGTAGTGAATTGTAAAGAGTTTGGAGAGTCTGAAGGAAGAGAGAGACTTAGCCATGGGTGACAGATGAATAGTGTCCCATTGTATAAAGAGTAGAGAACTACAGGGAAGAATAGCCCCAGTGAAGGCAGAGGCAGATTAGAGGAAAAGAAAAGATGAATACATGGACAGAGAAAGTCCAAACAAACGATAGCAGTGAAAATTGGAGTTAGAGCCTCAAGCAGAGATACTGGGAGATAGGATGTGGAGCTGACCCCATTCCCAACTAACTTCTCTTGGCATGGCCTCATCGATGTGACATGCATTACCATCGCAGCTCTTGTCTCTGGCCCCGCCGTCCGTTTCCTTCACTGTTGTCTCTCTACTGCCAGTCATGATCACAGCGTCTCCCTAACATGCAGGGCCAACACACCACGCCGTCCTCTCTTTCTCTCTGTCATCCCCTTCTCTGGACCCACTGTCACAAAGATAAATAAGAAAAAAAGAAGTCAGTGAGAATTTTCCAACAGTCACTCTCATCGGATTTTTCTACAGAGTTTCTTCGCTCTTCTGTGAGGATTATCTCGGGCTGTTGTTAGGGTATTCGAGGTCAGGATAAGTATTTACAGGTCTGGTACGCAGTGAGGATAGTGGGGACAAAAAGTATTCGCAAAGTGACACAAATCAAATCAGTGTGAGCAGAGCTTTGCAACGAGTGTTAAGCCTGATACAGGTGTCATATCCCATTCTGCTGAAAAGGCCATTGCTCGAGAGGAGACACAGAGGGAGTTGGAACTAATCAAGTATATTTCAAAGTGACATCGAGTTCGGTTGCAATCTTGTAATGTTTGAGCTATTTGAATTACAAGAGTATAAAGAAGAGGCCTCAAAGGGTTTTGTTAATTTGTGTGTACTGTAAGCTGTACAGCCCCACCATTAAACTCCAAATGTTCACCCTCTCTACGTGTACAAGTGATCCACAATCACCACAGTGTATTCCTGTGCATAAACAGATAAAACCTCTTATGGTGCTTGTTTGTGAAACCACCTCATTGAATAGTGAATCGGCAAATTATTTCTCCACTTCTCATTAAGCTGCAAGACTGTAATTTCACCCATCACCCTATGACAGATTTTTGTTTTCATGTCACTTTCATGTCACTTTGTTGGCGGGAAATAGACCCTAACCACCCCCGAGTGGAAAATGGCAAAATACTTGATGTTTGTTGACAAGAGTTTGTAATTTCTATCAGGCACCGTGACTCTGTTTTTGTTTGATAAGTAAAAGCAGCAGTCCTCGTGATCACTCAGAAAGGACTCAGAAGGGAAACTAGAGAATAGAGGAACAGTATGCTTTAAACAGACAGTATGAGACGAGGCGGACAAACTGACAATGATAGACAGAGACTTGGAATGAAATCGACACAGTGAGGTAGAAGTCTTTTATTTCACACCAAATGTCAGAAAGTTGGCATCACTGTCAGACTGACCAGACTGACTCTACCATTCATTCAAATTTAAACCGTTATTACCAATGGGGCAGACATGTATTATTACAACAATAACTCTTTGCATTTATTCTTTCAGTGATTAAGAATGCGTATATAAAATTGTGAAGTGAAGTGAAGCCTACTCAAATCAGACACAGTTTTGGGTCATGTCAAAGTGATGCACTTACAGTTTGCTAATGAAGATATCATGATGGTTGTGTATCATCGTCCTGTCCTGATTATTAGCACTACATTTATCACAAAGATATTCCTGTCTTGATAAGGTCCAGCCTCACAGAGGCTACTCCCCTGCCACAGTATTAGGAAATCATAAAAGGAAAGAAAATCTCCCAATGCTTATTTGCCTTTTTTTTTTTTTTTGTCACAAAACCATTTCAGAAACGCTACTTTGTATTATTGTTCAACATGCCAGTGGCTCCTGAATGAAGGTATTATGTACACCGGAGTTCACACAAAGTTTGCAGGAGAGATTACGGAGGAGCCTGAAAGCTGCACTGCACAAGGTTATGAACTAATTCCTCAACAAAAGTGAGCCAGATGAGCGTTGTTGATTCCATGTAAGACAGCAGACAATATGTGTGTGTATTTGCATTCATGGAGTCACAGAACAGGTGAAGTTTGTGCACTTGTACATGTGTTACGTGTTTATACCTCTTCTGTGTGGTTTAAATGAATGTGGACTCAACTTTCCACATTCCAACAGTGTCCTCCTCCTCCTCCTCTTCTCTCTCTTGCTCTTTGTAGATCATTTCAGCAGCTGATACATAGCAACATTGTGCAGGTCTAAATAGCATGAATATTTTGACTTTCAAAACAGTTACAATGAGACTTGTAAGATGCTGATTTGTGGATTATAAAAAAGAGTTATTGTAATGATACAATAACCAGCAAATAGGCAAGAAATACATACACTCTGCTAGTAAACACACCGCTAAGATTTGCTTTGAGTGAGACAAGCATCAGGTCTGGATTTTAATTTATTTATGTGACTGACAGAGATCTATCACAGCAGAGCACTAATAATACACAAAGGTGTTGCACCATCACTGAAAGAAAAACCCGGGGGCAGGCTTATGGCCAGGATTTCTGTGGGGATCTCCAGTGGGGTGCAATGGGTGATTTGCATTGCCCCCTCCAGGCACTTTCATCCTGACCCGGCAGCGCTGTGCACGTGGCGGAACGGTACCCAGTGCTGTTGCCTGGACAACTGATCGCTGGATTACAGGTTGGGAGAAGGGAGAGAGAGAGAGGGAGAGTCAGTAAGTGTTTGCAATGGTGGTCTTCAGTCCTAGTCCTGCTGTTTTTTTATTTTAGCCGACTAATGAAGGACTGTTTTAGGCTTGGGACACAACGTGAATGCAATTAACTGGCTGGTTGGAAAGAAAACCATCAGTGCTCTGTGGGCTGAAATTGGGAACTAGTGGTTTAAATTTGCTGTCAGTGAGGATGTTTTTCTTACTGGGCATATTCTGTGTGTAGCTTTAGCCAGTTTCATCTGGTATTAAATCCTTATTGCTAAGCACCATATTGTATCAATGTGAATTATTATGAGTCCAACAGACTCAGCTCGACATGCATTGACTGATAACTGATGACCGTCAAAACCAAATGTCATTTCAGTTCATTATGACTCGAGTGAAACTTTTTTCCTATTCAGATCATTATCCGACCTTAGCTCTGAGCTTCTAAAGGCTTACATCTGTTCATATGAGTGAAAACTTCATGTTTAATGTAACATTATGCAAAGATTTTTCATTATTGTTTTTTGGTTCACCTAAATTTATAATAAATTTAACAGAGGAATGGAAGTGTGTTTGAGGATCCACTGCTTTATTTTTGTTCTTGTACTCATATTCAGCTACATAACACAACAAGAAGGCTCTGAGGCTTTTTTCCAGATCAAATTACATGGACGAAAAAAAACCCTCTCCAAAATGAAAACAAAAATTTAGCTATTTTTATGACAATTGGTCGGATTCCAGGCTCTTATTGGGCTGTTTTATATCTGGCAACACTCTCCGTACTTGCTCTAAAGGTTTGCCATTAAGTGAAATCACATTGTTGACGAGTACCCACTGTTGCATTAAAACCTGTAAGGTTTCCAGAACCGGTGCTACTGAAGTCACATGTATGAAGAGAGCTGAAAATGTGTTAACGCAGACCTGAACTGTATACTGGTCTGTCTCACGCTGCATAACCTTCCCTTGAATCCGGTGAGGGGCCTCTTCTCATCTCTGTTTGACTCTGTTTCCATGTAGACCAGGCCATTGAACCACAGGATACAGCACACTCAAATCTAATGCCTTCAGGGGAAAGAAAAGTTTCTACTGCTGCTGCGTATTATGGCATAGCTATTTTCTGTAAGTGTGGCATGTCTTTATTCAATATCAGCGATTCCACAGAGACACGTGCAGCTTTAAGCTGGCAGCAGTGTGGCGAGAGTGTGAGTTGCAATTTGACTGACTGATGTTTTTAATAATGCTCACGCCCCTGTGCTCACATTTGTTCATATTTAACAAGGGAGACGTTAGAGTGGACCAGTGTTGCTCTGTTTTTCTATTAACCTGAAATAAAGACAGTGGTCATTATTATTTGTGGCAACAAGAGGGAGGCCCTCCATCTTTCACTACCTAAATGACCTCTCAAGAGAGAATGGGCATGCATGTTCACCCACGCGTGAGGGATATCCCAACAGTACCACAGCATGTAGCATTATTTGTATTTTGTTTTTATTGCTGTTCACATGGGGACAATGGCGCACACTTCCAGTGTCTTCTCACCTCAAAGACATTCATCGTATTCACCTTCATGTTTTCTTACCTTCACACACCTGGCTATTCTTTGCATGAAATTTAGTGCCGTTGTCAGGTTGACTGTTTCAGGAAGTTACAAACTGTTTGTAGGTGGCTACACCACTTCCAATGTCGGAAAGGTGATACAGGGAAGACTTTTTTAAGGTTTCCTGACCAAAACTGCCCTGATCTTACCATTTTTGATGGTACACAAACATTTCTGTTGACTGTAGAGTCTATTTTCAGGTTTAGCTTCCTGTAGGTCTCACAATCATTGGTTTTAAAGTATGTGACATATTTGCACAGATTCCTGTGCTTCCTTCGTCTGTCTGTTCAAAGGAATGCAACAAGTATTCCTTATTCTTTGTAGATGGACTCTATTTATCCTGTGAGTTGAACAATTGACATAGCACACTCTTGTTCAGGTCTCCTACATCTTGTTGGCATGGTTAATAGCATGAAAGCTGTGTCAAGCCTTGTGGAAATTTTGTCTGCATATAATTGACAGCTCTTTTTCCTCTGAATCTGTGTCTTAACTTTTTAAGCACACAGGTTTTCATCCATTTTTAAAGAAACAAGGTGTGAATCCTTAATCTCAGAAATAAATGTAAAAATTAGATCTATTCTGTCATCTGTCATCACACTAATAAATTCATCCATGTGCTTGTGACAAACTGGTGAGATTATTGTGATACGCCTTTTGTTAATATTCACTATGTCAGTCTTTAATAATCTACCTTGTTTATCTTGTCTCTGCTGCTACAGTCATCTTACTAAGGTCTCCCACTGACTGAACTTAAATCTACAGATTAGAGACTCTTGCACGTGGTGCATACACTCAGTGACATACTATATCATGCTGAGTGGTTGATCTTTTTAATATTTTTAAATGAGGTCTAACCCACATTCTTTTGTTTCTTCTAGGTTTATTTTGTGCATTTATTTTACAGAAGAAAAGGTTGATATTTGAGCTTAAATCTGTTATAGGATGAAAGATATTTTCAACATTTGCCCTCACCAGCCCATAGGCAGAGAACTGTGATATTATATAAGAGTTTAAAACTAGAAATCTGAACCTATAAACCTCTTACCGTTGGTTCTGAACAACACATTTCAACAAAGTTCCTTCTGTTAAAAAGCATTTGATAAGTCTTGGTCAGGTTTAGTGGCTAAAAGGAATTGAACAGCAGTGCAAACATGTGAGTTATGTAAACCATACCTTTATCAACAAAAGGCTTCTTTCCCACATCAGGTCAAGGTGAGGGCTAACTCAACATGTTAATAAAACAAGAGAAAGCAATCATGTTATTTGGTGTTTTTGAAAAATGGCATTCAGTTCATCCTCTGATGCTGTTTAGATATCCTAACAACATTTAGGTAGATAAATAGCAATTATCTCTTCTGTTTTCTTTGGTAACCCAGTTTCTCAGTCCTCAATTATACACTTAGAGGTCAAGAGGAAATAGAGTGTAGATGGGACAAAACTGCAAATGTAGGTCCACTGACACAGTTCACTGAGCTGATTACATTAAATGAAACATATTTAAGAACAGCACCCGAGGCCAGGGAAGCTGATACTGAACACAAAAGAACACTGTTTTTCTTTGATAACATTATTATTCCTCTTGTTTTTTATTCTAATAAACACTCTGTTTATGCTGATAAATGTAAAGAAAGGCATTTGGATGCTGAAATCAAGCCAGTGTTAGTTGGAACAACATGCAGCCCTAGATAGATGTCTCCAAAACAGATTTAGGGCTAAACAGTACTTCGACAAGTTGGAGGCATGTTTCTTTCACTGGAATGTTTGTTCCAGATTGTGTCATATCGGCGCGCAGAAGATTAGCTTCTGTTACTTTTAAGTGAATCCATACACAGGCACCGGGCGGGTCTGGTTTGACAAAACACTGCCATCTTAGACAAGGTCAGAACAATCATCATCCCAAGCTGCATTATCTGCCACTGAAGTACATTCCATTAAAGTCGATGGTGTTTAGAAATGCGAGGGAGGGCAATGAGGGGGAGGAAAGAGTGGGGAATGTGAGAGGAATGAGGGAGGAGAAGAGCAATGGAACAGGTTTCCAGGAAGCAAGAATGATAATGTGGTGAAACCATGAGGAACCCGAAGATAGAGATGGATGATATGAGGAGAAGGAACGCAGCATAATCAGGGTGAGATCAGTACTCCATAGGTCTGAAATGACAGCTTGGCTTTATGAGATTTTCTTTCACCAAAAATGAAGTTCTACATCAGAAAATAATGCTTCCCCTCACTATCATCACTGACGGGCTATTGAGCAAGACTCTCATTCCCCAAACAGATCAGTGTGTGGTTGTAATGGACAGCTTCCAGGTGTGAATGTGAACTCTGTGAGTGTTCCTAAAAAATGAGAGCATAGCCCCTCGGTGAAACTTAATCAGATAAATAAAAGTTAAGCAAGCTTTAACTGATGTTTTTGGCTACTTGGTAGCAAAATAAACAAGCTGTAAACAAAACATGGACATACCTTTTGCAGTCGAATCTCCAAACCTCAGAGCAACATTAGCTTTTATTTGAAGTTGTTTGATATGGAAGGGTAGTCTTCACCTCCATCAGAAACATGCACCTTTGTAGAGATGAGTGAAATTTGTTCTTGTTCTCTGTGCACCTTTTGTTTACTTTATTTTTCAAAATACTGTACTAGAGAAAAACTGGAAAATAATATTTTTATCTGCTGTTTGAAACACCAGGTCAGCGGCAAAGAAAATAAGAAATCCCACAGAGTAGGTTAGGTTAGGCCTGATTAGGACTGCAAAGACCTTTAAAAATTCCCTATAAGAAACAGCATTGTTGTCTGCCTAATGGCAGACCATTCTTTTTCATGTCTATGATTTATTCTTTTGTGTTATGATGGACTCGCTGACCCTCGCTGCACCTTTAAAGCCACTCATTGCTCTGTTTTGCAACCTGACATTTCCGCTGCCTGTCCGTGCATCCACCACTCCCTCTTTGTCCATCTGTTTCTCTGTCTGTCTGCCTGACGCCCGGAGAATACAGAGGGCGAAGGCAGTCATACAGGCCTTCAAAGACCCCTGAGTAATTTCACCTCCAGAAAACCCGCCAAAGTGTGCTTTCTCTCCCTCCCGTTTTGATATTTTTTCTTTCTTCCTCTCCCTCTCTGTAGCTTTTTCCTCTCCCTGTGTCTGTCTCTTCATCTCCTTTGCCTTTGTGTTTCTACTGTCTTTCATGGCCTCTCTCTTGCTCTCTACGTTTCTATCTCACTCCTTTACTCCCTTTTCCTCATTCGCCCTCTCTCATCTGTACCTCGGGTACACCTGGCTGGCTGCTGAGGGCTGACACTTTAAAGACATTGGCTTCAGCTTCTGCTGCTAGTGGAATATCAATATCTGCTGCAGACACACACACGCACACACACACACACACATTCAGCAATCCCCCCCACACATGTAGCAACATATAACACACATAAAGGCACACACATCTACTGTACAGACACCCCCCTCCATACACACACCACCCACTAACCCTCAACATGTAGCTGACTCTATTAGAGCAGACATAAAGGGAGGCTGTATCCGCCATTGTGCGCAGTAGCGGCGACTGAATGACCGCCACACCAACAAGAGAGGAACCTTGGGAGGGTTACAGTGGAGGGCACAATGTGTAAACACAAAGCGTTTCCCCCTCCACGTCCACATTTTTTTGTTGCAACAAAGCACTTTTTTTTCACCCCAAATAACATGTCCCGCATGTGTTGGTTACATCAGAAGAATTTTAAGCAGCTAACTGTAAGCCCTTTAAGACCTCATCCCAGCTTGAGCATGTGTGGATGTACAGAAACACACACATACACCTTCCCACCACAAAGTGCTCTACCTCACTCTCTCGCTTTGTCTCTGTAGGCTGCTCCTCAAACCTCCCTCTCTCCCCCTCGCTCTTTGTTGATTTACACATGGACGTCTCTCCATCAAAGCTAGATTACTGCTCTCAGTGCTGCCTGGCATGGATCTCTTTGCACCTGGGAGTAATACCCCACGGCAGATTGACTCAAGGGGTTATCACATGATTCTCACTGTCGGTTTCAATTGTTTTGGCTATCTGTATCTGAGTGAATGGCCATTTTAAAGTGCATGTTCGCATCAGTACAAATAAAACCAGTTAGAAGATATCTGGGTGGATAAATAGCTACATTTTCTTTCTTTGTATTTATAGAAAATATTCTGTTGTTCCGGCCTAAAAATAGCTAAAAAGCACAGAAACTATTCTCATCTCACATTTTTTGCATCTGTTTTGTTTCCGTTGAGTTTAGCCTTGATAGCTTCTTGGAAGTCACAGGGGACAAAGTCAGCTTTTTCATCACTCTGAAATTTGCATAACGTTGGCCTGACACCTAGTGGATACAATAATGTTGGTGTGGATGGGGTATCTGCAAGACACTGAAACTTGGATTGAATTTCTCATCTGCATAATTTTTTTCTTAAAATCAACAAACATGCTTGATTCAGCTACATTATGACATCAGAGATGACATTTTCTCGAGGAGCTGTCAGTGCAAGTTCATCTTCACCTTGAGCACTTCAGTTGAACTGATGTTTAATTTGCAAATTGGATATAAATGTTTTGTTAAATTCAAAGGCTGGGTCATTTAACACTTTCAGATAGTACTGAATACCTTAAGCAAGAGCCACATCAGCTGTGTGTCAGCAAACAACTTCCAGTCACCACATCAGTGAGAGCAATTAAGCTGCACAGAAGAAAGTCCATGTAATCTTAAAGCACATCAAACCACCTTTTGATACTATTCATGGCTGGAGTTTATTCTGCTGTATCCATTAGATGCAATTACACTCATTACAGTTTCCTTTCTGTATCGTAGTTTCCATTATCAGTGGCAGAATCTGCCACTTCTGCGCTGGATTTAAATGGTGCAAATGCACACATTATGCACTCAAGTGGTGATAAAATTTGTAAGACCAGTGCGAACACACATTGCATGTCATTTGTGCACGTTTCAGGTGAGGACATAAGCCAATCATCTTGAGGAGAAACATTTGCGTCAGTATATGTATGACCACTGCGACACACAAGTTGCAGCAGTCTTCTTTTGTATTAAATTGTGTTTTCTCCTGACCCAGATGATCACTAAATGTGTCATTGTGATCTGAACTCTCGGACCTGTGTTATTATGGTGTTCTCAGTGTTACCACAGTAACTGCAGGTGCCACCAAATAAAGCAGAACTGAAATCCTAAGAATGATTAGATCTTTCTTTGCTGCAACCTGACCATTTGAGGGCATTTATGGCTCAACCCTAAATGTTTATAAAGCTTTATATTGACCTTGAACACCTCAGATAATGGACCAACTCCACTGTCAATCTGAGAATAATTAAGAAAATCACAAGCCCTGGCTAGTTTTCTTTGACTCTGCCGTGGAAGCGAAGCTCGTTTGGGCTGTGAAAGTCTCAGCAAGCTTAGTCAAGCGCACAGTCAGCGCTCCGGCTCCAGGGCAAGTTATCTAAACAGACATGAGAAAAAGTGACAAACCACTATACTTTGGACCAAGCCTGAGATTTATCACTGAACAACAAGAAAGAGATTCAGGAAGAAATTTACAATTGGGGGATAAAAACAAGCACCATGCTGAGTCAAACAGAACAGACAGTTGTTTTTTGTGTTGTATTAGTGCAGGATAAAGTACCGGTGAGCAAGATAATCTCAACAAACATGATTGTCTGCAGGATATCTTATTGGTTTTTAACTCTTCCCTGATGGGCTGTGGAATAGCACTGGCCAGCACTGATACAAAGGGTCTCGTTCACTTTCGCATTCATTTAATAAAAAAGACCTTAATTGAGCAAACACAGATGAAAGGGAATCATTATCTGGGCTTGCATGTAGATGAGTGCTCCCTTGCCCTTGTGCTCTTTGTTTGCTTGTTTGCTTTATCCCATGTATCACAGAACCTTTTAAATAATTTCAATACTACTCATAGTTTAGGGTCATAAGTTGTAAAAAAAAAAAACAACTCAATTTGCACAACAAAATATTACCCATGGTTCCTGTACTGAGTACAGTGTAATCAAAAGAAGAGTAGTACAAAACATAAAATGGACTCAATGTGAACTCACTCCATATTGCTTTCAAGTAGTCTTTTATTTGACCGAGGAGAGCTGTCTGCCCTTCACACACACACACACACACACACACACACACACACACACACACACACACACACACTATACTAATCAGTGCGATCTAAATCCTCTGGGTATAGGCTCTATTAGACCATGTGCTTATGAGAAGATAATCATTTGGTGATATGAAGACACAGCACCGGGCGGTGGGTGGCAACAGTAATGCTGCTGCATGAAAATGCTCTGCTGCAAACGGTGTGCCAAAGCCTTAACTTTTAATATAAGTTGTAGCCTAAAGGCAGACATTAATGAGTCCTTTTTGTCAAGGTGAAGGAACAGTGATAGCAGACAATGTGCTTAACTTTAAAGGATGCAATCACAGCTTTGAATATGAGAGTGTGGGTTATAAAATGACACTGCAGTCTTCTGAACAAATAAGTTTAGCTTTTGCCCTTGACTATGAAGATCGATGCAATAATTTAAATGTCAATATCAAGAAAAAAGGACAGATATTTGTGTTTGACATTTAGTTGAATGATACAGTCAGGATTGTCCTGCAGGTATTGATACCAAGTTATTGTCTCACAACTTAGCTGAGCTGTTTGTGTGTGTATTTTGCTTTAATATTAAAAGGGAGCCAGCTTTTCACCATGCCAAACTGACTTTTTGTAGGCAAAGACACTAGATGGTGCTATTTAGTTTTGGCTGCTTGCTACATGTGAGCTGCCCTGGTTTCATGGTGTCATGTGTGGGAATAAAGTGTCACTTTTTCTTTTTTAAAAAAAAAAATTCAGTTGATTTAGATATACATATTTGCATATTTGTAAAAATCTGCGCTCCTCATGCATGTCTTTTGACAATTTCAGAGGGTGTTTAACCCCACAAACTACATCATGACAAACTGTGTGCATAGATGGCTAGTAAGCACAAGTAGTTTATGGTCTAAGCGAGTGATTCTGTTGTGCAATCCTCATTGAACTGCACTCTAGCGGTCGTGGTTGCTCAAGCAGCTATTTATGTCTGATTTGCCGAGCTCTGTAAACAAGCCCGAGTACAAGAAAAACATGTCACATCTCTGTCTGTGGCAGCTGAAAAATGCATTCTAGTTTTGTTGTTTTCATACACCCACATTAATGAAACAGCCAGGCAAGCTGTTATTCTTTGATTCTTCTCCAGCTTTAAGGAACAGGCAAACGTATCATATTGCCACGCTGTGGGATGTACTCCATGAAAGCTTGTAGTGAATAAGCTTAATCTGTTTCAGGGATGAAACAAATGAGATGTAAATGAGCTTAACAAATACAAAGATAAGAAACGCAAGCATCTGTTGTTGATGTACAGTTAAATCAGAATATTTCTTTATGCTTAAAGGATGAATACCATCTGTAAAAGTAAAGCCAAAAACATTTTGCAGTGCATCTCATGACCAGAGTAACACTCCTTCTCACTTCTCTCCATTTACCCAAGCCTCTTGGAAACATTCTCTGAACTCATAGTGACTTTTTATAATGTCAATACTCATGGTCAGTATGTTTTACATGTGGTTGCTTCTTTTCCTCTTATGCAGACTTCATCATATGTCTGTGCGCTTCTGGAGTAACCTAATCCTGTTTTTGTATCTCTGTGTTTCCAAGCAGCCACCCGACAGTGTGAGCAGCCAACAAAATGAGTGTTATCAAGTATCAGCACTGTTTTTACTGGTACAATCATGTGCCAGACAGAGATAGAGATGATGGAGTGGACAGGAAAGAAAGCTATAAAGAAGAAATGAGAGATCAGATCAGAGGGGAAAGTACAGAAGTGAGTGTGATATTAGAGGAAGAGAGGAAAGAAAGAGAAAAATAGAAGCAAAGAAAGAGATTGAAGTGCAGGAGTCAGACGTTAACTCAAAAAGTGCTTCAACAAGTCACATGTGAGTCTGCAGCAGTGCTGCCAAGATGAGGCTCTATTTTTAGGGGAGGAATGTACACAGAGGCCTCGTGGAAAGAGACCATAACAACAAACAGTACGCAATGCGCTCCTACAAAGAGACAGCCCCCTTTGGAACATACAGTCACACAGCATCAACACGAGTGAATAGAGGAACAAAGTACAGGAAAATGTTGAGACATCAGATTTTCTGCTGAGATCTTTCTTTGAATACAGAGTGGGACCCCCAGAAAACACAAAGAGAGAGAAGAGGAACAGGTAAGAGATGTATTTTCAGGAAGGCTTCATGAGCTGCCAGGAGCACTGAACTTATGCTACATATTGAAGTTTAATTTAAAGTGTATACAAACATCTGTTATAGTTAAAGTCAAATTATGTTGCTTTGAATGTAAATTAGTACATTTATTTGTGTCAGTTTGCACTCATCTAACACATGCAATGGTGAGGAGAAAAAACGCTGCACTCATCATTCATCCAGTTTAAAAGCCAAAATGAAACAAAAACATTTTGGCTCCACATAAACACCATCACACAATCGAAGCACCGCTTGCTCCATGACAATGAACTACAATTCGCCAGCAGAAATAGTTGCACAGGTGTTTCGGTAATAATCTACTTAGACAACTAGTCTCCAAAGTAATCAGACAGGCGCACTTTAGGCCCTAAAATGTCTGAGTGCAGCAGTGCTGAACTGACTGGGCCCATATGCAATGATCTAAAGCTATATAACAAAGCGAGAGTTATATTTATGAGTTGAAAAGATTTCAAATTACTCGTACATCTGTAAACTAGACAGTTAGACTGTGATTTTGGGGAGCGCTTACCAAGAATATTTGCAGGCAGAATTTCAGAAACATGACAGGACTGGGACTTCTGAATTTAATTCCACTAGCTGTAATGTCTTTGAACATTTGTTTGTTTCACCCCTCTCATGATACTAAATTCTGTGGATTTTAATCTTGTGAATTAAAGTAGTACTTGATGCTTTAAAATCTAAATTAAAACAAAATCTAATACAGTTATGATAAATAATCATTCAATGATTGAATGATAATCATTATTTTACAGAAGGTCCACAAATGACAACTATGTAACCAAATCATATATCTGGAATGCTTGAATTAGAAATATATATGACTGCTTATACAAGTTGTTGTTTAAATAAAAAAAACCCAAGCATGAAAATCAAATGATTTGACAGTAACAACATGGTATCTCTCATCAGCATGGACCAATCAGCAGTCAAAGTCTTCCTCTACAAAGACAAGGAGCAGTCCTCCAACCTGCTTCTGCAGCTCAACAGACTGAGACAAGAGAACATCCTGACAGATGTGTCACTGTGTTCAGATAACGCAGAGATCCCGTGTCACCGCAATGTCCTGGTCTCCAGCAGCCCCTATTTCAGAGCCATGTTCTGCAATAACTTCTTGGAAAGGCAGCAGACCCAGATTAACTTGAAGGGAATCACATCGTCCATTTTGAGCAGTATCATTGACTATGTTTACACAGGAATCATTAGTATCAGCATGGATATTGTGCTGCCTTTGATGCAGGCAGCATCTATGTTGCAATATGACCGCCTTTTTGAGGCCTGCTCAAGCTTCCTTCAGGAGCAGCTAAGCCCTGACAACTGTTTGAGCATGATAAGACTCTCTGAGATCATGAATTGTTGCAGTTTGAGAGACAAGGCAAAAGCAATGGCCATGAAGAGCTTCTCTGACGTGTCAGCATCTGAGGAACTGTGTGAGCTCTCCTTACCAGAACTCATGGGATACCTGGAGGATGATAATCTTTGTGCTGAGGAGGAGCAGGTCTTTGAGACACTTGTTGCTTGGATCCACCATGATCCTTTATCCCGGCGCGGTGCCATCAGTGACCTTTTCAAGAAAGTTCGCCTTCGCTACATCCATCCCACCTACCTCTTTCAATTCATAGCCAATGACCCACTGATCCAGTCTTCCACCCTCTGCACCGAGCTTGTAGAGTCTGTGAGACGCCTGATGTTTTCTGTCAGCACAAAATGCAATGGTGATACAGCAGTTGACTTCAAACCTCTCTGGGTTGCACCTAGGCGCTACTCCTACCATGACATGTTGTTGGTGGTAGGAGGGCGGAAGAACAACGAGCAGACCTCAAGGGATGCCCTTCTCTTTGATGAGAAGAGCGAAAAGTGGCAGTGGCTCACCAAATTGCCCATTCGTCTATATAAAGCCTCCTATGTCGCCCTCCACAGTGTCTTGTATGTTATCGGAGGCCTGACCACAAACACAAAGTACAGCCAAGTCAGTACGACAGTCTACACCCTCTCTCTCAAGACCAACCAGTGGAGGACAGCAGAGCCAATGCTGGAGCCACGCTTTGCCCACCAGAATGTCTCCTACCTCCACTTCATCTTTGTCCTGGGAGGCCTTGGGTCTGACAAGCAACTGACAGACAGCGTAGAGAGGTGAGGTGGACCATAATTATTCTCACATACATCATAAAAGACACAAATGTGACAAATAGTAACACATCTCTCAATAATGTAATTAGGTACAACAGTATGTTCAACCAATGGGAGTCTATGGCGCCCATGCCTGAGGCCGTGTTGCACCCTGCAGTGGCTGCTACTAACCAGAGGATCTATGTGTTTGGAGGCGAGGACGCTATGCAGAACCCAGTCAGAACAATACAGGTAGGACACAATGTTCTTCAGTCACTAAGTTGCTGCTTATGTTTTCATTCGTCTATTCATTCACTCAATTGACCTATGTGTGCTGTCTGTGCTTCTGTTGACCTTCACCCCTGCTTCCCTCTTCCTTTCTGTAGGTGTATCACATTGCCAGGAACATGTGGTGTAAGATGGAGAACAGAACAGTGAAGAATGTGTCTGCTCCTGCTGCCATTATGGATGATAAAATCTACATCATTGGAGGTAGATAGTAGCTGTAATAAAGGATAATAATGAGAAAGGAATCTAGAAAGAGAAAGTGAACCATATTAATTTTGCTAGGATTCATTAGTATTGATTTGTTTTCAGATGAATTAGATTGTAAAGTTACGTCACTGCATCTCTGCTTGAGCCACTTGTGCCGCCCCTCTCAAATTAATGCCTCCGCTGTCACAGGATACACCCGGAGAGTGATCGCATACGACACCAAGGCCAACCGGTTCATCAAGTGTGCCAACCTGAAGGAGAGGAGAATGCACCACTCTGCCACCGTTCTCAATAACAAACTCTACATCACTGGCGGACGTTACATCAATGGCCATGACATCATCATGGACTCCGACAATTTCGAGTGCTATGACCCAAAGACAGACACTTGGACATCTAAGGGGACTCTGCCATATAAACTGTTTGACCATGGTTCCCTGACTCTGACACATGTCTCAGAGACATGGGCAAAATCGTAGCTGAGGTCTGATTCATACTTGAATGAATAATAAATGATATTCCTCTGAAACCAGTTTATTTAAAACGGAATGATTGTCATTCGATGTATTAATGCAAAGAAAATGACTAATTGTAAATAGTGGTTTCGTTTTGTTATTTATGCTTTCATCAGAGAAGTCCTTGATACATAGAATTATGCATACCTCAAATATTCATGAATATATAAGAATTTTTATACCTGAAAATGTTCCTCTCAATATTTCATGTTTTCATGTTTTCATTTTTCTGTTTTTAACAACAAAACCTGAACCTTGAAAACAAGCCATCCTGCGGTACAGCCCCTTCTTAACCTGTTTGACTTCCCAAAGGGTGAACAAACTATTTTTGGTCTGCTCTAAATCATGAGATTTCACTTGTCATGTTTAAATCCTTGAGCTGTGTACTGTTTGATGCAAGTCAAAGCCATGCTCAGCTGTTAACTCTGAACCTGCTGCTGTGTCTGGTTAACTTCTGGATCACAATTTGTTGCTTCAGTGCAAAATCATGATGAAATTATTGTCATAATATTGTTATCAAATATTTCATGCTGGAGTGCAAAACTAAAGAATTGAAATTTGTTAAAATTGGAGCTTTAGATACAAACACGAGTGAAGTTTTTTGTTTTGTGTTTTTTCCCACTATGTTGGACCCATTACCTTAGCATGATCATCATATACAGTATATGTATGCTGAAATAACAAATAACTTTTATATGACTGTTATATGAAACTGTGGCTAAAACAATAGCACCAAATTCTGCATTTAATAAGACTCAATTTTACCTTTTTTTTAAAAAGTGTTTTCTGATGTTTTTGTACTTCTTTTTTTTTTTTTTTTTTTTTTTTTTTTTTTTTTTTTTTTTTACAATAAAAGCTAATCCATATGTATGACATCTCTCTATGGTTCAGTATGTCTTGACAGTGCTTAGTCAGTTGACAGCAAATGCAATCCGAGCAGCACGTGTCCTCCAGTGTGCCATCACGGATCTGTTTGACCCCGCTCACACTCCTGTCCACATGGGACCTTTACAAGCCCAGACAGGTTCCTGCCATCCACACACAGGCAGAAGATAATATAGAAAAAGTATCCTTTACAAGGAACAGCCATAAATATCCTCCAGGGGGAACATGTTGAAATGACTTTGCTTCACCTGTTGCAGGTGAAACCAAAGGCAGGAGTTCCCCAAGAAGTCATAAGCCGTTTGCTCATGATTTTTTTTTGTTTGTTTGTTTGTTTGTTTCTGCTCAACAGAAGACACATGAGGTAGACAGGATGCAGTCAGGGCATCAAAGTAGTTGTAGTTTTTAGATTTAGCCAGCAGGACAAATATCACTAGTAATTTAGTTAAAGGTTTTAGTGCCATCTAAAGGTGTGGTTGTTGATTGCAACCACTTCTCCTCATCCTAATGTTCCAAGCATGTAGGACAAAGTATGGTGTGTTCATTCTGCGATACTGTTGAAAAATGGCACTGCAACATGGTGGACTCTGTGGAAGAGGACCTGTGGTGTAGATATAAAAGGGTCATTCTAAGGTAACAAAACAATTAAGGAGCTGTGTGTTGTTTTTTTTGTTTTTTTTAATTACATTTAATGTTAATATAAAGAAATGCAGATAATTCAGATCTCTGTAAAGAATCAGACAATCTCAGTTAAAATGATTCCTCAAAGACACATTCAACAACAGCTCTAGTGATTACATAATTTCATTCATCAATGACTTTCAAAGACAGTGTCAGCTATTTCATGAGGAGTGAACATAATGTGACCAGGAGGTTTACAATGGAGTCTATGTGCATTTCTTTGAAACCAAAAGTCACTGGGTCAAATGTTTCAGTCACTCACTGCCAGCGAATAGAGTCCAGGGGACAGTGGGTGGAGTGTGTGAGAAAAAGGTGGGGGACTGGAAAAACTATAGGTGATCTGATGTTATTTTGAGAAACAAACAGGGGTTAGATGTTACACCACGTGAGGCATGTGGTCCTGTCGTTGCCACACAAGCTGGCAGATGTGAGAGAGACGAGGCAGCGAGAAACTGATGAGCAGTGTTTCACAACAGAGAATCTGAGCGTCTGATGAAACTCAACCAGGAGAAGCAGCAACAGGTGTGACTGGGGTGTATATGTGAGAGTCTGTGTGTGTTTGTGAAGGTTTTTGGAGGGTCGAGCAGGAATGACCAGCTGTCTCATCTGGTCAAAACACCACAACAAAAACAGAGATGATGGACAGATGAGAGGGATGGTTCACTAATAACCCTTTAAATTGTTAGCAGGGTAGAACTACACACAAAGTAGCCTACAGCTGAGGCTGATGGGAAGTGAAGGGATGACCAAAGTCTTTGAAATACATCATCTTGGGAGCATGAATATCTATAAAATCCATTAAGTATATTTTGAGATATTTCAATTGATAGTAGAATAAATTATAATAGATAAAAGATTTAAGTAAAAATGTTGACATGCTGGTAGCACTAGGTATTAAGTCAGGGGATCACCAAAGTCAACACAATTCATCCTCTGGGGACCATGAAATTATGAATTTGTGAATCTAGGACCAAACTTATAGGCTTACTAATGACCCTTGCCATCCCCGAGCCACACGGGTTGCAAAAACTAAAAACTAAGACTTCTTGTAAGTGTAGGAGATACACAAATTACTTTATCTTCCTACTAGTTGGACTAACACTCAACAGTGCATCTCTGATTCATTACTGTTTGTGAATCACCGAATAAACAAACTCTTTAGAGCCTTAGGTCATAGCTTCCAGTCACCAACTGATCAAGCACTTGCTGGGACTTTCCATGTAATCCTGTAGTTTCTCTGAGAATAAACTTAGACTTAAGCGACTCACAACACCATGCATATTAATATATACCCCCTATAATACTGTTTTAGTTTTTTAAGTTCCACTTTTCACAAGCCTCACTCTGGCTCTGTATGGTTAACCAAATGGGGAACTACTGAACTATTTCAGTGTAAGTCACTTCTGCAGTGGCTGCAATTGTAAGTCATGATCAATACACCTAGTCAGGCTACATCTGTCCTAATGTGCAGTGATATATTCTCATATGACATCTTGTTGACAGATTTTAACATGC
Source organism: Sciaenops ocellatus (assembly GCA_033000465.1). NCBI lineage: Eukaryota > Metazoa > Chordata > Actinopteri > Sciaenidae > Sciaenops > Sciaenops ocellatus. The sequence goes on along the minus strand of CP136885.1, from coordinate 10,796,854 downwards.
GAAACAAGTGTGTGCAGCGCTCTTTGATCTTTTGCATATATCAAGGCGTTACATCAAAACCTCAGACATGAAGACACATACACACCTGTTCCAAAAGCTTCTGCAGCACAGGATATATACTAAAGAGTGCAATAATGTTTGAATGTATTCAATGATTTCAATAAAACTGACCTTTTTCTGAATAAAAACCACTTTATTTGTTTATTGTTTGTGAATGTCACCAAAAGGAAATTAATTTAAAAGAAGAAGAGAAGTAAAGGAAACAACAAAGCCCTTGCCAAAAATAACTTCGTAGCACTACAGGGTAGTTTGTAACCATTAGTGGTAAGTATACAGCGTAAAAACCACATTAGCAAGTCATGCATGAGCATGATGTAGTGGCTACAGTGCACACAGGATGTGTCCCAACACAAGCGCTAGATGAGCTGAAACACTGTTCGTCTGGTCCTTAGAATAAGCACCATGTGCTGCTGTTGACATGTTTTGCAGATTGTATACTGTGTCATGAATTATGGGGAGCAAGAAACCCCCCTCTCACTGCCTCAATGCAGACATGTAAGCATATACTCATTCAGTCACATGGATATAGATACACACACACACACACACACACACACACACACACTGAGGTGACTTTTGGGGACATAACACAGATTTACATACATTTGGAGACTAACCCTCACCATTACCATAACCACTACTTGCCTAACCCTAAGCCCTAACCACTGACCAAAAATCAGATTTTTCCCAATTGGGGACATGTTTTTGTCCCCAGTTAGACAAGCCGTCCCCAATTAACTGATGTTTGGTCAGAAATGTGTCTCTGAATAGCCTTGGTAAGAACATGCACACACGTTATGGCTTTTTAGTGGGAATGAATACGCAAAGTGTTTCACATGCTGACAGATTTTAGGTGAACTTTAGCCTTTTACATCAGCAGTCACATGACATCAACGATCAGAATGGGTGAGTTTAAGATGAGACATTAACATCATTTCCTCATTGATGTCGGTGCTGTCATTCTTCCTGTACGCTGAGTGACAAATCCAATAAAAGACACTTCCTGATCTTTCACCTTAACAAAGGACAACATTTACTTTTCGAATCAGCCTTATAGTGATTGCCTGATAAAGCTCAAGGTTAAGTGGCATGAGAAAGACTATTATAGCCTTAAACAAACACATATAACTTTGAACTACCCAAAAGCCTCACAAATAAGTGTGTAAATATGTCATGTGTTTAATTCAGCTGATAAGAGTTGACCTAGTGACATGGGCAAACTTAGTTACACATTATCTTCAACAGCAGTCCAAAACAAACAAAATACCCTCATCCTGTCTTCATGAAATAAGTTAGTGTTGTTTGGGAAAAATTTCAATACAATGGTAGACACCCCTGCAGACACACACACACTCCCATGCAATCCACAATGAAAGACAATACTCTGGAGGAATCCAAAGAACAACTTGGTCTATTTATAATACTGTGAGTGACTAAGAATCAGGGGACTTTACAGCCATGTTACTGGGAGGCTCAAATGTTTTCTTTCTTTTTTTTTTGCCACTTTATATTTATAGTGTCATAAAGCCTGACAAGCACTGATAAGCTTGGGCAAAACACTTCTTGAATAGTAATTACTTTTATTAACACCACTGAATTAGCCATTAAAACTATATAGTAAGACACAATATAGTTATAGCGTCTCTATATGTTGGACTATATTGCTATATATAGTCCAGAGGTTTTCTAGTCGTGTTCTCTGCAGTTCAAAACAACTACAGAGATGCAAAACATAAAAATATAAAGAAACTTGAAACAATCCCATTGTCATATAGTCATTTTGTCAGTGCCCAGAGCCATTGTCTGATAATCCCTTACAGCAGTATTAATTGGAAATACACATGTAAATGTTGGCCTATATTAACATTAAGTCCAGTGTTTGAGTAAATGTAGTTACTTTCCAGCCGTGGTCACAGCAGAGACGGTTACATAATTGTCTCCCAAGCCGTTTAACATTTAGAAACTGCTTCCCTAAGAGATTCGTCGTGTTAAAATCCTTCAGAATGAATTCCTTTGGTGTTCTCTATCTCTGCTTTTCCATGACATGAAGACTTTTGTTACCTCTGCTCTTCTCCCCGAGAGGTTTTGCAACGCTCGAGTTGATAAACAAAGCCACGTGTTGCAGGGAAGTTTCCAAAGTGGGCGGATCTCATGTATTTCCGGGTTCTGAGTTGAGGATATAAGAAGAGCTGCGCAATGTCAACAGTAGACCAGAAACACATTCAAGACAAAGGAGTTTGAAGAGGGGATACATATTTAATCAAACAGGGACTAGTTCCTGATACTTTTTCAATTAATTTAACTGAACGTCATCGAAGCAGGATGCCTTTCCTCGGACAGGACTGGAGGTCACCGGGTCAGAGTTGGGTTAAAACCGAGGAGGGATGGAAAAAGACATCAGCAGACGACAAAAACAACAATGTCTCCGTGGAGAGGTTGGTCATTAAACATGTTCAGACAAATGTCGCTGTCTCCATCATAACCGTTTTGACATTGCGCAACTTCTGAAATGCGCCATCACTTAAGATGGAGGGAGGAAAAGAGATGTAGATATTTTACAAGGAAGTCCAAAAACAGCTTCATGAACAAAGACAGACCGACAGACAGTCAGCAGGCCTGCACCCTTCATGTTTTTCTGTGGCCTTGGTCCTTTTCCAGGCTAATCACTGAGCTATTAATAACCTGACAACAAGTGAGTGGATTAACAAACGTCTGTTGAGTCTGTCCACTTTCCAAAATGACTTCTGAAACATGTCCTGAGGTTACACTTAAAACGCATGCATAACAAAGGCAGTTGTGAACGCTTTGTTTTGATGCTCGAGTGCGCTCTGAGCAGGAGAAAACACTGAAGAAACATGAAAAAGTGCCTCATATAAAGTCTGTACTGTGCACTGAGATAAAATGGTGAAATGATGCCTTTAATGAAATATGGGTCTTTGTGTTTTTCCAGCTTCTGCAAAGCTGAGGAGGAGGAGTGTTTCAACAAGGAGAACCTGCTGCTCTCTCTCGGCTATGACATGGCTGCCAAGAAGAGGAAAAAAGACCTAATGAACAACAACACCAAGGTCCCCTGTGAGTCACAATGAAAGAGCCACACAGTCTGGCTTATTGTATAAATATGCAAAGGATAACATTTTGTTATTGTATGTGTGGGGTTATAAATCACCTAATAATATACCAAAGTTAAGTTCTGCACCAAAAATATTAGCTGGGGTGGCTCGTGAGGGTCTTATGTAACATTCATGAGGGGAGCTCTGCCCTAATAATATTGTTTATGATTAATTTTCCATTATTTCATAAACTCTATTTCAATAAGTCTGCAGACAGAAATTGTATCATGTTTGTGATGTGTGCGTGTGCATTTGTCACAGTGCTTATAAGCTGCTTAATGAGGGCAGGCCACTAATATAAACATTCTGCTTTCTCCCAGATTTCCACAGGGAAAAGTGGATTTATGTTCATAAAGGAAGCACCAAGGAGGTAACAAACCAACTCATTTAGTTTCACATCAACTTTTCATATCATCATTGCTAATGTAAACATGCTGAGAAAACTCTATACTCTTGCCGAGGATCGCAATCTAATACCCTGATAATTAAATTCTCCCAGCGCCACGGATATTGTACACTAGGAGAGGCCTTCAACCGCTTAGATTTCTGCAGCGCCATCAAGGACACAAGGAGATTTAATTACGTCGTCAGAGTGAGTCTTCATCTCTTTCTTTTCTTCAAGTTTCTTCTTACTTCTGTTTTTGTTTCTCTTCCTGTGTGGTTGTTAACAGGAGATTGTTTTTCTTAGTGGCAGAGAAGGGGTTAAGGTTAAGAGGGTGTGTAGGCTTTTGCCAGGCTCTTATCAATGCTCTGCAGACAAGGGTCTCTCAGTGGTAATGATACAGACTGAGGGAATGTACGTGTGTGTTTGTGGAAGGATAGGAGTGCAACATAACATGACATTTTTCTATAATATGGTTGATCAAGCAATTTGGCATCCCAAAATTGAGTTGAAGCAAAGCCGTATTTAAAATTAACCCATTTGTTACTCAGTTTATTCAATTCAAGCACTAGTCTGAATTCTAGATGTAAAACTGATGTGGACTTACCATTGTATTTATACTAGCCTAGGGATGCCAAATGGCTTCATGTAAAATGTCTACTAGAGGCAGTTCATTATATCATCATGGGATATCAATAGAAAATCACCTAGCTGAAATTGGAGCTTTTCCCCTGGACATCATCACATGTAAGCACACTGAACCAAACACCAGCTCTCCCACATGTGCTCCCATGTGAGCTGAGGGTCGTGTTCTCCTGTGCTAGAGGGGGGGTGGGTGGGTGGTGTGGGTGGTGGTGGTGCTGCTGAGGGGGGTGACAGCTGTGCAGTGAGGTGCGACCGCCCGACAGGGGTTTATGAAACCAGACCTGGTGGTTGTCAGGTGATTCAGACCCCAAACACACACACACACACAGACAGACAGACAGACAGACAGACAGACAGACAGACAGACAGACAGACAGACAGACAGACAGACAGACAGACAGACTTGGGCGGCCTCCTTTTGTGTTGTCTCCTGCTCTTTTTTTCTGTCTCATCCTTGGCCACAGTTTTCTCTTGAACTTCCTATTTAACTGTCATCCTAATGAATGTGATGTGATGTACCAATTCAGGCTCGGTCAGGAGGAGACACACCAATTTCCTGTTTTGGCAGGACAGTGATATTGCAGGGGATCATGTTTTATGGCTGTTTTTATGTACAGCCATAAACACTAGTATAAGGTATTGGCATTATAATATTCCTGAGACATCAAAATACAAAATAATCTAGTATTCCACAAGCAATCTAAGTTTTTAATCTATTTACATATAACTTTCCACAGCTAGTTGGCCATTTGTGTCCGTCTCTGTTGAAGTTTTGGATTGACCTTTTAGCACAGGCTCCAGCTAACAAGTGCAGTGTAGTGTGGTAAGCCCAAAGAACAATATGGCCGTGTAACACTAGCGTCTAGTCTGGACACGGTGTCCTAGGTCACTGCTCTTCATTGGTTGTGTCTGATGGCATTTGCGGGTTCATTTAACTCCGTCTCAGTTGCACAGATCAGGTTCGTCCACAAAGACGTAACAAGTGGTCCTCTCTTTTCTCGGAGCTTACAAATGGAGGTTACTTCAAGGAGACTGAAACCTTAAAATGAAAGCATTTTAGCAGCACCATTATATAGCAACAAGAAGATACAGTGCTTCAAATACTGTTGGTTTGTTTGTGGAAAAGTATGAGCAGCACGCCAGGTTATGAAGTGCAGTTTAGCGAACAGCGGGGGCTAAAAGTAGATACGGAAACGCACATTGTTCTGCCTGGCTGCTCTACAAAGAGAGGAACACTTGATGAGCTGCTAAAACAAGAAGGACATGGGATTAGGCTTTAGGAATGGAGCTGGAAAGAATGGAAAAAATGAAGCCAGGAGGGAGTGAAGAAGCTCAAAATTGGTAAAAACAGACAAAGAGGTTGAGGGTGTAGAAGAGAAGTAATTTAGTTCAAACTTGGGTATTATTAAGACTCCCAAACTCATCAAGTTTTAATTTGGGATTTACTCACAGTAGGTGCCACTTGTAGTAATGAACCTGCGTTTTTCATTAAGAGTGTTAGAATTGCAATGCATGCAATGAGCAAAGTTTGTGCACTGCCAAGTCCAGTTAACCAGAAAGTACCCCACAATATGTTGATATTGATATGATGACAAAGATCACATGCTGCGGGGAGAATTGAGCAAAGGGGGAACTTGAGTTTCTCCATGATGTCACAGCATCTGTTACATGCCAGACATGCCATCCTGGAAGCCGCAGTTTGTCCGCTAGCCAATGGCAACAACCTCGCAGACATACATAAGTGCACGCAGCGCACACAAGCATCCGTAGACACACAAGCGCACACACTCTATGTCAAATGATTCAGCTAATTCTCATGACAGGAGGATCAGGAGTCAAATGATTAAAAGCTTGTTTGTGGAGGCTGATGTTGTTGACAGCCTGGGCTGTTGTCCAACACCTTTCCAGTAGCTTCTTCTCCCTAAAGAGACCAAGAGCCAAGAATGTTGTTATATGGTTGTTAGATCCAGCTTCAGTTGAGAGTAATGACCAGGTGGAACGTCTCCAGATTCAGTTTTAGACAACATTTATTGTTAGGAGTGTCTTTTTGTAAGAATCTGGCATAACAAACATTAAGTAATGAGGCACTGGGAACAGAGAGTCTCAGAAACTGTCGGGATGAAATTTATGTCATGTTTCTTTCTTTCTGCCTCTTTCTCTAGCTTCTGGAGCTTATCGCCAAGTCCCAGCTCCCCTCGCTCAGCGGAGTGGCACAGAAAAACTACATGAATATTCTGGAGAGAGTGGTACAGAAAGGTGAGCCCCGTCACTCTTTTAAAGTCACTCAACTAGTTTGCCTCTCAGTTTCTCTCCTTTGTGTCAAAGGGTTTCGTCTTTCTGCTGTTGTATGTTCTTTTTTTTCACACGCAGACACAAAGGTACCTCTTACATAACGTATATCTTACCACAGAACACCCCCTATTTAATTTTCTTAATTATCAGATCAATTATACAGAAATGCAGACTCCTCATCTGCATTAAACATATACCAGTGGAGCAAAGATCAAGCCTTTGTGTGCTTTGTTTGCACCAATTGGTGATGAAATGAGCCCTGACCACATCTAAAGAAGGCCGGGGAATAATAATCCAGTATTGTAATGGCACAGTAAAAAACACTGACAATCACCAGACTCCTCTGCAAGCCACAGTGTAAACCAAATGTCCTCTCTGCTAAACAGAGATCCAGGTTGTTTAGGTGCCGTTATGAGACCTGTTGGCCAAATATTATGAGTGTCACAGGAGGAGAGTACATGCACTCCAAAACATTTGTTTTAATAACGTGCTTTTTCGATTATTCGCAATAAATATTGCACTCTTTGGCCGTTTGCCTGGTAGCTGCTAATCTCTCTCTATGACACCCAGGCTTTAAAACTGCACTTTAGGATCATTACAGGAACAATAAATTAAGTTCCAATGATTATCATCCAATTTCCTCCTCAGTTCTCAATGACCAGCAGAATGTTCGTCCGATCAAGGAGCTGCTGCAGACGCTCTACATCTCGCTGTGTGGTCATGTTCAGGACATGGGCAAATCTGTCCTGGTGGGGAACATTAACATCTGGGTGCACCGCATGGAGAACATCATGCAGTGGCAGCAGCAGCTGGACAACATCCAGATCAACAGGGTAAGCATCTGCCCAAAATACGGGCCGGATACGCTTCAAGACAGTCCTAGTGCAAACTCTCCATTATACTCATGACTTCCTCTGCCTCCTTTTTCCTTCAGCCCACATCTACAGGGATGGGTTTGACTGACCTGCCCGTCAGTCTGCAGTTGAACATCATGCAGCGTCTGTCGGACGGCAAGGACCTAGTCAGCCTGGGCCAGGTGTGCCCCGAGCTGGGGGCCCTCACTGAGGACCGGCTGCTGTGGAAGAAACTCTGCCAGTACCACTTCACAGACAGACAGGCATGTAGAAATTAATGGATAATTATGGAATGCATGAGAATGATTGACTCTTTCTAGTTGACTTCTTACTTTCTTGTTGTTTTTAAACTGTAACCAGATCACCTAAAAGCTATATATTTGTAAAGTTAAAGTATAACAGCATAACGTCATTAAATCACTCTATAAGGAGGTCAAGCATCTCTGATAAACAAGACTTGCTGCTGGAAAATTAGATGCTGACGAATACTGACACTACAGTAACCTAGCACCGTGTTTAAAAGCATGCACTTGATAAGCAGGTGAGGCGGTGTCCGGTTTTAAGTCTAAAGTAGGTTAAAGTAAAGCTTCCTGACAGGTTAGAGTGGTTTAGATCTAGTTTGCGTTAAAGGGAAAAACTTCATCCATTAATGTTGGTGACATCTCCATCTTTTGAGAAGTTACTTTGTGTGTAGTAGCAAATTGGGCTATGGAAGAACTTCTCATGAAAGATAACATTAAAGTAGATATCTCCAAAGTATTTTTCTCCCCTTGGGTCATGTCTTAAAGTCTGTGCTCCTCTTCTTCAGATCCGAAAGCGCCTGATGGTGTCAGATAAAGGTCACCTGGAGTGGAAGAAGATGTACTTTAAGCTGAGTCGCTGCTATCCTCACAGAGAGCAATACAGTGACACCCTGCACTTCTGCACACACTGCCACATCCTTTTCTGGAAGGTAGTGTACTTTTCTCTTTTTACTTGATCAAAGTGGATATAAAACTAAAATGTTACAGCTAGTAAAGATGCACTTAGATGATAAAACAAAAAATAAATAAATAATACTGATTTGTTTTTATTTATTTTTTTGTTTCTTTTTGCAGGACACAAACCATCCCTGCACAGCCAACAACCCAGAAAGTTGCACCATGTCCCTCTCCCCTCAAGACTTTATCAACCTTTTCAACTTCTGATCCCCATTCCCCCACCAAAAGATGAACTGACTGTACATACTGTACATAGACGTGTACAATATTGTTTTTGTTTAATGGCACAATCGATTCCTGAATGTGTATTTAGTTGAGGTATGACTGGAGGGCGTTCATGCAGCGGGACAATTATGCAATCATGTTTTCTTTTTGAAAGAGTACAGAGGCTCCTGGGAGAGTTCACTGTTGAAAGTGAGTGAATGTGACCGAGAGGGGGAAAAAAAATGTAGAAGCAGTCGGCCTGTGGGTGGAGGGTAAAGGGAACACTTGACTGTCAGAGTTTAGTCTTAGTTTCATGAGTTTTTTGAAATTATACCTCCAAAGTAAACCTGACCTTAGATGTGTACACCTGTTTTTTTTTTTCACCGATTTAAAATAATTTATTTGTTTTTCAAACCTTTTTTCGACACAGGAAGTAGGAACATTATTCAAACCTGTTTGTTTGATGTTTTAAATGTAATTTAATATATTATCAGACCTGCTCACATAGGGAGAAGCAATGTATTCAGGTGAAGTTTGCAGTAATATTGTGTTTGGCACTCGGACAGAGAGAAGTAAATCTTTAGTTGGTGCAGCACCGAAGGGATAATGAATCTGAGCAAGGGACTCTGTATTTGTTAGACTGAGTGATGACTCTTTGTTATGACACACTGCAGTATGTTTTCTATTTTTCTTTGTTGTTTTTCACTTTTATAAAGATTTGATATGACTTTTTTTTTATTAATTGTGTGCTTGTTTTCTGCTGTGGCTGCTATAGCAACAGCACCTGAGTGCAGTATTACCAAAGATATCAAAGTCAGTATAATAATGGTGTGTGCCTTTATCATGAAACTTGAAACCGGTACAGCTTAATCCTTGTTTGCAATCTTTTCAGATCCCAGTGCTGTTTGTGTGATCAACAAATGTCTCATTTGCAGAAGAGTGCTACTTAACATCTGATGCTCTGATACCAAAGTTGACTGTCTGAAAGATCTTTTTTTTTTTGTAGCCTCCTGCATGATTTTTTTTTTTTTTTTTTTAAACACCGAGCTGAGTTTACTTATTTATTTAGATTCTGGCAAGTGGCTCAACTTGCACTGTTAGGTTTGAAGGACCTTTTTGGTATAAAGTTGCAATGTTGACTTTCCTCTGTCACTGCTCAGACAGTGAGGACTGATGTACATGCTATGCATTGCGTTCTGCTTATGTTCTGTTGAATAAATAAAAGAAAATAACTTCTGTGGGTTCTCTGTTGTCAGTTTCACACTTAGATGTGTATTTTTCTTTTTAGCAGACACTGAAGCTTTATGTAGGACAGTTATTGAACTTGTCCTCAGAGTTTGTGCACGGCCCAACCATTAAAGATGATCAGGAGCTGCTCTGTAGGTTTGCTTGCTGCTAACAGCAAAAGTCTGTTCTCTAGTGGACAAATGATGAACTGCAACTGTTCCAAAAACACACTGCTAGTACTTTGCACCATCAGGACGTTTACAACAAACTACAATTGCTATTCATATCTTTTTTTTCTTTTTTTTTTTTTACTCATGCACAGGACTGAAACAGTGCTTAATGATGAAACACTAAGCCAAGGCTCTAATTAAACAAATAGGGTAAGCCCCTCACCTAACTCAAATGCTGGTAGTGGAAACAAACTACCTTAAAATACAAATGGGCCTCTCCAGAGTCATTAAACCAAAGAGACCTCCAGGGCAGTGGTCTTAATGAGGCAGGCCTGCTGTATAATAACACTGTTCCTGTTAAACAATGAGCTCAGTTTGATCAACAACAACACAACAGTGTTCACAAGTTTCAACATGTCATTTTCTCAAACAATTGTTTTAATTGTTGCAGTAGGACAACAGCTGAAGTTAAAACGAACAAAGCAATTTTTTTGCATGATAGAAACAATGTTATAATTCACCATGTTTTAAAATAAATATTTATACAAATATTATGTAAATATTATTCATAATTCAAGAAATATGATTGCGCACGAGTCGTCGTGACTGTGCGTCTCCCACTGCAGCATTGCACATACAGTACAGCCCTGCTCTCCAGGGTGTGTAAGGTAGCTTTTAGTTCAACATTTGGGAAGCATGATGTGTGTGCGACTGGCAAAGGCATGAATGTGTATTATTGCTGTCAAAGCTATAATACACAGGCGTCATGTATGGTCCTCAAAGAGAGTTTGTTCATCTTTTTCACTAGACAAAAGCTGAATACGTCATCTTCATCTTCCTCATTACAAATTTGCTGGTTTGAGGCAACACTGCCCACCGGTTTTACATCAAAAAGGTGCCAGTGTATTGTTGCTGTGACAGCAGAAGAAGAAGAAGGCAATGTTAATGATACATTCCCATGTTTTTTTCCGGAGATAAACAATATCATTTCTTTGAATTTTCTATCTAAAGCTGCATTAGCAATCATATAGTTAGCTACCTAGCTTATTTTCTTTAGTAACCCTCCTCCCCTTTTTTTTAACTACTATCATGCAAACATATCATCTACAGTTTGTGCCTTTTGAAAAACATTACAAGCACCAGTAACATTTTTTTTTTACTTGAACTCCTGCTGGAGGAGTCGCCAGTGTTTGACATTAGAGAAGACGTACATCATTTCAAGGAAAAGCTACAAAGTTTGTTGCATATTCTCATTGTACCATTCTCAAAATTGTGCGCATGTATCTCCGGCATCCCTCGTCTACATCTCTTCTGCTAAGATATGACATGAGTGCAAAGGAAATGTGGAGTAGAGATATTATATTCAAACCAGTGAAGTCTGGTAGGCTGATGATATTGATGGGAATCCTGGACGGCTGTATCCTTAGATGTTTATTCAGCAGTAGATCTTGTTCAACACGTGTAGGGAAGCTGTCCTGCTCTCCTCACTTGCCTTAATTTGAATTGTTGATGGTCTATTGAGTACAGTCTTAGCATTGAGCCACATCTACTAGACGTGGACCCACAAGCCCTTTAAGCCATTTCTAACACTCTTTGATAAATCATTTGGTTTGGCAGCATTTCACTGTCTGTCTGAGCTTCCAGTGCATGTACTCCAGAGGTGAGTGAGGTGGTGTGGGGGTTAAAAAACACCCCAACAAAACCTCCCAGACGGTATAAGTACCAACTGCAGAGGGTCCCAAGATGCTGAGAATCCCCGGTGGTTTGTGAGGTGTAGCCAGGGAAAGTAGTTGTCACTGTAGAACTGTAGTAGTCCTGTGTGTGCAAACAAATGAGCACTTAGCATTATGTGACACATGCATACACAAACATGACGTTTGTAGTTTTGAAAGAGGAAAAAGAGTAGTATACTTATAAACATCTGGTAACAGTGAAGGACAAAGTTGCAAAGCAAAGTAAAGAGTTACCAGAGTTAGTAAATGTCACACAGAGGTACGTTCTCTCTTTCTGAGTTCTGAATAATCCACTCAATAGCATCCCAACCCTACAGGTTCACACAGGGAAAGAGAGAAGATTAAAGAGACCAAACACAGAGATAGACAGACAGACTGTGAACACCGCTGGAAATAGTAACTTCTGACTGGATGTTCAGTCAACTTGCACTGGAACAGCTGAGAAACTAACAGAGACTGAAAAAACCCAAGTTAGAAGGCATGCAAAGAAATCATCTGCAATATCTTTATCACCTGCACCAAGACTACATGCAAAAGATGAAATAAATGCATGAATACAAATGTTTTTTTCTTTTCGCTTTACCTTCCTGGCGTTGGCTGACATCCTTCTAGCCATCATCCCCTCCAAGTAACTGCTTAGGCTCACTCCCTTCACTGTGATTATGGCCTCCTGTGTCAGGATGGTACTGAGGAAGAGCGGGGGAGGGGGAGAACATGATTACTGTAAGACATGAACAAACTGTAGAACACTGTGTACCTACAAGGACACAGTGTCTAGCTCATTCTGGTTCTCATCTGTCTGTACAGTGTTACACACACACACACACACACACACACAGTGCCCAGAAATGTTATCAGAAATGAAATGCAATGCTGAATACAATGTACTTACACCTCAGGGTTATCAGGGTGAGGTCTGTAAAGAAGCCGCTCATCCACTGAAATCAGGTTGGTGAGAGTAATCTGGAGGAGATGAAATACATGGAAAAACATGGAATATTAAGATGCAAACACAGCACGCATCATTGATTTACTTTACAATTACAATCAAGTCACAGCTGGACTCAGCATAAACTTACATTTGTTGAGCAGAGCTCCATCTTTTTCTCGTCTGGGTCGACTATAGAATGTTCCTTCACGTATGTCTGTGTCTGGCTGGTTCCCAGTATCTACAAAGACGATAATACACAGTAAGTAAGTAATATCACGTGGCATGTGTAACATGCACTGAGTGTACTCGTTTCAGATGAATAAAAACACATACGCTCAATTCACTGATGAAATGCTGCAAACTCTGGCAGAGAATACCCAGTTTAGGAACCCCTCGCCTTTGTCTTTTCCGCATATTCGTGCACCTCTATGCATCTGACCACGTGTGTGTAAATATTACAATACATCACAGTGTGTGTTGATGACTGACCGCTCGCACAATGCCCGGGAGACCCCACTCTGTGCTGAGGAGTCTGTGGCTGTGTAGACGTCCCTCTTCATCCAGACTACGGTCCAGCACATCCACCCCGACCACATTAGGGTTCATGGGATTTGGGTACTTCCTCATGGCAGCCTTGATCACCGTCTCCCATGGGTAACTGCACACAAAACAGTACAAAATAATATGTAGGAGAAGAAACATTAACTTACACTGATGGCAATCTTTGGATGAACTGGGTTGAATATGCTTCATGATTTCCTGCACACGGTTATTAATGTCAGTGCTTCTCTGGGATAGATCTGTGACCTAGACCTGGGCAGGCTGTGATTGTGGGTGCATCCTGGTGTCATATAGTGAATCACCATCAGAGCAGGTGGAATACACTAACCAGTATCACATAAGTCATAATTCATAATTAATAGATTCAGATGTAATTAAATCCAGTTAATTAAGTTGAAGGTCCCATCAACGTAGCCTTGCACTGACAGACCATCATGGATACACAGTAAACACACCTGAAAACATGCTCGGTGCTCCAAATCTTCATTTTCTCAAAAGACACTCTTCACCTTCTCGTTAAAAAAATCCCTCCGTGATACGAAACTATGTTTCACCGGATCATTTCCATATGAGGAACTAGCTCGGTGATCAGAGAATAATAAGGCCTATGATGAAAGCTCACGACAATCAATGAAGTGAGTCCACGGAGCGCATCTCCGCTTTTCTTCGCACATCAAGCTGACGCAAAGACTGAGCGACATGCGCTGCTGATCCCAGAGTCACAGCAACAGACAGAAAACATGTAGTTTACAGATAAACACTAATAGCCCATACAGTAAAGGACAAGACAGAAGCCGGTGCAACACCGAGTGTCGAGCCAGACAGAGTGAGATACAGGCTTCTGGTCAGGAATTTCAAAATAAAACAATTTGCAAGCATCATAAATGGTCGTTAACCTGTTACGATGGCATCTTTGGTTTAAAAGATCATCCTCGTCCTTTGAAACGTATCACTGAAATATAGAGGTTTTAGAAACATTACATCTGCTAATAAACAACCTCATACATTCCCTGACATGTTGCTAGTTATGTCATTTAATATTTTTCCTTATTTATATCCATTAGCCACTTTTAGTATAAGACCTTAATGCACCATGTTTATTGTACAGTGATACGGACTCATGTGTTAAGTCAACCATTGTGTGTCATACCTATAATTATTTTTGTCTAATAAGGCGACTAATTTGACAGTTTTATTTTGAAGGCAGGAGCACTGTTTCCTCTGCCGTGCTCTGGTTTTGTCTCTCCGACTTGACGAGGCTGATGTAGCTGCTGCATCCGCCTCCATTTGTGCGCATGCGCATAGCATCTTGCCATCATCCCCCGTCGTGTCGCCAAAGGAGCGGGGCTGCGTCAAGCTAGACAAAGACAGCAAGACAAAAGCCGGAAACACAGTGATGTTGATTTCAAAATAAAAGCTGTGGAGACTAGAACATGAGCTCAAAATGCTGAAGTAAAATAAAATATGATGTAACCTTATTGATATTTAAGTTTAAACTTTATTTATAATAATATATTATAACATAACTTTTTAATCACTATAATTCTTATTAAATAATTTGGATTTTCACATCTTTTATTGTGCCGTTTTTATTCTGAAAGTGTGACCGGAAGTGTGAGGTGTATTGTCTCCGCCTTGCCGCTGGTGTTGTGGGATCTGAGGAGGAATTCATTGAAGCAGACGCGCAGTGGAGCCAGTGTGTGGTCCCTTAACGAGAAATTCCTGCCATCGCCGTTCATTCAGCGGCCTTTTATTTCACACTGGATACGGTACAATTAACCGACTCATAGAAAACACTCTCAGCCGATTACAAGACGGAATAACGCACACTGCATGACCTTGCACTGAATGTCACTATAGACGGATTTTTAAGGCACCGACACGGTAAGGTAATAAGCATCCTCATACGCACGGAGGAGAGGGCGAGAGCAATGTCGATATGATCGGCTGCTGTATGTCTCCTGTGCGCACTCTTCATGTTGACGTTTGTGCACAGTGATCGTATTATTTTAAGAGATCTCAGACGGAATCAGCGCAGGCGTTTCAGAGAAATCATATTGATAACAGGACTGCTCTTGCAGCCTGGTTGAAGGCCGGACTGCATGCCGCAGAATGCAAATTCGCCATTCAAATAGTCAACAATCCTATCGTAGATATAGTAACCTGAGTATTTTTTTTTATAGAAATGTGAGGTTAAATGTGTATTCAAACAGTGATGTTTGGTTTATTCTCAGAGCAATTTATGCGGAGAGTGCGTGAGGCAGATGCTGCAGCAGCGCTTGATCCGCTCCAGGCTGGAGAGAGAGGGGGGAGAGGAGGGAGAGGGAGAGACAGAGGGGGGAGAGGGGGGCGTCATCTTTATAGGATCATTAAATCACATTGTGTCTGACCGTGCACCCCGCCACTTATCAGCCTATGCGTCTGACAGTATACATGACCCATATGTAAAAGTGGGGCACGAGGCATCCCCCTCCTCATTGTAAGGGCCACCAGGTTGGCTGGTGGTCGTGCTCAAGCCAAAAAAATCTGCTGACACATGCGCTGTGCCGGCCGGTGCTCCCAGCCTTTGTGCGCAATGAAGCCTATAGCTCATCTATCAAGGCCTCATGGGGCCACAGACTCCTATAGGCTTAAATCTGGCCGTCTGTTGACCTGGGTTCATTTGAGGGCTTCATAGAGAATTTAAAAGAATGTATGAGATGAGAATTATCATGTTTTGTTTTTAAAATAATGTTAGGGTTCACTGTTGATTACTTGTCTCTTGTGGATGATGGTACCACTCTTACTCAGTGGCTTCAGATCCAGCAGCTGTGAGTTTTCGAGGCCTCTATACTAACACCTGTCTCTTTATTTTCAGGTCATCAGCCACAGCCATGGAAATTGTTACACATTTAATTAATGACACCATAGAATTCTACAAATGGACCCTAACTATTGCAGGTAATATATCATCTATCTTTGTCTGTTTTTGTCATGTCTTAGAGTCGTGTCGAGTAGAGATGTAAGAGATCTTTTTTGAGAGAACTGTGTTTCACAAGTGACTGAATACACATTGACTTGTATGTGCACTTATATACACTACATATACATACACGGGCATGTTTCTCCTGTGATGAGACAGAAAAGAATATGTCAGAAACCTGCTTTTTAAGTTCACATATACTTTGAATGTATCTCTTGCACCATTAAACAGTGGTGTCTCCACCACACTGACCTCCAGACAGATCACCTAGGAGCAAAATCAGACATCTGTACTCATCAACTGCTTTGACCTGCCCTCTCCTTTAAATTTAATTAAACTCATGCTGTGTCAGTGTAACGCCAACATTAAGAATAGTTATGTAATGCTATGAGAATATCTGTTCTACAGACAAGCGGGTGGAGAAATGGCCTCTGATGGACAACCCCCTGCCCACGCTGGCCATCAGCACCTCCTACCTGCTGTTCCTCTGGCTGGGGCCCAAATACATGAAGAACAGAGAGCCCTTCCAGCTCCGCAAAACCCTCATTGTTTACAACTTCAGCATGGTCTTCCTCAACTTCTTCATCTTTAAAGAGGTAGGTTACCACTGGAGACTAAAAGCTAAAAGTAAAAACTGAGTTGAATCTGTGGAAGTCTTATTCCAAACCGTAACTATTCATCCACGAGTAAATTACAGTATCAGTTTTGGCCCCTGGGTTTGGGCTAACCTCATTAGAGTGTATCCAGCTTTCTGCCTGCACTCCATCTCTATTTCTCTCTCTGTCACTCTCACTTTGAGGCTTTGCCTTTGTCCGTTTATTTCCAGTGATTCAGTAGACATGTTCTCTTGCTTGTTTTTTTTAGCTGTTCATGGCAGCGCGGGCGGCAAGCTACAGTTACATTTGTCAACCGGTGGACTATTCAGACGACCCCAATGAAGTCAGGGTGAGTGTTGCAGGAGGTCGTAGACACACATGAAGACACATGGACACACGCAACATTTACCACAATGCTGAACCTCATGTGCCCTATTATGTAATTTACTTTCATATTGCTGTGCAGTGATTATTTACTCCTCCGCCTTCCACCTCCTCCTATTGTTATTTATTGTTATTATCTTCACTATAGTGCTCTACTGTACCCAAATGATTAAGAACACCCATGTCAGCGCACCAGCAAAGCTTCAGTCTCACTGGTTTTAGAAACAGGATCACCTTCCATTCTTTAGACTCTGCTCCTGTTATTAGAAAAAGCACAAGCTGGAAGAGGGACCATGGAAGGTGTTCAGTTTCACCTTCCTTCCTACTGCTCCATGACGTAGTTACACAAGTGACCCAGTCAAGTTGGTCTCGGGTGACCCTTAGTATTCAGATGTTGTGGAATAGAATAATCTAGAAAAACGTCTAAAAGAACTATACATGTATTTCTCCAACTGCCTGTGTTTGTCTATTTGTTACTATTTTCTTCCTTCACCTGCGCCTGTCTTCTCCCTTCAACCCATTTCTCGTGTTCATGTCTGAGACAGGTGGCAGGAGCTCTGTGGTGGTATTTCGTCTCTAAGGGCATCGAGTATCTGGACACGGTGTTTTTCATCCTGAGGAAAAAATTCAACCAGGTTACTTTCCTGCACGTCTACCACCACTGCACCATGTTCACGCTCTGGTGGATTGGCATCAAATGGGTGGCAGGAGGACAGTGTGAGTAGCTATCACATTTCACAAAGTAATACATTAATAAACCAACACTAAAATAATTGTGATCTTTATCACCTATTTCCTTTAGTTCTGTAGATTATGAAGTCTGAGCTGATGAAAGACTAATCGCATATACTGCGCTTTACACAAATTTCCACAGTGTACCATAAGTTGCAAGATTGATTTCCCATTTTTCAGGGAGCCTTTGGCTTCCAGTTATTTCCCAGTCATGGATGGATTACCAAATGGACCTACTGGCACAGGCCCAGACCTGAAGCCATCCAAAGGCAAAGAGTCAAAGAGTCAGTCAAATCTAGGGATTTCTTTTGGGATTTTTTTTTTGCTCCTGATCCTGAAATGACCGACCTACCTGTGGTAATATCATGCAAAGATACATAATCCATCACAGTGGACAATGTTGATGACTTATTTCTTGTTAATTACTGTGTGGTAATGGAGCTGGAAAATGATTCTCAGTGATGTCAAATATTCACAATTTGTGGCTTTAAGCTATAATAAGCATGACAAAGCAAATTGAAATGTTCTAATTTTTTCTTTCATTTGCAGCATTCTTTGGTGCACACATGAATGCAGCAATCCACGTCTTGATGTACTTGTATTATGGCCTGGCCTCCTGTGGACCTAAGATCCAAAAGTACCTGTGGTGGAAGAAGTACTTGACCATCATCCAGATGGTAAGATATTACCTTACGGTGTGGCTAATTTCATTTAAACAAATTTCAAGACATCTTAGAAGGCTAATCTTACCTCATGTTGCACTGAATGTCTAACTGAAATTATGAAGCAGCCATTTTGAATTTTACACTGCAAAAATGGAATTTTGTCTCTCTCTTTGTGTCTCAGATTCAATTCCACGTCACCATCGGCCACACAGCCCTGTCCCTCTACGTCAACTGCGACTTCCCCCACTGGATGCACTACTCCCTCATCTGCTACGCCATCACCTTCATCATCCTCTTCGGCAACTTCTACTACCAGACCTACCGCCGCCAACAGCCCAGGCGTGACGCCTCCTCCTCCTCCAAAGCAGGCAAGGTCCTCTCCAACGGGACCCTCAATGGGCTCAGCAAGGCTGCCAATGGCGCAGTGGTGACGGGGAGCAAAGAGGAGAAGCCCCAGGAGAACTCTGGCAGGAGAAAGAGGAAAGGAAGGGCTAAAAGAGATTAGAGGAAGAGGAGTGAGAGAGGTAGAGGTGAGGTAGGGCCTTGATTTGGGTTCGAGGTTGATAGTGCTAAAACATGAAAAACTTAATTTGAGGGAGATTTAGATGAATGGATGCTTTAAGGTGTGACATGTTTATTTAAGCCATGATCTGAGTTGTTGTAGATAAAATAAGAGGTTTGTGTTGAGAGAGGATCATTCTGTTAGTAAGAGGTGTCAAAGGTCTTGCCTAAGGTGACCGTTATCACAAATAACCCAAAAATACAGTTCAGTTTGGTACGGGATAGATCTTAGTATTCCTTCTCTTTATTGTGGTGCCAAGGTACTGTAGATCTGGTTCAAAAAGTGACATGCAGCTACTAAAACCTGAGCCTGAAAAGGAAAGTGAGTTTACCGGGCCTGTTTGGCATGCTGGGAAAGCTACATTAACTGCGCCTGGGCTGCTTGAAAAAGATTAAATACCATTATTATTGCGATCACTGCTGTATCGAGACAGGAATACACATCATGACACACGCACAAACACAACTTTTTTTTTGTTGTCGTTCACCTTTACAGATATAAAACCGGTGATTATGTACAGTATCATGTCATATTTTACTTACTCATCTTATTCAAGTTATTATTGATGTTATGTGAGAGAGACTTAAGTTTACAGTTCTTGTCTTACTGAATAGACACCTCTACAGTTATCCACTGATTTGTGTACATGGAGCTGTCTTATTTATATATTTATTTCAAGTTGTGGACTCAGCTGCCACTCACTTTTGAGCTTTCACCCCATTAGCGCACAGTTACATTCTAAAGAAGGAAAATAAATAAATATCAAGAGGCAAGATGTTCATAGAAATAGAAGAAAAAAAGATTTCTAACCCTTTGAGACTTGATGGGATTGTTTCATTATCGGTTTATGATGGAATAATAATCATCTGTAGCTCATAGAAGGTTAAAATGAAGATGTTCTATTTCTGTATACAATCATAACAGGTTTTTTATGTCCCAACTTGTATGTAATGCAATGAAACGTAATGAATATTATCCAGAGATATGATGGAACTAATGATTATCTCAGTGTTTCCTGTTTTCACAGAGAAGCTGGTGGAGTTTTGTCTTTGCAGATGTTTACCTGTCTTTTTATATTATATCCTCTCTGATGTCGTTGTTTGTCTTACATGCTGGTGAAAATGTTCTGTGCCGAACAAAGAAGCGGTGGCGTTCTGGGTTCCCTTTGTGTTTACGGAGAATTCAGAACCAGCTAACAGCCAGTTTTTATCAAGTGAACTAAGCCTACTTTTAGCGCCATTTGCTTCCCATATTCAATCAAATATCTTTTTGTGTCTAAGTTTTCAGGCTTAATCCATGTCCTGAGAAGGCTTGAATGTAAATTCATCAGGGGAAAAATTTGGATTTAAAAAGATAAAAAATATGATTTATATACAAAAAGAGCTGGTGAACCTCTATAGTGACTGTGTATGTTATACCACTATGAAGAATAACTCTGCTCTGCCTATAGTATATAGAATATAAATCAGCTGTCTGCTCTATATCAGCAAATCCAGCTTCCTGTCATCCATTAACCAACACATTTTGATGTTATTTATTGCTTCTTTCTATTTATTTTGATGTAAATACCAATGTTCATCTATCTGAGAGTGCTTGTCTGTGTATTTGTTCTTTTTGTGTTGTACATATTACATTGTGATATTTTGTACACTGCGCATTTGGGAATGTTCCCAGCTTGTTAGCTTGGACAGTTATACGTCCACATTGCTTCTGTGTTTTTTTTTTTTAAGTATCATAACTTTGAACTCTCTTCAAACTGAATTAAACTGAATGCCTCTACACATGTTTTGACACTTCATTTAACTGTCTAATTCATAATGTAATGAATATAATGGGTCAAGGATATAAATTATCTTCTATGTGGATCAAGCCATTATTTTGACATTAATGACTTGAGCGGTTTAGATATCAAAAGACAATGTTGGTAACAGATGTGCAGAGTAGTTTACTAACACTAGAGGGCACCGTGGTTATATTACAGTACATAAGTGTCACAGTATGCTCACTATGATTCTCACGTCTTGAACCATCCACTGTTATCAAAGAAATGGCTTCAGCTCAAGATAAATACTTTTATCAAGTGTTATTATATGGGGAGAACAACGTAAATACTAAAAACCTCAATTCCTGGTTATCAGTTTGTTATTGTCAAAACTCATTTTACTCAGACAGCCCCAACAATGAGGTAGCCTTCACACTAATGTTTTGTTATCCGTAACATGAATTGAAACCCAGTGTTCGACAGTAACTAGGTACATTTACTCATGTTCTGTACTCAAGTTTTAAGGTACTTGTACTTTACTTGAGTATTTTCTTTGGGCTACTTCATACTTCTATTCCACCAGATTTGAGATAGAAATATTGCATGTTTTTTTTTGTTTTTTTAAAGGTTTTTTTGGGGCCTTTTTCAAGTTCATTGGATAAAGACAACTGAAGTGTGACAGAAATGTAGAGAGAGAGAGAGAGAGATGGGTAATGACATGCAGCAAAGGGCCGCAGGTCGGATTCGAACCCTTGGCCGCTGCGGCAAGGGCCAAGCCCCCGCACATGGGGCGGACGCTCCACCAACCGAGCCAAACGACACCCCAAAATATTGCATGTTTTGACAGATGAACCTAACTGGGGGTTCACGGCTTTACAGATAAAGATAGGATCAACAAATTACATACATATAATGACCTGCACCTTGACCAACTACAACTGCACCTTGATCAACTACATTAAAACACAGCAATAAAAATTAAATAGCACACTATATTTTAATACTATGAAAAGTGCTGTTCAGCGTAATTTGTATTTTCTTCCCTTCTTTAAACATAATGAGTATTTTTACATTTACATTTAATACTTTAAGTACATTTAGTCAAGAACACTTTTTTGTAATATTTTGAATGCAGCACTTTTACTTGTAATGGAATGTTTCTCACTGGGGTATTACTACTTTTACTAAAGCAAAGAACCCAAAAACACAGTTGAAGCCAAAAAATCCAGTTTCATTTGTAAAATTGTTGTCTCTGACTTTCAGAAGCCGTTCAGCAATGAAAGAAGTCCTGGTGTAAAATGTGTGTTGTTTTGTTGCAATGCAGCTTCACCTTTTCTCTTTGCCTTTTATGTCTTTTCGCCAGTTTAAACTATCATGATTTATTCATTGTTTAAAAGACCCCTACACTTTCAGCAATCCATATTTATAGCAAATAATTATCAAAAGATCTGGTGTGGTGCGGTTCCAGTTTGGGTGGAGTCAAGCATTGACATGCTTTGAGTCATATGTTGCTTGTCTGATATACTTATTAAAATGTACCGGCACTAAAGACAAATCTCTGGCAACATGTTTGGTAGACAAAAAGAGAAAAACATGTTAAAATTGAATTTACAACACTGCTCATCCCTGTTGAATTCTTGAGTTAGACAAAGGTTTCCATGGTAACTGTACACAGCAGCTGTCTGACACCCCTTACTCCCCCATCCTCCAAAAGACCTCCTACCCCCACCCACTGCATCCCCTCCTCCTGCTTCTTTCTGAATCAGCTGGGTATATGTGGGAAACAGCACCAGAGCAATAAACTATTAAACAGTGTGTTTTAGTGTATTCATGTGTGAGTGGGTGGTTGAGTGAGAGGAGGTTTCATTTATACGTGTGTGTGTGTGTGTGTGTGTGTGTGTGTGTATGCTTGTGTAATTGTGTAATAGGTAGAGAGAATTGAGAAACATGTATGTGTGCAACCACCCCCCATCCTCCCGCAGAGTTTATGAGTGGGAGGCCTCCTCCAGCAGAGAGGTATTACATGGATAAGGTTTGTGTTATTCTTTAACTCAGAGCAATCGTTTCACAATTCAGTAACAGAAAACCTCATCAGCAACATTTCCCTTGGATGGTGTCTGCATATAATCCCAACTGCTTCAACCCTTTCCTCCAGCCTCCTCTGGCTGACAAATAAAGATTTTTCATTGGCACTGCCCTGCAGCGTTTCTTAAATGGTAAGCCATTACACATCATTTATAAAGGGACACAATGGCAGATTTGGCTTGTTTGGCATCCTTAGCCTTGGCATACAGTATGCCAGATCATATGTTATGTGTTGGTTTTATGTCTCATTAGCGTAATCTCATTAACGTGTGGCTTTTCAGTTTCATGTCAGTCAATCCAATGCCTTTATTCAAATGTTGGTCTTGAACAAAACTAAATGACCTCCCTTTTTTTTTCTCTATATCTCCACACGCCACATAAACAAAGCATGAGTACAGAAATACAAAGCCACAGCTAGAAAAACAGAATGTCTATGTACGTCTTTATGTACTGTATGTGTTTGTGTAAGGCATAAAGTACAGGTTGGATTCAGACAACTAACATCAGCATTCATATATGTCAGTTTGAATATGTGTCTGTATCTGTGCAGAGCTGCCTCCTTCGGTGAAATTCCATGTGGATTTCAAAGCAAAGTAACAATTTTCCTGCCTGTCAGAAGCTCAGTTGATATCTGGAGCACAACAACAGAGACCGGAGACTGGTGTGTTTTTTATGCCTCATGGGAGAAATGTACGCACCAAAAAGGCTTTAGCTCCACAAAGTCTTCCACTGCTTACCTGTCAGAATAAGGACTTAAAGCTTTAAAAAAAATGTTTTCATTACCTCATCAACGGCATGTCATTATTTTAGGAAAGGTTATTAACAAATGATGAAAAAAGTAAATGCATAAGTCAGTGTGGTGGCTGGTTAAGGCTGCCAGGCATCACAGTCACATTTTATATGGTAATCATGCTAACATATCAAACGTCATGTGGAAAGGATTAATTGATACAAAAATGTTATTTGTAGCCATTTTAAATAATAATTCATACTGCAGTTTAAAAAAACCCAGCACGGAAACTATAACATGACACTGTGGATTATTCCTGTATTAACAGTGACAAGTAACACCGCCTGGG
The DNA here is from genome assembly GCA_033000465.1 of Sciaenops ocellatus. Lineage (NCBI taxonomy): Eukaryota > Metazoa > Chordata > Actinopteri > Sciaenidae > Sciaenops > Sciaenops ocellatus. The sequence continues at coordinate 10,772,878 of CP136885.1, read as the reverse complement.
ATGTCCGTCTACACATGGTGTTACTGTGATGATCCTACATCAGGGTGTTTGTGAATTATACAGAAAGTGAGAATGAGAGAGAAACTTGGGAGAGTGAAATGAATAAGGGAGATATTTTTAGATGGATCATCATCACGGCCTCTGTTTCTCTCTCTTCCTTACTCACAGCTACTCAGTACTCTCACCAGTAAATGGCGTGGGATAAAGGAATGGGACTACTCAAGAAGATGGACACATAGAAAACAAAAAACAATAGTGACGACATTGGCAAGAATTGCTGAGGGAGCTGTCTCATTATCACTGCAGAAAATGTCGATTCAGGTCCATATGAAGTCTTTAACAACATTTCTTTTAACGGGATGAGATACGGATGAGATACAGACAGGCAAATATGCAAACTATTAGGAATGACTCCTCACATACTGCATCCCTTTAAGAGATACAGTATGTGAGGCGTCATTCCTAGTGATTAAAAAAAACTGATGTCTTCTCTCAGCATGAAATGACACTTTCTCAGCCAAACATTCTCTTCTTTTGTTTTACTTCAGACAAAGCAGAATCAGTAATCTTGTCTGGCACTTGTCTGGCCTCCATGATGCAGACATCTGTCACTTTAATGCAAGCAAATGATTGAATAGTCCTGGGGCAGAAGGAGAGGATAGGTGGGGGAAGTGGTTTGATGTGTGTGTGTGTGTGTGTGTGTGTGTGTGTGTGTGTGTGTGTGTGTGTGTCACTGTAAAAGGGAGTGCAAGACCCTAAACATCTGTTATCCTATTCAGAGAAAATGGATCATCATTCCTGGCCAAAGCTGGCTGATTGGCCCAGCAACATCTTGTCTGGTGATTAAACTGTGATTACAATAGAAGCAGTCTTGTATCTGAGTGGATAAAGATATAGTGTTGTAAAAGCCGGCAGTGACAGAAACAAATGGATTGCATTGAGGTATGGTGGGGGGCTAAGAGCTGTGGTTACTGAAGCCTTGACAGAAGCTAAAATCCATGCCATAAAACTTTTAGAGCAGAGCGAATCCTAGCTCTCAATCCAAGTCAATCTCTGGCACTTCCTGCAAATGCACTTGTTATTTTACTCACACAGGGGTGATACATGCAATACCAGCCTGCCTCCTTTCCTTTCTGGTGTATCTTTAAACAGCCATGAGCCATTTCAGATGTCTGTGTGCTTTATCTTGTCGGCACAGGTCCAAGAATTAAAAGGCTCCAAATGACTGGTGAGATGGGTCTGGCCAACCGTAATGTAATTCAATCAAAATGAAGATGCCTTAACTTTATGATGAACTCATGAGACTACAGCCTGTTTTCAGACAGAAATACATGGTACTCAGTCATCATTTCCTCTGGAAAAACTCACACATGAACCTGTTTTCAACCAATTTCACGTTTTCCATTTCCTTACAACACAGAATCAAACAAATTCTGGGAGAAATGAATGGTGGGCTGAACTCCAAATGAAATAGCTTATTTATCCCCTGACAACGTTAAGTAAGGCCCATTCTCCCCTCTCCAAACACTAAATAGTTTGACAAACGATTCCTGGGCATTCATGGAAAAAGGTTGTGCAACAGCTTTAGTTTTGGATTTTGAGAGAAATTAGAGATGGGAGAAAGAGGGCAACGGCCAAGAAAGAAAAATATAAAATCTTGCAAGATTTTGAATGTTTTGAAACAATCACTGGGTCTGTAAATAAAAATTCATATTGCTTAAGTTCACTTTACTGAAATCTAAGTCACAAATGAACGTCATGATCATTGAAAGAAATTCAAATAAATGTCGACATGTGAGCAAACAAAACTTTTTACATGTGCTTTTAATTTGAAGAAGGAAATGTCAAGTGAGCTCGTGCATTATTGTAAAACCCCAAACATTATAAGGCAATCCTATATGTGCAGAAAATCCTAAATCTTTGATAAATATGCTGGACTGATGAATAAATAATGTTCGTTGATGTATCACCCATATTGTCCTAGAGCTCCTGGCATAAAGTATACTGTTGTACCCTTGGAAAAACAAGATGTAATAAACTTTTGGAACAGTCACATCCTCTCTAGTGGTCAAATAAAATCTATACTCAAGGTCAGTTCAAATTATTGTATACAAGGTGAATGTACCAATGCCAGCCAATCACTGTTGAGAGAGAGAGAACGAAAAAGAGAGACAGAGAGAGAGAGAGAGTCTGTCTTCTTCCAATGAGAGCAGCCCGCTGCGTGCAGCTTCATTTCCGTGCAGGCCGGGCCCTCCCAGCGATGATGTAATGTCATGAATATTGAAACAGGTTGCTTGGTGGTCGGGAGGCGCTCGAGTCAGCATCCCTTCTGCCTCCCCATCACCACTACCCTTCAGCATCCGACAAAAACAGCCAGAAAAGGTAAGAAATTCAGTTTGAGCTTTATGATTTCCACGTGATAATTCCTTTTCTTTGTGCACACAGGCGTGTTTTAGATGAACAGTAACCTGTATGAAGGGCAAATGTTTCACTGTGGTCCACATTTTTGTTCTGTACTGTCAGGCCTCCATGGTGGGTTGATTTACTGTTGCTGCTCTCAGTTGTTTATGTAGAAAACACTCGGATGCTTGCCTCCTTGTTTAGACTAATTTAATATTCCTCATTGAATCAACACTGAGAGAGAGAGAGAGAGAGAGAGAGAGAGAGAGATGTGTGTGAGGCAGTGTGTGTGTGGCAGTCGATGTTTGTTGCTTTTAAAAACAAAGAGACAAAAGAAAGAAAACGCACAAACTGTTCCAACTGTGGACTGTGTGACTGAAACGTTGTGTTTGTTGCTTCTGACGCTTCTTTTTATGGATGATCTTCCATCCATTTGAGTAATGAGTCATCGCTAATGTTGAGTATGAGGAGTGAGATGATGGCTGACAGGAAGCGGCTCTCTCAGTATACTCTTGCAACCCTGGATGTGGCTCATCCAGTATCAAGAAGCTGGACCATCCTTTGTCTCTTTTTGGGTCGATAGAGGATCAAATCAGAGGCTACTCAGAACCTTATTTCGGTCAACTGATCTGAAACCGGTTGGTTGGCTGCCTCCCCGGGTTTGATAGCCAATGACATTGCCCCCCCCCCCCCCCCCCCCCCCTCTCTCTCTCCCTCTCTCTCTCTCTCTCTCTCTCCCTCTCTCTCTCTCTCTGTCATTGCCCTTTCTGTAGCGCATGACGCAAATGGCTGTCTAATTGCCCGACGTGCAGCTGATCTCACGCACGTCTCATCAAACTGGGGATGAAAGCCGACAGACAGTAGCCTAATTAACCTCATTAATGTAAGTCATCTAAAATACAAGGTGCGTCCTGATGTACCTGTTAATAACAAGATTATTCCCACTCACTAAGTTTGTTACTTGGTCGACCTGTAGAGGGAAATTCTTATATTCTCCATCTTTTGTAGCCTTTAGGTCTGAAAAGTCGTTTGTTTTCTAGCTGCAGGGAAGGGGATGGATGTTGTTGAGGATGAGCTGAGCCTTTGACACCATGATGAACCCATCCTCTGCCGACTCGCCGCGGCAGCCAGACAATAGCAGCCGGAAGCAGCAGCGGTCGTCGTCTCCGGCCGGGCTCAAAGACAGTGGATCTAAAGCTACACAGAAGGGCAGCAGCTCGTCAAAGCCCATCACGTCAAAGCAGGGAGGAGGAGGAGTTGGGGGAGGGGGAGGGAGAAGCAGCCGAGGTCATTCTCCCGTTTCCACGGGCAGGGAGCGGCAGGCCGGAGGCGCTCCTGCCATCAGAGGCGCGGCTGCTGTCCAGGCTGCTGGTGCTGAAAGCCCGACACTGAGCAGGCCCGCGGCGGCGGCAGACCGAGGCGGCGTCCAGACACCAGAGGACTCCTCCCGCCTCGCCGCTGATGCCTCCTCACCTTCCAGAGCAGATCAGAACCGCGTCGTCTCCGACCAGCCCTGCGCATCCAAATCCCCCAAACTGAGGAGCAAGAATCCCAGAGGTGGGGAGGCCGCCGCGGCGACGAGCGGCAGCAAGAAGAGCTCCAAAGGCACCGTGGGATGCGGACCCGGCTTCTGGAAGGAGGGATGCTTGCAATCCGAGCTGATACAGTTTCACTTGAATAAGAGCTTGGGGAAGAAAGGGACAAAGATGCAGACGAAATCAGCATCACCGCCGGCCTCAGAGCCGGAGCTGTCTCCCGAGCCTCAACCGGCTCCACTGCCAGACCAGAGCAGACTACAAGACGAGATCGAGAAGCTGGAGGATGAAAACGAGGATCTTAAGGTAAACTAGTGATATATTACAAGCCTGACAATTTATGTTTGTTTCTATCATACATCATTCTTAGCGTGCGCAATCGTCGCACCTGTTGTATTTGCTTACAGGCTGCAAAAGGACTACTGCACGTAGCTGCACGCTTTGTTTTGAAAGACATGTTTTTAAAAGACCCCGAATCATTTTTTTATGGGATCAGGTTTGATTTAATTACTTTGTGACGCATCTTAATTTCTCCCGTCTGTGTTGTAGACTGAAATCGAGGAGATGCGGGCAGAAATGGATGAGATGCGGGACACCTTCTATGAGGAAGACGCCTGCCAGCTGCAGGACATGCGCAGAGAGCTGGAGAGAGCCAACAAGAACTGTCGGATCCTTCAGTACCGCCTGAAGAAGGCCGAGAGGAAGAGGCTCCGGTTTGCAGAAAGTGGACAGGTAGATGGAGAGCTGCTCAGAAGTCTGGAGCAAGACCTCAAGGTGAGTCTTGGTTGAGTGTCATTCTGTTATATTCAGTCATATTCATGATTCATAAGATCTCTATTTCCTTCTGTCTCTGTCTTTTCTGTCTTGGATCCCTCCTCCAGGTGGCGAAGGATGTGTCTGTGCGCTTGCACCATGAGCTGGAGAATGTGGAGGAGAAGAGGATGAAGACAGAGGAGGAGAATGAGAAGCTGAGGCAGCAGCTGATAGAGGTGGAGGTCACCAAGCAGGCCCTGCAGAATGAACTGGAGAAAGCCAAGGAGGTGAGAGGCTGATGGAAGTTTTTGTTTCCTTCTGTGTACTTATGAAATTGCAATGCAAATTATGGCCTGGACCATATTAAAGGTCAGGTTGAAGATATTATAAGATGCCCTTTAAGTGTGTGAAGGTTAGGGGAACAGAGCAACATATGGAGTCTTTTCAAGGTGGTGCATAATGTGTTAATCTCTGACAAATACAATGTATCTACAATGTTTACAACACTTTCTAAACAGTGCTAGATAGATGACTAAACAGAATAAAAGTGGAATACAGCCCACTGTACCTACTACGGGTTGGCAAGGGTGACTCTGACTTTAATCTCCAAACCAGATATTTTTGATTAGATTAGATTTAAGCAACATCCATTACTACTCACACACATGACAAAATGAATAACAAATGTTCTTTTTGGGATTGTTTTTACTTCAAGGCTATAAAATCACACTTGCACTGAGAGCACCGTGATTTGATTTTGAATATTTTACCAGATATTTTCAAACAGTCCTGTTTTTCCATTACTGGCCCATCAGTGTTCCATAAATCTGGATGATATCACTGCCTCCAGTAAGAAAACAGTGAGCTGCTGCTGATGATGTAACCACTGTTTCCCTGCAGCTCTCATTGAAAAGGAAAGGAAGTAAGGATGGGCAGAAAGCAGAGAGGAAGGCTCCACAGACCCCGGTCGAGGTGAGTCAGCATTACATTATTAGATTATAGAGTTATAAACTTCAGTGGAGATGTTTTAATAATGAGGTTGTTTTGCAATACAATTTCCAAATTAAAACAAAATGTAATATGTAGAGCTGGGCACCAGAGAGTCATAATTTGTAATGAGTGAAAGTAACATTAAGGAAAAACATGACAATGTGTGCAGAGGCAATGAAACTGTTCTCAGGAATGTCACTTTTTAAGCACGCTACCAAACTAATTAGAACTTACACGAGAAACTAAACTGCCAGTGTTTTTTCTTCCATGTTGACTTTGTGAAAATAAATGTACCACTCAGAAGATTGAAAGTAATGGTCAAATACATAAACCCTCTTCACAGGAAGAAAATGATGATTTGAAATGCCAGCTGGCCTTCATTAAGGAGGAAGCCATCTTGATGAGGAAAAAAATGGCAAAGATTGACAAGGAGAAAGACCGATTGGAGCAGGAGCTGCAGAAGTATCGATCCTTCTACGGGGACGTGGACAGTCCTCTGCCTAAAGGTGAGGCTGGAGGACCTCCCACCACCCGTGAATCCGAGCTGAAACTCCGCTTACGTCTAGTGGAGGAGGAGGCGAACATCTTGGGAAGGAAGATTGTGGAGCTTGAGGTGGAGAACAGGGGGCTGAAGGCCGAGCTGGATGACATGAGGGAGGACAGGTACTGCTACATTCATTCACCAGATTGTTGATAATTGATAATGTAGAAAAGACTGATTGAAATCTAGTGAAAGGAAAAGCATTGTTCCACCACTTTAGAGGGATTCAATCCATAATTTGTGGCAAGAAAAAAAATATTTTCATGGTTGAATTTAACTTGTTAAACTCAAAACAGTTATCAATGCTTCTCTCCTCTCCTAGCCTGGCAGCAGCAGGAGTGGACAGCTCTGGTACTAGTGGTCAACAGTGCAGAGAGCAGGGCGAGGCCCTGTCAGAGCTGAGGCAGCAGCTTCAGCTGGTCGAAGATGAGGCCGAACTTCTCCGCAGGAATTTAGCAGATGTGGAAGAAGAGAACAAAAAGGTAGACAGGCCAATTTCCTCAACAGGTTATTACGAGATCCGAGGACAAAAGTTACTACTTCATAAATTATTATTTCGGTATATATAGAAAAAATCTCCTTTAGTTTCTCAGTCTGGGACTGCTATCTACATTGTGTGCCCTCTATTTGAAACCTTGTTAATCACTGTGGTATTTAAATATTCTCATCAAAACTGCAACAGACTGTAAATAATATATAACATATGCTTTCTGATGTTACTAGGCAATATCATGTTGCTTTAATTACAGCAACTATCGTCTTTCTTTGTGTACCTGGTGCTATTATTGGTATCATTAATGTCTTTGAGGCTTTTTATAAGTCTATGTTTATAAGTGTTTATAAGTGTGTGAACTATTCATACTATTCATACAGCACTAAATGTACATGGGAATAACATTGATTTGGATCTTTAGGTGACAGGTGAACTCAATAAACTGAAATACAAGGCTGGATCCCATGAAGCTGGATCGAGACATGGAGGAGGTATGTTTGTTTTTCTTTTTTTTTTTCAGTCAGCCAGCCGTGTGACGGCAGACAAAACAACTGCACTGCAGAGCATGAGATGTCTGTTCTACTTCAGCTTAATAAATCTGTATTTGATGAAAAATGTGTTTCATAAAGCTTCCAGGAGCTTCACATTAAAGTCTCGTTTGCAGAGGTGTTCCACTTTTCATTTTTGCTTTGTTTCAACCCCAGGAGGAACTGACCCTGCTAAAGTGGAGGGCCTCCAGGAGGAGCTGAAAGCAGCCCGTCTGCAGATCAATGAACTGAGCGGCAAAGTGATGCAGCTCCAGTACGAGAACCGCGTGCTGCTCTCCAACATGCAGCGCTATGACCTGGCATCCCATCTGGGCATCCGCGCAAGCCCTCGGGACAGTGATGCAGAGAGCGACGGAGGACGGGACGACGACACCCCATCAGCCTCAGCTTCCTCCCCTCGCCTCCTCCCGCCCCACCGCAAGCGTGAGGGCCCTATTGGAGGGGAGAGTGACTCAGATGAGGTGAGGAACATCCGTTGCCTCACCCCGACGCGTTCCCTTTACTCACCTGTAGACCACCGTTTTTTATCCAGAAGCCTGAAGGACCGGCAGCAGATGATAGACATTCGCATCGAGGCAGAAAGGCTGGGTCGGACCATCGACAGGCTCATCGCTGACACCAGCACTATCATCGCTGAGGCCCGAGTATACGTCACCAATGGGGAGCTGTTTGCCAGGCTGGATGATGACGAGGAAGGTGGCAGGTAATAAACACATGAAAGAGGTTAGGGATCACTCACTCACTCTTTGTTTAACTATAGTATTTCAAGTGATATTTCAAGTCCAAACAACACTCCTACCTCTGCTCCACAGGATCAGAGAGCACGAGCTGCTGTATCGTATCAACGCCCAGATGAAAGCCTTCAGGAAGGAGCTGCAGAGCTTCATAGACCGGCTGGATGTCCCCAAGCAGGAGGATAAACAGGCAGAGGAGCCGCTGTCTGTAAGCAGATGCAAACACACGGATATGATTGACTTTAATGACAGTAATTTTTGTGTTCTCTAATATGCATTTTTCTAACTGCTTGTCAATCTGCCCCTCTCTTCCTCCTCCTTTTCATTTATCTGTCCTCCATCAAGATGTTCCAGCCCATTATTTTGCTGATCCTCATTCTTGTTCTGTTTTCCTCACTCTCTTATGCCACCATTTTTAAATTGGTATTCCTTTTCACCCTGTTCTTTGTTCTGTAAAGCACACACTCAAATTTCATATTATGTATGTTTTCATTATTTCTTTTTTTACTTATTCATTCATTCATTTCGATTCTGTTATGTTGAACACGTCACACAAGGTCACTCAAGGTACAGGACATTATCATTTTCCATGTATGATCCAAGCCGCCCATCTACTCAGACGCTTTCAACATTTACCGGAGACCAAATTGGAGACAACATCTTGGAGCAGACATAGGAGTGTTAGGTGAGTTTGTCATTACACTCTGTTTCTGTGAGTAATGAGCTTTTGTTGTCAATCTAAGTTACAGATCTGCAAATGTTGCAGTCTCAAAGGCCCAGAATACACCCACACAGGCATATTAACTTACTATGCCCAATTGGGCGCTTCTCAACTGTGTGGGTTTGTACTGCCTGTGCTTGATTGACATTTGTCACACTTTCCTGTTTTTTCTAGTTTAAACTATTTTCACTCTTAATAATACATAGAGAATGGGGACATTGTGTAATTCCTTGCATAGCTCATTTTAAATTCAAGTCTAATCAGCACCATTTACTGAAAATACCTGTTTGAGTGTGCAGGGCCTTTAATTTGATTTAAAATGCCATGGAGACACTTAACTGTTACCAATGTAAATACTAGGAATGAATCATGTTGATGAAATATGTACTCCAAAATTCCAAAAGCAGAAAAACAGCCTTATTTGTAGTTTGTGCACCATATTTTTTTTAGTTTATCTAGTGTCATTTTTAATGTGTTTGTTTATTTGTGGGATTTTCACATGACAGAAGAAGATTGTGTTATGACTGTTAGGGCAATGCACACAGAGACTACACACACACACACACACACACACTCACAGTAATAACACTGACACACTCACACACCATCACATCTGGCATTGAAACAAACATAGGCCTATGTCTCTTGCAAGTTCTTCTTTGGCAACTATACTGTCTGAGTCATGATAAAATGTCAACATAATCTGTAACAAATCACCCCCAAACGTCCAAGGGGAATATGACAGGAGTTGGCATTTCACCCATATTTGGTTATTGGTTGTATCTCATTTAGAAGACTGTTAAAAATGCCCATGGGTGGGTCTGAAAAATCAAACCAAAAATGTGCTGATGGTGAATCTGTTTAACCGACGGACCTGACCACCAGGACGGGGGCGGAACCGGTCCACTTCTTTCATCCCACCGGTGGGATGTGTTACGTCACATATTAAGGCCAGCTGTGGAGAGAGAGGGGGAGAGAGAGGGGAAGAGAGAGAGAGAAAGGAGGATTTTATTCTCGTTAATGAAAGCATCGTTTCAGCTGTAGGCTGTCGCTTTCCAGTTGTTTTTAACTAAGCCACTGCATTCCAGCCCAGAGTTCATTTCAGCTACTTCGTTTGCAGAAATGTAGGCTCTCGCGTGACTGTGTTTCAAGGACATTGATTGCAACATTCAGGATCATATTAGAGGAAGAGGTAAGGGTCTGTTCATTCACATGGCACGTGCGTCTCATGGCTCTAGACAATGGAAGATTCATGTTATTTTGGGCGCTCGAGCGGAACATTTGACACAAACGGACACCAGAACACCGTCAACATCACAGTTTTTTGGAGAAACTTAACATTAATAACGTTACTGTTACTTAACCTACTGTCGTGAGTAACAACAGTGCAACTAATTACTTTTTTCAGGCTACTACTTGTGTTATCTCTTAAATCAAGATGAATAAAATCCCACCCCTCGTCGCTTTCCTCGTGATAGTCACCCCCCTCTCATGCTAAAATATCGGATGAGTAGGCTTACTCCAGCTGCGGACGAGAAAAGAGGAAAGGTAGGTAAACTAGCTATTTTTACAGGCAAGGTAAGACACCTACCGAGTATTTTGTAAGACTAGGTGATATTTTGTGCGACAAATGCTACTCTCAGGTCGTAAAAAGTGGTTTGTTGCCTCTAAAAAGAGTGATGGTTAGCATACAGCCTTTTTTTTGACTCTGTCACGCGGCGGTGCGTAAAATTGATTCGTTGCCATGGCTACAGCGTAAGGTGGCATCCTGCGACGTAATTAGAGCAAACCGGTGTTGATTAATGGATGTTCCTCCACCGCCTCTTCCAGACGCCGTTCAGCTATCTGGCTTAAGGAAAATAAAGTCATGGTTACAGGGGGGTAAAAATACTCCACTGCTCTTACATCAGCGCGCTCCGTGATATTTTTGGGAACTTCTCCCATTCGCGTCGGAGTGGTTACTGGGTGTCTGTCTTTGCCAGCTCTGGATTGTCGCCTACAACGCCTCTGTGCATCGGAGGGAGACACGACACAGCGCGTCCTGAGGTTTCCGTGTAAACATGTTAAGGGAAAACAGCGCGGGGGTGCAGCAGTAAGGAGGTCTTTGGAAGATATACATAAAAAAAAAAAAAAAAAATCACAGGACACCGTGGGGACTCAACAATGACGGCTTGACATTGTCTCTGTGAGGATATGGAAGGGACCAAAGCGTCCAGTCCCGCCGCCTGTGTGAGCACAGCGGTGGCTGCTGCTGTGAGTGCTGCTGTGCCGGGAGATTTGGCCGGGTTTGGATAATTGGCGCATTCAGTGTGCCACCACTTCTTAGACAGGACGTATGGGAAAGTGTTGAACTGTAACAATAATAATTTGAACTTATGCTTTACGCAGCAGAAATGGATACTTACAAAATAGCTTGGTGACCAGCCTTTAATATTTTATCTCATTAAGTTGTTTTTATGTTTTATTTTAATGCGCTGGAGGAATGTGGAGTGCGTTTATGAACGGTTCGGGACTCCACGGTGGGGGCGGTGCTGGCGGGGGCTACGTCCCGTCTCAGGGATGGGAGTTTGTGCCGTGCACCAGGATGGATAGAGCAGATAGAGGCAGGGGCAAAAGCCGCAGTCCTCTGAGGAGGATCTCCTCTCCGCCCACCGTCTTCAGTCAGCTTTACGAGCCCCAGTTCGGTGCTTCACCGGGTGGAGGAGAAGGTGGAGCAGGGACGCAGCTTGAAGTCCTCAGGGGACAAATGTGGCCGGGTTCCGAACCCCAGCAGCAGCAGCAAACCCAGCACACCAGACTTAAAAAGAAATTTGAGGAACTGAAAAAGAGACACGTACAAGACAAGGAAGGATGGATGCGGGAGAAGGAGTCATTGTTGAGAGAAGTGGCTGACATACAAGTAACTGGAAATATTTACTGTGAAAACAGTGTTATGTGGTATCATCTCTTATATTCCCAGAATATTCATCAAAGCTTCAAAATCAAAATGTGATAATTTGATAGACTACATTCAGTTTATTGCTGATTTACCTCTGTCATAGTTCTTCTCTAATTGCTTCAGTTACACCTTGTAGAAGAGGAATAGTGGACTTTTAAGTATGTCATTTCATCATCTCATCATATTTGGTTAAAAAAGATCTCCAACTGTGTTTCAATGCAGGGAGGGGAGAACAGGAGAATTCTGCTGGACTTGAAGACAGTTTTGGAGGAAGTGCAGTTGGAGGTGAAGAGAGAGGAGGAGAAGAGGAGCGAGCTCCAGCTGCAGTACACCAGAGACAGATGTGCCTGGGAGCTGGAGAAGGCTGAGCTCAAATGCAGGATTGCACAGGTATAACTTAGGGATGATGATGGCAATGATGTGTGGGTGGGATTTGGGATTTTAGGCTGGGATACAAAAGCATCTGCAAACAAATAATTAGTCAGTTGCAGAGTTTAGATGGTGTTAGTGTGTGTGTGTGTATGTATTACTTTATATATAGCTGTGTATGTGCCATTATACAAAGTAACACTAATCTTTACACAAGGAATGCTTCATTGCCATTAATATCCATATTGTTTCTTGTGTGTATTATGTTTGTGTATTTTCTCATGTCATGTGCATGTGTGTGCATGTCTGGCCTCCAGTTTGGTGTAAATTGGGCTCGCCACTTTTGCCACCCACATGGCAGGGTGATAAGTCACCCTGGCATCCGTCCAGCTCAAGCCTCAGCTTAGACAAAAGATTTGCACTGAGGAGACAAACACAGTTATCCCCGCTCAGTCACAGACACCCAACTTGGCTTTTCAAAGCTCGCTCTCGATGAAATATTAACCTATTGTTGCCTTGGACAGCTACTGTTTAGTGTTTCTTAAAATGGGCAAAAATACTTTAAGTTTGCATACCAGTGCCATGCTGTGTCAGGCATTGCACGGACCACTTGAAGGACCCTGCATAGTTATTCTTCAAAGCAATGTGGCTTTAAGGATTTAGCTTTTTTCTGGTTAGATCAGAAGATATATTTATTTGGCTGCCTCAAAGTAGGGGTAGACCAGATCAGACTTGCTCATGAAAACTTTTGATTCTGTGAAAGTTTTATTTGTTTGTGTTGCCCGCGTCTCTGTGTGTCTTGGTGCTTGATGGACCTCTAGTTTTGTTGTGATGTTGTGACGGCAGTGCCTTTATCTGCCAGCTGAGCCCCATATGATTCCTATCACAGGATCAGTGTGTAGGATTCAGAGGCATCGAGTGATGTAGTTGCTGATTGTAACCCCCTTACATCACCCCCTCCCTAGTTTGAAAGAAAAGGTGACAAAATGGCTGTGAAGCTCATGAAAAAAGTGAAATGCCCTTTCTAGAGCCAGTGTTTAGCTTGTCTGTTCCAGGCTACTGTGGAAACATGGTGATTAAACGTGGGGACTCCGTAGTTTATTCTAAGCTAATAAAAACATAATTATTATTTTTAGCTGATTATACACTAATGAAAACATAGTTATGCATATTCCAATCAATTTCTGCTTTATTCCATGAATAGAACCCTCTAAATCTCACACTGGACTTGGTCATGAAACCGATTGGTCATCACACAGAAGTCCTCTTGTTTGTCCTCCAAAGCTACAGGAAAAAAAATCAAAGTGATGAAGCTCAGAAATTCCATAATGTCGTGCTGGAAATTAACAAGGTGGTGCAAAGATACTGCAGAGCAGCTGGACAAGACCACTGATGACACAATGACACGGGAATGCAACATAGTAACATGGTTTTACCAGATCACAGATCACACACACCTTGATGGGTTAACTGCCATCAGACCGCTCTCTCTCTCTCTCTGAGTAGATGGCACAATGTTGCAGCCCAGCTCTTCTTCTTTGTTGGCTCTGTGCCTTCTCACACAGTGTCTGACAGAGAGCCTTATAGAACAGAGACATTTACTGTCCTGTTTTGTCGACAAATCGACTTCAGGAGGTTGTTTACCCCCCCCCCCCACACACACACACACTGATGTTTATACCAAGATGCAGATGTGCATGTGAGATGTCTTTGTTAGAAGTAGTTAAGTTTCAGTCAGTCAGAGCTTTGCCACAATAGAGAATCAAGAGAAATCAGGACAATTGTTTGGGACAGAATCAATGTCATGATGGTCCATTTCTTTATATATATGCAAAGTTCTCATCTAAATCTGTGTGTGTGAACATTCAAAATGTATAATCATTTTGAATGGAATGTGCGCCCACACATACGGAGACATTTATGTATTGATTGTACAAACAGACCAAAGGAAATGTGACTTGGAGTTGAGCCATGCTGGGCGGGGTTAGCTCCATTGTAAAAGTTGTTTTGTCTTGATGCCACATCCTGCCACAGTTTATAGTTTTGGGTACATGTTTACCAAGTGTTAATCTAAGGTTGCTCATCAGGTTAAAAATACATCAAGTCAAGTTTTCGGAAATCATTCGCAGCTCAGTAATCAAGTGACTAATTTACACTTCTAACTTCCGAGCATCCAACATGGGCAAAAAAATTTGTATAACCGAATTTTGGCCTGCTATTAGTTTGCAAAAGTAGTATTGCATGTAGTTTGACTTGATCTTAGACAAAGTTCTTGAAATCATAGTTAATTAACAGCCTGATAATCAGACTGATTGTCATTTTGTTTCACTTCATTCATTTCTATACGAACTGCTGAACAAATCAGATGTGGGCAGCTCTTCAGACATCCGGGAGTAGGCTAAAAGATAGACTAGAATGCATGCTGGTGTAACTTCATTTCACTTCGAAGTGAAACGTTAACAATTTCAGCATGGGTGAGAAACTCCTGTCATTTTCGACATGTGCACAGGAGATCCCATTTTTAGCTTTGACAGAGATCGAAAACAGAGGGTGTTATGGAGGTAAAAGGTAGTTGTTAGAGCAGTTAGAATGAACTGATCTAAAAAGTAATTGTAAAATTAACATTTGTGTCTGAAGAGCTTTTTGATGTGATCAACTGAATGAGTCATACAGTCAGAGGGCTCAGGGCTCAACTGAACCACAGTTTTCTATGATAATCCTGTTAGCAGGACAGCTAGCTTCTGTTTGTTCATTATTGCACTTTGATTGTGTGCCATTGCTTTTAAAGTCTCTCTACAAAGGAAGGCGTCTAGAATACTGCAGAGGATTATCCAAGCAGCCAAGTGTATTACACAAACCTGAAGTTAGTGAATGGAAGAAATGGTGGATACTTAAGGACCTGGCTCCAGTAAGCTGGAATTTTGAGGTCATTTTGAGAGACACCATAAGTGAAATGACACTTCCATGCTGTCATGGTGAAGATGTCCTTATCTGTACTTAACCAAGAGAGTCTGCTTAAATCTATGTAATTCTATGTAATATCTCTAATCAATAAGTGAGTTAATTAAGCGTCAGCCAGCACAGTTGTAGTTGCATGCCTGTTCTATTCCTGAGATTTTGATTACACACTCTTCTCCACAGCGGGCTATGGCTGTGAATGTAAGCACTGTATGTCGTTTCCACATCCTTTTTGGGCACTTCTACCACCAAATACCAAGCAAGCATCCAAAGTCCCAGGCAGAGGTCTCAGGCCGGATATTTCCAGGCATATTTCTCTGCATGCCACTGATTTATGAAAGCTGCTGGCAGCTAGGAGACATCTCACTCCGCCTTAGCAGCCAACTCCCCCCTCCTCCATTTACCTCGTCTCCCCACCTCCCCTAGGAATGTGACATTGTACAAGGCTCTGTGTCCGCTATTTATAGTGGGTCACCGTGGTGACACAGTTACCTTCATATACCCTGTGCCATACAGCGACAGACAGGGGATGGCTCCTCAAGACTGATTTTTAAGACTGATTTAAGACGACAGGCTTCTGTCTCAATCAATGAAAAACGGTCTTCAGCTCTTTTATTTTGGCTCCAACCATCTTGTTTCTGCACTTTCACTATTTGTTTACGTTTGGATGTTTAAATAGACTGTGGACAGCACCCATCATCATCCGTCTGTAATTGTGGAGAACTTTGAGAGGAGCCACAGGCAGACAGAAAGGGTTGACTTGTTTTTCTACACCATAATTTCATGACCCCAGGCCACAGGCAGAAATAGCACCATGACCGGGGCTTGTAAGAAGGCTTTGGTCGCTGTCTGTGACTGAACACTGAAATAACACACTCAGGCATGCTCGTATGCATTCTCTCCCTCTTTCTAACACACACTACAAACACACACAAGCGCAAGCGTATGTGCACATGCACAGGCGTTGTCTTGGGCTCTTTCCAGCTCCAAAGCCAACACTTTTTTTTCCGTCTTTTCATGAGCAACAAAAATGCACATATTTACCCCAGAAGAGTCAGACCTACGTGCTAAAACACATCCTTATTCTTAATGCTACAAAAGAGGAAAGCCTCTAAATCAGAGAATTGCCTTGTATTGCAGTATCTTGTTGGTAGAGGACATTTCAGATTAGTTTTCCCAACATTGTTCTCTTATCTAGAGGTACAAGACCACCAAGACGTAAATCTTTAATGTCATCAAAGTTAGTCGGTTTTTAAGATCTTTTTAAGCTGACAGTGAACTCCAGCTTAGAAATACAATTTAAAGGGGGGCATAGTTTTGCAACCTTTTCCTTCGTTCTATAAAGTGAACATGTTTTTGGCCACAACATAGTGAAATTCCCTGGGGAAATTCCCAGGTTATTTCACATGAAGAGAGCATTGAATAGGGACATTCAGTAATATTCTCATTAAGAATTGAACCTAATAAAATTGGTATTTTTGTAATGTGACGGTTGAAAGGAGTCACAAGTTTGGCCTCATTAGTGTTGAGATATCCTCTTTGTATGATCAGTCTCTCCAAAAACTGGTATGCCAGAGTATCGTCTGACTGAAGCCACATGCATCCTCTGCAGACACATTTCAGAGTGCCCAAATCTGCTGTATCCTGCACTGTATCCTGTGTTAGTGATATACCATAGAAAAGAGATTTGAACCCTCAACCCATGAACTCTGTGTGTGAGTTCTTACAGGATATTTTCATCTTTCAGTCTGCTCTCTTTTCTCCCTCTTCCCTCCTCTGAACTCACTCACACTCGTCCCCGTGGTGTATTATTCCCCCACTTCCCCCACCTTCTCTTCCTGCCACTCCTTCATTCTCTTAATTCCACTTTTAACAATTTCTCATCTGGCTCTCATCCTCTTCTTCTCCCAACTGCAATTTATCCTTTATCACCACTGACTGTTTTCTCCACTGACTCTCCCACTCTTTCCCTTCCCATCTCCCTACTCCCTTCTCTCTCCTCCTCTGTGCCCTCTGCACTCCCTGTCCTTTTCTTTCTCTTCAGTTGGAGGCTAGAGAGGGTGCTGGGTTGATCGGTGAAGGAGGCCAGTCAGCAGCAGGTCCTGGCTCTGTGGTGTCACGGAGCGCTCGAGAGCAGCACGGAGAGACTTCAACGCTCCGCCGGGAGAGGGAAGAGCAGCGGAGGCTCCTGGTGGACACACACTCAACGGCCATGGACCTGCGCTGTCGCCTGGAGCACAATGAGAGGGACTGGTCAAGGGAGAAAGCCGAGCTGCTGGAGAGGTTCGACGTGGAGAGGAGGGAATGGGAGAGTCAGCTGAGGGATATGCAGAAGAAAATAGAAGAGGTAAGGCACTCTGAGAGTGTCTAAATGAGAATATTTATGCATTTTGTCAATGTTTAATGATTTGGTTTGGGGTTAAGATTAGATTTAGATAAAATAGAGCAAGTTAATGACTAGATAAAAACCTCAAAAGTATGCAGTACTGTTTCCAAACTTCTGAAATTATTGTCTACATGTATGATGTATGGCATCCTATGCACTGAGCAGTGTGTAACACTTCCCTCCTACACATCCTGTTCACCGTCAACACTGTCAAAACAATATCCCTCAGTGCAGCTGCAGCGTATGAAGAAAGGAAGGACGAGGGTTCTGTTCTTTCTCTGATCTCTGTATACTGAGACAGAGGCAGTGATTGAGACAGTCTATGACCTGGAGTGATCTACACAGAGAAGCTGGCAAGCAACAGAAAGACATTTATGAGCGAGTAATAGATAAAAATATACTCCTCCTTAGGTAGCTATAATCTTTGACAGACAAAAACAGAAAACTTTATTCGTTGACAATCAAATTTGTCTTTTTTTTATTGGGTTGGTAGCAAATGCTGTTAAAAGGGCATCCATAGTCCCATCTTTGTGTCAAACATTTCTGAATGAAAAATTGAATAGACGAAAATGCAAAACTATAGGGAAGTCTGTTCATATTTAGAAATATGCTTGACTAACTAAATAATCGATCTGTTTGAATTTTAGTTAGTATACTTTAGCAGAATTGTGCTATGGGAATATGAGAAATACAGCTGAAACAACCAGGCAGTTGACCAAAAAGTAATTGGCAGAAAATCTGATACTGGATTAATTGTGGTTTTTCAAACAAAATGCCAAAGATTAGCTACTACTATGATAGTAAATCTTCTTGTTGTACATGGCAGTAAATATATTTGGGATTTGAGTTGTTTGGACAATTTAAAGACTTGACCATGAGCTTGGGTACCTTGTTGTGAGCATTTTCCATCATTTTATAGACCAAATGATCAATTAATTCATCAACCAAGCAGATTTAAGTAGAATGTAAATAAATGTTGGTTGTAGCCTTATAGAGAAAGGTCAACTTCTTTTGCTACTTGGGTTAAAATGGCCATGAGATGACAATTAGCTGATAAGAAGGTATAACAGGATTAGGCAGGTCAGAGAGGGAAGTAATTACGAGCAAATTCAGCATAAAGGGACAAAGGGAAAGAATAATATAGTTTAGCATGGGTGGTGACAAAGCCTGAGTCAAAATCTGACATGCCCAGAGCAGATTAGTGTTTTTAATGAGGGAAGCCATACAAAAGTAGTTGGACAGAGTGCGAAGGCACTGGAACAATTTGCTATGAAAAGAACATGTGGCTCTCATTTGTCCCTCTGAGACCAGAAAATGAGAGAGGAAAACAGCCGAGGAATAAAGCAAGCTAAAAGGCAGAAGTCCCATCTAGACATTCCGTGATGGGAAAGGAGCCCGTCAACATGAAATGGTTACTATTTTTGGATACCTTGGTAGGAGGCCAGAGGTTATCCAATTTTATTTGAAAGAATTCTTTGAATGATTTTTTTAATCATCTGTACTAAATATGTTCATAGGATTCACTGCAATGCTGTCTTGCTATATTAGTTTGTGATTATGCAGGAGCCATAGATATAGTATGTGTACTAACCACTGCCACTGATATTCATTCTTGGCCCATGTACTGTATTTCCCTGCATTCTGAGCAACCAATGAGAGTAGAGCGATTACTAGTTATAATGTAGGCTGCGGGCTCATAATGTGGGCTCATAATGTATGTCAATTTCTACCTCAGTATCTATCTGTCTATCTATCTATCTATCTACACAGTAACACTCTGACTTACCATGAGAAAAATCTAACTATCTGACAAAAAACATAATGTGTTATATTGAGAGTATTTAGCTGATAAAATTATACATGTATCTAATGTAATATTGCTGTTGCCCAATTATTGCTGAAAAAAGTGTGACCTCTTTTTCTTCCTTTTTCTAGCTGTACTGTGAAGTGAGGGCCAAGCGAGAAGGGACCGGACTGGACGGCAGGAGGCAGGACAACGATGATGCTGCATATAGGCTCAGCATACGCTCAATCAGCACTGGCTCCAGTCTGCTCAGTGACAACTCTCGCTCCGAGCCGCTCAGCAGCAGCAGTCAGTCAGAACCAATCAGACATTCACCTTTACCTGGTTTCGGTCGCAAAAGAAACATCAGCGGTTGCGTTGGCACAGATAGCCACCACTCCACCTGCTTCCAAGCAGACAGCTTCTGTGAATATAATATTGGCGGACAGTTTACTCAGAATGACGTTTCACAACCTGAGCCGGTTGATGAATTAAGATCCAGAGGCACTTGGCAGCAAGACCCCGTCATTGATAGCAAGGAAGCTGTGGATACAACAGAGCTGGATGCTATTTTTCATGGAGCTCCTGGATTTAGGGTACCACAGAAAAATGTCTCTAAAGATGATGAAAAAAATGTCCATGTTAGTCCTCAAGAAAGTCCTCGTTGGTCAGAGCGGAGCTGTGGCAGCGACAAGAAGAAGAACACCACTGCTCTCAATGCAGTGAGTGTTTCAAACTATTTTTGTTTTTGCAAAAAACACTATTTATATGCAGTATAGACACATTGGTGTGGTTCTCTGCCTGTCTTAGCTGCTGACACAAACTTTGATCAGTCCTCCTGCACTGTCTCCTGTATGCTAGTCTTTGTCATTCTTTGGTTTCTTTAAATACATAATCCTCAATTTAAGTTTTATTTGTACAGTGCTTCAGTAAAAAGATTTCCAGCATGTCTCATTGTACCTCTGTCTCCTTTCTCTGTGTCTCAGGCTCTGAAGGAGATTGCCCGTGTAAGCGAGGAGCTTTGTAGCTACCAAGACGAGATCAGAAAGAAGAGCGAGGATAGGAGGTAAATAAATCCCCGTTGCTATATTAACTTCTTGGCGCCAGCTGTGATAATCACTCAGCCTGTCTTGTTTTGATGCCCTTATGATGTAAATAATGTCAATGCCATGTTTGTTTGTGCTGTAAGAGATGATGAAACACATTTTAACTATTATTACTACTAATGTCTATTTTTAAAAGTAGCCACAAATGGAATGGAGATGTAAATTGCATAGATTGATTTTAATTAAAGTGACATGAGTAAATGCATTTTACTGTTTAATTCCCTTCAGGAATCGATCTGGATCCTTGTGCCTACCTGAGGAGAGCGAGAGGCTGTTTGGCCATGATAAAACCCAACTGGAGGTTGATGAAGCCCCCTGCGACCTCAGCCAAATATATGATGACCTTCGGGCCTTGGAGAGAGAAAACTGGATCACCTTGTCACCAGATAACACCTGGCTGGCAAACAGAGGCCTGAGCAAATCCCACAGAGCCAACAGCGCTGATCCAGACAGAGAAAAACAGACAAGCCCCGGAGTACTCTCTGAGATTGATACAGCAGCTCCACCCATCCCTCCCCGCGTCTCCTCTTGGAATCTGAGTACACCCACCCATCCAGACACAGAACTCCACATCCCAGAAACCCCTGTGACGACAGTGAGGAAGTGCCATAGCCCTTGTGTTCTGATAGACAGAAAGTGTAGCAGCCCATCTATTGTCAGGAAGTTCGGGGCTATGCTACAAGAAAATGAAGGAAAAGTTTTAATAGATGGTGCGGTAACATCGTGTGCTGTGCCTGCTAACCCAAAATGTAATATTGGCTGCTGCCACAACCGCTGGTCCTGCGATGCAAGCAAGTTTACTAACAGCAAGCTGTCTACACACGGGACTGTCCAGAAAAGCTTCTCTGAAGTCAACATATTGACTGCTGGAAAAGATTACAGGCCTAGTGTTGGGGACTTAAAAGAGCTACAAATGCCTCCGATTGTCAAAGAATTACCTGTAGATTTGCTCTTGTCCTCTCTCGAAATATCATCTGCCGTCCCCAAACTCCAGGGCTCCAAAAGAAATATAATGCTGGAACAAAAAACAGCAGAGTTCAACAGAACTTTGTTTCAGGCTGAGATGGGTCGTGGTGTAAAGGAAGACGGTTTTACAGCAAAAGATGGCTGCTCTGTGGGTTGCCAGCCAGCCTTTCCAGCAACTTGTGCATCAGATGAGTTTTTAACTCCCAAGGAGACTAAACTTCAGCCACAATGTACTGATGTCACCACCAGCGTCATAGAATCACATCCTGAAGTCACATTACCTCTCTCTACCTCGGATTCCACAATTCACGAGGTCCAAATGAGGAGAACTAAATGTGGTCCTGAAGGTCAAGAGGTCAGAATGAACCTCTCATCTGAACAGCCACAGATTGGACTCAAAGAGGCAGCCACCATAACCTCTCAGAGTCCTGCACACCATTCTGAGGTCAAGCACAAAGTTCAAACAGCAAGCAGTTCTTCCAGGAAAACACAAAACAGAGCGGCCACAGAGGTTCTCTTTTCTGAGGCTGTCTTGCCTGCGAGTACCCAGCCAGGTCAGAATGTGGACGGTTCCAGCTCCAAGAATGAGAATCCCAGCGGAACAAAACCACAGCCATCCAGGGTTGGTGCTGAGAACAAACCAAGAGAGATGACACAGCCAAGGCATGTGTCTGTTCCTCCTCCTTCCCAGACTGACTCCTCCAGAGCTGGGACCCGAATGATGAATGACCATCCCTGGAAGCCCCTCACTCTGGCTGCCTACCCACGGCCCGAGGGCTCCAGGTCCAACTACGGGGCAGTGGAAAGGATTCTGAAAAATTATGAGAGCGCAGCCCGGGCTCAACAGAACCAGAGCCAGCAGGACGGGGTGTCTTCAAGTCCTAACATCAGTATCAGGCAGGAGGAGACGGTCACAGAACTGGACATGCTGGACATGGACCCCCTTCCCTTACCTCCCACTCTGAGACACACACAGACTTCACACACCTCACAGATGCAAAGCACACACGCACAGCTCAGCAGCCACAATGCCATGAGTGTGAAAGAGTTGCATCTAACAGTGCAGGTGGGTAGAGTCTGATATGTACAATCTGTAATCACACTTTTACATGTAAGGGCCCACCTCGCCGCTCAGCAGGTGTACTCTTCACTCTGCAGATGTTAATATTTAGGAGAAATTTCTTGAAACGAAATATGTAAGTCTGTATTTTGTTTAGAATAAAATATAATAAGTCAAACTATATTTTCAAGGCCAGTCACGCCCATGGACCTGGATGAACTTGCACATTTCGTTCTGTTTCATTCCATTCTGAAACACTAAGCGCTAGTTGCCCTTGACTGAGGACAGCTCCGGTGGGAATGTTGTTTATTTCTGGTATGTGCTAAGAGACAGAAGCAGGCCAGAGCCTCCATTATAATCTGGGCATCTGGGCCATTCCATTGCTTAAAGGCTCCTAACAAAAGGAACTGGTGGTGTGGCATATACTATAAAGTTTAAACTTGGCAGGAGGTCTATCACCCTCATCAACTTGTCTTTCATCTTTCAGTCCCTCCACAGGGCCTTGTAGTGGAAGTGTTTTTCTGCTCTTTGTGTTGTAATTACAGAAGTATCTGTAAGAAGCCAGCTGACTAACTGCCCTTGGCAGACCACTGAAATGAGAGAGCTGAAGTGATTACGTTGCTTTAAAGTCATGCAAATGTTAAAGAAATTGTGGGAGCGATTATCGGGCCAATTTTATATGACCTCGTGAAACAAACGTAATTAGAGGCACCGCTTTAGTTTAACCTCAAGCCGAAGGGGCACTGTCCAAAATAAAATGCTGAAGATTCTGAAGTTCTGGTAAGTGGCAGCAGAGCTGCAGCACGTGTAAGGTATTTCAGTTCAGATGCTTTTGACCAAATGGGAAAGGGATCTTCCTGCGTGACCTTTTCCCGTGAGCGTGCTGAATTTGTTTGAAATATGCCTGTTGTTTCCCCTAGGGTCAAGAAGACTACAGATGGAACACGTGACAAAATGTAAAGTATCTAAGTGTGTGAATTAGATTGTTGATAGAGCGGTGTGATAATCCTAAATGGTAATTCATTTGTTTCTCCACAGGAGAACGAAGAGTCGTCCGTCTCCTCTTCCTCCCACCAGAAGAACTTCTCGAGGCCTGCCCGTCCAGCCAACCGACGCCTACCCTCGCGGTGGGCCAGCCGCTCCCCCACTTCCTCCTCCTCCACCTCCTCCTCTCCCTCTACCACCCCTCTGGCACCTCCATCCTTCCCACTCCACAAACACACCTCCTCCTTCACCTACTCGCACGCCTTTCACATAGAAACTGTCATCATTTGATCTCCACCTCACTGTGTGACTGAACCAACAAAAAGCCTTTAGTGAACACTTTTCATTACTGTTGTACATACATGTCAAATCCAGACTGCTTCTTCACTTCTACAGACTCAGAAGTGCTTTAGTTGTGTGTTTACCAACTCACTGTAGAATGTGCGTGGAACATAACTGACCACGGAAGAAAAGGATCTGAAACAGCTTCACGTATTCAGCAGTATGCTACAAATAACCTGCCAGGCATCATGTGTAGCCTCAGAGGACAGTGAAAATATCACTTTCCAAGGAACGATCACATCCAAAGCGTCATCCGTTCATGCCAACAGACCATCTAAATGGATTTCCTATGCTCAGGTCTGGATTCTAGCCTTGACTAGTGTAGCCTTGCAGATCAACCAACAACAGACCCTTCACTATCCCCTCTGTTCTGTATACTCTATTTACACCTTAAAAGTGATGCTAGCTCATATTCAAATGATCTAAAAACTTCCAGCCAAATGAAATCCAGACTGATGTATTTAATATGTACTGTATTTTGTATGTGTGCAACATGTTTTGTGTGCATTTTGCACAAAATGTGATGTTGCATACACAATATGCAGCATCATGTAGGAGTTAAAGGCAGTGGAGCAGAGATTTCCCTCTAGCGTCGCTCTCAGTGTGCTGAATAAAGTAGTGTTGGTTTTCTGCCTTCTTGAATATTACCTGCCTGGACTGTACCTTGCCTGTGACTAAAACATTTTTGCTTTATGACTGGCTTTACATTTTTCATGATTACAGTGGCGCAAAAATGTGAATGTGAGTTCCTTTTTTTATAACTTTGTACCAAAGGCTGGTTTCTTTATATGCATTTTCCTGATTTGAAAATGAAATGCATTGTTTGTAATAGCATTTATTTTTTGCTGTACACCCATTGCTAATGTTCTCGAATCAAACTGTGTGTTAAACATCCTTCATGGGAGCCTGCTTTTGTGCATAACATAAATAATGATTATGAAAAAAAAAAATTAAAAAGCCTTTTTTCTACCTTTACTAACTCTGAATGGTCACATATCAGGACATTACTCAGCTTTTTTGGGTCAAAGTGGTGAATCATATCATGATGAAGGTGATGCCTTTGCTGTTCTTTTTGTGTAATAAACATAAGGACTAAATGTTTTCTCTTCTTTTCACATCACATACCCAAGTGTATACATTTTTATTATATTTGCATTATACTACAGAAGTTGAGCAGCCCCGTAGACAAACGCTTTTAGCCTCATTTAACCTGTATGTTATTATTTTCTCCCATAATTTAGTCCATAAACTCCAAGCTAAGATGACCTTGCCACTTTTCAGTTGCCATGCCCCAGCGCAGGGCTCTTTAATCCTTATCCTGCAGTAGGAGGAATGATTTGATAAGGTCAAACACTGCACAGAAATATTTTAGGGACGGCATCAAGAGGAGCCCTAGGTGACCGTTCAACTCAAAGAGATGAAGCACCAGAACCAAACGGCTGTCTGGCTCCTTTAATCTTATTGACTGACATCTTTGGCGACACTGTCATCTCTCCTCTGAGTGATGACTGCAGAGCTACGTGACGGCAGCAGAAGAACCGTCCATTACTCTGATAGTGTGAGTGTGTCTTTGTGCTTTGATGCTGGATGTTTGTGCACAGTGTTTAAGCATTTCTCCATAGATACTAACTTTCTAAATGTGATTTTGTTTGACATGAGGTGAGCTAAACTCACCATCTCACTTCTAATATATGTCTAGAACATGAGAATACCTGGATTATTTCATATTTTTATTGCGCCATCCGGCAAATGATTAGTTTTTTTTGCACACAGACACACACACACACACACACACACACACACTCACACACACACGCACGTATGTGCCCATTCACTTACATAAACATACAAAGGCACATGCACAAAATACCCCCTTGGCCCTGAGAGGGACAGACACCTAACCCCTCACCCTGAAACCTGGCACCTTATGCTGACTGAAATAACAGGTGCGACAATGTTACGGTGCCAGAAATCCTACCCCGTTGCTGATATAAATATAAATATTGTCATCCTTTCTTGATGGGCAGCCTAGCGCTGTACTGGCTGGCTGGCTCACCCTGTTTTCCTGTGTCAAGGTTGGGCAAGGAGTGTAGATTCCCAGTACTGGCCTGTGTTCAAGTCTGGAGGTTTCCAGATGTTGAAACCATTATATAACCAGTACTAAATGTTTTGATTCCAGTGCTGCTTAAAACACAATAACACTGGAAAGAATTTATGGAACAATCTGCATTTTATCATGCAAGCATAGAGCGAGTACAGTTAACAGATGATTGTCATCAAGTGTAGACAGCAGCTTCTTCAAAGTCCAATTATGATGCCAATAGTTAGTTCACATGCTTATTACAATAAATGTATAATATTAGTTTTTCATGTTTTATTTTGTCATTTAAAACCACGCTCCACTGAGAGATGTGTGCATGCACATGTTTCTAGTTTTGTTAAACGCTGCAGGAGGTGATTTTATTATTTAGCACAACTTCAGCCAGAGACAAGGAACTAATCAGGCTGCTGTACACAGCTCGTTTTCATTGACGCTCCAATAAAAATCCATATCCACACAGACACACAACACCCCCTGGCCATGCACACTATTTGATATGATTCGATTTGATCTGTCTAGACCAAAGCAGGTCCTTTCTGTAGTCTCCCCCCTCTCTCACAGCCTTGAATAAAAGAACTCAGACTATTTTCATTCATGATACTGCACATGAATTCTAATTAGCTGCTCTGACCTTTTGGTTGTTTCAATGCCACATTTTGGCTAGCGGCTTTCTGTTTGTCCACAGCCTTGTTTGTTTTTGCTACAAACATTGTGAAGTCTGATTGGCCTGCAAGGAAGCTCTCCATCATTAGTCTCATGTCCGCTTTATAACTAGTTAGGCATATTAGATATATCCTTGCAGAATATTTAGTAATAAGTTTGAGTGAAGACTGTGTTGCAGTTTAGGTTTGGTTTCAAGCATACAATACAAATTACAGTAAATGTTGCATTTTGTCTATTAATGGTTGTGCTTTTTGAGTTACCGACACATCCTAGTAGCTGCTACTGCGGAAAAGCATTCATTGGCCCTCTGGTGTCTCCTGGATCCCTGCCCTCCAGCTCCAGACCTTCCCACACTCCTCACAGGAAACCTCCAGGCCCCTGAGAGCCTCTGGCACCTGCCAACGTGCAATTCTTCCTGCCCTGAAATAGACCCTTACTGGCAATCTCTTTCACTTAGTGTGTGTGTGTGTGTGTATGTGCGTGTGTGTTTTCTTATCTTGGTGAGTTGGTATAGAGCCATGCTGACTGCAGCGCATTCCCTGACTTCCTGTGGAGCCCCAGACAGCTGCATATCGATCAGGCCACTGATGCATCACTTTAGAGGCCACATGCAGTAAACGCTGAGACACACACAGGCATACATGCAACGACATTTGTGCATGCATACAGCCAAATGTGTATCTTTCTGTGTGTGTGTGTCTCTCTCTATCTCTCCCTCACATTAGTCAGGTTGTAATTTCAGACAGGCTTCCATTATCAGCTGGAGTCTGCGGCTGCATCACTGATATCCGGACGGATCATAAAACAGCAGGGCTGACTTTGATCAAAATGACTGAAAGGGCCGAGCAGAGGATGAATGAGAATGGACAAGCACAGTGAGATAATGGTTTGGGAATGAAAGTTTATAAAAAGAGTATAAACACTCTAGACAGGATGCCATCACACACTTCACACAGATAGAAAGTCAGAGTACCATGTATGCAAATTTCACTAAGCCACCATGTCATCCAGGTGCTGTACTTCACAGAGTGATATTTAGAGACAGGTTTGCAGGCTGACCAGGCTGAATGTACTGTACACAGCAAGAAGGAGAGTCAGCGTGTCTGGAATGCCTGCCTGGGAAGAGTCTCACCCACCTTTTTAAAATTCCTTCCCCACTTTTAAATAGACTGTAGAGGTGGGGACTTTTAAACTTAGTTTAGTCTATTGCAGCTTTGGATGCCATGCGCTGTGTCCTCATTGATGACCTTTTATGTTTGCAGTACAGTCCAGGGGATATTTGGTTCCACAAAGCAATATGTTTAGGGAGATATACCACTGTATCTTAAAATATTAAATACTTTGTGCATTTGCAATAGTTTGTACAGATGTTAGATTGGTATATGAATATGATACAATACACAATCACTTTTGCAAGTCTTAAATTTGTTTGACTTTTGATTCATCGTGTTTGTGGTATCCTCAGTGATCCAGCTGAAACAGAAAGGTATTTTTGGTTCCTTACTTTGTTTACACAGACATGTTCAGGGCTGTGAATAACGGCAGAGGATGTGCGGATAGAAGTGAAAGATTTATGCTCCCAGTAGTCATAGATCAGACCACAGGACAGGAAGTGTCTCAGCCTCCCTCTGTCTTGGCACATTTTCCCTCCTCTTCCTGCACATCTTTTGGTCTTTATATCATCCTCTTGTTTTTGTTTGTCTATGCTTGTTTGCTTCTGTCTGAATGACCTCATTTCTAAGTCTCACCCACAGAACATCACATTTCTCTCCTGTCTGACCTCTCACTTGTCTCTGTGCATGCAGATAAAATTTAGCAGTATTTACACTGATTCTTTCCTTTTTCATACTCAAAGTTATTTGAACAACTTCTGTTACATTAATAACACACCTCCAAGTCTGTAGTAGTTTGTGTTTGCACAGTACTGTGATCCCAGAACAATTCACACTTTTTACTGCCTGTCAAAAGGTGGTAGTCTCTCTTGGTATGATATTACATATTTCTAGGAGGAGCTTGAGCGAGACCATTCCTCAAAGAATTGCATCTTCTGAGGATTTTCTTTGATGGATATAGCACAGAGCCGGAGCACAACCTGCTCTTAAATCAACGGTAAAAGTAATCTCAGTCTTGTCTTAACTTCATAAGCTCAGTGTTTATTTCAAACACCTTATTTAATATTTTTGATATTAGATTCATCACTGGCACTTGAAAATGTATACAGTATTTGGTTGTTTGGCTGGGCCACACAGAGTATCTCTGAGCAGGCTTTTGTTTGAAAGATGTTGACTCAGTGTTGGACTTGGAAGTGGTCACGGCAATAGTACCTTTATGACTCAGCTCACTGGTGCCAAGAAAATATGTTTGAGGGCTTGAATAAAACAGAGCCTGCTATTTTGCTGATCTACCTTGACATGGACCCAGTACAACAATGAAAACTCCATTTGACAATTGGCCATGTTAATATAACTGTCGCGTATCTGTGCCAACACTCTACTAGAACCATGGACTGTATAATAACTTGTAGGTGTTATTGAAAGGCCTCTGTCAATACTACTGAATAAGGACATGTCTGTACAGCCTGTTCCTTCAGTATCCTGTGTTTACAGAGTTTGGACAGACAAAGAGCAGATCTCTTTGTGCACTGCACGGGCCAATAATGAATGCTATTACAGGTCATGTTGAGCAATAAATTATAGCTTGTAGAGTGTTGTGTAAAATAAATGTGGCACAATATGACGATTTCACAACAATGTATATATTTGACTGTTTGTAAGAGGTGATGGTGTACAAATGAAACGCAAACCATATCTGCTGCGTGACAGTGTTATTTCGCCCCCGTGCGGAGACGTTGAGAAACTACATCTTTGTGTTGCCATTATCTACTTCCGAAGAGCTCTAGTTTCCAGGGGGATGAATTTCAGAGTAACACCACTCGGTTACTATTATTAAGCAAGGTTAGTGCTCGCATGTTGTTGATAAAGGGTTTGTGGTGATAATAGTAATGTGTTAAAAATGTTTTACGAGATATTCATTCTCTCTTTTGCTCGTAGTACGTTATGCAGAAATGTTAGTGAGACACTTGAACGTTGTGTGACGTTCAGTGTCCAAATAACAAGATTCAATGATTTACTGCAAAACAGTAGAGTTTGTAAAGTCGTTCAAAACCTTTTGAATAGTTTGTATGACTGGTTTGCTTTCGTACTGCAGTGCATTCAACCAGAAACGTACCATGACATTAATGCTGGATGTTTTTCAGTTTAAAATAAAGGTGTAGTCGTACAGTAAGGTGTGCCAGCTAACTAGCAAAAGACCATCCTGTTTGGTGACTTTAGCAGCCTTTTATAGTGCTGTATTTGTCAATAAAACATCATTAAATGAGTAATATGCTTTCCCCTAGTTGCTGTTAAAAAGCACACCTCTCGTTGGTTTGTGCATCGTGACTAAAAGCCCCAAACACCAGCACAGGTGTTTGTAATCTGGCTAATTTCACCTGGAGCCAGGTTGAAGCTATGCTGACGTATGGGCATTACATGATGTCACAAACTGTATTTGGAGGTCTAATCAGGCGACAAGTGAAAACACCTGTGTGTAAAACGAGCTCCCACATTCAAACAGTAGCAAAGCCAGTTTCTTATATACTTATACTATATACATAATACATGTTTACATGGCATAGTGGGGAAAACACAGTTATAAATAATGAAATTTACAGCTGCTTCAGTTTCAGGATGTTGGCATCGTGCGTACCGGCTCACTGTCATGTTGTCATGGTTTCATGGGACACTTGAACAGAACACAGCCCTCATTAATTATTAGAAACACCTGGAAATGTGTGTAGTGAAAAAAGGTCTGTCACAGTCCCAATTGTGTCAAAACTTATTTGATTCGGATGATTTTCATTGTATACAGTTCTGTCTCAGGTAACACGTCATCTTGGCAATCCTCAAACTTTGTGCTATATAAACTATAACTTTGTTATATTTACTTTCCTAGTCTGAAGTAGCTTCTTCCAGTGAAGATAAAAGTGAATGTTTTCTCCATCTCCATGCTGCTGCAGGATGGTACTGTGTGCAGTGAGGCGACAACTCCTGGGGTGCAGCAGCAGCTGTGGAGCCTGGGCGAGGTAAGGGAGTCTATACAGCGTTGTTTATCACCCTGCAGGTGACAGTAAATGAATTCATAAATAAAGGAACATCAAGTCTGCCGAGTTGAACTCACATTATTTGTTCACAAATCACAAACATAGACAGGCCTTTGAAATATTCATCAAAATGTATTTCTGAGGAGCTGAGAGTTGGTGACATGCTAATCTGTAAATGTAATAACATCTCTGAGCGTGACTGCAATGAGTCACAGTTGGAGATGGTTTATTTTTTATATGTTACAAGTTTGGTTTGTTTGTGTGGCTCTGGACCATAACTCCTTCAGGCTGATTTACAGAGGCAAGGGAGTGTATCAGAAGCATTCGTCTCCTGCTGTTTGTGAGAGCAAGCATTAACTTTCAGTCTGAGCAACACCAGTCTCATTTCCATAAGACAGTTTTGCATACAATTTCTTTTTACTACAATTCCTCATATGCATATCCAATTTTTCCATGTAAAGAACAACAGTATGTGAAGATATGCTGTCAAGACCAACTTGTTAAATCTGGTGCTAATGTACCTTAACTGATGAATCAGTTTCATTTTAAACAGTTCCTGTTCTCATTTATTGAACAGTTAAATTAAAACTTTTACTTACTTTTCTTGTCTTGTTTTGTCTGTTTGTGTGGTAAGAACTGTTTGTGCATTCCCATCACCTACAAACCTAGACTAACCTTACATGATCTAATTAAAACTGGTGCCCATTTGTAATTAGTAAACACAAAAAACAAACCTCCCCCTAGTGGTTAAATCAAAATTTACACACAAGCCTTTCTAACCTCATTCTATAAGCGCAGGATCTGTATAATCACAGCGATTGATCAGACATTTGAAAATATATAAATAAATACTTTAATACGTGTAAATGTTGTTCCTCCAAGGATGCTGCAGAGACAGAGCAGTGGCTGCGTGTACTCCAGCACCCATGGCTTCAATCCGGAGGAGATCAGAGAGAAGCTGCAGGCCTTTCCTGGAGGCTCCATTGATCTGCTCAAACAGGAGTCTGGCGTCGCTGTGCTGACATTCAACAACCCTTCCCGCATGAACGCCTTCTCCGGTAAGGTGTCTGTTCACTTCAGTGCAGCCTTGGTGTTCTTGGGATGCAATTCATCCACTGACTTGTACATAAACAAATTACTTTGCAGCTCAGTTTATTGTTTGGAGTTTTTCCCTTCTCAGGCAGTATGATGGTGGATTTAGAGGAGAGGGTAAGCCAGCTGGAGAGCTGGACAGACTGTAAAGGCCTCATTATTCAGGGTGCTGCTGGAACTTTTTGCTCGGGATCGGACCTCAATGCTGTCAGGGCGATATCTAACCCACAGGTAGAAAAACAGAGGAATTCTTTACAGTATCTCTTAACTGTGGCTGTCTGCTTGTATCTGCTTGTCATTGCCTCAATGTCTCTTGGGTGTAAACCTGCCTAAAGATCTCTAAATGTTTCTGTTACCATGCAGGATGGGATGAAGATGTGCATGTTCATGCAGAATGCTCTCACAAGACTACTCAGGTAAGGGCTTTCATTTTCCTCTCCACTCCTCCAGTGAATATCAGTGCAGACTAAAACAGCAGCAACCAGTCTGATGTTAAAAAGTTTAACTGTTATGTAATGTGGACTACAGTATGCTGACAGAATATTTTACTCAGTGCAGGCTGCCTCTGATCTCTGTTGCTCTGGTGGAGGGGAGAGCGCTGGGAGGTGGTGCAGAGCTCACCACTGCCTGCGATTTCAGGTAATGTTTTTATACATGCAGATCTCTTTAACACCGTCGCCTTTCATCCAAAAGTTTGCTGATAATCTAACTTGTGTGTCATCTCTCTCTCGTAGGTTAATGGCATCTGGCAGTGTGATCCAGTTTGTCCATAAACACATGGGCCTGGTACCAGGCTGGGGTGGAGCAGCACGACTTGTCCGGATTGTTGGAAGCCAGAATTCCTTGAAGCTGCTTGGTGGTGCTCTAAAAGTGGACCCCGGTCTTGGCCTGCAGATTGGACTGGCAGATGGAGTCCTGGAGGTCTCCCAGGCAGAGGAGGGTGCAGACACTCTGCTACAGCAAGCTGAAAACTGGCTCAGTCACTATACAAAAGGACCTGCCCCAGTGATCCAAGCTGTGAAGAAGGTAGTCTTGTCAGGGAGAGAGCTCCCTCTATTAGAGGCTCTGAGGACTGAGAAGGATGTATTTGGGACAGTGTGGGGTGGTCCGGCTAACCTGCAGGCTCTTGCCAGCAAGTCCAAACACAAATGAGTGTTCACTTTTCCTGAGAACTTCTCAGATGAGACATTTTGGAAAGCCCTGTCCAGGCCAGAAGGAGAACTGTTACAGACTGATGGACAGACTTCCTTTCTAAGTGCTTTTCACATACTTAACTGTGTTGTCTAAAGTACTGTTTGTTTGCTAGGACAACAAACTTAATAATTTCAATAAATCAGCTGATTCATTGCCTTTAATACAGTGATGGTATGCTGACATCGTTCATTATCACATACTTTAATATGATGCATTTTGTTTTGTATGTCTCGATGTGACGTGCAGTTTCTTATCACAAGAGTAGGAGCTGAGATGCAAATACATAAACGGGTGAGACCTGCTTGTGTTCATATATTGAAAACATAACTCTGCTAGAAAGGATGGAATGAGGGTGGTGTTTTTAGGTGGTGTTTTCTGGGATGAAAACCGAATTAAAAGCATAAATAAAAACTCTCCTGTTCCTTTGAGGTCATATTTTAGTGACTGAAGTCTGCAGCCTCCTGTTTACAACAGAACATTTATCAACTGTGGTGCAGTGTCAGCTGACCTGAGAAATGATCTTGTGCCACTAATACTCTGTAGACTGATACTATGTATAAATACTTGTTTTGTTTAGATGTATTCTCTTAATTAAAGCATATCTGTAATGAAACATTAAACATTAAATCAGTATGGGTGAAAACAAGACGTCATTCTCCATCTTCTAAATCCCTTCTGTACCCATCGATTGAACAAATTAACACTGTCTCTCCTCCAGTTCCCCTGAAAATGGGATTATGGTAATGATTAGATGATGCCAGGCTCATGCTAACTGGAGCAGACGGCAGCATACAGACGAGATACTGATGAGATATAACAAGCATGAGCCATCAGCATCTGTCTGCAGGAATGGGAGTAATGCTGCTGCACGTCCTTCCTCTTTACCTCAGTTTTATAGGTTAGTTCAGTGGATCCTTCATTGTGGCCTTGATCATCCGCACTCTCTCTGTTTCTATTCTATTGGGAGATTCTCAGCTGTAGGTAAGAACATTGTTTGGCTGATAGTCAGCACTCTGCACAATAGCTCTCATTGGCACCAATTTGTAGCTAATTTTTCATTGCACATTTAAATTATTAATCCATACAGCAAATTAGGTGTTACAAAAGCACAAACATGCAGGGACTGAAATGGCAAAAATGGGACAGGTCGCTCGAGGATGCCAGGCCTTAATCTCCAGTTCCTCTTTCCAGAGGTCATGTTTCCTGGCCGACACCCAGCTAGAGTGCTGATAGCTGCTGTGGCCAGAATACCAAACACCTACAAGGTGAGCGAGGGAATGACTACAGCGGGCCTCATTATGATGTCCAATGAATAAACTTGTTTATATAGACAGTGGACAGTATAGACAGGTAAATGTTACCTTTCTGTACTGTATTTATAGCTACTTAGGGAAACCACAATAGCAATTCTGCAACAAGCATTATGAAGAATAGATATTGAATACTACTGTCCTCATCCAGAGCGAAGAAAGTGATTGAACTTTTCCCCTTGGAAAAATCTCTCCAGGTGGTAGCGTGGAGAAAAAAATAAAAAGCAGCTGAAACTTACAACGGGCTCATTGATTGTCCTTATGTAATACTCAAGACAGTTAAAACCCTACCACACAATAAATTCCAAAGGCAAAAATATAATAAGACAAGCGCAGAAAAATATCCTTTTAGGATGATGAAATGACACAATTTATTCTTAAATTACAAACCATGTAACAAAAAAAAGGTTGCCAAGCAAAAACTGTTACACAAACTTTATTCTTCAGAATGGAGACTGAGCTGATGGTGTAAGCATGTAAGAAATATAAAAATAACATAACTTGAAATCTCTGCAGCATGGCCAATCGCAATGGCATGTTCTTGTTCTCAGACGTCATACAGAAGAGGATTTACAACCATAAGAAACACAAAAACAAAAACACAAATTAAAAACATGTACTCAAAAGTCAATCCAAAAAAAAAAGATCAAATCTTAACATTCTGCCAACCAGTAGTGTTTAAATAACTCTCTCTTCAAACATGCACAAATCACAAAACTTTAGAAACACACCAATTGAGAATACTTTAGTCAGGGACGATAAGAATACTAATGTGGCTACAGAGGCCTTGACAGCTTTAAAAAGGATAAACACTAATACTTCACATTAAAATGCCAATTATTTAAAGCTGGGAAAGGTTAAAATAAATTTGATATGTACTTCTATTACAAACAGTCATTTATAACAGTAGTTGTAATCTCTACAGATCGTAGAATTTCAGAAAGCTGCAGCTTAATGGAAATCAAAAGACAAACCGTGAGGCAGGCAGCCAGATAATCTTGTGGGCTTTTGAGTTACATTATTATGTTATGGCGCATTAGGTGTGAAATTTAGATACCCACATGGCTTAAGAGCATCAGTAAGTACTTCTGTTTCCTGTCTTTATCTGGATAAACAAGCTGAAGATTTTCGTCAAACCACAATCTGCTATGAAATGACACACTGCCAAAAGTTTAGGTCAGCATTAGGAAGGAAATGCTTCATAATCAGTTAAATCTGAAGTGAGATAACCATTCAAGTCAGGTGGAGGCTTGGAATAAGTTAAAGGATTCAATTCTTTGCAAGAGTAGTCAGATTACTTGAGCTCTAACAGCCCATTTCTGCGTGCTATGTTAGCTGAGAGAGTTAAAGTGTAGATGATTAGAATGCAGCCGTTCAGGATAATGATAAAGACACAGTTCCATTTCCAGGAGTAATATCCCCATTTATGCTTTTCCCCTCTTGAACATCACAGATCTAGCTGAGACTGCCAAAAAACTTCTGAGTATTCAGGATCAGCAGGTTGGTGAGTCACATTTAACTTTTAAGTTTCACTTTCCTGGAATTTAAAAAGAATAGACTCAATATGCCTGCGACCAAATGGCAACAAGTGGGCAGACTGATGGCAGCAGTAAGTCTGATACACCTACCTCACATGATGTGCTGAACAGACAAATCTGAGTTTTCATGGCTCACAACAACGTGCTGTATCCATCTGGCTGTTACCGAGCTGTACCTTCTGTCTCAGTACTAGAACGCTCAGTGCTACAACACAAAACCCAACACTAATTCTACTGGCTGGGTTAATATTGTATGAGACAAACAAATCATACAGATACATCCAGATCACTGTGAGCCAAAAAGAGGCACCAATTTGATTTGATCGCTAAAATTTAGTTGTTTACCTAAAAACATGGAGGATGTTATGGTTGATTTCTCTGGCATCAAGCAGTCCGCCCACAACCGATCCGTGACAGAGTGAACGACAGCATACAGTGAGGAATAAATTAATGAAATGGAACATAGCCATTTGGTGGTGATGGGATCAATGATGACTTTACACTTCAGTCACTGTACACTGGCCATCGGGCATTCTGGACCTTCCACTGCTACTGGACGAAGAAGGGGAGGAGGCGGACTCTGCGCCAGGAGGGGCTCTGTCCTCTGGATTCAGTCTTTGCCTCCTTGGCCTACCCTCCCAAGGCTCCACACGCTCTCCATTTCCCCCCTCTTCTTCATCCTCCTCTTCCTCATCATCGCTCCAGTCTCCAGAGCCAGACTCGTCCACAGAGGTGTGAGGGTCAGAGGATCTGGAGGGTGAGGCCTCCTCTTCCTCATCTTCTTCCTCTCCTTCCCCAGCCTCAGACCGCTCGTGAGAAGGTGTGGGCCTGGGGCTGATTTGAAGCTGGGAGAGAGCATCCTCCAGAGTAGGGCTGGTGGTGCTGCTGGGCTGTCCACCAAGGGAAGTGGGAGGTCTGGCAGTGGCTGGAGGGGCTGTAACAGTAGAGGGGGTACTTGTAACCTGCTGCTGTACACCTGCCACTGTGGTATCAGCCCCATCAGCAGAGTTTTCTCGACCTGCTGCCCCAATGGCCCCAGTAACGCCCTCAGTGTCCAAACGCAGTCCCGCCACTCCCTTCTTGGGGATATCCAAAACGTCTCTCTTCATCTTGCGTCTACGACCGTGCTCATTGCGCCGGTACTGCACCATGTTCTCCAAGTCGGCTACGTACAAAAAACCAGCAATCAGCATTTCAGCTGTTTTCTTTCCCTTGGAGAAAGCGTCCTCCAGCTCGCGGCTGGTTCGCTCATCATACTGCCACCAACCGTTACGGCCCTCGTAATACCAGGCGTGATCAGTTGCTGCCCCACCCCGACCTCCGGCTGATGCTTTCAGCTCCTCCGGAGAGAGAAGCGTAGGCCTTTCCAGGAAGTCATCCGGTACTTCCTGTCTGCAGAGAGCGCAGCGTTTGCTCTGCCAGGATGCTCCCTTCACACACAGGAAACAGAAGACGTGATGGCACGGCAGTTGGACTGGGTGGACGCAGCTCTGCAGACAGATGGCACACTCCGGCACAGGCAGGGCTGGGGAAGAGTTGCTGGAGCCAGAGCATGATGATTCTGCACTGTTTCCACTTCCACCACCGCTGCTGCCTTTCTTACTGGATGGAAGCGAGCTAACAGAGTGGTCTACCTCCCCACAACTAGCCATCCTTAGGAAGTACTGAGGAAAGGGAACAACAGTAAATGAAGGTTATAGTGTGCACGATAGGATTATTAGTTTTTCTTTTATCAGTACTATTCATTTTCATAAATAGGAACCGGTATTCATGAATCATATTATTGTGACTGTTGTTTTTAGGTGCACATATGATCAAATATTCTCGTGAGATATATAATGTGCAAGAAAATACTTTTTATTTTACTAGCTAGTATCATGATCACTTTTAGTGCTCAACTCACTAAGTAACAAACAGTCCCGAGTCAACCCAAGAATTAAAAATATCAAATGATACTATAATGTATATGCCACCTGCAACCTGAAACAAGGCTGACTGACATGATATTTGATACTTACTGGAAGTACCCTTAATGCTGATGTATCATTAGGAGAGCTGATGGACCTTCAAACTTGCCACTGCCAAAAGATAAAAAGCAGTCAGTGAAAATCTATTTGTTTTCAGACTATCCTCAAAGTAAGTACAATTGTGATATTCCCTGTAAACTTGAGTCAAACAGTCCATGTAAACATTATTTAACAGCCAAACTTAAATGACACTTTCCACTTTAAGCCTGATGTTTAAGTGGATCAGCTCATAGTTAGCGTTAATTCACTTAGCTATGACTGAAATGTAACCTCAGGGTTTACATAAGTCTGAGGAACAAAGAGCTGCTCTGTTGACTGTGTGACTACAAGCAGTGAACTGTGTCAGCTAACTGTTCAGCTAAGTTTGTGTCAACCTAGCTGGCCTTGTGACAGGGCTACTAATAGGCACAGCTAACGTTACCCGAGTCAAATCAACAGCTAACGATCCAACAATCACATGAACTGCTGACAGTCTACGAGCAAACGAGCCCGGCTAACGTTACACACACAGCGGACACTGAAAAGCGAGTGTGTCCTTACCGTTAGGAGTACAAACACAAGTCAAACAACACAAAGGGGTTAGTCGACTGGTCATAACAATAAGACCTGTTGTAGCTAACGCTGGCTAGGCTGACGGCAGCACTTGACTCCAGCAAATAGACGGAGTTCATCTGACGGCGCTAGCTTATATTAGCAGGGCGACATAAACAGCGAGGAGAAGCGTTTTCTCACGACAGAGACAATGCGACGACTGCGTACATACCGGACCGCTGGATTCCGCTGTGTTGGTCTGATATACAATTACGAGTCGTACAGCGGTGCTGGTTTCAAATGCTAATTTAAGCGACTTCCAGCGTCCACTGGCTTTGTTTTCCTCCGAAAAAAGAGGCTGAAATAAAGACGACGACGTAACAGTACGCGCTGACGCAATTTGACGTAATATCGCACGACCATTATCCTCCACGCATGACAGTTTACAGTCTTCCTGTTCGCTCGTGGCTAGAGGACGTTGGTGTCACAGAGGAGAGGGGCTCTTCAGGTACTTCACTTTTCGTTAAAATAATAAAAGAAGCCACAGAAACAAAATGTTCTCCCGCGCCGTGAGACCTACCGTCAGCCTGGTTCGGAGCCTGTCCACCTCGACGCAGAACAACGCCAAGGTGGCTGTGCTAGGAGCGTCAGGCGGCATAGGCCAGCCGCTATCTCTGCTCCTGAAGAATAGCCCCCTGGTGAGTCACCTCTCCCTCTATGATATTGCCCACACTCCCGGAGTGGCTGCAGACCTGAGCCACATCGAGACGAGGGCCCAGGTGACCGGCCACATGGGCCCCGACCAGCTCGGTGCTGCTCTGCAGGGCTGCGACGTCGTGGTGATCCCCGCCGGTGTGCCCAGGAAACCAGGCATGACTCGTGATGACCTCTTCAACACCAACGCCACCATCGTAGCCACCTTGGCCGATGCCTGTGCCCGCAATTGCCCCGAGGCTATGATCTGCATCATTGCCAACCCTGTCAACTCCACCATCCCGATTACATCAGAGGTCATGAAGAAGCATGGAGTGTACAACCCCAACAGAGTGTTTGGTGTCACAACCCTGGACATTGTCAGAGCAAACGCCTTCGTTGCAGAGCTTAAAGGCCTTGACCCAGCTCGTGTCAATGTCCCAGTCATTGGAGGTCACGCAGGGAAGACCATCATTCCCCTCATTTCCCAGTGCACACCTAAAGTAGAGTTCCCCGCTGACCAGCTGTCCGCCCTGACCGTCAGGATCCAGGATGCTGGCACAGAGGTGGTGAAGGCCAAGGCTGGAGCCGGATCTGCCACCCTCTCCATGGCCTATGCTGGTGCTCGCTTCACCTTCTCCCTCCTGGATGCCATGAACGGGAAGGAGGGTGTGGTGGAGTGCTCCTATGTCAGGTCTGAGGAGACAGAGTGCAAGTACTTCTCCACACCTATTCTCCTGGGGAAGAACGGCATTGAGAAGAACCTTGGGCTGGGCAAGCTGTCTGCCTTCGAGGAGAAGCTGGTGGCTGAAGCCATGGATGAGCTGAAGGGGTCTATCAAGAAGGGCGAGGATTTTGTGGCTAAAATGAAGTGAACAGGAGGCATTTAGTTTAAGACCTGTGATTGATTTATTTGTTCCGTCTTAACTTGAAAGGCATCTGGGTAAATCTCAAGATCTGTCAGTGTTTCCTCTTTTGTTTTTGTTTAAGCAGTAGGGTACTCTCATTTCACAAATCCTTATTCCTGTGTATCCTTACCTTTCCAAACATGGCTTTATCGCACAGCTATGATTTGTGTACATACTGTACCGACTTATCTATATTTTGCGAATGTTAAATTTAAAAGAAAGTCTTGTATATTTTCATGTACAGTCTGTATTAGTGGGAATTTCTCTGCTGAATGAATGAGGGGGAAATACTGTCATCATGCCTGTTGATGCAAATAGATGTTACTGATGAGCAAAAATACTCCACCAATAAACAGATTAGCTTTAAACACATGATTCTTTATTTCTTGGTTTTGTGATACAAAAATAATTTGGCTTCACAGTGTACATCTGAAACGAACCAAATGCTGACACTATGGTTATGGTTCATTAACAAACTTTATAGGCTCTGAAACAGTGTAGATATAAGTTGTTCAAATGCATACAACTTGATATTAGAGAAGTGATTCAAATTAAATGTTAAAGTTTACAGAATAAAGCCTATTGTTCCTGTGAAAACCAAACTAATCATAAAGAATAAGGACTGCAGGTAGTCTGATTACTTTAAACTGCATGTTTGATGATTCACAATACGTGCTGAGGAACCATGTAATAGGTATGTATATAAGAATAGTTGTAGAAAAAATCTTGAGACTTTCCTTGCTGCCATGCTACTTGAAATACTTGAATATTATCTGACTTTCAAGACACTAAGATATCAGTGTTCAGGTATTGCAGTATGTCATGCCTTACTGTTGCTACAGTACACCCAAATCAGTCCAAGGCAACCTTTGTCTCGACAGCTGATAGCTGAATATCACCGTCTGAGAAGGTTTATAGCATGTGGATTGCATAAGATGACAGATGAGGAACAGATAACAGACACAGGTACAAACCCATTATAGTTTTATTTGACATACAGGTGCTTTTGGATCCTAGTCAAGGAGCTTTACTGAGAGCACAGATTCATTTACACAAAAAGAAAAACCAATAGTAGATTAGATTTATCACATATTAAAACTAGCTTTTGTCCAAGACATACAGAACACGTCTTAATGGTTTTCAGTTTTTGACCATACTCAGGCTCTCCTACATCTGTCACTTGCAGTGATTATGAAGATGTCACAAGATGGCAATAGCAAACTCACTTTTATTTTTTTCTTTACAAATTCTGCACCAAATAAAATAAAGTAAAGAGATCTAAACAACAGGAACAACAATAATAAACAATTGTTCTACATAATGTTGCAAAATCTACATTCAAAAACCAAGACGCGCAATGTTGTACCAGGGCCCCATTAAATAACCATATCAACAAGCACATAGTATAACGTCTTTGTCTCTCTGTCCGTCTGTCTGTCTGCCAGTCCTCCACACAGTCACGGACATTTCTCACTTTGTTCTTCAGTCCCAACAGCAGTCTCGGCAGTGTCTCCTGCACTTTTCAACAGAGACACTCTCTCAGTGGTGGAAGTGAAGGAGTAGAGGCTACAGGGTAGAAAAAAAGACTTTTTAAAGTCCATAGTGGCCCAAGCCTTGTGGCTGAATGTGCCCCATCCCGCTTGTGCATAAACATTATATTCAAATCATACAGGTAGCAGCAACACCCCTGCAGAGAGGGGTCGAGGGGGGTGAACAGTGGGTGAGGGTGGGTATGTGTTGGGGAAGGAGGGATGGGAGGATAACAGGAGGAGGAGGATGCGGAGGCGCTAGACTTTGTCTGTCCAGAGCGCTACTGTACAAGGCCATCTCCAGTAGAGACTGGGTCTGTGTCGTGGCCTCTGCGATGCCTGTGCTCCGTTTTGTTCCTGTTATCAGAGTCTTCACGTTCACCTGTGTCTCTCTCCCTTTCTCTCTTCCTCTCCCGTCGCCCCTCTTGGTTCTCCTTATCTTTCCGGTTGTTGCGATTCCTCCGTTCTCTTTGATCGCTCTTCCTCCGTCCTCCTGGAAGTTGAGGAGAAATTAAATGAAGATTAGAGGAGAGGATGAAGTTCTCCTTCTTCTTCTTCCCAACAATGTCAGGAAGTAGTATTCAGTTAAGAAATGTTAATGCAATGCAATGTTACGTTGCATAATTTTCAGAATCTTTTCATGTTACTAATCAAGTTTCAACAACTTTATTGTCATATGCACAACAATTACATTGAAGCAGTCATTGGCAATAACATCCTTACTTCTCAGGCTTCCTCCATGTTTAAAAAGATCAATATTTTTAGATTTTTTGAGCATATAATGAAATTAATTCAGCCATACAATATGTCTAAAATGCTGATCTACATGTCAAATAGTACCAATTCCAAATAAGTCAGTGTGGTAACATATAATCTGTGATTTACAGGACTCATAATCCTTGTGTTGGCCTGTAAGTAATGAAAACCACCAGACATGAAACAATCCCTTGACGTAAAAGACTTGTTGAGGGCATGTGAACACACTACAAATACATGTCAGTGTGCAGTGTTC
Source organism: Sciaenops ocellatus (assembly GCA_033000465.1). Lineage (NCBI taxonomy): Eukaryota > Metazoa > Chordata > Actinopteri > Sciaenidae > Sciaenops > Sciaenops ocellatus. The sequence continues at coordinate 10,730,532 of CP136885.1, read as the reverse complement.
CTTTAAAGTGCAACACACTCTGTATTCACCACTAGATGGCAGTGTTTAATCACACACATCAGCCCCTCTCCCTGTGATGAGCAGACCATTGTCCAAAATAGAAAACCTTTAAATAAACCCCCAATTTATCTGTGCTTGCAACACCATCTCATAAACAAAACCAAGAGTTTTGGAATGCTGAAGGTTTATCTCTGCTCGGACTACAGTTATTAATGATAATAACAAGATCCAAACCCCAGGGAGGTTGGAGACAGGACCTGCAAGTGAAAGCAGAGGAGGCTCTTTCCTGTTGTTGTACTGCTGCTGTTCATGTGTGATTGGAACGGAGCAGCACGGCCTGCTTGGCTGGTTGGCCGGCCAGTCGGGGATTGTGAAACTGCTGAAGTAGGCAGTAGGCACAGACACAGGGAGAGAGAGGGAGAGAGAGAGATAAACGAAAGAGAGAGAGAGAGAGACCTCTGTCTCCCTCCTGTCCGCTTCATGTTCGATCCCCTATGCTCTTCCTCCCTCTCCGTCTGTTCATTAATCAAGCCGGGGCTCTGCTTGGATCAAGGGTCATGTCTGACCCACACATTCTGGGCTAGCGATACCAAGCTCTACCTGCCTGCTGCATTTAATCATCTTCTAGAAGTAATGAAAGAACAGTAGATAGACATAAGTGCATATGAGTGCATATGTGAAAGCACAGTGTTCACATAGTTTAATTACAAGACTGTGAGTAAAAAACAAAATCAAAGATGGTGAAGATAGGAGGGTGCATGGATGGATGGACAGATGGAGTTATCTGGTACACTGACTCATTCGGGGTCTGCCCCCTGTCCTCTATAAACACAGGAAGTCCCCTTCGCTCTCATTGTTTTCTCTGCCCTGACACCATTTACAACTATTTACAAGTTCAGTGGATTAGTCATACTGTAGCCCCCTTGCTTTTGTCGAGCCAGAGGAGAAACCTAATCTATGCCAGTGTTGAGATGATTAGGAGAGTGTTTATCGAACCAACCTGCGTTTGGTTAGTTGGAACAGTTTCTGTTGGGCTTTTTGTAAACTGTGTGTTGACATGTGTGTAATGGTCCCCAAATGAGACACCCTTTGGAAGTTTTGGAACATTTTCAACAGACATTTAGCACGTTCCCAAAAGCCAAGTTTAAATGAATAATGTCATCAAGAGTTTGAGACTGGCAGTGACTGAATAATTTGCTTTGGGGACAACTCGTGAAAAGCTTCCAGTTATTTTATGAACAGGAACCAGTACCTGCGGTAACATAGCTTCATTTAAATGCAAAAGTTTGCGAAAAGCATCCAGATTTGTCTTAATTAAAAGTGGAGTTGCTCTTAAGAGAGCTTTTCCATCACCAGCTAATCCTGTTTCAGCCAAGACTTGTACAATAAGGATTATACAAAATAGATTTTTCTTACAAAATAAGAGTTCCAGCTGGTGATGTTGTTACAAGTGTTTCGCGGAATCCATTTTTCCTGAACTGAAATTTATCAGATGTTTATTTTGCACAAACAAAGGTTTAAAACTATTACTACACAATGAATCACTTTCACTTTTGGTGGATACTGGGATCATTTTGTAAGTATACACTTTCAGACATTTGTTGAGACTGCACACAATATGGGATGTTATCATTGTAAGTGCTGAAGAAAAATTAAAATTCAAAAGTCACTGTTGTGGTGGAGTTGTATCAAACAAAATATGCTGATATAAGCTGAATTTTGATAAATGCTGCAAAAAGGAAATAATGCAACATTCCTGAGAGGAATAGGTAGAAGAGATTAGCTTAGCTAAGCATGAAGACTTAAAGCAGGGGGAAACTGGTAGCCTGGCTCTATCCAGAGTTTGACAATCCACCTACCAACACACGTTATTACATAACTATTTCTTGTCAACCAGCAGACGGGTGCAGTGACTTCCTGATGTCTTCACTGGTTTCCCAGAAATAGTTAGAGCAAGTAACTCCTTATGAATTCACAACATGTCACTTTTACATTTCTGTTTGTGTTCGGATTAAACAACTGATATACGATGTGTTAGTAAGCTTTAGAAGTGCTGTTAGGCAGATCTTTAAACCCTGGACACAGCCGGGCTAGCTGATTACCCATTTAAATATTTTGTGCTAAGCTAAGCTAAAAAATCTCTGGCATCGTTTTTTTTCCTCTTACTCTCACTGTATCAAATAAATTTCCGAGAATGTTAAACGATTGCTTTAAAATAGTTTCAGTTGATGTAACTGCCACAACTGTGGAGCACTTGAAACATTTATTTAACACCCAGCCCTAAAGCACTGTCTATTTTGTTGTCTAGCAATAGCTCATAAAAGTAAAACAACAAACCAAACAACACAAAGACCCTAATCCCGGTGTTGTATAAGTGAGCACTTGTAAATCTTTGCGGTCACTGTAACCTGTCACTCATATATAAACACACAGACACACACACCCACGCACACACACACACACACACACACACATATACACTTTACACTGCATTCTCCACTTGAGATTTTATCATTGGCTCTAGGACTGGATACACTGTAAAAGATTTATTATGGCCAATACCTTATGAATATCGACATTCAGTTCAAATGATCATGAATCTGGATTCAATCAAAGCCTCGCTTGTAACTTCTCTTAGGTTCCCAGTGTAATTATTGCCACATTCAATACACAGATGTACAAGTATTTGTCATCCGTACAACTTGAGAACATTTGCTATCATCTCTAGCTAATAAAGGAGTATGTGGAGATGTGTTATCCTTTTCATCCTGTGTTATTCCCCTGAAATCCCTGACTGAACAGTGTACACACACATGTGGACCTGCTCAATTGTCTGTGGCTGTAATGTAACTTCTAGAAATCTGTTGCAGCACATTCACAAAGGACAGGAGTCAGTTAACTGTACTGAGAGCACAGAGAGAGGCTTTACTGACCGGGACACTGCACACCGTGTGTGTGTGTGTGTGTGTGTATGTGTGTGTGTGTGTGTTGGCACAATGAGTGAGCATGCTACTGAAAGAGACATGGGCAGAGAATGAGAGCAGTAGAAGAGATGAATAACAACCCAGAGAGAGGACTGAATGAACTAAAGAGCAAGGTGAGGGTAGGAAACAGACCGAGATAAAATGAGAGGGGGGCACTGAGGGTAAGGGGAGATGTATGTGTGTGTGTGTGTGCACTGTGTGTTTTATGGTTGCACATCCTCTGTGGCAGGCGTTCTGTCGTCCGGGGAGCTTTTGGCGGGAGCCAGGCTGGGATTAAAGGCTATGGGCTGTCCCACAAGTGGAATGCCTGCCGCATGGCGGCCAGGATGTCATGAGGGGGCTCTGGGTGTGTCAATGTGTGTGTGTGTGTGTGTGTGTGTGTGTGTGTGTGTGTATCAATCCCCCTGATGTTAGTTTGTTTAACTGTATGTTTCTCTGGGTGTAATAGGTCTGTGTGAGTGTCTGTATGTGTGTGAGTGTGGGGCAGTTAAAGGGTTTGCAGAGGGCACGCGGTCTATCCGGCTACAGAGATAGAGAGGTGAACAGCAGGTCCATCGAAGGACAAATTAGCCAGCATTAACTTGAGAGAGACGGCGGCGGATGTGGATGTAAACATTCACAATCTCCAGCCATAGATAACGGAGGAACAGAGCCACGTTTTTTTCTGACTCAAAGCCTGAATATGTCAGCATGTTTCCTCCAGTTTCTGACGTGATATGTGTAATTTAAAACATTGTTCAAGAGTCAAGACCAATTGAAAGTTATGATTTTGCAATGGTTCTGTTGAACTAGAGGCTGTACTAGCTGGAAGCTTAAGTACATTTTGAGGAATGTGTTTTCTTGTTGAGAGTTTTATGATGTGACTGACCACGTTAAAATGAAACTGAGGCCAGGGAAGGAACATACATGTGCTAACAAGTCAGATGGATTTAAAGATTTAGCTTTATAAAAGTTTTCTTTACAATGAACAAGGATCATTTTCATGATTTGAGACACAAGGTCATAGTTTGAGTCTGAACCATCTTAAAGGATATGTTCACAATTGTTAAAAAACAATAGTCACACGCCCATGTGACTAGGGAAACAGGTTTTGCTTGCTGTCATCATTCCTCCTGGTCATACTGGGCATTAAGAGATCACATCCTAATTCCAGTGCAGCTAAAAGTGTGCACATTTATTGAAATGTTTATCTGAAGTTAATGTGAAGCTTCAACGCTCTGAGATAGGAATATCAAATGGCTATATTCCAGTCTTTTTGGTATAAAATTCCCTTATGTGAGACCTTCAAGTATCATTTCTATATTCAGAGGTGAGGAGAGAATTGTCCGGATCAGCGGCAACAGGAGAAAGAGGACCTCACAGGATTTCGCAGAATTTTAGAAGGATTTGGGGTTGAGGAAAGTATAAAGACTTAGTAGGCTCATGCGGAGGAGAAAAATGAGAGGCAAGGAGAGGAACGGGAGGAAGAGAGGCAGGACAGAGGTGGAAGAGAAGGCAAAAGGAGAAAGTGCAAAAGAGGAGGAAAGGAAAGGAGGAGGATGTATCAGTGTCTGAGGGCTGCTGGAGGATTACCAAGGGCTCTCTGGGGTTGGACCACTGACCCCCTAGCGTGTGCAGAACGTAAACAGCGAGGAGAGGACGCGCCGAAGCAGATAATTAGCTCTCATTCAACGCAGATGCTCTTGGAGCTGGTGCAATTGGGTAATCACAAGCGGGGGCAACGCTGATAAACAGGATCTGTAGTGTGTGAGACTACCCTCAGCTTCCTTCTTCCCTTCCTTCATTCCTTCCTTTCTGCAACCCCCCCCACCCCAACTTCACCAGGCTCAGGCTAGATCAACAGAGCTGTCGACTCCACACTAAAGTCTCGGCCCCGACCCGACTGACTGGGAGCGCCAACAGGGAGCTTATATGGGGGTCTATGTTTTCTTTGGTGTGGTAGGGAGTGTGTGTGTGTGGAGGGGATGAGGATGGGGGAATGGATCAGTACAGAGATACAGATAGAAGTGAGGGGGGTGACAGAGGGCACATTTCACAGTCAGCATTACAAATCGCGTCGACCCAGTCGACTCTCTTCACAAATTACCACCAAGAGCAACGGCTGTGTAGTTATTTTAGTGAGCCAGTGATGGTATGTGTGTGTATCTATGTGAATGCGTGTGTTTGATGTGCCCATTTGTCTGACTTGTTTGAAATGGAGAGGGCGTATCTGTATCTGGATATGTGTGTGCATGTGTTAGTTTGCATGTGTTGGTTTGTGTGTGTGTATTGGCAGCTGTGGGGATAAACCAATACTGATCCCCTGGTCGCCGCGTGCCTCCCATGGGGAGGATGTTGATGTTGAGCTGGCTGTTTCTGCTCCAGAGTCAACTGCTTTTCTGCTGCATCACACACACACTCACACACATGCACAGAAACATGCACACACACACACATACACACACACATACACACACTGTTTGTTCTGTAAGTGTGAGGCCCCAGGGGGCTGGATCTCAGCCTCCTACCCTGTCTGCGATCTGTCATTTAACACTACAGAGCCCAGGCTAAAAAACAACCAGCCGTAGCCGCCAACCAGCTCAGTAACCACACACACGCAGTACACACATAACAGAAAGCGATCGTAAATGCACCACAGCATCGGGTTTTATACAGAGACTAGCCCGTCTGAAAGCAGTTTTCACTCTCTTCATTAGAAATGATCACGCTATTCCCTGTTTACTAGGAGCAGAGAAAGCGGTTTTACTGTTTAAAAATCCAAAGAGGTCTCGTGGGAAAACACACAACATACCCATTGCAACATCACACACATGTGCGTTCCCCCCACTGTCCTCACTCTAACCACAATGACAATCCTCTGAGTAAACAGTCGTAGTCCTGAGCGGAAGAACGACTAGCTCTGATTGTACAAGCTGAAGCAGCAAGGTCTGGAATTCATAGAGAGTAGAAGTCGTGCCATGAGTCACAAATTCATTGTTGGCAGTGAATGCGATGGTCAACAGCAAATACAATAGACAATGTCTCAAATGTGACCATTTAAAGAATTCTGTTTTTGTTTGGTAGTTGAAGTTCAAATGCTGGATGACAGGGATTCAGCAGTCAGGATTTGACACACAGCTGAAACACTAACACACTGAATATTTACAACAGTTTTTTTTTTTACCTGGACATTTCCTCCTCTTGACCAGACACTCTCTGATCTCTGAGATCTCGGGGCAGGGGTTGCCAAAGGGTGATGGGTACTGGAGGACCTGCCGCGTGCGGGTCTCCTGGCCCCGCTTGAACCCACAGGTTCTGCCGGACCGAGAGCAGGGGCTCCACTCGCTCCATTCACCCACCTCGCAGTGCACTGACAGGGGAAAGATTGAGGTATTTAGTTATTTTGAATTGGGGTTACCCTCTTTTCTTCAAGCTTATATGCCACGTGTAGCTGTTCTATGTGGCATGGGCCCTACCAACAGTACGGACACCTTAGTTGGTTGTTTATTTCACACTGGACTGACCTTGTGCTGTGCACTCCATGAGTTTGTCATTGGGCTCGTAGTCCTCTGGACAGACATGGTGGCACCTTCCGTTGAGCTGGTACAGGCCTGGCCGGCACCGCTCACATGTCTCACTGTTCACACACGACTCACACTCTGCAGGGCACACTGCAAAGACAAAAGCACTGTTATGCACATTTATTTGCCCGCTTAATTCCAAAGTCAGTATTTGGTAAACTCTGCATGGCTAATGTGGCATAAATACAAGGTAAATCAAGTTAAGTAATGGGTAAACCCAGTGTTTATCCTTGTCCCTGATGAATGTAAACTCTAAACACTTACTGGGAACACACTCCCTCTGTGTGTTGCTGCGGGCCAGCCCCTCAGGGCAATTCTCCTGGCACTTGCCCTGGTGAAGGTAGAATCCTGCTCGGCAGCGTGTGCAGAAGTTCCTGTTGAAGCAGGAGTCGCAGTCCGACCTGCACTCTGACAGAGAAACATGGACCCACCGCCAGCGTTTATTTAAACCGGTCAAGTTATCGAGTGTGTCCTGCGCGTTAAATATACAGGGTGTCAGTGTGTGTGTGCATGTCTCACTGGGAATACAGTCAGGAATATAGGCCACTGCAGTCAGATTAATGCCTTACAGGGGGACTTGTGATATATGATTTTAAGTAAAGCAACGCCTGATTTAATTTAATGTCACCAAAAGGAAACATACTTATCAGGTACCAAGTTTTCAGTAATTTGAGTACATACTGTATGTATACATAATGTCATAGGCAGGTCTTGAAGCTGTTACTTGTAAAAAAGTGTATATGGAGGGAGGACATATTTTGACAATTTCTTGGAGCCGACTAGACTTCTTGCTCTTGTCACATGTAAGTAAAACACACTGTTAAGAGGCCAATTTAACTCAAGACAAGTTGGTGATACTTTTCTCTGTGTGTTTGTTATGAGAGAAGATTATGCAGAGGACAATGATTAACACAGAAGTCTGGCTACTAATACCACACCTACAGATCAACCTATTCCTGTTATCATTCCACGATACAAATACAGTCATTATAGCTTACTTGTGCAGGTGTTTCTTTCTGGGGAACGTGTGCCGTAAAAGCCTGGAGGACAGGAAGTCATGCACACCCCGATCTGCTTCATCCCAATCCTCTCCAAATGCATGAAGAAACGCGGCTTGCAGGACAGGCACCCATTGTAGTCAGAGCAGGTCAGACAGCCACCCTGCTGGCACCCTGAGCTCACACCAGAGATCTCTGTTGACAGGAGTATGAATGTAAAGTATGAATTTCATGTGGAAAACTAAAATACTGGGATTACTTTTTTAAATTTATCTTAATTTTGGAGAAATCACAACAATTGCTAATCCACAGTACCACAGTTCAATGACGGACACAATGCTGGTAATACCAGACTCCCTCTCTTTCGAAGCTCACTTCAGGAATTCATTTCAACTTATTTATTCATCTAATTTAGCAGTAACATGTTTAAGGAAAGAAATAAGACAATAAGACACCAGCAATCAAAACCTGATGTAAAAGTTCTGACACAAGACTCAGAGGATAAGTATAGTACCAATGTCATTTTGCAGAGTACAGTGGAACATTTTGTTTTTCTTTGGAAATGTTTTAATGATCATGGCGCCCTGCACAAAACAGGATCAAGTGGATCTAATGAATCTGATGAACCTAGAAAGTACAACTCAAACTCCGTTTTGAGGGTTCATACATTTCATACAGTGCAGTTTGTTTGCTTATTCAGTTATTATCCTGTAGGTTTATGTTGTTGTTAACAAATCAACAGCAAAAAGTGTTCAGTCAAGTGTTGTTGTGTCATGTTTTTCAAGAATGGGGCCAAGGAGCAATCTGTGTCATGCAGGGTTATTATTTCACGTGCATAGTCATATAGGTCTGATCACATACTTTTTGATTGATAGCACAGTGCCAGTAACAGCTATTTATACTATGTTTACAACCCAGTTTATGTTCATAAGAACTGTCATGTTCAGTTCATGTTGACATATTTTACAGTAGGTTGTTTTTCATGTCTGACTCTTCACTAATTTGTGGGATGACTCACCGGACTTTGTCTGCCCTGGATGAGAGCTGTGGTTGTAGGTTTTAATCATTTTTAATTGTATGCTGACAGCTTGTCACAGACATGTTTAATGTCTGCCAAGTTGTGTATTTGAAAGTGAGAGTGTGTTTAAGCGATGATTTAAAAATATACAGGTAGATGCAGTGCTCGTAACATATTGTAGAAATCCAAAAATCCAAAGATTATAAAAATGTAAGGCTTAACGTCTTAAAGAACTAACTGTATTATTCAATAGGAAATTAAATTCAGTGTGTTTGCTTGCTGTCAGCTTACTGGAAAAGCTTCTACGTTATTTTTTGAGTAACAGATTGCACATAGTAGACAAAAATGGTAACAAAGAGGTTTTGGTGGTTGGATGAGGACGTATATGTTCTGAAAGAGAACGACCAGATACACATAACAGGTCCACGATGTTTGGTATTTCAGAGAAGATGTTTTTAGCCTCTGGTCCTGATGTTTAAATGGGTTTAACTCTCTTCATTTACATCTATGTATAGTTTAGTTGAATACAGAAAGTGTTTTGGGAAAGGGAAGATCAACTCAGGGCCGAGTATGTTATAGCCTACTTATATATACCTGTACCAGGAGTGACACCTATGACACAGAGTGAACACATAGGCGATAGCCACGAGAAGGTTTATAATACTTGCGCAGCCATGCTGCATCGGTGCTCCATTCCCAAAGTCATTGTTTGGATAATGTTGCAGTAGTCACACAGGGTAAGCAAATCAAACACAACCCATCTAAGTGCCCAAGCAATTAGTTCTCCTCTCTAGCCTTGACATCTCATGCCACGGGTTTAAGCTCACCCTCTTCCGTCTTCTGTAAGTTCGGCGGTTTAGCTGCCAGTTAACCATAGATCACGGATACTTTGTTTGAAATAGCTTGACAATCTTTACAACTGCTGTCCATTTGCCCACATGTGTTCCTGCCAAGCTGCCCTGATTCACACAAGTCTTAAGACGCAGGAATTTGGCCTTGCCCTCGCACTTGCACCGACAAAACCTCAGTTGGACAGTGGTATCTTGCATAACATACCAACAAAGTCACATATGAATAAACACATTCATAGCCTGGCACACACACAAACACAGATGGTTGATGGAGAAAATAGAATTGTGTAACAAAATAGAAGTAACATGGAAAAAACATTTGGCCTTACGTATTGAATGTTTACATCTTTATAGGACTCCATCATGTGTCAGACTTGATTTCCCATTTTACCATCTATGTTTAGCTTTAACTCAAGAATCAATCTTCATCTTTGACTAAGTGACCTGTCTTGATAAATTATATAATATATATAATTACCACTGTTAGCATACAGGCACCCACAAGCTTTCATTTTTGGATGTATCATCACAGACAGGAAGCTCGGAGCTCGGGTTCAGTCTCTGCATGGTAATTTTGGCCAGTTGACTCAATGGTCATTGACTCTGAGCTCACTCTTACCCCCTTCTTTCCCCCTGAAGTCTGTACTCATTCACCCTTTCACCAACAAATCCCTCCATCCTCCCTGATATCTCTGGAAGTGTTACATATCTGCATCCTCAGAGGAAGTTTGGATTCTTGAAAGCACTTGTCAATTACTGGGTACTGAGTCAGTCCGGAAAAGGCAGACGTTTACCCCTTACAATAGAACATGAACTTTAACTTTAACTAATAGTTACACCATGGGTGAATTTGTGGATACACTGCATGATAAAAATCAGTCCATAAATCACATTTTCAGCATGTCATCTTGAGCAAAATCATATGTATACAAATTTGAATAATTCAAATTTCACAAAAAGCGCAATGTTAACACTGCTTTCAGTCTCAGGCCACCATTTAAGAAACAAAGCTACACTCAATGGATCCTCCTGCCTCCGTCCCCCTCTCACACTGTGTTAAGAGGCTCTTTAATTTTGTTTAGGGGGAAATAAACATTTAAAAGAGAAAATCTGTGTCTTGATGCAGCGTAGAGTATAAGGCAGACTCAAGAATGTCTATATATCCTGCATTAGTACAGCACAAAACAAATTTAAATGAGAATAATCAACCAGTTTAAAGAAGATCTATACAGTCTGGGTTACCCTGTTGAACAGCAAAATGATGCATGCTTAGTTCAGGTCTGACCTAAACTATATTGAACAGAGCTGCCATGAGCAAAGGTAACCCCGGGACCTCTTTTTAAACTACGTAATAAACACACCATTAACCCCCAGATGCTGCAACTCTCTGCTCTTTTAAAAATAAATGTCCACTTTGGTGGTCATGGGGGGAAAAAAAATGAACAACAAACAAAAACAGCCTTCTTTCTGGTCTGGGCTACAGATCTAAGCTCTGAGATTAAATGTGAAGAGAGGGAGATGTGGAGAGGAGTTTCAGCCCCAGGTGGCAGGGATAAAAACATCACTTCCAAAGTTGTAGATCACAGACAGTTTTCGGCCACGCTGGCAAGTGATACATGGAATATTCCAGTTATCACTGCTCTTCTCTAACAGACTTAGTCATGGAGCACATCTGGAGACCCTCAGTGATAAAGTGTGCGTAGGAAGAATAGAGAAATAGACTTTATTGATACTTATTTCGTAGTGTCATGGAAAAAGGCTGGTCATAACTCAAAGATTAGACATAATGTTGGACCCTGGGGAGATATATGGCAGATGAAATACCATTTTCAGTATGCAACATCTCTGGTGTTTGGATGGAGCCTACTGTCAAATTTGCATTAACTCAGATTTTGAACAGTAACAAGAACAAGATGGGACATGATTTCAAATTATGATACTGAGTTAAATTTCTAACTGGCATGAATGTGAATCCCTCTCTGGGCCAACATCAGAGGAAACTTTCCTCCATAAATTCCCAAACGCGACAGTGTGAGGAAATAAACTGAACATGGAGGTTCACTTCTCCAAATATGGGAATTAAAGCTGTGAATATCCATTTGAACAATGATCGGCTCTGATACCCGAGCAGCACACAGCGTGCCTGAAGTCTGCTGCTCTGACCGCTAGAGAGCGACGGGAACCAGGAGACGAAAGAGCGACGACTGCAGGCTTCAGGTGACGGACAAAAGTATTAATGAATCCAATTAAGGTTGACGGGAAACGCATTAAAAGTGGGTTAAAGATGGTGAAGTTACTGAAGGTGTCATGGATGAAACATAGAACCAAACAGCTAATAGACCAACCAATGTAAGAATAGATTTAGTGCGTTAAGCAGCTGGAGTGCGTAAACCTCACAATGCAGCAAAGTATGGTTGGATGTGCGTAAATTAATGATATTATCTTAAATGGTTTTTATAATACATATTAATAATCTGGGAAACCACTTTCATACTCTGCCAAAAGCGAATTAAGTTTTTTTTCAGATTTAAATTATCAAATGCAGCAAAGGTCAACTGCAATTTAATTGTTCTTATTTCCGAATATTGTGCCAGTCATTCATACAGATATTTAGAATAGACTGAATATTATATTCTGAGTTTTGTTGGAAAAGGATGTTGAATTCAGGCTGGAGACTCGTGTCTCTTTGAGTAGAGCAGGTCAATAAATTCTGAATTAAAAATACAATACAGGTAAAATAAGAACAGAGAGCGTGCTGAGTGTTTGCACCACACACAGTTCAGCATCGCTGCCGCACTTTAACCTACTCACGTTTATGTTGCCGGTGTCTGGTGCTGCTGTGCTGCTGACAACCAGTGTAATCCATGCAGTGCAAGATGATCAAAACAAAGGAGATCAATTGTAATTGCATAGTAGCCCAGAGATGAGACTCGTAAAGCCAATGTCAATGTTCACCAAATCACTTATTGGATAAGATTCCGTTTTTCTTTCCTCCCAGACGGAGGCAGAGTGTGGAGGGTAGATAATTCCTAGACACAGCAGGACCCCCAGCTATGTGGTGATATGTGGTGATGGTAGTGTACGGTGGCCCAATGATGCCTGGGCCGCTTAGACTGTAACATCCTGGACAGGATCTTCAGCCAAACTGAGTCAGGGATCCGTTATCCGTGTTGTGATAAAGAACATTCCCTCCAAAAATTAAAAAACAAACAAACACGCCAAAAAAGCTCGATTCTCATCCGGTGCGCGCAGGAGGAAAGCAACATCAATCATTAGTGTAGGTCAAGAAGATGAACAGAATTATTATTTATGACTAACATAACTCTCAGAAAGTTTGACATATAACATCCATGTGTAGAACTCCAAATTGACCTCCCTCCCCGTCTCTCTCTGAGGAGATGCGCCGTGCGTCCCGATGTGTGTGGATACCCTAACGTGCCAGGCGCGCTGAGGGTCTCGGTTTCATCTCAGCATCAGCTAAAGCACACACACACACACAAAAAAAAAAAAAAAAAAAAAAAAAAAAACCACCACAGGACCAACACCTGTAATCACAAAAAAATCTGTAAGTTGAAGGTTTCGTAGTTCTTTTGGCTGTCAAACACACACCTCCTCTCGCTCGCTGTCGGCGGCACGCATCTGAACCAAAGTAAATCTCCGCAGTTTCAGCGCTTTTCTGCTTTGTGTGCAGGACCCATTCACTACTCCCCTCCTGCCGGCCGGCTGATGACTTCAGCCTTCTGCTGTCTCTCTGTCTCTCTCTCTCCCCCTATGAGCTCCAAAGTTTATTTAGAGGGCAAGCCCCCCGCGTCAGAGAGAGAGAGAGAGAGAGAGACAGAGAGAGAGAGAGAGCATACTGAAGTTATTTCAACAAGGGTTTAAAATGTGCACTGTAGCTCCTCTCTGATTCCTGTCTGTCACTCTGCCTCCAGTGATGCTTTAAACACACATCGCTTAACATGAAGTGCTATCCCTTTTCAAACTGATAAAAGCTGTAGTTAAACACTTTTTATGTGAAATTCCATTTTTAAAGCTAACTGAAGAAGAGTTTTTTTTTCACACCCAATAAAATCACATAATCAATAAAAGTCCTTGAAAACGATCTGGTTAAACACAATATTCTCACAATCCCAACCAGATTACTTTTCTGAATGAAAGAAGTTAATCAAGGTGCCATTTTGTACCCATAGATTCCTCCTCCTTTGGTTCCTTTCTTCCAAATGTTTGTATGAGTTTGTGTGTTCAAAGAGAGACGTGACATTCTGACTGAGACTATAATTTATCCTACTTGACAGTGTGAGAATAGCACAAATATGACTGACTTAACGACGTAGAGCTTTCTGTCAGGGTGGATTTTGAATAAAGCAGTTATTTTCAATTATCTAAGATTGAAGAGCAAAAATGCATCTAAACATGTACCAGTGTACTGGAAAGTCATTGTTTCATATACCGGGTATCTTAAAGGATACTGTAGATGAGGGGAGAGGTACAAAATTTCCATGCAATCATTTTCCCCCTTTTATTTCTGTGGCAGTGATGGTTTGGTGCAGAGAGAGACAATCCAAAAAAGTCAGCCAAAGAAACAGCAGCATCTCAACTTATTACCTCTAGAGGGAGTTAGTTCCATAAAAGCTTGAGGCACACCGTCATAACAGACAAGCATGGGTATCAGTGAGTTATTGTAAACTGTAGCACTTGACCTTTCCCTGCTGAGCCCACATATGATGTTGTTTGGATTGTTACAGTATAGAGGAAAGATGAAGAGTGAAATAGCCACTAAGAAAATCATGAAAGGAGCATCCATGATTGGTTTTCCCAAATAATAATACCTAATACATCGTCCATTATCAACAATTATTCCACATCGTTTGTCACCCGAGCCTCAGTCGGCAGGTTCAGGACTTTTGGTGATAACTAATCTTAAATGCAGAGACTTCCGTGTTCAGATTTAGTGAATTGTGTCCTCTGCAGCAGGGCAGTGTCGCTGAAGCCTCATTTGTCTCACTAGTGTGTTGATGTTTAGGGGGAACAGTATGCACGAGTCCAGTGCTTCTACTCGCTGTGGCTTCTGGTCTTTCATCAGTCACTGTGCTGAGGAAAGCAACGCAAACACAGTGTGGGCTCTTTCTTTATGGGAATACTTCCTTGTTTGCTCTGTACTAACTCGGGAACAGACGGAGAAACATAACAGAGATTGATGCATTGTTTTAAACCCTTTCACCTCTGCCGAGGCAGACTGCCTGAATCCAAACTTTACCCAGGATATTAAGTGTTGCAATGTAGATATTAAGCATGTGATTCTGATATGCAAATCCAAAATGTGATGGTATTTTTATAGATTTATATTTGAACAAAAACCTCTATTAGTCAATGAAAATTAATCTCTATCCAATAGCTCCTGTAAACCTGAGTGTGTTAAATTAAAATGTTTTTGCCAAAAATTGGAAATATTACAATAAAATGTTGTGAAAAATTATGAAATCCTCCCTCTCTGCCGTCCCAGCAGTTTAGTGTGAGGGATGTTGAAGAATAATGCTCGTCTTTGTGTCTCAGTCTGAACTAGCCCCACCGTCCCCTGGGGGTAGAAGTGTGTGTGTGTGTGTGTGTGTGTTTGGGTATGTGTGAGTGTGTGTATGTGGCATTGGGGTGCGGAAGGTTAAGGTCACTTGGTCAGTCCCTGTGACCGTCCAGTGAGAGAATCAGTCGACACCTGTAAATGAAGTCGGGCAGGTGCATAAACCCTCCCGACCAAGGATGGATGCACACTACAACTTTTTTTCCCCCCCAATATCACATTAGTCCTATTTTAGCCTCTAATTTAGGCCATGAACAGACATCAGAGTGTATGGCATCATCCATGCTGACATAAAGTTTGGCACAAATTAAAGTTAACACAAAACAGTTATGTAGCCTATTTCTTTAGTTCCATGATTTGGACAGGAGCCTGAACATAACATGTTATTACTCATGGTGGGTGAAAAAGGAAAATTCCACTGCATGGAAGCCTCAGAATCCTGACTGACTCGTTCTTGTACAAGTTGAAATACAAATAAAATGAACCCATCTGGTGAGGCCATAAAAATGGCCTCTTGGTGTTAGTATTTTACTCAGCATCAGAACCAAAACAGTAAATTTGCGCGCCATAAAAACAAAACACTAACAGAGTTTAGCTGAGGGGAACTAAATGATAATTTCTCGTGGATTCATGGTACAAGTTACTCACATGGTGTTTTCTTTCATTGTTAACATGAACATATTGATTAGGGCAACTTTAAAGTCCCCATGAAGTCAAAATTAATGCTTAAGCATTTTTATCACATTTGTCTGGTGCTACACGTCACCTACACAGCCATCTCTGGCCCAACAATGACGAAAATGTCATGAGGATTATTTTTATTTTAGAGTTTTTCATTTCCTGATAAACAATTAAAATGATGCCGCTGGAGTGGAGTGATTCCTGTGTGATAAATTATACAGAGTTTCCTAATGGAGAGCCGTAGCCATTCGCAGCTTCAGTTGCAGTTACTGGCTCAGCAGCCAGACTGAGTCAGGTTTGAGCACAGTCTCTGAGACCAACAGGGAATAACGGTTTTGATGGTTGTGTTAGGTCCCAGGATAAATGCTGACACTAGATCATAGGTCGTGTCGGGGTGTAACGCACACTTGCTATTGGCTACTGTAAAAAGCAATTAATATTTGCAACAAGTCCCTCCCTGCTGCCCGTTTGTACACAAAACACTTAAATATGAGGAAGTAAATAGCACTCTTCTTTCTGTTCCATCTCGACTTTAAAAATACCCTGTACTTCTAGCAGCACCACGGTGCTGGTCCCCGTTTTGTGTGAGGCACCAACAAAGTGAAGAAATAGTGCCAGCCAGTAAACATGAATGTAAACAATGCTCTGCAAATGTTTTATGAGGTAGGAAATGCACTCAACATGTTTGTCAGACCACAAGGAGATAAACAAAGCATTTTGGAAAATAATACTGAATGTAAACATAACATGACAAAACATTCTTTCATTTACAAGTAAACTCCACAGGGCACCTTTAAGGGGAATGCCAGGCTGGGGTTCAATGTGCATCAGAAGATTACACTGTGCATATTACTGGATTAATGTTAATTATTGTACCCCTATTGTAAAGTATTGCCATTACACTTATAATTCCCCATGTGTAAGCTACAAATATCATTCAGTTAAGCAGATGTACTTTGTTATATTCATATGACATTGCATAAATCCATTTATCTCGACCTTATCAAGAAAATCATGCTCTTAATCCTCAGCTGCATCAGGGTAGCAAACATACCACTACACCACAAAGCTCATGTCTGTGATCTCCAAACTGTTCATTCCCGGGCCTATGACTCATAAAATTCCCAGATGACAGTGACAATGTTGATCCACCGTCCTGTCATCAGCTAATGAATTAGGCCGGGCTCAGTGTGGACAGCAATTGATAGCGCGTGCCTCACTAGGGTCTGTGAAAACATAGTGGCTCAGTCTGTGGCCTTATAAGCAAGTTTTTCTGACGTTGCATCTATTAAAGCTGCAGATATCCCGGTGGCAATCCTACACATTCTCTCAGTATGAAGCAAGCAGAGCGAGACAGTGACACGGGGCGGCAGAGGGTGCACAGTGTTATGAAAATAGATTTGTATGAGCTCACACACAGACATAAATACAGGATCTAGTCAAGTTCTAATAAACAATTATTGATTCTTGAAATTCTATTACACACACAGACACGGAGGATTAGATTCATATAACCAAGGATAAGACAGGTGCATGTGTTGTGGGGCAGCAGGTGGGGCGACCTTATCTTAAATGTGTCTGTGCGTGTTTGTGTGGCTGCATTTCTGTGTGTATGCTGGGGTGATTGAGGGGATCATTTCATAGTAAGAGGGATTGAGAAGGTAGTCAAGGACAGATAATCACTGTGAGCAAGAGCTGTCAGCTGTACACACAGAGGGAAAGCAGGTCAGAGTTTTGTATAGAGAAGGTCAAAAGAGAAGGGTACTTTGTGTGTGTGTGTGTGTGTGTGTGGTGAAGGGGGGTAATTACCTCTGATTCCAAATTTTGACCACACTCATATGTGTCCATTCAATGTAGCTTAGCTTAGCACAAAGACTGGAAACAGGGCAAACCAGCTAGCCTGCGTGCATCCACACAAATGAGCAAGTTGTATTTTTTGTTTGATCTGTACAAAAAATCCTGGAAACACTGACTTTTTGTTGTCAATATGAGGTTGCTTGGCAACCAGCACAGATGCTAGGATATCACTGCACTGGGCCAAGAAGTAGTTTGGCATGTACGCCTTCATAAAACTACTTATTTATTGCTTTTACACTGTGGTTTTGTTACCAAAACAGACAGAACCAGGCTAGGTGTTTCCCCGTCTCCAATATTTATGCTAGGCTAAGCTAACCGTCTGCTGGCTGTAGCTTTTTATTCAGTGCACAGATATGAGTGTGTGTTGATCTTTCCATCTACTGCTTGGTAACAAAGCAAATATGTGGATTTCCGAAAAAAAAAAAAAGTCTAAAAACTCCTTTGAGCACATCTTTTCTGATGTGAGCCACTGCCTGGACTTGACAGTGAATGCTACTCACACTTATCTTTTTGTCTCACTGTGATCTTCTCAGGAATGTTAGCACAACATTCCCAGTATCTGTTTGTTTATATATTATGAATCTGTATTTGCATGTGCAAGTACAGAAATATCCCCTTCATGTGGATGTGATGTACTGAAGCGTAAGTGTGTGTTGCGCTTAACCGTGGAAGTGACCCCAGGAGGAATCCCCTCAGCAGGCCTGACTAATTTGACCATGAGCGTGGCATTAACTACACATTCCTTCCGAAGCGGTGTCTCCACTTCCCTCTCCCCCTTGACAGCAACACTTTAAATAAACTGAGCACAGGACTGTTAAGAAAGGCCACCGCTTTCAGTGTCTGACCCTCGGTATGACCTCAACTGATGTATTTCCTCTTCTTTTTAGCCTCTCTTTGAAAAACGTGACTGACCAGTGAATCGTCAAAGTGACTAGTATGACAGGAGGGGGTAAAGTAAAGAAAGTCCTGAGTTTGCTTGAGTCGGGTGAGGAGAGGGGGGCTTCTTTATCCTCAAAAAATTAGAGGAAAAGTCAGTGAGTAAAGCCAGCCACCTCTTGACAAGAGTGAGAAAGTTTATATATTCTCTTCCCTCTCTTGCTGCCCCAGTGTTGGGTTTCTTATGAAGCCGTGGAGAGACAATGACAGCGTACTGGGGATCAAACACTGCTACCCAGGAAATTTTAATCATCAGAGCACCACCAGCTTTTTTTCCCATCGGTTGTTGCCAGGCAACAGGTAAGGCAGACCCCAGATATTATGTATGTATGTGTGTGTGTGTGTGTGTGTGTGTGTGGTATTTCTGGTTGTGGAATGGGAGGGGGTGCAGATCAGGATGTGTATAAAAGAACCTTGGGGTTATTTTATTAATCTGCATGGGGAGTCTTTTCTTTTCCTCCCTGATAAAACCCTTTGTGCTCTTTCTTTTTAGCAGGCGGCCCGTCTGCCCTCGACTTTTGTCCTGTGATCATTCAGCTCTGCAGGGACCCGTGTCAGGCGTCCCCCCTCAAAGAGAGCCTGTGTGAGGAGGTGTGTGTATGGGTGAGAGATACAGAACGCTGTTATCATTATGGAAAGTTTGCAAAGCTGCATCTCTCAGAAAAATCTAGTTTGTCATGCAAATACTGCAAATCTTGTTTTTGACTTTTTACAGAACATATGGTCCAGGAACAGCCCTCGAGAAACTTCACGATTATTCGCTAAAGAAAGTTGAAAGAAGGCAGATGGCCTGAGCTTTATTTTTCTAGTGAACAATTTCCTCTCAATCTAAGAGGTACTAATGGAAAGACCCTGAATTCAAACATGTGTGAAAGTACAATTTACCCCTTCGTTTCTCACCCAGGCAGAACAACCCCGGCCAACCACACTGAAAGAAGAATTTGTCTTTTTATGAAGCAAATTAATGAAGACATTTTCCAGCAGTGAAAAAATTAGGACTCTTTCCCTCTTCCAGCAAACCCCAGCGTTGGCCAAATCTGTTCTACTAGAGTTACCAGTGGCTGATGTTAGGTTGTTGATTTCAGGGACTGTTGAGACAGTGTGGTTTTAACAGTCAACAAATAGCTTCTCAGATGTTCCAAACATTAAGACAGCGGAGTGATGCCTCTCCTCTCTCAAATGCACCACATAATATCATGCTGCAGCACTTGGAAGACTTTTGAAGCATAACTCCTGGATGTTCCCTCTTTCCACATTGTTTTTAGTTGATTCAAGGATCTTATTGCAAAGGAAGTATCATTTACAGGATGACAAAATTGTATGTTTAATTGAAACTAAACACAGAAACTAACTGACATGAGAGCCAAGAGCAGCTTCCACCTAATACAAACAAAATTTAGACTTTTTCTGAACAAGAGTCTGCAGCCAGGCTAGCAGCTCTGTGAGGCTGTGCTTTGGCACGGCGGTGCAAAATGCTAATGTCAGCATGCTAACATGCTCACAATGACAGTGCTAAGATACTCCTGTTTAACACATGTAATGTTTATCAAATTAGCATACTATTTGTCAAATTTCACCGCAAAGTGCAGCTGATGAGAATGTCATTTGTCTGTCCTGGGACCTAACACAATGTCTGATAATGGTGCTTGAGGAAATATGAGGAGTTCATTGAAGTTATTACATTTCATCCTGTGGGGGACAATAAGGGGGCACTTCTCACAGAGAAGGTTTCTGGTTTCTAGTCCGGGACCTTTCTATCTCTGGAGTTTGCATGTTCTACCCATGTCTGTGTGGGTTCTCTCCGGGTACTCCGGGTGTGAATGTGACCGTTAATGTTGTCTCTATGTGTCAGCCCTGTGATGAGTTGGCGACTTGTCTATGGTGTTCACTGCCTCTCGCCCAATGCCAGCTGAGATTGTGGCCCAGGTAAGGATAAGTGCTCATGGAATGTATGTATACCTAATTTCATGGCAATCTATTCAATAAGTATCTATCTAAAAACAAAAAAATATCAACATCATTGTGGCACAAGGGGATAAGTCACAGGATCATCAGTCAATCAGTGGGATTCATTAGGGACGATGTCTGTACAAATGTTTTTCCTAAAAAAATACATTCCAAAAATGTTGAGAAATTTCAGTCTGGACCGTCCTAGAACCACAGTGCTAGAGTGTCTAAAACAACAACATGCAATGTTTTCCTGTTTAGCATGCTGAATAAATAAACAGATGTATGAGTGTTGCCATCTTGTCCCAGAAGTGGCCAATCCTATGAGAGATTACATAACATTTGTATAAGTCAGAAACCCAAATATAAGCAGGCTGTGATGTTTATGAAAAAAATAACATCAATTATCTGTTACATCCCTTGTTCTGTTCAATTTTACTCTCACATTGTTATAGTAACCAACAAAAGAGAAAGAATCTCTCCTCCCAGAGGCAGGAGGCTCTAAAAATGAACAAGTGTTGATTATTCTCACACAAGCAATCCATTTCATGTTTGAAAACCAGTCATATAAAAATGCCCAGGACCTATAAAACAGTGGGATTCAAGGGCTGGTGTTTTTTTAATTAAAGCCAAAGCTCATTCCTGCTAATGACCAGAGTAGGACTGTTTGGCCGGGGACGTACATGTGTGCTCCATACAGGGAAAATCTGACTGATATGATTTGCAGCAGCTTTAGTGAATAAAATAAAGAAAGAAAACAATAAGAAAAACAACAACAACTGTGAGGTTAAAATATGAGCACGAGGGAGGGTACATTGCCTCTGAATGCCCCTATTGTTGAGCCAGGCCTGTAAGTGCAGTGCTGGTCTGATTGTAATTTGGCTTTTTGTATGTTTGATCTCATGAACCAACTCAAGCTTGGTTCATAAGTCCTGGAGTAGTTTCCAAGCAAATAAAGAGAATTGCCACATGATGATTTTACATTATAGATATATAACACATGTATATATAATATAATAAATGTCTATATTTTAATGGCTCACATTATATGCGCTTATATATTGTACTGTTATTTGAAAATATTGCATCTTAGTAACTTCTGAGAATAACAGCCTCGTTTCATCTCGATTGAAAAACATTTATGATCAAGTTCTGAAAAAAGTTTCATAAAATTTTGATGATGTAAGTTAGTTAAAAAATTGTTTTTAACCCAGAGCCAAGTATTTAATGGTTCAATGAAAATTACCGATGTCTGCAAACTGTTTTTGAACATCAGAAATATGAACCATGCCACCACCACCAACAACAACAGTTATGTTGAAATAAAACTATGTTGTCTGTGATGTTTCAAATCATAATCAGTAACCCACATTTTAGATATTTCTTCATCCTCCTGAATGTGAAATATCTCCAGTATTTACCCACAGAGGACTTGAATGGAGCTGGACACATGGTGGACGTATGGGAAGCACATGAGGCCAGTAAAACATGACTGATCCTGGATCTGACCAAAAGAGTGGGGCGACTGACTACAGTGGCTGTTTATAGCCAGTGATAATGGCCTCCATATAAAAGCAACAGTAGTCTAATTATGCTTGTGAGTTTGTGACATGGGGTGGTTATTTCATATAAACAAGGTGCATGATGCAAAGTGCTGCTGAGTGCACCAGTTGTCTGACACTGACATATCAGACAAAGCATGCATACTGACTGTCATTTTTAAAGGCAGGCACAGTGTTAAACCACTCATGGGAACTAAAGTATATCTAAAGTAGGGTTGTGTTTGGGCAACTAAAACCACTGGTTTAATGATCGGAAAAGACTGTGGTCATGGTTTAACATTAGATTAATTTTTTTTTCCTTTCTCTGCACTTTTTGCACCATTTTGCAGCCCCACATATATAAAGCTAAATACATAGATGCAATACAAGTATGTATTAGGGTAAAACAAAAACAAATATGGTCAATGGAAATACCTAAGGAAATCTTGTCCTTTGTGGTAGACTGTGGATGTGCAGATAATTCCAAATGGAAGTTGTGACGTAAAGTGAAAACATGCAAACGTCTTTGATTAGTGCTCAAGTTTATTATTACTAATATTTAGCTGATTCACCAATTACAGGAACAATCTGTGTGTCATTGAGAATGACTCAAAAATCTTTGTCATTCTTAGCCAGTTAAACTGTGTCCGCAGATGGTTAAGACAAACCATCAGGAAAATAGACTTCCTTCTTCATTTCTGTACACGACAGAGGTCAAGGCAGAATCACGCAATGGGAATCCTATTCAGATCCAAATGGTACCGAGCTCTTTCTTTGTAAGGCTTTTTGGTGAGAACATGGGAAAATTTTCTCCCAAAGGTGGGTTCGGTGTCCTATGCCACGGTCAGGTTGATTTGAATGTGTAAACATCTTAAACTTTGGGTCTCAGCCTTTTGCCTAGTCCCAAATGACAGAAAAACTGATTTATTTTAATGAGCCTGAGATCTGAGATGAAACTGAATTTAATTTGATTGGACCCTGCCTGGGAAAAAGCCTTCATGAAATCTTGGCATAGACTGTTCTTTCAATCAGTGGACCTTTATGTCCTCAGAAGAACCCTCATCCAGGACAAAGGGCAAACTTCTCTGGACACGGACATACATGTGATACATGTGGATTGGCTGTTGGGAACAGCTAATGCAGCACAGATTTGGGGGGCGCTGAGGGACTATACTTGGATGCGAGTGATATGGGCAGGTTTGTTGTACTTGGATGATTTGTTTGGCAGTAGATATTCCCATCCTTGATCGTGACTGAAATGAGTTGGCTCTGATGGCTCGCACCAGGAAATACCACTTACCATACATTTGAGTATGTACAATCTATGTGTATTATAATCATATACACACAAGAAGATAACCTAATAACAGAAAAACTGTGGTTAGGTACCAAATGCTTGGGGGCGGGGTCGCACGAACACGCACACGCACACACACCACACCACACAGGATATGGTGGATATCACCAATCTTCATAATCGATGAATCATTGTCATTTCGATGTGGAACTTACTGGAATTTTCAAATTATCAACAGGTGGCAAATACACACACACAGAAACGTGTGTGTGTGTGTGTGTGTGTGTGTGTGTGTGTGTGTGTGTGTGACCTCTTGAACTGAATGTGAAATGTGGTTTAAAAAACACAGACACACACGGTTTGGCCTCACAAACTGGAGCATAAATGTTACAATACAAACATATATGATATCATACGTCATAGGTAATCGTAAAATACATGTGTAATCATACACAGAGCTAAAAAAACACACAACACACGAAGAATTGACAGACAATTAATACTGTTCTTTTGCAGTGCGGTAGTCGTGGTTAACACCAGCCTCCTCAGTCTCAGAGGGATTATAGTGACTGCAGTTTAAACCAAACAACACGTCTTGTATGCTCTGCCACATGAATCATTGCTTTCCTTTTCTCATGCCTTCTCCATTTGCCATTTACACTTTTGTAAGCTCACCCTATAACTTTTCTTAAGGCCAATCAGTAGTGAACAGTATTTTGCGGCAACAATTTATCATTTAACAAAAACAAATTTCTGAAGAAATAGCTGCAGCAGCTGCTGCTGTGAGTGAATTAGCTGATTAATGTGTTTGTTATAAGGTGTTAAATCAAAGTTATTAGGCTGTAATTATTTTTTACAAGACAATACTTATAGCTCAATTCCCTGCTGCTGTCATGTTGTGTATGTTTGGTTCTGTGAGATAAAAACATTTTCTCCATGTGCGCTCTCTGCTAAAAAGAGTTTATGGCCTCTATGGCCTTTTGCCTTCAACGTGGCTTCAAAACAGTTTTACAGCAATGTTTGTGGAATAATTTACACCAAGAACCACCAGAGATGGCAAAACAAGTTACCTGGCACATCTGAGAGAGAGGGTGGAATACTCTACTAAATACTATACTAAAACTGCTGGATGTAGTTTGTGTTATTTTAGTTGTGAAATACCTGCAAATTAGACTGCTGGAATTTTTAAACACTAAACCATTTGGAACACTTCTATGTCATAAAAAAAGTACTTTCTCTGCATGAACATCCATGCTTTTTACGTTAGTCCTCAATTTATGAATCACAATGTTTAATCAAAGACACAAGCAAAGAGAAAGAAAGAGTTGGAGACACAACAGAAGGCTGAGAAAGAGAAGAGGAATGCAAGAATAGACAAAGAGGGTGGAAGAAAGATGAAATAGCATGTGTCTGCTAGTAAATCAAACACCCACCACATCCTACTGTGCCAAAGTGAGTGGTGATAGATAGAGCATAGTGTAAGTCACACAGTAACTGACTTAATTTCAGTAATTAGAGAGAAAGAAACTAACAGCAACTGCAGATCAAATCCCACAAAGCCTGATCCCACTGGATAAAAATTTGAGGGGAGACTGGCCATAAAGACGGATACGCTCTCTCAGCCTGCAGTATAAGGAGTTGTCTCCCAGCTATTTAATCAGAGAAGTTTTAGTGCCGGTAGTTAAGTACTGGAGAGTTATGGGTGTGTAGAGAGGTGTTGCGTGAGAACGGAAAAACATAGCCTTGTTGAACCCAGCATAAAGCAGGGCAGTGTGGATGACACTGACAGGTTATAGTCGAGCTTTACCTCTCTCTGGATCTCATTCTGACTATCAAGCTGCTCCCTACATCCTGTATCTATATTTGTAGCTATTTATCACTCATCTCCTCATTTACAGCTGTATCACAACGACTCTGAACAGGAATATTAGCCCATAAATTTGATCCTGAACACCTTAAGGCCATGCAGACAAGTCTACATGCATACACGAGAACCCACAGAGACTCTTGGAGGAATACCCACTGCAGTAAATATGTCTGGAGTTGTAACGCAGCAACACATCACGGTAGTGTTTTCATCGGCAACTGGATAAACAAACACACCAAACCGAAGTTGAGCAAGTGGATAACAGGTGCCAGGGCAAAACAACACAAGGCATTTATTTAGCATTAACACTACTATGGTGATGACACATGCAAACATAGTAGACGCACAATTTCATGAAGTTAAGAGAACACGTATACATACACACACTTTAAATGGCACCTGTGAATCTATGTTGACAAGGTCTATTTTTTTTTTAGATTTTATAGCCAGAGACTTCAAAGATGACAAATGAATGACCTGTATCATTAAAAAAAGCCTAATCCACACACTGTGATTTTTATGTGGAGAAAAGTGTGTGTGTGTGTGTGTGTGTGTGTATGTGTGTGTGAGTGGAACTGTCTGTATTTACGACAGCGGTTTTGCACTCTGAAACTAGAAGCGCTAAATCACAGAAATACCTATTTCTACCCCACGTTGCTTTATAGACCCACACTTTGTAGAAAGCCTGTTGCCATCCAAGTCCATCAACACTTTGTGAAGAAATTCAGATGTGTTTCTCAGGTCCTTGGAGAAGCTCACATTTAAGCAGTAGATTAGCCCAATCAGGACTGAGCACTTTGGCTCCCTCAATTAGGAATTTAACATCTTCAAGCAGATCTGTGAGCTCTGTTTCATTGTGCTGGAAAAAAAGAGATTTCCACGACCACTTCCCCAGTTTCTTTCTTTACACCAGGATCAGTATCCTAAAATATAAAGATAGTATTAATTGTAATTTGTTTATCTGAAGGCCAGTCACTTGTTAGTTTGATTTTTTTCTCAATCATTAGTCTATAAATTGAGAGACAATATTGAAAAAAATCCATAACACATTTCTCGGTGTCTGAGGAGATGTCTTCAAATGTCTTGTTTTGTCTGCTCTGCAGGAGTCCCACTGACATCTTCTCACTTTAATGATTACAGATTTTTGCAACTTGGCAGTTCAGTTTCAGTTCTGCGTCTTTTGGATATTTTCTTGCAATTTTCTTGCAAAAAAAAAAAAAAAATCTCAAAGTCAAAATGGTATTCTTCTACATATCACACTCTCATCATGTTTAACTAAATGTGTGTACGTTATCAGTGCCAGCATTCCTGTGTGGCTTATGTGCGTGTACATGTGTGTGTGTGTCTGCATGCAGTGCTCTGTTTACGAACATACATGGATGCACTCCCTTTGCCCTGTACGTGCCCTAAGAGAAACATGCACACACAGTCTCACACATATAAGCACACACAGAGACAGACACACACGTGCGCACACACACATATGTGCGCACACACATTTTATGAGCCATCTAGAAAAACAAATAAACAAACTCCACATTCGCACCAAACAATGGCACACACACTCAGACATGCACTTTCTCTCCAGCTGTTCATTTATCTGTCTGTGTATCTCGCTCTTTATCTGTTGAATTCTATCACACACTACCACACAACTACATATATGCTCAAAGAAACATTTTTTTTCTGGACTGACGAATATGAAAAAGTCAACTAAGTAAAGACCGACCAGCAGAGTATTTAGTATTATTTGATAATCAGGAAGAATACAGTCATGTACATAAAAAAATATCTTTACACCTCCCCCGCCCTGTCAATAAAGATGCTGAGACACTGTGTGTTAATCTCCCTCCCTTCATCTCTTGTCACCCTCCTCTCCTCTCTCATCCCACTCTCCCCTCCTCTTTCTCTCAGAGTCACGGCTCATTGGAAGACAAACATCCTGACCCTCCACACACCCCCACCACTCCCCCAGGCCCATCTATAAACTATGCCTCCCTCTATTCCTCCCTCTTATCCCTTCATCCCTTTTTCCCTCCCTCTCAGCTTAGCTTGTAACCATATCCTACCTGCAGCGTATTCTTTACATGCATTCATCAACGTCAGCCATTTAGACAAGCTCTTAGAGGGCAAGAAAAAACAAAGCACAACATTAAATTAGTGGCTGAGGGAGAGTTGTTGTGTGGTTGCTGGTGTGATGTGAAAAGGAGGCACCCTGGAGAGAAGGCATGCATGGAATCAGTAGTATGGCCCCCTTGCTGAGCTTGAGAATCAGGATCATCTGAATCAGGAAATCTCAGCGTCAGCTGTGTTTCTTATTGACTGAGAATCCATAAATTGAACACTGAATGCTATTGGGACTATATGACACCATAGGACATCATATATAGATCAGGGAAACAGCACAAGAGATACTGCACGGTGTTGTTCTGATATAGATACAGCTTGTGTAATCAGCTAGGCACTTATTTTTTGCACAAAACTAAGTAAATGAGGTAGAAAGGCACGTTGGTGGTATTTTGGTGGAATATTGACATTGTTTTAAAGTGGAAATTTTAGGCACGCCCTTTTACTGCAAATATATATTCAAATATTATGCTGAAGTCAACAACTAAACTTTCTGTTACAGGTTACAAGGTTGTGCCAACAGTGATATCCTGTAACGGTGAGATTGCATGCTTCGGAGAGACAAGGGGGGAGGTGGAGGAGGAGGAGGAAGAGGTGGAGGAGGAGGAAACGAGTTAAAAGAGTTAATTTCCTATTTAATGCAGGTGAAGACTTTTATTTTGTAAAAATATTTTTAATATTCAGCATTAGTTTGGGTTTCAGATTGTCGAGGTTGATTTCGGTTACTGTTGGCAGACATAAGACCCATGGGCTTCATACCAGGTGTGACGCCGCCACCACTAGCCAACCACCATGTCGCTCTGCTTCCTGAATCAGTTCCACATTTAGGAAGCAGGGCACATCACCAGTAGTGATCCTCCATGCTGGCTGATGGGCTGAGTCTCGCTTTGTAGAGAAATGACAATCAAACCGAAGGAGATAACGCAGAAGACATGCTCACCTGAACTCTGTGTTTGGGTGCGACCTACACCAGTTCCTAGATCTGTTTTCGAGGGCTGTGGGTTCACTTTAGTACTGAGGTTGATTGTTGAAATTGAAGCTGAACAGCGGAAAATATGAGCACAGATAAGCAGAGCAGACAGTGGATGGCAAGAATCAGACGGATATTAAATAGACTTTGGTGATCAAGTAGACAGTCTAAATGCTCTTGTCTGGAGGGAGGTTTGTTAAAGAGAAAGTAATCCTGTCTGAATTGTTTTTCTCCTCTGTGATTAAAAGCAGTAATTTCCTTACCAATAGGATAATTGCTTAGGAATGAAATCAAACAAGATCTCCATTCATTCATGCTGGATTTTGTCTAAAGCACCCTTAATGCTATTCCCCCTGCAGAAAAAGAAGTAAGACTTGTCTCAAGTAAAACATTACAGTTTAAAAAATGTCCCTGTTGCTCAAAAAAGTAAACATTTGTCATATGCACTTAAAGCTGGATAAACAAAAAGCTTGGACACAATTGTTGTGTTAAAAGCAGCCTTTTTCAAGCTGTTGTTGTGTGAACTGGACAGACTCTGACAGGATCAAAAGTCCCTGAGTGGTGCCTTGTTTTCCTGTGTGTCATTCTGTGGCTGAACTGCAACTGTTTGAAGTCAAAGCCCTTCATTGATGAGCAGGGTGCGTTGCAGAGCAAAGAGAAGCTCTCTGGAGTGATGTGTCACACTTTCATCTTCTGCTTTCTTTCTATCATATATACATAGCTTCCTCATGACAGGAGCGCTTGAGACTGTCGGCGTTGGTGAATGAAGTCAGTGTGGAAGTTGTGGGAATGTCTTTCAGGTCATGGGGAACAATGAGAGGATAATGGGCAATATAAGTGGTGGGAGAAGTGGGTGTGTTTTAACAGCTTGTACTCAGTTCTTGCCTTAAAACTATCCTGCATAAATCCTGCGTTAAGGCCTGGTCACACCAGCATTTAAAGCAGCAAACCACTGAGGGAAGAGAAAGCTTAAGATTTTAAGATGGAGGAAGCTGTTGTGGCTTATGAGCTTTGCACTTTTTGTCTAAACTGTTCTATAAAAGAGGAATGGTTTGCAGTTGGGAGACAAATATACGTATTTTGAATAAACTGTAGCTTGTAGCTAACTTGTAGCTTTGTGAGCTTTCCCTCCTCAACTTAACCTTTTTGTATAAAATTATGCAAAATCCTGTGAAATGCCAGTTGGGAGTACACAGCTCTGTACAGAGAAAATAAAAAGAAGCTTGGGAGCTGTTGTGACTCCCTATCATTAGCATGTTAGTGGTTAGCTCACCAGTTACAGTAGTTCACCAACTAGCCTCTCTACATATTTTGTAAAGACACATTGGATGAATTTTGCTGTGCCAGTTTCTCATGTGACCAAGCCATCAAGATGTAAAATATGCTTTAGAAATATTTTTCATTTCAATATTTCCTTAGTTTTTCTTTTTTGAAATGACAGAAAACGCTCTTTTATTACAGTTCTGTATTGTACTGAATGCATCACAGGACACTAGGACATTAAAAGTAAATGTAAAACTATGTCTCAGGGTGCTTTCACACTGTTCATTTGGTTCGGGCCAAATGACATCATTCTATTTTATCTCTGGTCTGGTTTGTGTTCACACTGACTTTTTATGAATGAACCAAGAGGAGTACACATGAGATTATACAGATTGACAGGTAATTCGTGGTTTCGACAGTTTTGGTGGTTCTCATCCTGCTTCAGGACCCACATACAGATGACACGGGTCCTTCCACAAAGTGTGCCATGTTTCTTCAGGAGCCTAGAATGGACAAACCAAACACTATCTCAAAATAAGGCATTTAACATGTTATGGAGTATTTTGTGGCCACCAACACACTGACCTCTTTAATATAATGACAAAGTATATGGTGTAAAGTAAAACAGCAGTTTTAACAACAATATGTACATAAATATCTACATGGCTTACACAGATTATAAGATCGCTTCCTAAGCTGATTGTTTAGCTTTTGAAATCACTTGGAAGTGGAAGAGACCACCCTTATCAAATGGTCTTGGTCTGGTTGTTTGGCCCACACCAGGGTTCAATTGACAGCTTTCACATCAGCCCAAATAAACTGCAGTAACTGGGCACAAAACGCACCAGTGTTAGTTATAACTGATCTGTCTGTGTTTCTCTTTACAACAGTTCATCATAATATTTAATTACAATGAATAAAATTTACATATTTGGTCATAAAAGGTTTTAAGTTGCTTGTGCGTAATCAATTTTATTCAAGCTCTCACTGCATCCTTGTTATTGGATTTTTCTGATAGTGTGTTTTTATTGTTGCACCTGCGAGCTCAGGGAAATTAAAAGGGAAATAAAATGCGTTCCCAATTAAAACTCAGATTTCATGCAGTTGTCTCATTAATGAACTGAATATTATGGTGTTGTTCCTCACCACCCAGTAACACCAAACATTACATCAGCAGCAACACAAACAAAACACACTTCCTTGCCATGTGCAAACTATCAAACATGGCGAACTTTGTGGGTGGGAAGCCAGTGTGGGACTTTGACCTTGCACTACCTGTGGGTTGCTGCACTGGTGAGTTGTATTAGGTTGTTGGGGCACCTGCATGAAGGAGAGGTGAGGTGCCTATGGAAAATATTGCAAACCTCTGCTTGTGTTACACTGTTACAGCTCATCTGCTGCTGGGTGACAAGAAGAGGTTGGTGCTTCCATGCGTCTCAGGGAGGCAAATGGTTGTCTATATCCATTCAACAATGGAGTTTGCTGTGAGCAAGACAATAGGAAATTCCAGATTGGTTAGAACAACAGAAAAACAAAACAAATTACCAACTGCATCACCATAAACTAACCCTAACATTACTCCCAGCAGGATGACTAAGTGCAGTGAGTAAGAATAGGAGAATGTGTTATTGGCTGTATTCTGTGTCGGCTACTGTAAGCAGCCAACATCTCTGGAAAATGGCGATACTATCTGTGTCCATGTACTGCAATCACGTACTAGGAAAATCCCAGGAATATTTTGGCACTGTGTTCATTTTATAGTCATCATAATTAGTTTCAATTAAAACACATTTTTGTGAAACAGTGTTTAA
Organism: Sciaenops ocellatus; assembly: GCA_033000465.1. Classification (NCBI taxonomy): domain Eukaryota; kingdom Metazoa; phylum Chordata; class Actinopteri; family Sciaenidae; genus Sciaenops; species Sciaenops ocellatus. Next base: position 10,699,249 of record CP136885.1, on the reverse strand, counting down.
ATTTTTCCATAAAAAGAAAGTTTTCTGTTAATGCAATGAAGAAAAAATGACAACAATAAAGTCAGCTTAGCGCCACACTCATTCAGGAAATCTTGTACATCCAGGTAACTTTAGATGACTGAAACAAAGCCCCAAGCACCTTCAGAGTAACAGCTCACATCCTTGCATCAACCCGGTAAATGCTTGACTGGTGATTTGAAGGACTCCCCTATGACTGATGGAAAGACAGAATGGAGGAGAGGAGGGAGAAGTGGAGAGACGATAGAGATGAGGGGGTTGAAGGTATGCTTGGCCTCTTCAGCCAGTTTGTTTCCGTTCAGTGTTGACAGACTATCCTTTCATCTCTACTCATATACTGGCGTCTGTCGTCACACAAAGGGAAGCTTGCGGAGCTTTATCTTGCAGAGATTTACAGAGAATTATGAGGAGACCCAGTGTTCCCAGGACCAAGTGTTTAAGTGGTCTGACTGATAACGCCTTAAGAGATCTCTGACTGTGACAAGATGTGTGGAGACGTGTGTACAGCGACTCATGTCAGAGATGAGATTGTAGCAAAATCTCTACGGTTCAACAATGATGTCTTGTAATTAAATCCAGCATTTGTCAAAATAGTTTCATGTGTGCTTGAATGTTTTAAAATGGCACCAAGTGTGCTCATACTGTATGCTAAATTATCTTTTTAATTTGATTTTTGATGTGTTGTGTAATTACATATTCGCTGTCCAGGGTGCTGAATTATGTGCTAATAGGGCATACAGTACATACCTGATGTTAATGTCACTGACTAACACTAACAGCATAACAGCAAGTCCTGAAACCGTAATGTGGGTCTTAAACGACCTCCAAGAAACTGCTGTGATGTTACACATCCTTGGTTGGAACTGAAACACTGGCACTTAGCTTTGTTAAGGCTCAAAATATTCTACTTATTGGCTTAAGCATCAGAACGAACCAGTGGCTCCCTCCCCTTCTCTCTGATGGTCCTGCACATCTGATGTTTTATTAGACAGACACTTATGTTGTCAAATCAGTAAAAAGCAACGCATAAATATTTCTAAAAAGTTGTTTGTTTTCGTTAAAGCTGGATGTGTGCATATCTGCACCTCAGTCACCCTGCAGAGCCTTATGTACACAATCGGATGCATTGTTCTGCAAGATTCTTCTTATCAGTCGAAGATAAGCTTAGACTGCAGATCAGTGGCAGACAGCAGCCCTGCTGCAGGTCGTGGTCCAGCTCCAGAGAAATGTACACTAAGTGCAGTCACCATGAAAGCTTCGCACTAGTTCACCACGTGGATGGTGGAGGATCTGCTTCCAGGTGGCGATGAGATCTGTGCATATGTGTTTGTGTCTGACAGCTGTGAAAGTGTGTGCGTGCATTCAAATGTTTGTGAATTGAAATGTTTGTGTACCACAGCAAGGCTGTCGGGTCATAAGGCTTGTATAAACACGATGAGACGTTGACATCTGCATCACTGTCTGTAATGTCTATGAGTTCTAGCGATGCTTAGCATTGTTTACATTTTTACTTATGCTTTATTGTCTACTGTTTTCTTTACCTTATCAGTAAAGGTACTATTAAGAAGTGTTTTCTTACTGAATATCACAAATGATATTTATATTCTTTTACTGCATAGAAAGTACAAGTAAGCAGAATCCCGTGTACATGCACTGTAAAATATTGTTACAGATTTAAGTTTCCTACATTGGTCCTCCTCATATGAAACGTTTTCTCTCTTTCTCTGTGACATCCTTTCGATTGTCACATCAAGACAAGATTGCTTCCCACAAGTCAGCTCAGAGAACCCTCAACTTGTATCCCTTATTACATGTGGAGTAATAGAGACAGAGGCACAGAGGGAGGAACAGTTGCGAGAACCAGATGGCTGTCCTTTGATATCTTCTCTCTTGACGAGGCCAGAAAGTCAGAATACAGCTTGAGACAGTACGGACTCAGAGGTCCACAACACTGTGGTTTGTGTTGCTTCAAATCTTCAATACGGAACACTTTGAATGCTCAAATAAACAGATGCATGCACACATACAGTACAATATGTACACAGATACATGAATACACCCACATTACATTACACAGTATCCACACAGGCATACAAACAGATTCAACGACATGCAGCCGAGAAAACGTTTTAGTCCAGAGGATGAATTTGTGATATCAGAGCTGGTTTTCAGATTTGACTAAAAATCAAATATGAGAATGGCGTCACAGTTTTATTGTAAATACATAGTGTGACCACACTGTTGATATAAATCCAAACCATGCTTTTATGTAAAGAACCAATATCTTTTTAAGATCCGACATGTTGCAACACATTAACTACAATAATACTCTCATAATTATAGAAAGTGTCAACATGATGGATTCTTAATTTCGGCTTGAATGGATTTAGTGTCCCATTGGGACGATTAAGAAACTCTTTTATTGTGGTGACCCACCAAATGAAGACAAGTCACAAAACCCATTAAAATCCCATCAAACACCAAACAGCTGAACAGTGGCATAGACGGCTTGTCTTCTTTTGATATTTTATGACACTGAGCTTAGCCTGCAATGTACATATGGACAGGCTGAACTTCCAATAGTGCAAAAGTTGTAAAAGACATTTATCACATTTCTGTGCTCAAGAGCAGCTCTACCTACAACAGCCTCTGGCCATGTGTCAAAAATGTCAACACTTGGCCAGTTCTGCAGAGAAGTTGGCGTTTATGTAGGCTTAATATCGGATTGATCTGAAAAATGATGCCGTGTTCGTATGCCAGCCAGCCATCCAAGCCCAGATTGAAGATTTTTTTTTTTTCTCTTTTCTGTAAAATTGCAAGCAGGTGTTCGTTCCGGCTTTTCTCTCCTTCTGCTACCCCATAACCCCCCTTCTTCCACCTCCCCCCTGCCTCATTCGTGTAACATTAGTTCAGAATGTACCAAAACCTCCCTGGTTTAAACTAATTTTCAAAAACCAAAGGTATCATTAAGATGTTGACCTGAGCATGCACAACCAGGAAATTAGATTAGTATCGCTCTCGTTCTCTGTCAATACCTCACCACTTACTCTTAAATAGTCACATTCATATCATCACAGTCATATTATTTCTTAACTATGCAAAGCAGAGGAGGGGAGCTATGAGCAGAGTAATGTGGAATTTGACGGCCAGCCAGACTGGGATGCAGTTCATTTATGCTGCAAGTGAGGGAAGCATTTCAGACTGTTTACTTTGAAACGTGAAGTGAGAAAGAAGGATAAAGAGGTTCTACTTTTCACAAATACAAGATCGCATGAAAATAGTCCTTTATTGTGGCAGGATTATGAGTGAATTAGACACACCGTCTTCAAGTGTTTTCCACATGAATACATTTAGCCAACTGATAGTCACGGACAAATAAAACTATGTGGGTTAAGGTTAGATTAAAGCAATACTATATAACATTTACTTAACAGGGCAAATTGTAGCAATAGGTGGTAATCAAAGATGACAGCAATGCTAAAATATAGCGTGACAGTAGCAGAAAAACACTCAAAAAGTCAGCAAAATGACTCAGTAATGTCGGTTATAAATCTATCTAAAGTTTTCTAAAATGAGCAAACATTAGACACCATAAGCTTCTCGTCATACCAGACCAAATAAGGCTTTGGCAGCAAAACCTCTGAGTGTATTGGATTGAGCAATGGTGCGTTTTATTGCCAGTAATTTCAGCTTTTTATTTGTGAGAGAACGTGGCATTTCTTACTTCAAACATCTTGTCTTAGATAACCAAAACATTTGTTTATGTTCAAGTTTAAAAAAAAGGTCTTTGCATGAGCTGGTAAATGAAGCCAAGTGTATTCACACATCGTCCATACTGTTAGGTTTTCCCACACATTGCTTTGTCAAGCTTATATTTGTATCTATATACACTTTTTAACATTTAAATGTTCCACATTTGGTTCACCAATTGGATTCATTTCTTTGCATATCGCTACTTGGCGACGTGTAATTCCTGGCTCTCTCTCTAAGTCATGCTTTCAAGCCACTTATTTAATGAAATCAATTAATTTGATATGCCTGCGTGTTAAATCATTACAGAAAAAAGGATCTCAACTTTCATGAGCACAGTTGGAAATACAGTGTGTTCTCTGTGTTGTAAACAAAATGAAAAGACGACAGCAGGTGCCAGGACTCAGGGTTCTCTCTTGTGTCTGCAGTGTTACACCCGTGTTTAAGATCAGACAGTAGATTAGCTTGAAATGAATGATCCTAGTGGTAACTTTTTCAGGAAATGTGTCTCTTCTCTCTTCCTCCTTTAGCCTTTTGCTCCTGTCTCCTTCTTGCCTGTCCCCAGTTTTCCCTTTTCCCTGCGACTGAACTCAAAGTAGCACACTAAAGAAATGGATGTAATGCTGCTTTTTAAATCCACTGCACTTCCTGTCCTGGAGAAATCCAGCAAACTCTCACCTTCTTGAATTCACATCTCTTCTTTATCATCTTCACTCTCCAGCTCCCTTCATTCCTCCAACCACCTCTCCTGCCCTCTCACCTCCCCTCCCTCTCCTCCTCATTCTTCGTCCTTTGTGTCTTGGCATCCTCTCCCCCCCAAAAAAGACTCAATTTGTCTCGTTGTATCTGGGAAAAGCTCCTTAAAAGGTGTAGCCAAATCCCTTGGATATGGGGACCGCTCTTGGCTTTTTTCACCCCCTAGCAGGTTCAGATTGATGGGCCACATAAGTGGTCTTGTTCTCTCCAGCTATTAAACGCATCCATCAGCCGTCTTCTCAATTATTAAGATGAGATAAACAGCAAGGGGGAGTCTAAGTGCTGGATTGCATGGTTGCTGCTGCTGCTGCTGCTTCAAGTGATTAAATAGCATTTAAGAGGTTTGGGCTCTTCACTCATCTCCTCCCTTAAATGTAGTTCTGACTGATGCTACATTTCACACGAGAGGCCATCAGGATGTTTGTGTGTCTTAGCATCAAGCCCAAATGTCATTCTTTGTTGAAAAACTGATGTTGAGCTGGGCTGTGCAGCTCAGACTTGTGATGAATTGCTAAGCAGATTGAGTCTGTAAGAGAATTAATGTACTGCTCTGTCCGGATCATTTCCTTTGAGTTAAATCGTCCTGGTAAAGTATTCCCCTGAGGTTCTGAGACTGTGAATTCTGTTTCAGTGGGATGGTCAGCTTGTAGTTAGGGCCTCACTGACATGTTCAATGTTTCAGCAACACACATATATTTGTATCCACAAGTAAGCATCCTGAATTGAAAAGGTATAAATTCCACTTTCCAGACATACTATCTACTTCTACTGTACAGACAACTCTCTTGAGATTAGAGAATCAAGTGAGAGTTTGAGTTTTAAAGTGGTGAGATAAAGTTATTGTTTACATTGTGTTAAATTACCATGTCTGTGTCTCTTGGGTTTTATACTGAAAATACACCTTACAATTGCAATGTTGCCTAACATGCAATGTTACAGTCACTTTGACAAAAGAAAACATAGTATATTCACTGTAATTGATTACTTGCCACCCAAAAAAGTCAATTTTATACTGTAGCACACACGTTTAACCTAAGACCAGTTCATGCTTTGAAAATACAGTATTTACTGTTGCCAGTAAGCTAATTTTTTCAGTTCCCTTACTGACGTAACCGGAGTCAGTCAAAACATGAAGTACAGTGTAATGACTTCAAACAGTGCTCACAGCAGTGCACTGTAAATTTTACAGGTACCGCACTTCAGACTTTCTTATTCTTTCTTATCTTACTGCATTTGGAAAGCTGTCAGAGAGTTCACGTCCTTACACTTTTATTTAATGATTTATTCCTCATTTATTGCTGATAGGGGTGAGTTTTATCTGCATTTTAATATTTATTTGAAATTCTTGACAGACTGAGGTCATTGTAAAACCAGCACCAGCTGCACATTACTTACTAATGTGAGTTCAGGTTCTTTAATGTGTCATTTAAGTTTTTAGTGATAGCAATTAAGTCGTGAATTTGAATGTTTTCCTCAGTATGAATACAAAATATACTTAACAAATTGGAGTGAACAAATATTTGTATAAATCACATTAATGATAAAGGTGAGTTATTTCCTGTCATGTATCCATGACAGATTTTATCAACACAAGTAAACACAGTTATTGTGTTGCTTTCATCTACAGATTTAGTTTGGTTGATTTACTTTGGCACATTAAGCGTACACATGTGCTCATATACAGTACACACACACACACACACACACACACACACACACACACACACACACACACACACACACACACAGTGTCTGTCTTTAGTGGGTGGTTTTCATTTGCTTCCAGCGGCCTGCTTGCCATACATTGCACCGCAGCATTCCACAAGAACAATTTATGGATTTTATTAGATTTTTAGGGATGCATGCTTTTAAGCATTGTTGGAAAACTGTGGCAATGTCCAGGATGAGGTTTGCTGAATGACATGCACACGCACACACATGCATCCATAAATATCAGTTCCATCTGCCTTGCCCTATTGAGAGCTATCAAGGCCAGCAGCAGCTCAGTCTAATTAGAGTGTAGTCCCCTCAGGTTTCTGCAGGGTAACCATATCTACAGCCTCTACAGTCTGACCAGGAAATTCACAGGGACAGGTCCCTTCCAAGCTCTGCCAGCAGGAATATCTGCTTTTTAGCCACTTCTTCAAACACTCAGAGAAACACAGATTTCTTCTGTTTTCTGACTAGGACTGCCATGTGTTTGATAGCTCTCCTACTGACTGAAAGCTTCGTTGCTGGTCTCATGTTTTCCAGCCGTCAATTTGTTGTCTTCTTTTGCAGCAATTAGCCTTGTTGCTGATACAATTAAAATGATGTTTTCCTTGTCTTTCATCTTTTGCTCCCTCTCTCTATCTCTTTCATTTAGAGACAATGCTATAATAAAGTTTAAGAAACTTGCTCGAGAAACAAACTCTTTAAACAGCTATACTCATTTGCTTAGTCCAGTAACGATTATATACTTTGTATAAAATTGGCTCCCATAAAGTCCTCACACTGTCATAGGGAGACATGAGAGAATGTTTGCATGTGTTGCCTTTTATCTGTTGGACATGGATGAGTAGTTAACTTCATTGCCACACCAAAAACAGGACATAAATCTTTGTCCTATAGTGGCATGAAAGTCAAAAGGTTATCCCAGGTAACATATGTTGGATAGATAGATGGAAGGACACGTGTATGGGCTGAACAAAGGACAGCCTGATTTTTTTACTATGAAGATGTCCAGTGGAGAAGAACTGGTGTTATCCTACACTTTACTTTCTATGACCACCCATATAGCATCAGTTCCTCCTTCTCGGCATGTTAAGAATCCCAGTGTCATGTCAAATAGGAGGCTAAAGCATGGCAACATTGTTGAGTGTTTGTTCAGAGCCAACTGGGCCGTCACCCTGTTAAACCACAATCACTGACACATGTAGAGGTTTAAAGGCATTAACCTCAGTGTGTAGGCCTGAAAACCACTTCCTCTGTCAGAGTTATGCCCCTCAGCTGTGGCTGTCCAGGATAGGTACATTCAAGATTGTATATCTCTGAAGTTTTGCAGCCCTGATAATCTGGAACGTTTTACAGTAAATGGTCTTAGTCATTCATCTGTTTGTTCCTTAAAGTCTGTCCAAACTCCACTTTGCCTGTGATAAGACGTAACTATTGCCAGGTTTACTGATCAGTATGGAACAGGAAGTGTTAGAGCAATTTGGGTTTTTAATCATTAGATATATGATTAGAAATAAACCTTTGATTCCCAATAGTCTAAATGAACAGGGGCAGTGTGCAGCCCTTACTATAGGACATATTGTACTCAGACTACAACACTTCCTCAAAGGGTAAACTTCTCCTCTCAGACATTATATCAGCTTGCGTTTGTTTGACATAGCAATCGGAGCTCACTGTATAGCTAGCCTCAAAGGTTTATATACAATAGACTTGTAAGGGAAACGGAGGGTGTGGGGTTTTCTTTTTTAGAATGGAGATCTTTTTCCACACATGTTGCAGCCATCGGCTGCTCTTTGAGCAGACTCAGGTTGCTCCAGTCAAACTATGTGTCTCTTTTCTCTCTCTCTGTCCTCCAATCAGTCTCAAGATTGTCACAGAAAGTTATGCTACCACAAAATAGATTATAGAGAACAATGGATTCCAGCAAAGGACAAAGGAGTATAACCCAATGAGACAACAAAACAAAGATGCAAAACAACCAAGAAGCATGGGAAGAACCACAAGTTAATAAACAAGCATTCTTTGTCGAATAAGAATTAACATCAGGTTGTTTTTACTTTACCACAGTGGAACATTTTCCCATATTATCGTGTAAAAAATGGCAATGATCTGTTTTTATTGTGGTTTTCTGTATGGTATTCATAGAAACCACAGGCTAATAAAGACAAACCTTGTGTGTGAACTTAAACATCAGCAGGTTTCTCCCCGAAATGCTCTGAATCATAGTTGCACTATATTATAGTGATAATGTCTCTAATGACTGCATCACATGAGGTCACAATTTAGGGATTAAGAATAGATTTTTAACCAGGGTATTTTTGCTGAGAGCAGAAACTCTTTTGATGACCGTCTACAAAATTCCTCCCAGCTACAAAAACTGAAAAGTGAACTTTCTCATCCAAAACAGCCCTAAACAATCATATTTCTGGAATTGTGGTTTTCATAACGGCGTTCAAATGGTTTGAATTATTCTACAAAATGTCAAACTGAATCAATCAATCAAATAAAATCATAGAGGGCATCATCGTTATTACTGCAATCAAGTGAAAGTGTGATGTAGATCATTAGCAAAATGTTTAGACAGAGGTTATTTTCCTGGCATGGAGTGAATGATTGCATAGAATTAATAACATATACATAATTTTACAGTTATTTCAGACTCATTAAGCTCTGGAATGAGGAAACAAGAATTTGAGAAGTGGTTAGTGGGACCATTTAAGGATGTTAAACGGGAAATTGTTCAAATATTTTGTAGACTTCCAGATAATATGCCATAATCCCGTACTGTACATACTCCTCTTTGTTTAACTGTGGAGGAAAGATTCCTGGGGCTTTCCCTGGCTTTCATAACTCAAGAAAGCTGACTGATTTTTGGATCGGTATAAATTCCCCGAAAGCTATGTTTTTCCTCTCATCCATCTTGTTACTGAATATTCTTTATGTACACAATAAATTGACTTTGCTAAATTTTGACATGCTTTTGGATCCTGTGTGTTTTACTAGTCTATAAAAAGATTGTTTTTTGTAACAACTCCACACGCATATTTTCAGTTCTACATGAAGAGATTGACTGATAGACATATCTATATATGTCATCATCCCAACTTCCCTTGTCCTCTCAAACCAGCAGTATTAAACAATATACTTTATGTTTTTGGTCTTAAACAACAATAAAACATTTCTCTCTGTCAGCTGGGTCCCATAAATGAAAACATCAATAGACTAAGGGTAATTGTGAGTGATGTTAATGTGTTTTGTTCTTTGGTGGTTTTGACAGATAGACTGAATAGCTCTGAAAGATTGCAATCAATAATCAGATATAGAGAGGAAAAACTTTATCAAAAATATTATTTCACCTCGAATGAGAGACTTTTTTCAGGTATCTAATTTGGTATATCTGGCTCCAATCAGGGATAATTCAAGCAAACACAAATGGTTTCGTTTCCTAACATTTAAGATAAACAGCTCATTGGTCCAGGAGGTCAGCCAAAACCTAAAAAAAAAAAAAAAAAAATCCTTGGCTTGGTGTTTTTCACCCGGGTTTCTTCAGTGTTACTCTGCGTTACCAGTGACTTCTTTTAGAGTTTGCTTAATAAATAATGAACACTCGCATTCCAATCAAGATCATTTAGACCTCAGACAAAACAGAGCTGACCAGCTAAACACATTCCAGAGCTGATCTGTCTGATTTTATACCACATGAGTACTTCATTTTGGATTAATATTAAGTGATGCATGCCATGGCTCTACATGCACTTTGTGGTGTACACACATTTGTCCCTAACACTATACCACATCATCTTCTCCTCCCTGTAGCTATGTGCATGCAAAGGAAACATGCACAATATTGGCTGGAACAACTGGAAACAACAGTCAGATTCAGGAAACAACACAATCTTTGTTTTGTGATAGTTTAACCCAACAAATCAGATGCAATCAGCCCGATGGAAATCATTCATCTTCAGGTAATAAAGATCTGCCTTATTTTTTACACAAAATAACCACACTGTGAATGGTTTGAAATAGCTTGGTTTACAGATACATCTCTCAGTACCCTGTAATTTGTTTGATTTCTGAGTGTTTCCATAGTTTTATTTATATTTTGGTCTCACAGGCTTACGGGCTAGATGCTGTAAAAAATACATTTATACACAATACATTCATTCATCCACTGCCGCACAATCAACAGTATATCCAAACTGAGCAATTCTTAAATGTTTCAACTCCAAATGACATGTGTGCATAAGCTCTACACTTGAATCACAAACTGCAGATGACCTAGACCTTAATATCTGGACCACAAAAGGTTGCGGGTCTAATTCTGTTAGCTGTGTTTGGCCAGAATGAGAAGCATGAAGTTTTTGTAACCTTGTGTCCACGTCTTCATTTGGTTGAAGCTATTCAGGTTTATGGCCCTGGGATGTGCTGCTGAGTATAAGTTGATCATGCCAGGCTGAGCGGATGCTGTTATATTTCCACCAGACAGCACGGCTGTGCAAACAAATGTGCAAATGTTATTTCCTTTAAAAACATTAACTTTGAGATTAAAGCAGAGGCCAATCAAAGTATTACTCTGAGTTTTGAAGTGTATACTTAAAAGCGTGAGGTCAGGGCTTCAACCTCACATTCATACTGGGTCCTCTCAAGGGAGTTTTTACCCATCCAAGTTTTTATGTGTGTTGTGGACTTGAAGCAGGCTTGTGATGTACCCTACCCTTGACCTCTGGCAGTCACTGAGTCCGAATTGCTCCAAAGTATAAAAGACTGTGGAACAGGTGGATCTTTTACCAGATAGGTGTAGTAAAAATAGAGCAGGGCCAGATGGCAAAGCTAATGATTTATCAATTGCCATCAGTTGTTAGGTTTTTGGGTGGAAACTGCATGCTAGGATTTCAGACTCAAGCAGCTGAAATGAGTTACCTTCATGGGGTTTTTGGATGCAGCCTGAGGGATAAAGCTGGTATGGGCTCAGTGGAGTCACTGCTCTTAATTTGTAAAGTGTTGATGTTGTTTCTGATTAGGATGTCTCCTACTGTAAGCCTCACTGTCAAGGCATATACGGCCAGTCTGAGTGGGAGAAGATCCCTGGACAAACCAGTACACAGAGAGAAATTCTAGACATTTCAGCTGGTCTGGGAATGCTTTGGAGTCATAGAAGCTCGAGGACATACTGTAGCTAAGAATACGGATGTCTGCATTCTTAGTCCATGATGTTGTTCTGGACATAATAATTAATGGATGGACTTTTGCATCTAGAATTGAATTTCCACAGGATTCAAATTTGATGCACAATAACTTGAAGTTAAAAGAATAAAGGAAGACTACAGTAATTTAAGGTAGAATGCAGAACATACAGTATGCATACAGTAATACAGCACACAGTTATAGCTGATATATTTAATTATATGTTAAACTATATTTTACTGTCCATGACACTTAATGTCACGATTATTGTAAAACAGCAGTGGAGAAAATGCAGAGCAGAGTTCAGCATATGAACATAATCAATCAGAGGGATAAAGAAGGAGACAAGCTTAAATCCAGTTAGATGGACTCCTCCATCACTCAGCTATCTCAGCTAGCTGATAAGAGAGATGGGAGGTGAGGTGCTTACTATCAACAGCCACTCAGAAATTGACTCCCCATTCAACCAGAGAACTTAGAAATGAGATTTGATAAGGAGGCATACAGTGTGTGTTGCAACTTTATCCAGATAATTTGATGTGTCGTCATTTGGCCATCAGTGACACTCACAACTCACAAATTATAAAATATTGCATAAAATAAATTTACAATTACTAAAGCATTTAGTCAACAAGCTTACACTGACAAAGTTAACTATCTAACACTAGATAAGTATGTTTGACATTAACATTATGAGAAAACAGACAATAAATCAAATATGACACAATAAACTCCAGGATTTTTTTTTTTCATTTGATGAAGACAAAACAACTTTCCAGCATCCAGTATGTAGTCCAGCATATTGATGAACCCTAGTGTAATGCTTGGAGTTGTTTTTAATGAGGAAAGTTAGCTTAGCGTAAACAGAATTTACAAAACTAGTCATATGCAACTCAAGAAACTACTATTTATTTATAACTCTTAGTGCAGGAACTTCGACATTTGAGCATTTTGGTGTTTATTCAGATGTCTTTTGATTGTTATATTCATTATTTTACATCCGTCACATCCGGCAGTTTAGTAACCAAAAGGCTTAAGCAAACGTAAGCAGGTCATGTGCTTGCCAACTAAATGCACATTAACTAGCAGATATTTGTTTACTCCAGCTGTTAGACCAGTGAAGACAGAAATTTGGCTTTCTGGCTCAGCCAAGCAAGGATGAGCAGGCAGGTTATCTCCATTTTTATCAGGTTAGCCATCCATGCAGCCAGATAAATCTGTTCTCCATCCCACGCTGGAGGAGGTCTGAGGCATGTCTGGGTTTGGGACTGTGCTAATTGGACCTACCCTAAGCAGCAGGGTTTGATAAAGAGTCGTGTGTATTGTTTACAGTGAGACTTTTTTTTGTTTGTTTTAATCAGAGCTCTGACAAAACTGCAGCTTATAATTACAAAATGTTAAGCGGTCAAACATTTTGACAATGTGTATGAAATTATGTGCAAGATACTGAATATTTAACTCAATATAAGTATGGTATTACTACAGGTAATCAAAAACAGATACAAATACTGTATATGCCATCATCACTGAAAGATAAAGAAAAACCCAAGATGAGCTAAGGTAATCATTGTGTGTCAATTTCCATTTTCTTGCTTGCTTTCTTACATTGCACTGTTTGTGGGTGCATATGTATAAATCTGCCACTACTTCCAGGAAATATCTGCATGCTGTTAGGGAGCGTTCAGCAGGAAAAACTTGGACTCTTCGTGCCGGCATGGAACCTTGTTGTTTACCTTTGGATTAAGCATCGAGCATTTAAGGGCTGGGTCAACACTATCCAACTTCTTCTTCATCAATCATTCTCTGCCTCCATCCATCCATCCGTCCGTCCATCCATGGGCTCTGGAAAAACACTCCTCAGGTTCTGGGGTTGCAGTCATATGTGTAACAACAACAACATGATGCTGCAGGAACGAACACATTCCTGACATTCCTCCAAATTTTGTGTGTTGTGTCAGGACAGGGGAGAGGATAAAAACAAGCAAAAGAGGTGAGAAGGAGCTGTTTGCAGAGAATGAAAATACGTGAACTGGTGTTTTATAAATGTGGAAAAGAGGGGACCAGAGGAGCTGCTTCAAGGAGGTGAGAGAACGGGCGGTGGAGGGGATGCAAGGAAAGCAGAGAAGGGGTGAAAAAGGGAGGAGGAGGTGGAGAAATGTGAGAGGAGAAGTAGGAGGGAGTTCAATCCCTCCAAACAAACAAAACTCTTTCCACACCTGTGGCTTTAGACTGCGTATGTGTGTGTGTGTGTGTGTGTGTGTGTGTGTGTGCATCTACTATCATTATAAAAAATCACATGTTGACCATGTGCAGCACACAAACTTAAGCATAAAGCATGTGTATTTCTTTCATTTGACATAGATCAAAGTTATGGTAATAAATTACTTTGTCCCATATGAAACAAAGATGTTTGTGTGTGTGTGTGTGTGTGTGTGTGAGCATGTCCCATTACAGAGTGTGTCACAGCCAGATGGATACTTGAAACCACAAGGGGTCCACTGTATATATACTGTATGTCAGACTTCACTTTCAACACTTACTCATCATAAGCACATCCCATGTCAAGGTTTCTATCTTTAGTCATCCATTTGAATGCCAACAGCAATATTTGTATGTGTGTATGGGCGTGCGTGTGCAATTACTGTCCACTCAATGCAAACAGCAACAGCTGGAGCGGAGAGACACATGCTCCACCCTCTCCACCTTTTCTCCCTTCGAGATGAAAGTTCACTGATGGATCAACAAACCAGCTGACAGTCAAGTCAAAGAGCAATGGACCCTTCGGCTCTTAATATTGTTTTTATGGACAACAGAGACAACAAATTTAGCACATTTAGAGAGTGTGTTTCATTTCCTAGAGACCAAACACAAAGGTGTACCTCAGGTCTAACATGTGACACAGTCACTGAATGATACAAAGTCATATGGAGCTACAATGACATAATCCCTGTCCTTCATTTAAAGTGTCCACAGAGGTAATTTTATTGGCTAAATATGAAATATATGTTGCCATTACTTAGCCATATGCCAGTCAAAACAGTTTAGTTTAGGTCCAAATCCAATGTCAGATGTGTAACTATCACTAAACCTTTACACAACCTCGAGTTTCTTTCCAACATGCTGTCTTTTTAACAATCTGAAAAACACTTCTAATCAAAAATAGGCAGTCTTTTTTTTTTATGTTTTTCAAAAGCATAATTTAGTATGAGGTAGTGATGCTTTTGCTTCACCGGTGACTGTAATTGTAGGCTATGTGAAATTTAGGCAACATTTTTAAAATAAGCATCAGATATTGGGCCAGGCATTCCTTGGATATAACATGTGGTCATTACAAAAATGTCTGAGAAGCCTGCCTTATGAGCTGTACAGCCATACTAAAGCCAAAGTATTTTAAAATACTGATTGATAGGCAGATAGGCTGTGCTGAGAGACAGATGAAGAGTAGCCAAACAATTGTGTTTATGTGCTTGAGTAGAGCTGTGAAAGAGCACACCACAAGTTGATGAATTCAATGGGAAAACTGATTTTTATCTTGATGTGCACCTGTCCAATCTTGCATGTGCATAGAGAAGGTTTGGTCTCTTAGCGTGTTGATCTTGCAGATGGTTTGGAAGGACCGCATATAAACAGCTAAGAAAGTACCTAATTATACATTCGAGGTTTGTAATCTAGAGATAAGTCCTGCCTTACATCAAGGCATGTGATCACAAAACCTAATGATTTGTATTGGATAGAGGGCTGGTGATGTCATTTAAACAATCATGAGCTGACGAAAGATGTGACTAGAGGTGGCTTAGCTAATTATTCATTCTTTGCATTTAATGCTCTGTCCTCAGATAAAAAGGCAGCCATCTTGGAAGTATCCAGAAGAGAGATCTTTCTAACTAATCCTGTGTAGGTAGCAGTTGCCATAGTGTAGAGAAAGGGGAAAATAGTTTTCCCCTTGAACATCTTGAATGTCCGGATCTGATGTGTAAACCTCAATGTGTTCCAGCTGAACAAGACAGAGATGTCTTGATGTTTCCACTCTCAGGGAAACTCTATCCGTCTGTGCTGAAGCATGTGTGTGTGCACATGTGTTCGGTCATACAAACTGCTCATTTTTTCTTCCTTTCACAGCCCTCACTCTCAAATCTGTGTTCATCCCAATTGCTCCTCTTCTTCGTCTCTTTCAGCCAGTCTCTCTCCGTGTCGGTCCAGGAGATCCAGGAGAATAAAACCAGTGTAATTATTTTTTACTGAAGCCACTATTTTTTTTCCTCTTTTCAATATGCAAACAAAACATGAAGTAAAAACAGATGTAGTGGTTTGTTTTAGACATGCAAAGCAGTTGAAACCAACCCCAAAGAGTGGGTGTGACATCCCATGAGTTTTTGGGGCCAGGCACATTCTTTTGGCCAAGCCCAGATACCAACACTCACCTTCAATTAAGCTCTCTGACTAAGTGCAGCCCTTCTGTAAACACACTGTTTCTTTTTTTCCCCCCAGATGAGACAAACATGAGGAGAGCTATTATGTGGTCTTTTATGCCACTGAGGATTGTGTGAATTAGTGTCCTTTCAGTTTAAAGAATAAAGAATAGAAGAGTATAAGATGTAATACAAGAGACAAAGCAGAAAAAACAAGTGTGTAGAACAAAAATAAGAGTACTTATGCCAATCAGCAGCAGCTGTCAGAGCCTTTAGTATGTATCCAGCTAACTTCAGCTAGTTCCCTGTCCATTATATCACAGCTCACCTACAAAAACACATCGCATCAGCGTGGCCTTTGATGACATAGTCAATGTTGCTAGCCATGAATGTGTCTCACAAAACTGAATTAATTTGGGAAAAACAAATTCAAATCATGTAAATGTCTGTAGTAATATTGAATGGTAAGTCATTATATTCAGTTTTAAATAAATTGAATTAGACAATATTTTTGGGGGGTATTTATTCAACAAATGACATCTATTTTACATCACTGGAAGAATGGGCAGAGATGTCTGCTTTTGTGAAACCAATCTTTTCCCATACAGGACAGTGATGGAAGAAGATGGACGATGGAAGAAAAAGTGCAGATATGGGTATTTGAGCCATATATGTTTAATGGTAAATGATAGTTTATTCTCTCATGCTTACTTCATTCATGCATCTTGTTTTAAGTTACTGCACTTAATTTTTTGTTTGATATGAACTGTAGTAAGTAAAGTAAACACTTAAAGAGATTACATAAGTGCAAAGATGGGAAAGTCTCAGTTTTTGAGTAAAACTAAATTCAAGTAATGGAGACCTTCAAGAAATAAAGGTCCAGTGTGTAGGAATTGGGGGATCTAGCAGTGAGGTTGCAGATTGCTACCAACTGAATACCCCTGACCTCACCTTCTCTTCCAAAAGTGCAAGAGAACCTATTGTGGTCACCACAAAACTCACAAAAAAATATATAAAAGTCCAGTGTTTGTTTTGTCCATTCTGGGCCACTGAAACATGGCAGATTATGTGGGAGAGAGTCAGTTGGCATAATTTGCCAATAGATCTGCCTAAATATTCCACACGGGTCCTTTAAACAGTATTTTGCATGATGAAGAATGATTGAATTAAGTTTTAAAAAAAAAAAAAAGACCTAAAAAAAACACAAATCGAAACAAAACAGAAATAGCACTAATCAGCAAACTTAAGCAAACAGTAACACATCACAGACCGGACGGGATTCGGGTGGCAATGACAGTTATGTTTGGTCTTGTTGTCATACACTGGCAGAGATTTTCTGAGTCATCAACCGAGGAAAAATAATTATTTACAAAGGTTTGGACCACTGTAGGTCTACTTTTACGTACTAAGCATTCAAAAAGCCACTAAGGGGAAAACCTGTCTTGGAAGCAGTTCATTGTTTACAGATAAAAAAAAGAATTACCAGCACAAAGTTTTTGAAACAATAACTGATGTTTTGCTCTTTTGGCCACTAACAGCCTTTAAGAAAATGTTTTCATTTGACTTTATTTTATTTATATTTTTTAGCCATGTGGTATTTGCAGACGTGCAGACATATTACATATTGCAACCAGATATTTTCCACTCGCGGGGTTTATGTTTGTATGCTGATATGTTACTGTGTATTTCCATATGACGCACAACTTGCTTGTGTGTGAATCATTATCCAGTGCAGACTGATATCAAATTGATTTCACCGCTGTATTTCTTTCAGTAATAAATAAAAAGTGACAACTGTCAAACTATAGAAGATTCTTGTACCTGTACTCAACCAAAACTGTGGTCTGAGCCAAAGTGAGGGCACAACATGAATGATTGTTCATAAAACAGGGGGGCATAGCTGTCACTCTGATGACAGGTTGTAAGTTTGTGGTTAACAAATGGAAATCAGCACATCTGCACATCATTTTAGTCCTGTGTCCTTTTTTGCAATAATTTCCTTCCTGCATTTCAAAATAAAAAAGTTCACACACTCAAAGTTTAAACCAGAAAAAGTAAAATCTAAATGTAGATATTCAGCAGATTGGTTTTAGCAGCTCTGTAGTAGTGAGGCTGCAATCTGTTCACTCAGAAGCTACAAAACTACTGTCAGCTAAAAAACAGAGGGAGGTTCAAAAATGCCTTCTCATTAACTCAGCTGCATGACCACACATCTTATGCAAATTGGAGTACTTTGATTCATTGTAGATACTGTCAGATACTGTAAAGTCAGGGACTAGCATGACACAAAACTGTGCCATGCTAAAACATGTTGAACAAATGGAAACGAGCACAAAGTGAATACCATTAAGATACCTTGGTGCTCTGCCAAGCGGCAGCCACACCAACCAGTCACGATGTAATTATAATTGAATTTAAGGAGACTTTCTCTAAGCTGAAGACATGAAGAGTTTGGGCCACTAAAAAGTCAGGAATGTTGGCCAGAAAACTATTTGCTTCACTGACACTGAAGACAATAAATCAGCTGGGAACTCTGGACTTTGGACAACAAATAAAAAACATACAGCCATATTATCTTCGTGTGCACTGCTGAGAGTGATGAGTGGAGCTCAAGACAAAGTTCCCCAAGAACTACATCAGAGATGATATAAATCAGTTGGTAACATATCCATAACTTTAGCTAATATTGGTAACAATGTATTTCATGTTATAAATCTTCCAATCCAACTGGGCTATTTTTTCTCTTCAAACACATCACATCATATCTCTGTCATGTGTTTGCATCTAACTGAGCTCCTTCACTGGATATCTTGTTTAAAGCTTACACAGTGTGATTGAATGCTCAATAAACTTCAGAAACCCACATTCAAGCAGCAAGATTTGTCTTGTAAACCCTTTTCTATCACAACCAAAAGCAAGACAGACAGAAATCAAGCAAAAGGCACGTGCATACAACAAATGTTTTGTAATCCATCCAATTTCTACAGCTGTTTCCAGCCCTTTGACCACAGTGCCTCTGAGATCTGTTAAACTTAGTGAAAAGTATAACAATTTGTCAATACATCATGCCATAAAACATGTAAAGACAAAAAAATAATGACTGATCTGGATTTTCGGAAAAAGCCCTTTTATCCCTGCCAAGTGTGGGTCTCCTGGATGATCAATACTACACCGAGCTAGACAGATTGAGGAAGTTGTCATCTGGATTCAATGAGCTGCTTATAAAAAGTCAAGCTTGTTGAACTTGTTGAAGGGGCTCCCTGACAGAGTTACACAAACTCAATTCTCTCTTTCTCCTGCTTTTTGTTCCGGGTCTCTCTCGCTCTCTCTTTTATTTACCTCCTCTTGCCTCCTGCTCTCGGGTTCTTTCAGTTCTCTTGTCCTCATGTTCGTGCTCCCCCCCTTTTTGTGCGTTTTCTGTTTCAATCGATCTTCCACTTAGCAGGAAAATATGGTTCTAATCAGACATTTTGCTGAGCCAGTCTTTCTTGGCCAGACGCTCTTGAAAACACCTCAGATTCACTCTGAACTGCTTTTCAGACCTTGCCGTTACACAACAGGGGTGCGATGTGATTTTTAATCGGTTGCCATGTTCTTATAGAAAGCATTTGTTTTTCAGTTGCCCCAAATATTGTTTGCAGCAATTGGATTTCTCATTGCGATAAGTGAATAGTAGAACCTGCTCTCCTATTTTCCAGAACCCTCAAAAAAGGAAACATGCTAATGCACTTTTGTTCCGAGAGTTAGATTGTTAAATGAAGTACAAAGTTGGACCGACTGCTGATGAAAAAAAACAGGTGAGACAAAAACAAAAGATTCGAGGCTCAAGAGCAAGATATGCTCTTGAGCATATCGTGATGATGTTATTTTAACTTTTTGGGCCTCCAAAGGGCAGCACAGCAGAAAAAGATTGAGCACCAATGCTTCAGCAAATAAACATAAAAAACTCTCCTTTAGATGTTGAACCCTTAAAAGACCTCAATTTCATTCCCTGGTGTAACTTACACAAAAGGGAAAAAACAAAGCACAAAATGCAAAACATTCAATATCACAGCCATAAAAAATGACAAAAAGGCAAAGAAAGCGACATTGAGAGAAACCAAAGCCACACATGAGATCTATTAGGGGGCGAAAAAAAAGTTTTACACTTGACATTTCCGCTGCTGCTGTTGTGAGTACAACCCGTTGCTGAGGACAACATGATTTAATGTTTTTTACCGGCTGTCAGATGATTGTCACGGAGTTGCCCTCATGATTAGAGGCAGAGATCCATTTGAGCTCTGTGAGGAATCAGCGTGTGTGCATGTTTCTACACCAGAGTGGGTTAGTGGTTGGGTTGGGACAAGGGGGGATCAGTTGTATCATGTAAGGCTCTCCAAACAATAAACTCACTGTTTTAATGTTGTTCCCCCAAATCCTTATGAGAATGAAGGGCAAAGTTTCTCCCACCCCCATCTCTAAACACATAGTGTGCTCTGTCATCACCTCATCCACTACTGCGTAAACGCTGGCTTAATTGGAAAAAAATTCCACCATGAGCAGCAATTTTCCCAAACTCATGAAAAAAAAGAGGAAACATTTTACTGACCAAACATGCCAAAACACAGAAAAATGTCAAAACTCTCTGAATAATAAAGCATCCAAAACGCTTCAGTACCTTCTCATTGTCAACATGCTCCTTCACTTAAACCCTGAAAATGCCCAGTTTGTTCCTCAGGCCTGGCATTCAACCCTGTGAATTTGTTTTCCCTCCCCTCTATGTCAGTACTAAAACTTTCATAAAAGAAAAGAGATTTATTCTGCTGTTGGTCAGACAGTGTGTGAACTCAGAGTGACACAGAGAGGGAGGGTGTCCATGCATGTCTCTGTGCGTGTGTGTGTGTGTGTGCTTTCAGACTCACATTAATAGAGGTTTTGTTATGGTCTGCTTTAGGTCATGAGTGAAGGTGGCTGCAGGGTGAAGGTGGCTCCCTCAAGGAAGAAAATTGCTTTGTGTGTGTGTGTGTGTGTGTGTGTGTGTGTGTGTGTGTGTGCACAAAGAGGAGGTAGAGGGAGGCACATGGGAACCTCAGTCATGGTGAAAGAGCAAACTAATCTCCACCTTGGTTTGGTCTGATGAAGGCTTCATGTAAACACACTCACTGTAATTAATGACAGAATTCCCTTGTGAATGCTCCTTCTCTCTCATCCCTCTTTTCTCCCTTCTCCATGGCTGCCTGTGCCGACCATACAGCTGTTTTTACCTGTTTTTCTGTCTGTCTGTCTCTTTGTCTTCATCTACCTTTTCTATCTGTCTGTCTGTCTGTCTGTCTGTCTGTCTGTCTGTGCAGGCCTCAGCACCCTTGTTCAGACCTAATCTGTCTGTCTGTCAGTGCCTGGTAATTGGAGCTGTTTAGGGGGTCACCCAGCCCAGGTGGGCGGGCTGGGGGAGTGTGTCTGTGTGTGTCTGTGTGTGTGTGTTTTTGTCTAGATGTGTGTTCATGTGTGCACTCAGGGACAGGAATGCGTGTCGGACCAGGAACCACTGCTTCCCACGGCTGTGCCACCCATGAGCCATGCATGACAGGCATACTGAAGGGCAGACGTCATACTGAGGAATCTTACAGGTGCACTGGAAACATAATTCCATTGTTCAAGTGTACGCCAGTTTCCTCTGGCAATTACATTTCTTCATAATAGCTGCTGATGTAAATAATCTGTGTTCATCCATTTTTATTAACATATTAATTTGAATAATTCCTTATTTTTCTCTTTTTTATGTGCAGCATTATCTAAATGCATCCTGGGCAGGTTGTTAAGTAACTTTGATGTTGTTTGCCAGAGATGAAGGCAATCACAAATGCTCCACTACCAATACATCCATTTGTCACTCTTAATTAAAACCTTTAAACCGGATCAAGGGGTGTTACACTCAATAGGGCATGTCAAGTTTATCGTGATGGAAACTGGAGTGTATTTACAGTATATCGACATTGTTCCAAAGTCTGTGAGCCTCCTTTGCTTGTTTTTGTCTAGAAAACCTGTACTGTGTTGAAATCGCAGATGGAAAGGCCTGATATCATTGTGAGCACATGTACTTTCAGGGAAGTCTTTCCCAGGGATCGCATGCCTCAGTTGAATCTAATTATATTGATAGGGTACATACATATACCAGAGGAGCATGCACCAAGGAAGTAACACGCTCCTCTGAAACCAAATGGAAGATACTGGAAATCAGCAACATACGAGAGGAAAAACAAGAAAATGATTTCCATTGCCTGAAATGAGATCTATGCAACTGACTGTTTTGTACTACTGTGTTAATGGCCATAAAGATTGTTATATGTATACAACAGGTCATTGGGTCAATATTGATATCTTTTCTCACTCCTCTACATCAAGGCAGCCAGATTCTTGAAAAAGCTCAAGAATCTTGACTTTGATCCTCACTTCTATCGAACATATAACAAAAACTCTACTGCTACACAGTCTTGTGTGACAGATATCCCTTTTTAGAGGAGAAAGCTTACAATGCCAGTTCAAGACAGTTTGTTGTTCTGGTGTATCTTTGTCCGTCTGTCTGTGTGAGCGAGGTCGAGCCGCAGGGTCAGACTAAGCCACCCATACTCTGCTGGAAAGAAATGATCATTTATCACCTGGTGATTCACAGGGATAGGGTTACCAGAGCAAAGGGAGGAAAGCTCAAAGGGACGGAGGGAGACTGCAGGTAGAAGTTACAAAAATGATATACAGTAAGCATGCATAAGTAAACATTTCTATTCATAAATGTACGTTGGTGTCTATATGACAAATGAGCAATATGAACAAATGAGGTACTGTATTCCCGATTATATCTCTGAAACATTCCAGTTGAGTTAGCTAACCTTGCACAGGTGCACTGAGACCAAACTGATGCAGGTGACAGATAACAGCTTTCTTTGACATAATTCCAGTCATAAATGCAGTATGTATTTTAATTTAAGGCCATTTTCAAGCAGAAACTCAAGCTACGGTAATCTGCAACATTTACTGAAACTAGCAATGTCAGTGCACATTTTATAAAGCCTCACACTGTCATAACTCCCTTAAATCAGTAATTTGGTATAAATGTCAGATCTGCAGGCTGGAACACTTAAAAACTTAACAACCAGGAAAATCTGCTAACTTGTCTGAATTTCTAATATTATATCGAGTCATGCCTTTTTGCATATTGGAGTGTTAGACTGTCAACACTCATGATGTAACAAGTGCAACATACCCAGCTCTTGCTTGGAAGTGCTCACAGCACCAAAACAACTTAAAAAAAAAAAAAAAAAAAACAGCTACTGGGAAAAGATCAGGATGCAAATAGTGCTGGAGTGAGGCCACTGCATCTTTTTCAGCAGCAATGACAAGAGCTGTTAATTGGTAGCAGGTAACATCTGTTCATGGTGAAATTAGGATCAAACCTGAGGCCTGCTTAGTCATGTTGTCCTGCAAGCTGAAAGAGCTGCTGTGTGTGTGTGTGTGTGTGTGTGTGTGTGTGGTTGTGTCGCAATTTGGAGTGGGAGGATTGTGAATGTGAGTGTTTATGTGTCAAAATTGGAAGAGACCTAAATGTGTGTTTGTGTCTGTAAGCCAGAGAGACGAAGAAACAGAAAGCATGTGCTTATCCATTCATACACACACATACTGTGTGTATGTCTCTTTGTGTGTGTGTGTGTGTTTGTGTCGGGTCGTCCTCTGAAATACCCCGCTGACAGTAACCAAATCCCTGTCGATGTGTCTAGCCAACAGACAGATCAGTGAAGGCTGCCTGTCAGGAGCAGTGACCCCGGCCTCCCAGGCTCTTTAGCTGTGCATCCACCATGGAGACTGGAGGTCAATGACAGAGGTGGGGGATTGGAGGCTGGCGGGAATGACTGTGGTGGGATTGCTCGTAAAGATGAAAGAATGTGGTGCGAGGTGGGCTAAACTGATGTTATAAATACTGCTGTCAGACTTCAAAATGTTTTACGACTGCGTGCCCACCTAGTGATGGACATCATCTATATCAAATTTAACCAAAATGTGGTGAACTCCTGTATTTTCCTGTCTTTTGGTCAAACCACAGTCAAATCTGTCAACTGAAGAAACACACGGTGTTGTTTATCGACAAATCAGCAAATCTTTTCAGTGCAGAGGGAAAAGCACTCACACTCCTCTGCAAGGACCAGAGTTCAATCTCCCAACATAATGCTTCCATCTTGCCTTTCCACTAAGCATAACTGACTGGGTTTTCTGGTGGGAAACCAATGAGGGATTGTATTTTTGTGACTGCACTAGTAATTGCTGTTCGCTGGTTGGGGCACCTGTGCAGAGAAAGAAGGTATCCAAAGGGGGGGCAAGTGTTGTGTCCTGCTGGAGAGGCCCACCCTCCTGAGACCAAAGGGGAGGAAAGAAGGAAGGGGAAGGTTCTCAGACAAAGTGGACTTTAGGTAGTTCCCTGACTTTTATTGTAGAGCCACCCTAAGATTTAAAGTTGTGATTTTGAGTGATATTTTCAGAGCAATTTGTTACAGACATTCATATCTAAGTACAGCCTCACAGAGTCTCTAACATGATAGTAATTTTTTATCAGTGTTGATACCTGGGGTGAGGAGGGGATGGGTGAGGATAAGATTGTGGAAGTGTATGGGTGTGTAGAGTGGGTACCACCATCTAATTTCATTTTTAGAAATTGTTTTCTCATTGTGCACATTTATTTGTCAGATAAAGTGACAATACTTGGTTTAGTTATGGATGTGGGTTGCATAAAACAGTGCATAACCCGCCGCCGCAAAAGTCAGGAGACGGTACGTTTTATTTAGACATTTCCTAATCAGGACAACCCTTCGAACGCTCAGATCCTATTTCTAAATCTTTGTCTAAACTCCTTTTCTCTGATTGTTCTCTCTCCCATGGCTTCCTTTCTTTCCCTGTTTCTCAATCCATCTGTTTTGTAATGGTATCCCTGCATCGTTATGAGTTATAGAAAACAGTCATGGTGGCTTCCCAGCTATGTGACTGTTTATCTCGTCCATACACCGCAGTGGGACCATGTTATTGGGATGAAAGACTATCAGGACAATAGACTTGGCAACACTTTCACATTTTCTGTGAGTCAAATCCACAATCTGGCAGGTCCAGCTCAAATGAATAAACCTCATATAGAAATGTCACATTCTTAAAATCTAACGTTATTTATACTTTTAGTCCAAATATGAAACATGCACCATTTGAATTTTGCGAGGCTAATGTTATTTTAGCATTTTATTCAGGCTGAAGGATGATTGATTACATAGTACAGCCACTGAAAGTTAAATTAGACTGAGTGGAAATGTACAATGTTTAAGTTGGTTTGAAATTAATACTTGCTATGTCTAATGTGATAAATCTGTGTTATATACAGTATAAAGGCTGGTATATTTTATATATTTTTTTACAAATATAGACATTAATATCTCCACCAGATGTGTGTCTGTGCTGGTCCCATCAGCCTAATATTCTTTTGTGCACATTTATGACTGTATGCTCAAGGACCCCTACTCGTTGCAAGGATTCACAATTTAAAAAAAAAAAGCTTTAAACCACCACTGAGTGGTAATTCCTCACTCCTCGAAACTGGCAGGTAAACATTCTGGCCTTTGTTGTGGCTCAAAAACTGACATTCATAGAAAAGCTTCATTTCATCTTGAACCAAAGCATCTGCAGATACAACTTTAGTAGATCATATGTTATGATCCATTAAGGTTAGGCATGATACAAGTTGAATAAATGCCTATTTTTGTTTCTTCAACGCCATCTTGACTGTAAGGTGCTGGTGTAGATAACAGATCTTTTTGGGGTCCTGCATTTACAGATTACACATTAACACTAAATGATGATGTATGTCAGACAGTGTACGGATGCCCTGTGCTTGTCTTCAGACTACTGAGACTCATTTCAGACCTCTACTTAGGGGTTGTTATGTACACTTATAAACTGAAATAATGTATTGTATATTTAAAGGTACAGTGTGTAAGATTTGGGGTCTTTATTTTAAGAATAAGGCAGACATGAAATATAATATCCATAACTATGATTCCATGCATGTATAATCACCTGAAAATAAGAATCTTTTTATTTTTGTTACTTAAAAATTCTCCTTTTATATCTACAGTGGGAACGGGTCCTCTTTCATGGAGGCTGCCATGTTGAAACACCGTGTTTCTACAGTGAGCGAGCGTCACAGTGTTTACCTTTTGTATGACAGTGTTTACCTCATGTCCGACAGTGTTTACTTGCTGATTTGATCATTTTTGTCGATATTTGCTCTTCTACCATGGGTAAGTAGGCTTCGTAGTTAAATGTCTTTTGTGTTTTTTGTGTGATTTAACTTAACTGTGTGTTTATTGTTGTTTCATACCTTTTATGCTATAGCCTGTGTACTTCTATTTACTGCTTAAATTACAGTTATAAGCTACGTGAATGAAAGCTTTGTGTCTGTGTACTGACTGTTTAAAGTACAGTTATAAGCTACGTGAATGAAAGCTTGGTGTCTGTGTACTGACTGTTTAAAGTACAGTTATAAGCTACGTGAATAAAAGCTTGGTGTCTGTGTACTGACTGTTTAAAGTACAGTTATAAGCTACATGAATGAAAGCTTGGTGTCTGTGTACTGACTGTTTAAAGCACAGTTATAAGCTACGTGAATGAAAGCTTGGTGTCTGTGTACTGACTGTTTAAAGTACAGTTATAAGCTACGTGAATGAAATACTCATGGTGTTTTATTTTGAAAAACGACCGGATTCACTCTGCAAATTCTGTCTGACTTCCTGTCAGAACGATCCGCTCTCTGTCCAGCTTGACACGTGCGACTTGCGTCGAGCGTCAAAAATAGAACAGAAGTGTAATGCCCACGTGGCCGAGCATCGAGACACGTCCGGGACATGTCTGAAACGGAGCACTACGGAGCCGGTGGAGGTTGATACATTGACTTTAATGGCCGCGTATTACTCGCGATAACGCGACACGCCGCGGACGGACCCGGTGGATTTTGGGGGTAAGACTAATATATTTAGTCACACTCAAGTCTTTACTGATGAACCCAAGTGTTTTCACTTGTGGGTTATGTAGTGCAGTAGTTTTACTGTCCAGCTTTAAAATCTGCCCAAATAAATGATACACATTGTTTATGCGACAGCATCACTGAAGCAGTGTTGTGTTTGTTGGCTTACCCATTGTGTTAGAAGCATCCCATTGTGTTTTTCCCAACCACAAGACAACCACTGGGGACAGGAAAACTTTATGGCCTTAAAGCTAATCTGTGCCTGCTGACAGATTCGCAGCGGCATGTGCTCTACAGTATCAGTTGCTCTTTTTAAATACTTAATTAATGTTTGAATGCTGATGGGGGGAGTAAAGTTTAATTGAAGGATTGGTAGAGTACATATGTACATATATGTCCTTACCACATTCATCCACAGGGAATTGCATCCCATATGAGAACTGTGTCTGCTGAACATGTCTCCAAATCCAACCATTTAACTAAGCAATCTGCTCTTCTTGTAGAATAGGCGAGAGGGCTCAGAGATCCATACACAAGATACATGTATACTCATTGTAATACAGAGTCCTGCAGGCGTCTAGTCGTGTAAACCAGTACCCGCTCTGCACTCACAAAGCCCAGTATAGGACCAGACCTATTATCCACAAAGCTTGGGGCATCAGGGTACTGTAACGCCAGAGAAATACATAAAATAAAACAAAAGCATGATCCTCTTTGTCAGTGGATTATGTTATTGTGTTCATGCCTTGTTAATACATTGCGCTGGCAGTCGCATTCTCAGATCTCCCTCACATTCTCTGTATTTCATAGAGTCATCATTAATTAATCATGAAACTCTCCTGACAGTGGGGTTCAACAGTAACTGAGTAATTTTCCCCATGCTGGTGAGCTACTCTAAAAAATTCCAACATTATTTGGAGTAACCTATCGCAGCCAAACCATGTTTGGAGATTTGTTTAAACCACTTTTGGAGATTTAAGTGATAACAGAATACTTTCCTTACCAACTGTTGAAAGAGATACAATCATGCTGGTAAAAATAACTGCAATACTAACCATAATTTGGATTTTAGTTTCTTTTTTCAACCATAACCCATAATAAATATACAGTTTTTACCCGTTACACACATTACATGTTGAAGCACACACGTGGGGTACCTTGTATACACAGTGCAAAAACCACTGTTTTGTAACTACATTGAACATTGCGTAATCTTGACCATGGATCAATGTGTACTCAAGTCCATCCAAGCATGTCCTAGTAAAAAGCATGGTAGTACTTTGGACAGGTGGCCAGTCTAACACAGGGTTAACACAGACTGACAGACAAGGGTTGTTTTTACTTGCAATTTTGTACACACTCCAGCAATCCCGTTGACTCTTTGTAGAGTGAAATGAAAGTGTTCCTGTTTATCACTCAGAGGAAACCCATAGAAACATGTTAAGTGCACATAGAAAGGAGCAATGGATCAGATGTACAGTGCTTATGAATTTTTGACATTGTGGCCTCCTTGAACGCTTTCCAAAACATAATCAAACCAGACCTCCTCCGTGAAGCATCATGAGATTCCCTCCTCTGTGTTTGAGAGCCTGTCAGTTCCCTGAGCCACAGAGCAGGCATATCCGGGCCTGGCCTGGCCCAGCTTGGCCCAGACTAGGTTTTAAATTCCACCAGCGTTGAGTATTGGGTTACGACCATGTAGTTGGGGGAAGTAAATACCAT
This sequence comes from Sciaenops ocellatus, assembly GCA_033000465.1. Lineage (NCBI taxonomy): Eukaryota > Metazoa > Chordata > Actinopteri > Sciaenidae > Sciaenops > Sciaenops ocellatus. The sequence continues at coordinate 10,670,671 of CP136885.1, read as the reverse complement.
CTTTATTGCAGCTCATCCATTTGGTTTATGTCTTATTAAATTATAGAGTAGGCATGACAACAACAGGTATGTCTGACATACTTTCACCCCTGTAAGTTTATATTGTGGCCTCTTGGGTATAGAAAGCAGGGGAAGGATTGTTTTGCCTTTGGGGACCAGCATAAAGCCTGGTCAGTAAGCTGGGGGAGTCTGTGCTTTAAAACCTTAAAGACCCCACATGAAAACACACCTGCAGCCTGAGAGAAAGCCTCCTCGTTCCTCACTGCTGAGCAGTGACTAGCTGTGTGTACAAAAGCTTGTTTTTTCCAAGATAATACAAATACTTCTTTTATTATGTTCTCATAAAATCATTCAAGTCTTTAGTTTCATACATGCACAATATCAGATCAGCAGCATCAAAAAGGTTAAATGGAGAGAAAAGAAAAAATGAAAAAAAGAAGAAAAAGATTAAACATGTTTATCAAAACATACCTTCACGCTACAATATCCCATGGCTTCCTCTTCATGCCAAAGATAGAAAGGTGTAGAGATAGATATATGGATAGATAGATGGCTGCCAGTCCCACATTCGACATTTCACTAAACACCTCTCTTCATAAATATAGGTATAATCTCGACTGTATGGAGGTAGTGGTGATGGTTATCGTGTTTCTACAGTATAAACTGTGCAGCTGAGGGCTCAGATAAACCAGGGCAATATCTCATCCACATCATCTGTAACCTTTAAGGTTCAACGGGTACGACTGAAACCTGGAGGAACTTTAAGTTAAACTCATTACAATGATTTAAAAGTATTTTTTCTACAAAAAAGCTTTCTTCCCAAAATTATCTTCTTATTAAAGAAACATTTTCCACTACACAATAACAGATTTGTGAATGGTATCTCTGTCATTCCAACTCTGCACCCTATCTGTTCCTGCATTAAGTAACTCTGTGCTCACGCCACCAACTATTTTGCTTATTTTGGTGAAACTGGATCATATTTTATGGAGCAAATGTTTTTTTGATTTTCTCTCTGATGTCCTCCAGCTGCTCCGCCTCAACTCTCTGTGATTTACAGAGTTTCCTGATGGACAGAGCTAAGCAAGCAGGCAAATTAACCAGGTGCAGTAGCCTTTATGAACATAATGTCAGAGGCAGAAAGACTCAAGAAGACGTGACGGAGGAAGCTAAGAGGAGAAAAGGTGACCAAACAAGGAGTCATCGGACAAGAGTAATTCAGTCGTTGGCAAGAGCTTCGTGAAATAAAAGATTTATCCCCAGATACCACAGGGCACGGTGAAACAAATTAACTACCTAGCATATTTACCCATTTAGAAGCATATTTAGAAGCACCTAAACAAAGGAAAACGACCAAATCTGAGCAAGTAAACAAAGTCTGGCGGGCAAACTGCTCCGCTTCTGAAACACTCTTGGTGGGGTTTGAAGTCGCGTGTGTGATGGACCAAAACAGTGTCATGGCCGTGACGTGACAGAGACGTACCCAGTGGGGTTTCGGGGTTAAAGACAGATGCTGAGCTGGGCTTCTTACTGTTGGACTGGTATGGGTATTAGCTGGTTGCTAGGTCTTGTGGTGTTGCACCTGCTTGATATTTGGTTGTTTAATTTGTGATCATAAGTAATACAATCATAACAAATACATACATACAGCTGTCCATCTTGTTTAGTTTTTTTAAAGAAAATAATAATATTTAATATATATATATATATAATTTTCTGTGTGCTCTTCTCACTGGGTTGAAGTGGGTGGGGCTCAGGTGGAAAAAGATGATGTCATGTGTCCATGCACAGAGTTATAAGTTTATCCATGCACAGAACATATTTATCACATCTTCTACAGTGGTTTTACTTCAGCTTCTTCAATAGGACAGTTTTGATTAAACAAAATCACATTTCCATAAACTCCACCAATCATAATTCATGTAAACTCGTGTAAGCTAAAATGAATGAAAGATGGCCTCCTGTTCATTTTTTCAGCCTAAAACTTATTTAAAGTGAGTAATTGTATTCATTTTATTAATTATTTCAGAATACTTCAAACCTTTGGATGTCTTATTTACTTATATACCTACTTCATTAAAACAGAACCATTAGCTTCAACAGATTTCATGAATCATTTCTTTGCTTTACATAACTTGTCTTTGATATCTCGTCCAGTTGCACAACTGTGGCTTTCCCTGAAAGTCAACCCCCCAGCACCCCATTCAGCCTTCACCATACATCTTACCCTTATACAAACATATTGTACCATATATAATACAATATATACATTTGTTTAATGAGTGTGTACACCAAATCAAACAAGAAATCATGGGCAGAAAAAGGAAAGGTCAAGTTCCCTCCACATGCGCTGAGAGACTGACCTCGATATATCAATGTTGTAATTAAAGCTACATTTCATGTCTCAGTGGCTTTCCCCATAATATTTACACTCCTGTTGCTGCAGTTCAAGAGAATTCCCCCCTGTATGTGATACAGCAGGGAGGAGAATTCAAATAAACATCCACTCAGAGGTAACAGGTTTAAGATGTCGCAGTCAGACAGTCATCCATCTTGTGGTTGAGGTCTCTGTCACCTGCATTGCAAGTGAATAAGAGAACCCTGTACATTGTGTGTGTGTGTGTGTGTGTGACATTGGATGTATGAACATATTCTGGCATTGGCGTGTGTGACTCTGTGGATACATCAGGAAAATGGCTGCCCTGACATCCCTCAAAAGATCAAACATGGAAATAATTAAGCCAACAGTAAATAAAGTGGAGATGAAACAATAAACAGTGAGCAGCACTGAGACAGATGTAGCAGACGTACATCAGGCCTCACTGTTTGATGTCTGATTTTACCAACGGGCTGTCAACAGTATATGCAAGACAGAGACAGTACACTGAATACAAGCTGTAGATGTAATGCAGCTACTGAAGACCCTATGAGTTAAGTGGGTGTTTGGTCTCCAATCATATTTCCAAATATACATTTTTTCCTTCTTTCTTTAAATCCTATTTACAAGGCACAGTATCAGTGAGACAGATGTTAGGTTAAGTGGGTTGTTCTTAACATTTGATGTAAATTTGATACATTTATTGTACAGTATATCTCATTCACAGGTCTTCTACTTTTACACACTGTCACCTCACAGCATGACTGTGCTGGGTTTAAGCCCGACACAGCTGGCTGGGTTTTATCTGTGTGGATTTATATGTTCTCCTGTTTGTCAGTGTCAGAGTTTTCTCTGGGTGTTCCAGTTTCATCCATCCTTTTAGTCACCTTTTATTTAACATCTTTTAGATTGCTGCGTCCTACTGTAAAAACATATCTTGCACGTTTTAATATTCTGCATAATGTGTATATAATAACAGACACACTCACTATCTCACATGACAAACATACAGAAGATGCTCTAACCTGTAAACCCAGCCCGGACCCTGAAGCTTCTGTGTTTTGCATTTTGTGTTGAGATTAGTCAACCTCAGCGAAAAACTAAAAACAGACGTTTCCCCCCCAGTCTCTCTGTAGGACATTAAAAACTGGACAGGTCTGCAGGTTGAGGTTGTGAGTTGAGTATTCCTGCCAACTCTTCATGTGCATCGCATCACATTGAATTATCACGTCGATTAAAATGCTGCAGATGCACCAGACTTGCCAAAAACTTTCCACTTTATGACCTGCTAGCAGACAGACAGAGTGCGCTGGAATAAACACAGGCCGTGTTTTACACGAGAGGATTTCTTGAAATTCTCTCGGTCTTTATCTTTTACTCACTTACCTCAGCTTTACCTTCTGCCCTGTCTTTATCTGTTTTTATTCAACTTTTTCTGCATCTGTCCATCTCTTTTGTTCACCCAGTGATGTTTACAGTTTATTGGGTGTCAGGGTATATATATTTTCATCTCCAGCATAGACAACTGATATATTTTGAGCGATGAGTGAAAGTAGCCTACTCACTGATGTTGATCTACACATGAAAAAGAGACTCACTTATAACAAAACCTAGAACCGCAGGTTGATGTTGGATGTCTGAGGTGTAATAATATGTTATAAAGGCAATCCACAGTTCAAACACAGCTCTCTCACAGCTTAGATGAGTCTTACACAAACACACACATGCTCACACAAGAGGCGGTGGGTCCTCTACACTGACCACGGATTGTGGTGATAATAGCAGCCACATGTTCAAGGACCTGTTTTACTGTAAATACACACACACACACACACACACACACACACACACGCAGACACGCACACACTGAACACGTGGAGGAGCATGAGAACTAATGCAGAGCCATGTGTGTAGGCTACCCCTGTTTTTCTCTAACACTTTTTCTCAGTTTCAGTCTGTCTGACCCTTCGATCCTTTGTCTTTATTTTCTCCATCCTTCTCTCCATGTCCCGATGTCCCAATATTAATCTGTAACTCCCTGGATGTGACTGTTATTCTGCAAAGTTTCTGCAAAGGTCAACATCTAAATGTATTTAACATTAATTTAACTTGACAGGATGCATATTAAGGTCACTTGTGATAAATGGTAAATTGAACTTATATATTCTGTATAATGTACAGTGCATGTGCAATTGGACCCATGATACAGGGATTGTGTTATGCAATGTTCTTCAGCAGAGCCTGGAATCAAATTGAATGAACCCGTACTGTATAATACAAGATAATACAATGATGGCCATAGCTGATGGCAAGGCTTTCCTAAAATCTGTAATGGCAGAGTAATGGCAAACATTTCCTTCTCTCCAGTACCTGTCATAATATAAGGTAAACATCAAAAATAAATAAAAAATATTTACAGTTCTAAAGATCTATTTTACAATCTACTCCTGAGATTGCAAATGGGTGCAAATTTAAAAATGTACTGGCAAGTTTATGTAGACTAGACTCAAAAGCAGCTACAGGAGAGGGATATCCCAGATGTTTTTACATAATGATATCAAAACGCAAAGATTTCCAACACTGGTGTACACAGAATAACTCTTTGCTGATAAGGCAAGGCTCTGCCTCCTCAAAAAGGTAATTATACTGTGTAACTATGGCAGTTACAGAGAAAGGGAAAGCATGGTTAGCTTTGCCTGCTTGTGTTTTTGTGTTGTATAATTTCTGACCATGGCAGAGATGACAACATTAAGCAAGTTGAAGACAGGCTGAGTAATCATCTCCTTTTCAGTAACACACTTGTAGCAAAGACATTTCACTGCAAAATACTTTTTAAAACATGATCAGGTGGAAGTATATGAATCCATCTCACAACTACAACCTTCTGTCATTATTACTTATTGTCATCACTGTCAACCCAATCTGCTGCTATGTCAGCAGTTTAACACAGTTCTCTGTTTACTGACAAATCATGGTTAAAATGTTGAGTTCAAAATCGTTCATGTCTAAATCCCCACTCGGACAAGATTACAGGGAAAATAAAATGTTCACTGTGCTGCTCTTTAATTTAACTCATCACATATGACAGCCCATTCAAGGGCGTATGTTTGATTGTGGGGGCAATGAAGTGAAAATAAATAAACAGATATTGTATGTATTTTAACCCTAACATTGTTTTGTTTTCTTGATAGATACTTGATACTTTGACAGTTCTGTGCGTTATTATGTTATTTTTTGACTAGCTTTGCTGTTTAAGACCTGACATCGTCATCAAAAATAGAGACTAAATTATTTATTTTCCAACAACCAAAAATGTAGTTGGTGGTGGTGGGCAGACTAGCAGAAACAAAGTTCACACTAAGCTTATTAAAGAAACAAAAGAAGAAAATCAAGCAGCTCTCTGCAGAAACACTCATCAATCACTGTCCAGGCAGGCAGGTAATCACCCCACCGCCCTGTGGGGATTAAATCTAGTCATGGGGCTTAAGTGTAGGTGTATTGTCAGTATTCTCAAAGTGAATAAGTGATTAGTGTAGATGTTCTTAATGAATTTGTTCAAATTATTTGTTTCATTGTTGGTTTAATACTTTAAAAACATACATTTGGTCCCTTTTAAACTATTTTAATAATTAAAAAATCAAATGTATTTTTTCATTAAGCATATCTCATGTTTTCACATCTTTGTTTAGTGAAAAATTATGCATTTACCATTCGGATTTTTAGGATCCTTAATGAGAGGTTCTTATTGGATAACACTCCCCACTGCAATTGCCATCCGTCAATCTTTCCATTATATACACCTGCCGTTTCTGTGGCTTTAATCACAAACAATGTTATATCAGAAAGACCCAGTAAAGACTGAGTTTAGGAGAAAAAATAGAGCATATGGGAGATGGTAACTTAAAACACAGTGAAATATTGACATTCCTTCACCAATGACTGATGAGTCCATTTGTGGATAAGTGGGGAAAAAGCAACAAACTAAAAAGCCTATCAAGGATTCAGAGACCCTGGGCAGTATGGTACTGTTACATATATGTGTGTGTTTGAGGGAGAAAGGTATCAATAATTCCCATCAATCATCCACTTCCTGCCTCAGTCAGCAGCTGGTATGTAGGAGAGCTGTGAGAATCATTAATTACACACACACACACACACACAAGCTCACACACTACATCATTACTGTCAACAGCTGCCGAGCAGGCCTTGCGAGTACCCAAATAACATCATTATCACAAGTATTCTTCAACAATGTGCCCCCTTTCAGTTCCTCTGGCCCTTTGCTCCACAAGGAACCAAAAGGAATATGACTACACTCCCCAGTCTGATCCCCCCCCAACCACACCACGGGGCCCTCAACACCCCTGTGCTCTTCACACTACTGAGCTGGCCTCTGACCCTGGGGGACGTGTCAGAGAGAAGTCGGGGCGAGCGCCTGTCAGTGGACGGTGGCTCGGGGGGTAAGAGAGTTCTGGGTAATGAGTGAAAAGTGTGTGTGAACGTGTGTTTATGGGTTAAGGAAAAGATTTGTGTCTCGTTTTTTTTGTTTCCATTTATTTGTGTGTCCACAGTTAATGTACGATTGTGCATATGTGTGTATTATGTACTGTATGCAAGTGTGAAAGAGCGAGGGCATGTTTTTGTGAGGGAGATATAGCTCATTTGGGGGTGAAAGTGTGTGACCTGCTCGTTTATCACTGGTGACAAAGTGTAAAAGTCAGTTAGAGATAGAATTTGCTCTCAGCTCATAAATCACAACGTCGGGCTGGCCCTTCCAACACACACACACACACACACACATTCACACATTTCTTACTTACCTCAAATGGTTCTCTCCTTCTGTCTGAATTTTTCTCACTTAATGCTGTTTCTCTTTTTCTTGAATCTCACTTTGTTTTGAAGACTTACTTACTGTCGGTCCTGTAAGTTTTAGATGTTTGATCAGAGGATTAGGAGGTTTATATAAGGGTTTAACGAACAATATGTGCAGAGAAAGTTGTGCTCAAAGACTGAATATAAGTAGCAGTAAGAAAAGCAGTATAAATATACAAATTTAAAGATAGGAAAATACATATACTCTTGCAGATTTAGCTAATTTTAGTAAATAAATTACTTAAACATTCATGTATATACTTAGGGCTGACAAAGATATGCATACATGTTTTGTTGCCCATATTATCAAAGTAAATATCTGAAATTGTGTAATCTCAAATTACCACTGAGTCAATGTCATTAATTAGAGCTGATTTCACTGTTTGCCCCATGTGCGTATTAAAGAGTCAACTGCAACTGTCTGATATTGCTTACATGACCAAGAGCTCAGTGACCCCGAAAGGCATGCAAACAGGCCTCTACAACTATAGAAAGACACATAACAGCATCAACAAACTCTACCCCGCCATAGACTCCCCAACAGACACACACATAGTGTAGTAGAGCCCCTACTTAAGCAGGCGGAAGAGCCTGTGGAGGATGTGGCAGGTCAAAAAGATTAGTGCAGCTCCCTGATGGTGAGGTGTCAGGGTAGTGAGCTGAGAGAGAGAGAGAGATAGAGAGAGAGAGAGAGAGAGAGAGAGAGAGAGGGAAAAGATAGGAGAAAGAGGAAAAGTAAAGACAAAATTTTCCCTAAAAAAGGATTTTGGGACAGAAATTAAGGTTTTAATGAGCTGTAAGAACCAAAGTAAGATGGGCGCAACCAGCACAACCAGTATGGCTATCATAGAAGAGTATCCATGTCTTTCAAACCTATATCTTGTTAAATATATTTCATCTTCTCAGAATGAGAAGAAACATTTTCAAATAACATGATCAGTGTTAATGTATAGTATACAGTATACAATTTGCGGCCCTCAAAGTTTCACCTTGTTGATACCTCCGAATTACTCTTTTGTTGTAGCAGACTGGCTAAAGTGGTCTAAGCTGTCCTGGCTTTTGGCCAGAGGAACTGGTACTTGAGCAAAGCCATGCAGGGTCAAGAGTGCCAGTCTGATAGAGCTGCCCTGGCTGCTCTGCCACTTACATTACAGCCGGCGGGAGATAAATAGTTATTTTTGACACTAAGTTCATCTTTTTTGAAGGACATCAAAGCTTTTCTTAACAATAACAATGTTTCTTTCTAAAAACATATTTCAGTTAACGGCTGAGAAATCAATCAGTCTTTTTGTAAAAATAAGAGTATCCAGTGACGCAGAATGAGCATTCATCTATCTCATGGTATAATGTATTCTACAGTTCACCACATCTGTTATTTTGATAATAAGTGACATGCTTAATCCCATCTTGGTTTAGTACACTGGAGCTAGAACCCTATCTTGACAAAATATGTCCAAATGTTATTGTGTACCATGCCTCTAACACTCAAGCCCTCGATCAAATGACAAACCACAGGTGTTATTTACTGAATCAAATACACAGTTCTGCTTTGTGGTGGTACCAAACACTGAAGTCAACTTGGGTAAGGTATGTGAATGCAGCCATTTATAGCTCTGTTCTATCCCAGTGATCCTTCTTATTTCTGACAATCATGGGTTTGTAATCTGAACAGACAAGCATGCCAAAGGACTGAGGTTTCAGAAGGAAAGAATAAAAGATGAAGGACGAACAGAACGATGCTTACTGTAAAGTTCAAGTGGGGACTACTGACGTCCTATAGACATATCGAGTGGTATCAAGTGGATGGACCTCCATCTGTCCCTGTGGTGGTACAGACACTGAAGTGTTGACCTGACCCACATGCTAATCGGCACAACATTATGATGGGTCGACTGTTGCTGCCTCACCTATCTAGGCTGCAGAAAACCCTTCCCCTTTCAAAGGTTTTGTAAGATCATTTCAGTGGTAAAATATTTTTGTTTTATATATTATGAAACATATATTACATATATATTAGAAAAGGAGGCATGAAAATATGTTTCATTTACAGTCAAAGTTATCAATCCTTCTCCACATTTACTATTCTATACCCATTCTACAGAAAAGTGCAATAGGAACAGTTTAGTGCTAAACCTTTGCAGTATTGTTTCAAAGTGGGATGCAACTGATGTCTTAAATTTGTATCCTGCATAAGTTTGTACTCTGATGTGATGTCAAATTAAAAATTACATGATAACAGTGAGTACAAAGGTCATGGAAATGCCTGGCAAATTAAGGATATATCATATATCGTACATAGTAAAAAGCAGACATTAAAAAAAATAAAAGTTGTAAATGGCTATCACCATGTTGTTTCTTTGGGTCACTAGAAAAATGTGGCTGTTATTTCCACTTCAGTGTTGATTCTTTCACAAAATCTTCGTCAGAGACACAGATCAGATCAGTGCCTATTGAATTATGGCTGTGGTATAATAACATCAACTGATGGCTCACAGCCTAATACAGCGCAGTCCATGTGAGTCAGTAGGTAAAATTGACAAAATGCAACTGACATATCGTCCTTTAGTAACATCTCTCTCTCTTTAATGATGTTCCCTACGCAATTCGTGATCTCATCTTGCTATGAACATTTATCAACGTGCCCTATGCTAATTTGTATCATCGGATTTACGTCATACAAATGAGACAAAATTTGACCTTGGCTCATAAAGGTAAATATGATGGATACAATGGGATCGTTTTTTTCTTTTTTTAAATTCTGTTTATGATTCCCTGATGTCATCTCTTATCCCATCCCATTCATGCCTTGATGTTGAATCTAAGTCATAAATCACAGTCACATGTTCTCAATGACAAGCAGATGCTCACTAAAGTTCAATAACCTCATTGTGCTCCATATCAAAGCAAGTTGGTCACAATAGTGAAAACGCTCCTGGCCCACAGATCTAAACATGAAGAAAAATGGTTCCTCCTCTTTAAATACTGTATCACCCCACTCTATCTTTAATATCTGTCTTTAATGCTTAAGATTTCCATCAGCAGAAGCCAACTGTGATCATTCGGGCTGTGAAAAAACATAGGTTCATCACAAGACATCTTTCTTCATGTAAACCAAATGTCTCAACCTTGAGCAAGTATGATCGACTGCTGTGAGTCCTGAGGGGTAGAAAAAATAAAATCTGAAAATCCAATATAAAATAAATTCCACTGCACAGTTTTTGTAGCTCTGTAGAAACAGAAATATCTTTTCAAAATATGAAAGGGTAAAACGGGAAAATTAGAAATAAATCAATACTATATGTTAAGGGAGATACAAGATTTTCAGATCGGGTTTTACTCATAAAGAAGTAATTTCTGACTATAACATTAGGGTTGTTTTCTTGCCAAACAATAGATGAAAAGAGCGATTCTACGCCTGGCTGTCTGTTAGAGGGGCATGCCAACTAAATTCACACATGAAGTTCAGTTTAGTTGTCACGAGGAGTATTACTCATCCTGTTAAAACAGTTATGTCATCTCTGGCTGTGGAGGGAGTGTTCCAAAGTTTGAAAAAACAACCCTGATGGATGATGATCAGGATTGGGATTGAGATTGCATTACAAGTTAGAGGTGTATGACTAAAAAAGTAGGAATTTGGCAACAAGGGGAATCTACTGAAAAATGAGTGAAATTGATATTTTGTCTTAACCCTGCCTTGACTTCACTGGACTACCGCTTTTATTATAAATCTAGAGGTGGGAGGTGATTAACTTTGCATAGAAGTTCAACTAAAATAACTTATTATTAAAAGTTATTACTAAAACTTGTTATTATTAAAAGAAAGAAAAAGGTATTTGTGTGAATAACAGAAATGATCCTTTTTGCCTCACTCGACTGGAGGAACGTGTCTGTGCTTCACCGTAGAGACTGAAAAGTAAGCAGCCTGTAACAGGACTGAACATTTGCAGGTACATTTACATGCTGTTTAATGCGATGCAGCTGAGCAGCTAATTAGCTATCTAACCTGCAAACTGACATTAGCTGGACGAGTGATTTACAGAGCAGACATGAACGCTATAGCAGACCAAAAAAATTCAATTTAATTTGAGTTGGCCTGGAAGCTGCCAAGAAGTAGTTACAGCACATAACTCCTGTAAAACCACAACATGACGTTTTTACCTTTCTGTTTGTGTATGAATAGAACTAAAGGGATTTAATTAGTGAGCTAGAGAGGTGCTGGTAGGCAGATTAACTTTGTTACTTTTGGACCAAGCAGGCTAACTGTTTCCCAGTCTGTATGCTAAGCTAGACAAATGGCCTCCTGGCTATAGTTTCATACCTAACAGACACAAGATGGCATCAATCTTTTTATGGGTCAGGGAAAAAAAGTGTATTTCCAAAAATGTCTAACTTTTACTACAAGTGTTATGTGTGTTATGTCTCATTTCAAATCCATTATTCCCGATTCACTGGGTGATTTTTTTGTTGAACAACATCCTGATAGGATAAACTAATTTAAAATGGTCAATGGAACTTTTCCTGTACAAGAGGACTTACGTCATCCGTGGTCCTATCAGTACTGCTGTAGTATCATCCTACTCATTGTCTTACTCATCTTCAAATAAAAGCAAATTCATCACAATCATTTTGCCATAATGCCTACCAGATGGCCAGTTACAGAGTTCACAATCCACAGAGCCCTATAATAGTATCACGTTACTTTGTATAGCAGGACAAATTTATGTCATGTGAGGTTAGTCTCAATAGCTTTGACCATGTGCCCAATATATGCCTAGCAGATATGATACTGTCGGCCCTTAAGTGAAGCCTGACATCTGACTGAATACATTTACTGCCAGTGTGGATGGTGCTTGGTAACAGCATCAAATAACATATAAGACAGTATAATCCAATCCAAAGCCTTTAACATATACCCTTTGTCACACTCTGATGCCTGCTTGAGAGTTTTTTGATCAATGTCTACCCAAAAAAATGTATTAACTATCAATTCTACATTAGATCTGGAGTAGAAAGTGCATAAATCACAGTTTTAATATAAAGCTATTGGAAAAAGATGACAGAATGGGTCATTTATCATAGTCTACATCATGTTTGATGTAGGCTGAATGTCTTGGTTGGACGTCTAGCTTCTTTTTAGATTTTCATACATGTGTAATACAGACAAAACGATGGAAGGATAGAAAGAAAGAAAAGGTGGAATGATTTAATGAAGGAGATTCATGTCAATGAAGTAAAAATGGCCACGTTTGTCAAGAGTAAGCAAATACATATTTCTTTACCTAACCTCATATGAAACAGAACACTGGAAGTCAAACAAATGTGGACCTTGACCCTTCATTCCTATTGCTTTTTGACCAGCTGGGGAAGTCACTGAGGTCAAAGGTCAAAGCTGTGGGAAAGACAATCAGGTCATCAGTTGTTAAATCAGTCAATATCCAAACAAGATACTCAAAGAGTAACTCTGAGATTCAGACCTTTTCCTTCACTCTCCCCGCTTCCCTTTTTGCTTCCTATGTTTTCCTCCATTGCTCTTCCTTGCATCTCTCCCTTTCTGACTTGTCTGCCCAAGTAAAGTTGCCTCTATGTTTGTTTTATTTTGTTTTCTCCACCTCTTCCTCGTCGTCCTCCTCCTCTCCTCTCTAACCCCTATTTCTGGGTGTTGTGAATCCAAAGGAGCCATAAAAAGGGAAACGCAGAGCTCTCAGCCATAACAGCAATGCATCCCCTGTGAAATCCTAGACGGCCATTAAGCTAATGGGGCACTCTGGCCCAGCCGGTGGTATAACTCAGTTCGCAAGCTCTAGGTGCCGGGACCAGGCACAATGGGGCCCCGTGTTCCAGTGTGTTGGTGTAAACATTGTACAATGAGTCGGCTTCACAAAGCATTAAATAGACTTGAATGGGCAACTCTCACGTCAGTAGAATTAAACACAGGTGTCAACAGCATGAAGGCTCCAGAAAATCATTCAGAAATTGGGGCCTACTGTAATGTATGTGTAGAGCACACTAAGTTGAGACTCAGAAAGCACAGAAGTTGTCAGGATTGAGTGCATCATCAAGCTGAGATGAGACAAGCCCACCCAGGATATAAAAAAACTAGAAAAGCACAGTCAGCATGAGTGACAATGCCGATCCATCCATCTGCCTGTCTTGGTTGACTGGTCCAAAGTGCAGGCCTCGGTTTCTCCCTCCTCGTGAGAAAGGGCGACCGAACTTAAGCTTTTACAGTCAAAACCATTTACTGTGTTTACCCATGGTTATCAGGCCAGCATGCTCGCTCGCTCGTTCTCTCCCTCCGTTTCTCTCATTCTGTCTGACTGCTCAGTTTGTTTTTAACAGGAGAGGAGGGGATGATACCATCCTCAATTACAGGGGAAGTGCTTTTTTATGGGTCTCTCTGGCAGCACACACAGACACACAATGTGAGTGTGAACTAATGAATTCAGAACAATGTAAATTTCTTTGCAGAAGACTCCCCGGGCAAACTGTAGTTTTGTCGGGCAATTATGGAAAACTGCTATAGAGACATTCAAACAATCAGAAGAAGGAAAATAAAAACGAAAGTAAGAACTTTAAAGAAGAAGGTTTGTTGAAAGATGAGGAAAAAAAGGACAAATGTGCTATGAAATGATTTTTTTTCCTCCATTGCTGAGCTCCATCCCTTTGGCATTCTGGCATTGAGAGGTATGATCACTAAAACCCCCTCCAAGACATAGAAAATCAGTTACATTTCTCCTCTCTGTTTGTTCCCGCTCTACTCCTTCTCCTACTCTTGTGTATAGGTCTACTGCTTCCCTCCTCCTCCTCCTCCTCCTCCTCCTCCTCCTCCTCTTCCTCCTCCTCAACAATGGGAGAGTGGAGGAGTGTGGATCCCGTCCGTTCTCAGGACCAGGGGTGCAAATTCCAGTGCAGCCCCAGGGCTCCGGATAGAAGGGGAGATTGAGCTCTGTCTGCCCCCACCTCCCTGTGGCCCTCAGGAGGGCTGGAGGGTAATGAAGACCGGGCAGCAGGGGCTCGTCGAGGTGGAGACACAGTGAGAGAGCGTGTGTGTGTGTGTGTGTGTAAGAGGTTTCTTCACAGACACGAGGGAGGGGATTCCAGGGCCTGCTCTCCTTGTCACCTCTAGTGACCACAAGGCTAATTACACAGCAGGTCTCACACACACACACGAACACACACAAACACACACCCACCCACCCACACACACACACACACACACACACACTGCTGTCTCACATATCCATTTTTTATTTAGGGCCTGTTTCTATTGTTTTTTATTTCCTTACAGTGTTTTGCTTTCAGCCATGCTGGTGGTTTTAAGAATAGCGATGTCAGTTGGTTGTTTTGTCTATAAAAAACTATAAAAACAATAAAACAGATTGACATGAAATTTTGTACAGACATGGTTAATGGTCCCCATAAGATGAACCCTGCCAACTTTGTTGATCCGATGACATGTCTTCTTGTGCCACCATCAGCTTGACTTTTTTCTTAACGGCTATGTGATCAATTGCTATGAAATTTAGTTACAGATATTCATGATGCCCTGAAGATGAATCCTATTGGCTTTGGTGATTTCTTGACTCTTCCTGTAATATCAGAGCGGGTCAAAGTTTTAGTTTATCCTGTGATATATTTGACCCTCGACTTGATGGATCAACACAATATCTGGTACAGATATTCATGGTTCCCAGATGATGACTCATACTGACTTTTGCGCCACCATGAGGTTCACATTTGTGTTATTGTGTAAAATGTTATTGGATTTTCATTCACTTCTGTTTAGACATTCAGGTCCCTCTCAGGATGAATTGTAATAACGTGATCCCCTGATTTTCATGTGCATGTTAGCAACTCAAGTAGAGACTCACAGAGCTGGTGACACGGCTGTAGATCTTATTTGTGTTTATGTGTTTATACACACATATACTGTATGTATTTCTTTCTTTTGGAAAAATTGAACATTTTGCCATTAACGGTTCAGATTTATTTTTTGTCAACATGACGAGATACTATAACATATAGAAACCTGACAATGGGACATTTATTGTTGTTGTGTGCTTTACAGTGGTCATCAGTCAAAAAGATGAACATACAACAAGCATTACTTGTAGTGTTAAAAAAGTCTGATGTGTCTGCATTCCAGGCAGCCCAGGAGATGTTAACTCACTATTAGCTTTCTTTAAACAATCAAACTGAAAGCAATCATTGAAACGGTTACGTCACAAGAGACTAATTTAAAAGAGATTTGTCATTATCAATAACAGAGAGACATAAAACACACAACCACTAGCTAACCCCTGTGATTACAAAAGAACCCTGCTGTCAATCACATCCTATCTGAGCAAAGAGAGAAAGAAAATTAAAGTACTTCCTTCTGCTATTTTGTCTGAGAAATTAAGCACTTTTGATTACACATGATTCAAGCTTTCATTGTATTATGAATAGCAGTTTTAAAAAATCTACATAAGCCACTAATAAAACAAAAACACAGCAAGTGAAAAAAGTCTGAATCAGGCCTTTTCTGTCTCGCTTCCTCACCAACCACACACACACGCAGACGCACAACGCCCCTGTCTCCATAAAAGCACATTAACACTAATATTGTACTAACATGCTAGTCTCCAAGGGTGGGCTATGCTTTGTCAGGCAGTAGTGGCAGAGCAGAAACAGCAGCTTTAACTGTATTTAATTACTACTCTCACAACTGTTTACTAGCCCAGTCAACTACCCCAGGCCATCCCCGACATGCACACACTTAAACACAGTCAGAAAGACATACTGTATTTGCTACTACACACTTCTTGTAGTCAAAGAGGAGATGCACAAACACACATGTCCTGGCTATAACTTGGCTACTCCTTCCTATGCAGTGTGGGCACCCACGTGCAGACAATACCCCACACACACAACCCCCACAGGTATGGCCCACAGAGCAACAAAACAGCAGGAAGTGTACTTTTATATCTTTTACACCTATCTGTATTTGCCTGTGAGGCTTTTTGTGGCCTGGGAACACCTACAGATGAGACCATTGTGAAAATGCAGAGTTTCACAGGCTTTTTGCACTGCTGCAGCTCTGGTACGAGGACCCTGAGATGGACTAAGATCAGAAAGCTATGCTGTGCATGTTGATATAACACAGCAGTGACTCAATCTGTAAACATTTAACCTTCTTAACAGAAAGTGTTAACTTAGAAAAAATCTACTTGCGGTCATGGACTTGCGTCAGCAATAATATTTTAAAGGTTTTGTTTAAAATAACTCAAGAGAAGAGAGTAAGAACAGTGATAGATGGTCAAGAGACAAAGACTGCTGCCTTCAGCAACAACATCTTATAACCAAAAATCAAGCAAATAATTTGAGGATTCTGCTGTTCAATAACCATTAGCAAACAAAGCAGCGTCAGTAGTTAAATGTCCAGACCAAGTGGCAACCTCTGGTGCTGGGAAATGAAGCCAGTGTGGAAGTGCTACTAAAAACTGTACTTCCGCGGGCTTGTGAAGTGAGTCAATCTCCATCAGCCCATATTAAAATGCTTCTTCTTTATACTGATATTGGTCCAGACAGACACTCAACCACCATCTGAAAATCATGTATTAAGTCAAAATTCTGGCATTGAAACAACAATACAGTTGGGCAGAGTCACTGACAGATTGAGGATTTATTTTGAACCCTTGTATGTACATGGGCTTACACTTTAGTACAGCTTTTACGTCATCATAATGAGTTATGAAGACAGAATAAGTGCGTGTGCGTGTGATTTCCTCATAGTGAGGGAGGGCTTGTACCTTTGACTCAGACAGTGGCCAGAGTACAAATATGTGTGTATGTCTATGTTTTTTTTATTACTATTAAAATTACATAACTTGATAAAAGATAAGAAAAATCAGCAGGTCTGACGTTTATTTTCATTCATCTTGGTGCAGTCCAACATGAGGAAGTAGGATTTTAAAGAAAAGCTACATCTGTAGTCTACAGAGGTAAATAAGATTAATTTCCCGAGTGGGGTAGTCATCCTCCTGTGTGGTGAGGCTGCCCGATGTGAACAGGATGAAGGCAAGGCGATGGGAGGAAGCAGTGGATCTGTGGTTGTGACCACCATGCTAACTCATTTGTCCCTCACAGTTTAGAGCCTTTGGATGGAAAGCAGCTCTTCTTTCATGTTGTCATGCGTGAACAGGCCATACAATGAAATCAAACCTTCTATTTATAAACACGTGTGATCATTAGTGTGTTTGTGTCTCTGAGTGTCCACGCGTTAGAGTACTAAACCAATGTCTATAAGATTTGTTCTGCAGTGAATGGTAGGAGGCGTCTTTCCTCATGGGGGGGGGGGCAGTTTTACGGATGCTCGAGTGATAGCGTGTTCTCTTCCTTGAGTGTTTGTGTGTGTGGTATACAGGGGGAAGTGTGTTGCCGTCACGTCTACACATTCATAGGCCCTGCAGCTGACAGCCATGAAATGATCGGCCCTGATTCTGAAATTGAGGACCTGACTTCCATCTTCAAGAAGACACAGCTGATCTTAATTTAACATTTTAAATTAATTTTTAATTTTTAATTTTTTTGGAAACACATAACTATAGCTTCATCTTTGAGCCCTTGGATGGCTTGATCATATTTTGGCCACACATACAAACATTCAAACACGCATGCCAAGAAGAAAAATCTCCATCACTATTACCATATCTTGAACTGTTAGTGAGTTCTTTGTGGTTAACTGTCTGGAACATGTTCATGTGAGATGGGTGGCCTCTTTTCGCCTCTCTTTTTGTGTTTTAGAAGAAAATTTACAGTGACAGAGATGAACTCTGTTGTACGTTAACAAATGATGCATCGTTGCTGTATTCATGACATCCCCACAGGAGATGATGTCGTTGAGTCATTTCAATTGTGTCATAAGACAACTGCAGCAGTTTATTGGGTATTCACAAGGGACTGAGGGACCTGAAGGTAATGGAAACTACAAATACTAGACACCCCTCATGTAACAAGTTTTTGTAACCATTGAACAACAAGAAAAAACAGAACACAACACACTGAATGACACGTAGGCAATGATTTTAAGTACACCTGCATGTGAATGTAACAAATGAAAAGTGGAGCCTTGCTCACTTATGCTGCAATTTGGGTGGAAAAGTCAAAGAAACAGATGAAAAAGCTCAAATTTGGGTGAAATGGGGGATAGAGAGACGTGAGCAATGAGCACGAAAGTTAGAGGTAAGTGAACTTTGCTCTCCACTGAAGCTGTCTGGATTTAAAATATAACACTCATTCACGGCAGACAACAGTATTTATTGTTTTAACTTTTAGGCTTTTTTTTTTTTTAAAGATTTTAAAAAATATTTCTATCAGTATTAATTGCTTGCATTCCAATTATGAAAAATCACACTTTTAATATATTATTAATGGAAAAAAAAACAAACTTAAAACACAAATGATTTGGTTCCTTATATACCACACATCCACTCATTCCACAGTCAGTCCAGCTTGGATCACTTGACCAGACCATTGAGTAAATATCACACATGTGACTCAAGTCATTTGGTCCACGTCTCAACCAATTCCCAAGTAATTTTTTCTTCAGCAAGTCAAGTTAAACCGAGCTGTTAGTTAGGACAAGTCAAATCTCATGCCAATCCTAGCGTGCATCACTGGCTAATTTTACATGTCAACATTGTCATTATGTTTCATATTTACACTGAAAAATGAAACGAACACAGACAAATCATTTAAAATCATCGTCTCAAGTCAAATCAAGTCACAAGTCTTTAACTTCCAAGTCCAAGTCATTTATTTTCTGTCAAGTCTGTTTGCAAGTCATCAAAACAGTGACTTGAGTCGACTCAAGTCCAAGTCACAATTAATAATACTTATTATTCAACAGCAAAAGAATTAGTTCCTTATTCAACCCAGCTCTGTCAAGTGAGCTTTTTCCATATCTTTACTAAAGGTGTACAAATAGAAATCGACATATTTTAATTCAAGAAGCAGCCAGCCTGTTTCCATTAGAGGCTCTCTTCCGGCCACCGGACCTTCTGAAGTCAAATGAAATCAAATGAAAATCATCATGGCAACCCTAGAGAGTTTTAGTTAAAGGAGTATTCATTACCACATAATTTAGACAGGAACTTTGTATTTCCTCTATTGGCAATATAGTCATTTTTGCTTTTAGTTCAATACTTCTTTTTTTAAGTGTCAGTTCTACAGGGCAACGAGGACCAGAGGCCCTGTTTAACGTCATAGAGGCCAGCAGAGAGAAATCCCCTGCATTCCCATTCAGGTGTTTGTTTTTCTTGAAACGTTTGAAGAGGAAACAGGTACCAGGTGTCTTCTGAAAACGTCTGTTTCCTGTGGAGTCCAGAGACCAGACGGGCATCGTGTTCAACTCGTCTTACTGCGATGCTGACACTGATACTTTTAGTTTGACTCATACACACTGACTGCACACAAACACTCACAGAGACCAGATGAAACAGTGTGTGCCAGACACAGACACAAACACACCAGTTGGGCAGAGAAAGCCCGACAAACATGCAGATTCTACAAACAAGTGCTAGATGGATTGAAGCACAATGCAAAGATGATTACAGCCTTATGCCACAGTTTTTATATCTCTGCAGATGCTCTACTCTTAATACTAACACAATAAGTATAGGTTATTGGTCATCTGTAATCCGCTAATAAAGCTATTCTGCTTCTCATTCTGAGAAAATAAGTGAAAATGGCGGTCATGATGGCGATGTCAAGTTTTTTCAGCACCTCTACTTATTCCAAAGGCTTGTGGTTTCGGAGTCGCTGCAATTTGACCTGAAAGGGGAAAAAAAGGACGATCAGACAGGATATTATCTAAGTGCAAGTAATAAATGTAGCATAAAGAGATGGAGAGCGAAGGAATTTGAGGGGAGGCAGCGGCTGGCGAAGAGCCTTTGAAAGGCGAAGCCGTCAGAGCCCCCTTCTCTGTGACCATGCAAACCACCGATGACAAGGCCAAGATGGCATCTGCTGATAGGGGCTGCTCATCAGCACCTTTATTTCATGGGCCACAGATGGGGTGAGATGGGGGGGGTTTGGATGCATGTCTGTGTGTGTTGAGTATGAGTGTTTGTGGGACTGCTTACCAAGTTAAGTAGGAATAAATCTATCTGACTTTAACCACACCATTTCACAATAAGTCACTTCTCTGCCAGTTGTATATCGTGTACAGGGAGTTTTGGAAACATGGTGTGGCATCATAAGAAAACAGTAAACATGTTGTTGACAACAAATGATGAAATCAAAGTGTGAGCCAATCTAGAACCACTATGTCATCTAAGTGTTTTTCCTGTAATAGTCACAGATTATACAAACAAGATATTTATTTATTAGACAGACTGTGTTGCTATGAATGCTGAGTTACTCCTTCAACCAAAGGTTTTAGATTCCCAACTTTCTCCAAACTTGATTCCACGCGGCACGGCTGCAATGCATTCTGGCTGTGAGGTGGCTGTCGGAGCTGATCAATACAATGATTGTGATTCCACCAGGAGCGCTTTCAACTCTGCTTTGTGGAGAACACAAGGCTAGTGTATTTTTGATAAAAGCCACAACCAGCTGTGTTAAGCAGCTCAGAGCAGATCGAACTGGACGGAAGTCAGACACAGAAACGACATAGAGAATCCGGTCAAAAAAGTGAAGAAGTGAATCTGAGCAAGTCTGGCGGCAAAACAATCCACTCCACGGTGCCCTAGTGGGGTATGAAGGCACAGACCAAAACAATGTGGCAAGACACGTCACAAAGCTAGAACCTACCTGGTGGAGTCAATGTGAATTTTTTAAATACTTAACAGAACTTTCTGTTCCTCTTTGTCTTTTGGACTTCTGGCAAACCCTTTTAATCTCATCTGCCAAGAACGCTGCAATCAGTTCTTCCGGAATTGATCTCTTATTTAGTTCATTCATAGTACTTCACACTGTGATCTGATGGACTGAGCGTGTCTCAGTGGCCAGTTTGAGGTGATGAGGCCAGACATGAGGAACATGTTATCAAACAGCAAAGAGACATATGGGGATATAGTATTCATCACGACTGGGTTACTAGCTCTCTAACCTCATGTACATTGACTCCCCCAACCTATCCTTTAGACCATGTCACGCACACACATTTGGTACAGGGGTTTCAAAGCAGGTAAATAAACCCTGGGGATTGTGGACAGAGGCAATAAATAACACCAGGATGACAGATATGGGATGAGGGGGTGGACAGACGGACAGGGGGAGATTTTAGCCAACTATCGGTAATGACCTCATGAGCCAATCTATCTTCTTTTACCCCCCACCGTTCTTGCTCCTTCCTCCTCTTAAACTGTGGTCACCCATTACAACCACTTACAGTATATCACGGTAACATCTCCTGTCATTTCCATCAAGTTACAGAGCTTTCAGCTTGAGCACCTGCTCTATGAGAGGCATGACTTCTTAACATGGTGACAAGAAAACTTTTATTTGCTTGAATATAGCTGTGAGACATGATGGATACAACCCAAACCTACAATTCCAATATTTTATATTCTGCATTGACTCATAACGTGCTCTGGTGATAATGATGGGAAATGCCAGTCAGCTAGTGTACAGTGTAAACATTCCAAAAGACAAATATTTATATTCAAACTCAACAATCCCATTATTAGAACTGAGATCTAATTGATCCAATTACTGCAAGACGCTAACAACAAACATCCTGCAAGGTTTACAACTGTGCAAAAACAGAGCATGTTTTAACTAAATCCAGTGGACACCAGAGCGCTGCCAGGTTTTTTTCTTGCAGAGAAAGCAGATACACCTCTTTGTTTAGTTTGGCACCAGACTTGACCTCTAGTCACGGCCAAACATGTTCTGTCTTGGACTGAACAAGCACGGAAACCTACTTGTACACACGATGACACAGATGTATTTTAGACAAGCGCACATGTTCCCACATACATACACAAGGCAGCGGCAGTAAGTGCAAACACAAACTCTCTCCTAATTCTACATTTTGGCGCACTATCCCAACAGCAGCTGCTGGACAGGTGACACATGCACTCTTGACCATGTGGACAACCTGCAGTGCAACAAGGTCTTTCTCTCAGTTGCATCTAATGCATGACTGTCTGATCCAGTCAAACGCCATCGCTTGTCACAGAACGTCAACAGCATTTTTTGGCCCAACAATCATTGCACTTAAAATGATGGGATAATTACATTTTTGGTGCACCTGTGTGTGTAGAGTAGGTCCCTGTTTGTCTGTCAGTGTGTTAGTGTGCCACTGCATCCTGTCATTAAACTCCATTCGTCTTTCATTTGCCGTGTTAATCTGTCCTCTCTCACATCCATCCGTTGATCCATTATTTCCACATTCCTCACTCAGCTCTCCATCTATCCATTCACCCAATGATTTGTCACTTTGTTGTTTTGTCTGTGTTTGTACTTGCCCCTCTGACAAATTTCCCATCTGCTTGTCTGTCTGTTCCCCAGTCTGTCTATAAGTCCATGTGTCTGTCTTCCTGCTTGTGTCTCTGTCCATGTGAACATTAATTTTCATTTTTGTCTGTCACTTGCTTCCCTCCATCCATTTGACTCTCTCTCTCTATTATACAGCATGCAGTGGCCAAAGATATATTCGTTTAGTGTTTTATGAAGATGTACTGTCTGCAAACCAAAATGTGTTTTAGGAGATGACAGAGTAATGCTCCCTCCTCTGGTTTCTCCCCAGATCACTGCAGTTTGATACAACATGGCAGCAGCAGATTGTGGACTGCCAGCTGTGGCCTCAGCCCATTGGATCTTCAGTTTGTTTTCCCATGAGTCATCATTAAACACTGCTCAGGTGCACCTCTAGCAATCAGAAACGCACCCACCACCTTCCTCTCACACTCCTGATTTTCTCTTTGCAACAATGTTTCTTTCTTCTCCTCTTGTTCCTTCTCTTTCCTCTGCATGTGATTTGGATAATAATACCTCTAAATTTCTTAAGCAGCTCTTCTCAGACTATGTGCAAATTGGGGAAATGCCAGGCCAGAAACCACACCTATGGTTGGTTTTCCACAATTATGCGAGTTGTTTAAGAAGTACAAAAATCCACTGTGGTCCACAGTCAATGTTAAAGTCCTTATGTTTTAATATTGCATGTTGCAAGGTCAAAAATGCCCTGGCGTGCTGCAAGAAGGCTGCTTTCTACACGTGGTTTGAACAAACATGACTAATGCTTGTTTAAATGGAAGGCAACCAAAAACATCTCTCAGTCCCGCTGTAGGTGTAGTTCAGAGCAGTCTGTTTTCCAAGTGCTGACAAAGCACACATAGTGTAATACACTTACACACACAGGGCCAACACTGGGTCAAATCAAGCGCTGCACCTAGTGTTGAGGCCCAGAATCGCGTCTCCAGCAGTGTGACGGACAGCTGCACCACTGGCTGAGCCTTCCAAGGATAGCACTCCTCCCAGAGATGAGGATATAACTGACTTCATCAGCTCTAATCAGACACAGTTTAAGGCACCAGTCCAGTAGGTTACAGGTAACTCAAAGTTTGGCTAAACCTGGTTAGTCGGGTCATGGAAATGACTTCAGACATAGTCCTCCTTTCATGCAGACATGCAAGTGGTACCTCAGCTCCTTTATTCATGGAACAACATGTACTATATGTGCAACAGAAGACACTAAATCCCTATTTTAATGTGTCTTTTTATCTAAATGTACAGTCGATGAAATCTAAAAACATACTCATGCTGTCTCTCTCTCCCTCCCTCTCCTCAGCTTGCCTCTTTCTCTTTTTCCCCTTAAAAATAGTTTTTTTATACAAGTGGTTCTCTCACACAGCCAACATCAACATCTAATAAAGCCCAAAGATAAACATGGACCTCGGTCTACGGCAGAGTTGATTTCATCCCTAGGGAGCATCAGCCAACTCCCGTCCATCTGCTCAAACACAAACCTGCTGTTTTTCACGGGGAAAAAAAGAGAACATCAAAACAATGCTGTCAGATCAACGTTACTTGGGCTCTTTAAGAATATGATTATGCAGTGAATGAGTGTTTGTGAATATCAACTACCATAGCTTGTCCTCTGTGTCATTACCTCTGCTCCGAATAGTCATCACATCTTGTTTCTTGACATGATGAGTTTTATTGCAGCCAAAGAGAAAGAGTGGCCAACAAAAGATATGAAGTATATAAAGAAAGCTTGGTAAACATCATCACAATCACGGCCTGTCTTTCAGTGTCCTTGACTTTGTAAGAGTGAGAAGAAGAAAATCTTTATGTTGGATTGGAGTTCAGCACAGTACATGAACAGCAGGTGTTCCATGTCATCCTGAACAGTGGAAAACGGTTTCAGTCATAGATATACAACCTTCACAAAAGAAAAGCATGGTTTGAAAAGGAAAACATGAGGGGGAGAGGCTTAATAACATCTTTAGTCCTGAGAACAACTGCCAACTGGAACAGTGTTACAGCTAAAACAATCACATCTGTGTCCTGGAAATCAGGTGATAACCTTTTTCCTGCTTTTGTGGTCTTTCTAACCTAATTTTGCTTTCACATGTTAAGGTTTTAGTTTCAAGGACATTGTAGCTTTGTAACAGGATTTGTCGTGCTTGGCTTAATTGTTTTCTTTCTTGCTTGATTCTTTGCCCGTCTCTCCAGCTGTTTTACACCTTGTCCATATCTGTGTTGAAACATGACTTGTTAAGCACCTGTTAAATACTTATGAGTTTTTCTGGATCTGATTATCAATGTGTATTTATTGCATGTTACCGTGTACACACAAAGTGTGTGTTTCAAGCATTTGTCTGCATAGGATTGTGTGTATGCTGGTGTGCCCACTTGTTTTTCTGTGTACATTACCAATCTGCAGCAGACCTGTCGTTGCTCAATGCCAGCACACAGATGTTTGGCCGCTGTCCTTTTAGCAAGAGTTTGTCTGGAATCTGTAAAGATAAACAGAGGGAACAGTTCACACAAAACAACAAGCCTGTGATGTCTGACGGCTGAAAAGTGATACTCGTGTCGTATCGTGCTTTCAAAGTGTGACACATCTACTTTTATCATTAGTGAACAGTTCCTGTTCTATCCCAGGAACATGTGATACCAGGATGGATGTTTAACTTGGTAATCAAGGGACATCTTTTCTTTTATTTATTTTTATTAGTGGGTGGGACAGCTTTTTATGCCTAAGTAACAGCCAAAGATAGACAGGAATATGGGGAGAGAGAAAGAGGATGACATGCAACAAAGGGCCTAAGGTTTAGCACAACTGACTACATGTCTGTAGAAATTACTTGTCATGTAAATGCTTTATTATTTTTTGGTTTGTTTTTGAATATTATGTTTGTAAATAGTTATGTTCAGTAATATACTGGGTATCTATGCACAGTCTAGAATTTATATATGCAAGGTCTCACCTGAAATGAACCCATTAATAACTAACGACTATACTTCATATGTTAAAGGAAAGCCCCACAGATTTATTTGTGCCATGTTTGTCATGTGTCTACAACACTTTTGATTTCACATAATTATTTCACCTTAGTTGGTAGGCAACGTTCATTTCCTTTTAAACATGCAAAAATAAATAAATAAATAAAAAAATCTTTTTGAATCTATATTGTAACAGTCCAGAATATGTGTACATTAGAAATGATGACCATTTAAAGTTCCTAACCAATTGTTCTAGATGTGTTTTACTGGAAAATACATAAATAAATAAATAAAAAACAAATAAAAAACAAACAAACAGCTATGGTCCCATACTTTGATTATTGCTTAGCTCAGCTAGTACTTTAAATGATGTAAAATAAATTATAAAATTCCACTGTGGACATTAAGAGCATCTAATTCTGTGTCCCTGTGTTAGTTATTCTCATTTTTTATCAAGTACTTTTATATGAAAATGCATCTCATTTCTTTGCCTGTAAATTATAAAAATATTTTTGATGATTTATCTTGAATTCGAGGGAGTCACACTGCCCGTTATAAAAAAACACACTTGATCTTTCGCCAGTAACTATTATCTTTGTAAGTTATTTAAATTGGCAAAAACTTTTCCAAAGATGTGGCTGAGTACCATTTATTCATTTCATCATCTTCTTCTCTGTTTTTAAGCTTTAGGGGAGACAAACAGTGTTGCACAGAGTGAAGGCCATGTATTTCAGGAATGTGGTGACCTTCTAGTAATTACATTGATAATTCGATAAGATGCAACAGAATCTGATCCAGTTCAGCAGGCAATTGATTGATCACATTGTATGTTCGCTTCACAGTTGTTCACATATTTTTACAAGTTGGGAAAAGTCGAGTCAAACAGCTTAGTCACAATCAGGTGTTAATGTGTGACTGCACTGCAGGTCAGACACCACTGAAGTTATCGCAGATTGGACACACATTTCATCCAAAGAGTCTGCATTGAGTTAAAAGTAGTTAGAAGTTTATATTGACCAGCTGGACTTGCAGGATCAGTTTTCTGGGGGAATCCCTGATACACACACAAACACACATTCAGCACATGAAACAGTCAGCGTCGCAGATTTAAAGAAAAACCTCATGAAATGACGCTTTGGAATCTTTGCACTCTCAAAGAAAGACAGTGCAAAAACAATTACAACGTGTATAAAAGATAACATCTGTGTTTTGAATCTCTGTGTGTGTGTGTGTGTGTGTGTGTATGTGTGTATGGTTGGGAAAGTTGTGATAGGAAGCTTAAGCCTGATAGGGGCCCCTTAGAGTCTGGCTGATGGATGGATCAACACGGAGGCATCGCTACAGATAAAGAGGAGGAGGGAGAGAACAGAGGGAAGAGTAAAGAGGAGAAGAACCAGCAGGGAGAGTTCCTCAACAGAAAGAAAGATAAAACACTTAGTAGCACATGGACATGGGCGGCTTTAGGGCAGTGAAGGAAAGACAAATATGCCATCTCCATGTGTACCCTGTCTCAGACTACAGGGCACAGGATGCAGCATAATTATACTGCAGCCCTTGTAGTGTGATTGTCTCTTGTTTAGTCAAAACCACCATAATTCACCATTAAGCCTGGCAGGGGATGAACAACAAGGAGCAATGCATCCAGACCTGTACAATGATACAGAGAGTTCAGGATACTGGTTAAGTGAGGTGGATCGCTTAGCAGACATGCCTGAAACTACATGTGCTGCCAATAATACTTTAAAGAAAAACACTGAATTAATTGGAACCACAAATAATATCAAACATGTCACTTTGTAATGCTGAATGTTACTACTGTGACTGTGTTTACTGACTTATCATTTCTTAAACAATTAAAGCAGGAACATGTTCACCAAGAATCAGAATCCGCAATGATATCTAAATATCCACCTGACAAATGAAAACCAATAATCTTTGTGACTATCCGGTACAGCCTGTGCTCTGTAATCAAACCCAGCTGAATCGTGCCATTAGTAGTTGTACTGGGTAAGAAAATGCAGCAACTGCAGTCACACGATGGCAAGGTTTTGCCCAGGGTCACAACATTAAACCACTAAAACCTTGTTATGCTCATTTTCATGCAAAGAGAAACTGTTTTTGTTGTCTATCCAATGTTTTCACGTCAACCCTCTCTTCCACTTACAGTATATAATCCTGTCTCTCTCACTCTTCACTCTTGACTCCCTCTATCCACGTATCTCTGCTTTCTATCCGGTCTCCCCTGTGTCTATTTGTTATTTTGTCTCCTAGACATTAATGTGAATCTGTGATGACAGGCATGATAATGAGATCCCTTGGTTGTCAACATACAATTGACATCATCGTTTATGCTGGTATTGTTTTAGTGCCAATCTGGAAGAAAAATGTACATGAAAGACAAGTGCAAACCAAGACATTGTCATAATATTTTGACATCATGCAAAGCAAATAAGTTGAATGCAGTACTGACAAATTAAGCTTTGCATTTGATTTTGAATATTTTGAGATTTACAGGACCAAAGACATACCATATAAAGGACCTGTGCATTTTAAGAAAAGTTAACAAAACAACCCACAATAAAAATGCAGTAGAAGTTGCACCACACAACCAGAACTAAAATATTTAGAGAGAAAAAAATCACATAATAAAAAGGAAACAAACAGTAAAACAATATAAGAAATTGTTCTGCAAAAGAACACACTGCTTGAACACATTCCACTAACATGCTTTCAACTAAAGTTAAAGTTAAGTATACTACTTATACATATACTGTGTGTCTCTGCATAATCTGGCCTTTAGTCATTGTTTAAAGCCCCTTTGTGTAACTTTTCTAGCAGAAAATAACTGATTTCAAATCATTTTGATGATTTCTCTGTCACGTATACCTGCTTTCTGTCACAGCCAACTAAATCTTTCCAAAATGTAATTTTAGTTTAGTTTCCAAAATCCATTGGATGTAAATTTTGATACTGCAACCTATATATATGTGCATAACGAGACACAAAGGACAGGAAAAGAGAAGAAAAGTTCTAGGTAGGGCCTTTCCCTTTTTTTAGACTTTCGTGGCCACCGTAGGGTTCTCCTTCACCAAAATTTCACTGCTAAATAACACTTAATCCTACAAACTGGACCTTTAAGCTACTTAATTTATGGCCTAATTGTGAGCTTGCTTTAAACCAAGTAACAAAACTTTGTGCCTGTAAAAACTGTGTCTCCAAATTGTGCTGTTGTCACCAATGCTCGTGAAACTTTTTGTAATGTGCGTAAGGCTTTTGGTGTAGGAATGCACTGAATGTCAAATTATTCACATGCACAACACAGTCTTTTCACAATGTTTTGAGGCTCACAAGCTCACAGGTAGGTGTGGCATCAGCAGCCTATAGACTGGGAGAACAATAGCCAAACACACCCTTAGTGACTACAAGGGTAGAGTTAAGTATGCCATCTCCATTCTTCATTCTCATTACCCCGTCCTTTCCACTTTCTCATTGCCCCTCTCAGTGTGAAGTGCATTGTTGTGCTGGGCTCATGCAGTGCCAAGCACCAACCAGCCCTCCTTGTAAAACCCCCATGTCCAATTTCAATTCTCCAGCTCCTTCCACCATTCGCCTTATCTAATTAAATCTGCACTCAGTGGGTCCTGGGCACTGGAAACTGCATTGTGGGGTCCCTGGACAAGCAAAACAAATGGAGACCCCAGCATGTTGAGATTAGAAGCAGACCCTCCATGTGGCTTTTGTATGTAGGCTATGGAGAAAAAGCAAGAGGAGGGGTGAAACTGAGGAGGAGTGAGGGATATAGGAGATGGAAAAACTTCAGTAAGGTAGAGCAGAAGAGAGAGTTCAAGGTAGATGTGGTGGGCATGGAGATGGGAGAGTGAAGGAGACAGAATTGAGCGATAGACCATGGAGAGATAGAGGTGGGAAGTGAAATGTAGGAGAGGAAGAAAGAGATGGAAAGATGGGGAGGAAATGTGGAGCAGTGCATCTGGGCATAGAGATGGTGCAGTCAAGTATGTGGTGCTAGGTTGAACAATGAAAAAGGCGGTTAAATAACTGTAGTTCATGTGGAACTAAAGTTTCTGCAGACCTATACATATGTCAAGAAGTTGAAAGAAAGTGTGTCAAACCTCGTTTCCTCCTCCGTTTAACATTACCATTAAATTTGTTCATATCCAGCTGTGTAAATATGTGGATGTGTTAAATGAACCACAGGCTGAGTGCCCTGCATAAGGGCATCTGCTAGGCAAACAAATAAACACTCTAAGGCACCCTAACCTCATAACCTACTGTTATGTTATGGTGAGTGCACAGACACACGCACACACACACACACACACACACACACACACACACAGGTGCTTTGTAACCAGATCAGGCATAACAGTGGTTTCTGATGTCGTGTTTTTCTCAGCCCATTACCTGTCTAAACAACAGCTCTCTGTAAGGACAGTACGTCTGTCATTCAGCTAATCTTCAGAGACGATACAAAAAGACTGTAAGGTTCATTCATAGCAAAAACTGCGGGGGCACATCAAGATTTTTTTTTTTTGCTGTTCTCAGATACATAATCCGGTTGTGGGTAATAGAAAGGGAGTAATAAAAACTGATGTGATGTTTGCAAACATGTGGTGGGAAAAAACTCCAAAAGAAACAAAAACAAAAAAACAAAAAGGTTTCAGGCGACATTACAGTGTAGAGTCTTCAAAGTGCAGCTCATTAGATCATGTGCAGCATAACAACTGTTTCACTAAATGTTATGAACAATACCATGTGAATGGTCTGCATCAGATTATATCAGAGGACACACACACACAAAAAAACATGGGATAACAAGAGGACACTGCAGGGCATCTAAAGAAGACACTTGAAGTAATTTGTCACAAATGGCACACAGCTGCATCTAGTTTATGGTCTTTACTTTATATTTGAGTCACTAAACTGTTTAGTTTGGGTTTTTGTTGCAATGTTGGACAGCTAAGGAGAGTATAAATGTCATCCCACATTCTTACACCTTGCAAGATTATTTTTTTTGGTCTCTGTAAAAACTAGTTTTGGATGTGTCTCATCCTTTCTGGTCATCACAGTTGTTGAAATGGCTCCCTAATAACCAATAAAAAAATGTAATTGTACCCATGAAGTGGATGGATCCTGTTTTAATGGTAAGCACAGTGTTCCTGAAGTTCCTGAAGTTTATTGTGTGACTAAAGTTGATGTCCTCCAGCCAAATTGCGAAAAAAAAAAAAAAAAGGAAATACACAGAATAAAACCTCCCAAAAAGTGAAAGATGAGAAAGACAAGCAGTAAAAATGTACAAATGTGTTGGTGTTTGCTGTTTTTGATGGATGTTTTTGGTGATTTGCAGTGCCAAGTCTGTTTAGTTTCACCCAGCTGGTCACTTTTTCATCAATTTCTCTCTCTCTGTCTCTCTCTCTCTCTCTTTTTTTTTCTCACATCTTGCACTGTGTCTCGCTTTAAGCGGCTCACCTCCAGCCGTCTAAATATACATAATTCAGGCTGAGACACAGCCACTTCCTTTAAAGTAAAGAGCACACAGATGAATGGCAGTCCAGGGGATGGGAAAGGGGAAGATCTTAGCTGGAATTATGAATTCCTTTGGCCTTGAATACTTTGATGGGTCATGTTTGTCATGATTTACGGCCGCCTCCCCTGTCTGCTGTTAAAAGACACATCAAAGCATCATTTGTTATAGTTTCCATCTTTGTTCAACAAATATATGTGTTCTCTGAAAGCAATGCTTTCAACCTTTCTGAGCAACAGATATAATGGATGTGATTTGTGTGTTCGAGAGGGAGTTGGACATTGGTCACTGTAGTTTTTGCAGTATTGCCCTCTACTGGTGAAGTGCAATAGACTTTTGATTTGAGATAAGGTGCTAGTAACCATCAGCCTGGCTGGAGTTGTCTTATCTGTTGACTTGACAAAGAAAATATTGATTGACTATCTTCCACACCTCTCTACCTGTGCGGGACTTGTTTTGTTCATATGTAGTCTGCCTTGTGTTATATAGATCAGTTTTAAAATTGTGGATTAACTAAATGCATCATTCAATTATCAATAAAAATGACCAAATGACAAAAAAAAGTACTTTGTCTTTGTTTCACTCATGTCGAGCTTCTCTAGACTGTGCAGTCAGGAGTCCATCTGTAAACGAACTTCAGCTTTGAGGCCATCTAGGGCACACACACATGCAGAGGGCATACTAGATCAATCCCTGACTGCCCAATTAGGGCTGACAGTAGGATTAAGGAAGGCTGACTCCCCAGGTCACGTGAACTCTGTTGTCTGATACAGTTTCCCTCTGGAGACACACACAGGACTGATAGCACACAGAGGAGTGTGTGTGAATGTGTGTGTGTGTGCGTGTATGTGTATGAGGGGAGTACAGGGAGAGTCATTTGTTTTCCTTAGACGTGTGTGAGTGCCGGTTAGGGTATTTGTGCGTGGGACTGTGTGTGTCTGTGCAGGCACGCTTGTTCATACATGTGCACTGGTGCAAGCAGAAAACATGCATATGTTACCCTCTCTACTAAATCCTCTGGACCTCTTCAGGTGTATTAAATTACCATATAATCCATCATTATATCATTACAATCTATCATTATAACTCTCTATCATTTGGAACATTAGATATTTCCTCATATGCAAGTCACATACAAGTTATGTCTGTTTTATTAAACTCTAACAATGCTAAAACATTTGCATTACATGCTGACAGATTGATTGATATCAAATTTACGCAATTGTTGCAAAGTCTGTTACAAATCTACAAAATGTGGTGGTGATTGTGCCTACAGCCTCTGAACCGCAGCAGTATCCATGTTTCATTAGCAAACCACTATCCATATTTCATTACCACGGTGGTCAGTTATTCAATACCTAATACCTGGTCAGCGAGAGAGGCCTCGCTGAACTTTCCTCATTTCAAAGCTGCCGTAGAGAGCATGCAGAAGATAATGGGCCTCAGTGTTGTCTGTGGATGAGCGCCAAGTATTTTGTTTTCCACAACTGGAAGAGGAGAGGGAGAGAAAGTCAAGGTGGTTACTCAACCGTGTGTCAGGATATAATTTATTACCCCAGTTAAGTGGCATAAATTGTTTATTAGCAGCTATTAAGTAATAGTGAAATCCAAATACATGAGGGCAGAGAGGGATGCCTGTAGATACACAAATCTGATAATGTCAGGAGCAGAGTAAGGAGTAAGAGTACAACACACACGTGCACAGACATTTCCTGAGGATACTGGTGTTTGTGACACTTGGGTTTTGTCTGGTAATAAAAATGTATTTGGTTATTATATACATAATATAGTGTATACTATTATCATAGAAGAATCAGGAAACTTCAAAGTCGAACATCAAGAAAAGACCAGGCAAACATCTGCTCCAGACAACCAATCATGTTGAGATTCACACAGTAGAAGCCTTCAGGTATAAAGTCCAAAACCTGAAGGTATTCAATCAAATTATTTTTTGACGGAGATAAAAGGATTTAGTGAAGTGCAGATCAGAGTCAGATAAGAAACAGAGATACTGGGCGTCAGGTGTACAGGCTTATATGGTGATGGAATATGTGTTTTTATCAGTAGGACTTGTATCAGGTCATAAATTCAATATAAAAGTGTTTTCTCCAAAAACTATTGTAAGTACACTGTTTTTCAGCACATATGTTTGTGTATGTGGGCATGCAACATGAGTTTTGAGCTTGTATTCGTTCCACATGTACATTATTGTATGTAAATGTATTCCACAGTCTGCTAGAGTCTGTGTCTGCACAAAACCAACTATGCATGCATGTTTATGTGCGTGTACAGCACTGTGCACAGCAGAAGCGTATGTGTGTGAATGCCTCTGTCTGGGACATTGCTTGATCCAACGAACCACCTGAGACTCCATTACAATCAGCCACAGAATGGGCGTGAACGTTGTCCATTTCTCAGACTCTCCAACAAATGTTAAATCATGTTTCTTGTTTCGACTGAAATCCCTTGTGCGATGTGAAACACTCCCAGAGCCCACTGAAAGCTCAGCCAGCACCAAAGTTGGACAGCGGCTCAGTGCTTGCTGTGTAATCGAACATGAAAAAGGCCTTCTCTCTAAGCATTTCCTTGGCCCTGACAGCTCACTAATGAGGGTATTGATTGCAGTAACACATGCTGATGAAGGATCAATGGGCCAGGCGCCGTACAGTGACATCTGTTAACAATGCTGCATGATTAAATTAATATGTGGCTTGGAAACTCAATCTCTCTCTATGGCCATTCATGTTGGAGGTAGCTTCAATCGAAAAGAACGTAATGCTGCCTGTCTTTGTTGAGATGCAACGTGTTCCTTTTGAGTGCTGGAGTAGTAAGTGAAATGGAGTGAGAGCATGAAAGAGGAAATGATACATAAAATCAGTGACTCTAAGCTTACAAGCGTTGTTTGTTTGTTTTTTGGGAAGAAGAAAAAAAAATACTATTAGATACAGCATCAATCTTCTAAGTAAGTGTTCAAACTACTAGTCTTGTGCTTATAAAGTTGTCTCACTGTTAGCTGTTGTTGGTATGCTGTGAACTAAAATTTGAACATGTCATTTTGCAAAAATCCCCAAAACTTTTATGAGTTACACCTCTGAGCCTTAAGTATTGTAATTTATCACCAGAATGTCTCCTAAATGCCACAAAAACAGTTTTTGTGAGAGTCTGATGAGAGCAAACTGAAAAAATTTACTTTCAGACCAAAAACTTCAAGGAGTCTTGTAATTAAGGCTGCATATTTTGTCCTTTTTACATTTTAAACATATTTATTAATCATATTTATCTTTTATTTATTTACTTATACTTTTTGTACACATTAAACAATCAAATTAAAATGAACAAGAATTAACCACTGGTTTGTAAACTACAGGGAATCCTTGGAAGGTCTGCATTAATGCTAACTATAAACCAAGGCCTGCCACACAGACACTAGTAAACACACATACACACACACAAGCACACACACACAGCTGGATCTCCAGTCTCACCATTCTTTGCCTGCACCTCGGATTAGACCAGGAAATTGTCTTGTTTTCAGGGTCTCATCCATCTTACCACGGCTGATCACGACTGGCGGAGCTGGGGGTCCACACAGGAGCTGCACAGATACAGTTCCATGTGTTTACAACAAAAACATGAGTGATTTCAGTGATAAAAATGTCTGGATTGATCTACTTGTTATGAACAAATACATCCTCAGTGTTTGTACTCTCATGTGCAGAAGATAACAGCACAGAGGTAATCATAACAAAGGTGCATCTTTGACCTCTGTCTCGATATATTTCAGATGAATAAAATGATGATCAGCCTACTTAGCCTGCTACTAATTCTCTTTTATTCTAAGAATGAAGAAACACAGCAGGGATATGTTACCAAATATTTAGCTAAGAAGAACGCATTCTTTCCAAAATAATAAAAAAACGAAATAAAAAAGCACAGGGTCTAACTGCTACCCTTTATATTATGAGAGTCTGCTCCCCTGCCTATTCATGGTTTCTTCAATGTCCTGACTCTTAAACTTCAAAGTTTCCTTTCTATTAGTTCACTTTGAAGCCTCACAAAGCTAATTGAAACAGAGTTGAAACACAACAGCAACAACACAAGACACTTTCATTGTGCAACCGAGGAAACTAGAAGCATCACGTTGCTTCTCTTGAGGTTTTTAGACAAAATGGACCAACACAGTGTCTTCTTTGCTTTGGAAATACATTTTCATTGACCCGTCAAATTTAAAAATTGAGCTGAACAAGTTGAACACACTTCCCCCTTTTCCTCTCAATTATAAGTTTCCATAAAGCCTTGAAGCTTGTTGGATGAAATGGGTAGAGAAAAATATGTAGATAAGGCGCCAACATGAACTGAGGTAAATTTATATACAGACCTCCACTTGCCCTGGGTGCATGCACATACACACACACACACACACACACACACACACACAACCAGCCATCGATCGCCCGAATTTGACACTAACTTGGCAACAGCACAGTTGCCAGATATTTGTCAGATTGAGCTTTTAAGGTTGAGATGTTAGATACTGAAAAAATACGGACAGGTTTACATGCACACACACATTCCCCGTTTTAACACACTGCAAATGTCCAGAATACCTCTGAACCTCATCCAAGAAAATTTTCCAAACTCTGCTAATGATTTCAATGGAAAGAAAAAACAAACAGGTTTTTCTTGTGTGCCTGCATGATAGCCATTTGGGTGCAATTTCGAGCTATTAATACTTCATTTTCATAATTGTGGGGTCATCTCTGGGGTGTCTGGATATTTCCCAAACAGCTGGCTGCAAAGCAAAGTTTAGTTTAGTCTGGCCTGGGAGATAATCAAAGCTTGGAGTCTGGTTAGAGTTACACCATCAAATCAAAGGTGATTTTTTTGGCACTTCTTTTATCAAAGTATACAATGAAGACTGACAGACATGATGAGAGTGACACGAATAGAAGTAATGTGCAGAAACTAAGCCCATTTGTTGAAAGTCAAAAAAGAATGAGAATATAGTTTTACTGCCTTTTAATAAGAATAATCAGACTACATATGGTTGTTCTTTGCATATATAAAAAAAATCAACATTAACCACCTTTAAACTGTTTATGTAAATAAAACATTTCAACCCAAATCAAACAGCAGGCTAAGTGGACTGATTAAAGGGAAAGTCATTTCCACCCTGTTGATTTTCAGCATGCAAATAAGCATATCTCACTTTCACAGACAAACCTGTGTTTTTCCTCAAGGTTCTCAAACGGTTTCTCACAAGAGGGAAAGAGGAAGAGGAACACTGAGAAGTAGGCCACCTCTCATTTCACAAAACTTGTGATGTATAACTCAGCCGGTTGTCAACATGGGATTGTTAAGTTTAGAGTGTTGAGGTCTAGAAGATCATCTGTCTGTCCACCACTGTCAGTCTCAACTCGACTGCACAGAAGGAAGGGAGGCTGACAGTTTCACGGCTTCCTCGCAGAATGCAGACAAGTGATTTTGTGTTCAATCAACCATCAAACGTGGCCAAGGCCATGCCAGTGCGGAGGGAAAACAACAGAACGAGCCCAAAGCCGCCACAACCACCCTGAAAGCACGTATAAACACACAGGACAGGCCTCAGCTGCAGGACTCAGATGAAAGTGTGTTGTGGTAGACTGCATCGTGACATTTGCTCATTTGTAGAAGTCAGCACCTTCTCACTTCACATCTGAAGCATCCATCGTTTTAGGTCTTGTGTGATCATTGTGTTGTGTGTTTATAATGTACAAGATTATGACAATTTATTTTGCAGATGCTGAGGGAAATCTGCTAAACGATTAAACTGGAAATGATTGATTAAAACAGCTACATATAAGTCTTTTGTGGGAATAGGACTAAATGGATTTTGAACATTGTCTGACCAAAAATAAATACTTTTTACATGCTTTCTAGTAATAGAAGAAATATGACAACAAATGCTGGACTGGAATGTGAATGCATACAGTTTATATTTATGGGGGGAGGCTTGTGGCCAGAAAAGAGCTCACTGGGTAGCTACTAACACAAATGGGACAGAACAGTTGCTAATTTTTAACAAACCCCATGACCCTCAGCGTAAAAACTGGAGGCAAATAAATACCAATTAAATCATGGAAAAATATGTTAAACCTTATGGCACCGGAGGCTAGATCAAACCAGTGTGACGGAAAGAGTGGGCCGATGTAAAAGAACACTCACTGTTTCTCTCTCTTCTTTATTGCTGGATTAGACCCCTGTAAAGCACTGCACCTTGCAGACAGGGTCTCCTTTTACATGCAACAAGGTCTCCACTTCAAGGCCTATAAAGACCAGCCAGCTGTCCCTAGACAGATGAATTCAACTCATTAGATTACAGAAAGAGAAAGGACGACAGAAAGGCAGAACTCATAGAGAAAATCAGGTGAAACAAT
Source organism: Sciaenops ocellatus (assembly GCA_033000465.1). NCBI lineage: Eukaryota > Metazoa > Chordata > Actinopteri > Sciaenidae > Sciaenops > Sciaenops ocellatus. Next base: position 10,633,026 of record CP136885.1, on the reverse strand, counting down.
AGAGCAACAGGTAGGTAAACAAGCAAAGGCCAACAGGTATATAGAAATCTTAAAAGGAATAGTTCAGGTATTTTGAAGTGGCATTGTATGAGGTATTTATCGATAGTCAGTGTTTTACCTACAGTAAACCAGTACCTACAACCAAAGAGAAGTTTGGAGAAACAGGGTTCTCAGCACAGAAGCAGAGCTATGCACTGGGCCGGGTCAGCAGAAAAATATTTTAACCACATAAAAAGCCCAAACTTGTATGTGCACGGAGGACAGATCTTAATGACTTCAGTGGACTCAATGTCAAATTTGAATTCCCCCAGTATGGTTTATGAGCAAATGCCTGAAAACTAATGACATTCCCTTCAGCCTCACCACATGTAAGCATGCTAAAAATACTAAACTGAGATGGAGAACATGGTAAACATATCTGTCAGATATCAGCATGCTAGCATTGTTATGAGCTGATGTTAGCTTTCAGCTCAAAGCACCACTGTGTCTAAGTACAGCCAACAGAGCTGTTAGCATGGCTTAAGACTTATGCCACATATTAAAAAAAAAACAAAAAAAAAACGCCTATTCACCGCCACTCCATATGTGAGTGAACCGCTAACCACCGACGCCACCAAGTTCCAGTAAGACCAGCTTAGCCACTACCAAAAAGTGGACAGGCATCTACATATACATGCAGACCAAAACCCACATTGACCACATTTGAAATATATAATGTGTCTCATATCTTGAGTCATCACTGTCCTTCCAATCATATGTAGAAAGTAAAACACAAAAATACATCCACAAACCCTCAGTGACCTCTCTTAAGGCTGCTCATGGCAACAGACCTCTAATTCTCAACAGGCAAGTCAAAAGGCCGACAATGGCAGCCATTTAGAGGAACTAAATGTCAGATTCTGCTTTACAAAAGGGAAAATATTTCACAGAGCACCTGTTTATTGCTATCATTAGCCAGCTATCTGAACAAGAGCCTGTGGGTTAAGTGCATCTGGCATGGCTTAATATAGCATGCAAACTACTGCAATGGCAAGTAACCATAAAACCACACATGTAGGAGTTAATATCCACCTCACTCCATACCGTTAAAAACTGATTAAGGCTTCAAACAGCCTCCATTACAGAAGCGGTCTTCTGCTTTGGTTTAGGAGAAAACAGTGAGGTCTCTATAAAAAACTCTACAGTATTCTGCAGTATTAATGTGGTAAAGTTAGTCATTATGATTGTACTGTACTTTTGACTGGAGCTCTGTGTGTTTGTGAAGGCAGTATATCACTTTAATGTGTTTTTGTTCCCGTATATAAGCACACAGATGCACTGCCGGATGGATTTAATGACCCAGTCCAACCTTTTCAGAGGAAAGGTGGTTTTCAGAGCTATAAAGATGTGGTGACACAACCGTTTGTCACACAACACAACTTTTAGACGGACAGGGTTAAAAGCTGTAACATGATGGTATACATAATTGTAACATGTTGAATATAAGCTTTCTTACAGCTATATGTCATATTCATGAATTCCTTTTTAATTCTAATGTCAATTCCCATGTACAAAAGAAAAGAAAATCCAGAATTACTTATGGTTGCTTACCTAGATCAGTACAAATTCGACCCCACTCAATCGCAGATGGTACAAGGGAATTCCAGCTAGACGTGCACCTGAAAATAAACTAAAACAGATTACATTTTAAAAGCTGCAGCATTTTTCTCTGCTACAAGTGAGAGGAAAAAAAACATTCAGCACATGTTAGGTACCACTACCACTCTTTCACATCGTCTCCCAAAAAACATGAGGTATGTGAAACATCTGCAAAGCATTTGCAGAATTAAAAATAAATTAATAAATAATAATGGGCGTCTGGTACTCTGCCAGGATTTTGAGTCCAGTTTAATGGCACATGGCTTCATGGTTTGTATTAATTTACCGTGGGCTTTGGCATTTGGCAGCAGGCTGAAATGAAGGAGACTAGCCCCGGGCAAAATACATCATATTTACTAATAAAAATACATATTGGGGCTGGAAGTTTTTCCCTACCTCACTTTTTCCATCCTAAATTACTGAACTTGAAGTGCAAATGTGTCCGTGTCTGGTAAGAGGTTAAATTAAGTGTGAATATAATGTTCCAGCTATGCATACCGGCAGTGGATGATAAGAAGCCTGATAAGACATTAATGCTCTTACGGAAACTTAACTCAAGCATGAAAACTCAAACTTAACAGTTGTTAAGATTTACTGATACCAACACTTGGTACTTTGAATGCTTTTCAATTGATATTGTGTGTTTTATAATTAATTTGCAATCGACACTTGGTATTTGCTGTAGTATTTTTGAATTCATCAGCATATCATCCGATATCTGAGAGAGACATTTCATTGTTACGCGACAGTTTCTTTCATTGCTTTTCTATAGATGCAGCTTGTATAAGCAGACAGAAGAAAGCAACCTGCCCGTTACTGAAGGCCATTTATACACCACAGATGGTATCGCATACCGTATTCCTGATGAAAGGTTATGGAAATGTTCAAAAATAGTTTGAACTAGAAAAGCAGCTTGGTAGCAGCTGCTAGTCATGTTTTATCTGTAATGTAAATCAAATAGTAGCGCAAAGCTTTTAACACTACACTGCTGAATGATGTTGAAAATGAAAATTAAGAAAAGATCAAGAACACTTGTTTGTTCTTAAGAGGTTGCTGGAGTTAAATTTATTCACATTATATGTGTTTGGACAGACTACGGAAGCCATTTTAAACTAATTTTGTAGATAACCGCTTTACAAAAAAGGGTATTTTTGATAATTAGCAAGTCATTTGCTGGCCTCAACACATTTTTCTACTTTCTGCTTTGCAGTGATGGTGGCTTTAGACTCTGAAAGGCGATCAAAGACTCTTCATACACCATTAACCAGGAAGTGCTGCTTTAACGACTCTTGGCTGTTGCCAGTTTTGACACCCTTCCTGAATTCTCCTGGATTTGTGCACCCAGAATAAATCCTTTCAGTTCACATACACTAACACACTCTTTGTCATTCTGTAGACATGATGTGTCATAGCAGTATACTAATAGTGCAATAATGGACATGAGTGGGCTTGGCTTTTGATGCCACTGCACAAACCTGAGGTTAAGGGCTCAAGCAAACACTAACTCATCTTAATAGCTTCTGCTGAAGAGTGTTATAAATAGTGGTATAAATAATCCTTCAGCATAGCTCCTCAAGTTTAGCTCCTCTAACCTCACTCTTAACCCTAATATTTTGGTAATAAAGTCAAATATTGCAATTCATAACAATTGCTAATTTTTCCATTTTGAGGTAAAAAATACAAGTTAAAATCTCAAAAGTGAAAACCCCGTTTGATATTGTAACTGTAATATATTTTGTAAAATTTCCTTTTTAACCTTTGGCACTTTTAATTTGAAAGCTAAAGAAGCCTATATCTCCTTCTCATGTGTGCTGCACGTGTTAATACTTTTGCATAGTCATCTTTTGTTTTGTTTTACAAGCATCACTGTGCTAGTAATCCTCATTCACCATTCAAAACAAATCTTTAAAATACTCTAACACTCCATAATGTAGTTGCAAGCAAATAAAAGTGTTTATCAATGTATTTGCCAGCAGCTATAATTATAACACTTACAGTTGTTACCCAAGTCTTAGGCAAAAGTCTAGGGAGCATGTTTCTGAATCCAAACAATATTTAACTTGATGTTCATCCATACAAAACATTCCTCTCTGTGTTAAAAACCTCTTGGTCTTGACTTTGGGCCCTCTGAGGTGAAATGATTTCCAGCCCTCACAAAGAGGGCTGACTGAGTGCTTCTGGATGTCATTTGGGCTCAAGAAATGGCAACCTTAGGTCATACCACACACACACACACACACACACACACACACACACACACACACACTAAATTCAGCCTTGCCACAGGGCTTCACTAACTGATTTGTTAAACTCGTGATAAGTGCTTTGTCTACTTCAATTAGGTACCGAGAACAGATGAAAGTGGACTCACTCATTTACACTCATGCACAGACAACGCAGCTATACTTACTGCAGTAAGTATACATGTAATGAACCTTGTGTTTTAAAGCAACAGTATGTAACTTCTCTACCATAAAATAACAGATTTTAAATCATTTTGATACTACACTGATGTGTAATCAGGTGAAAGGTGTCTGCACCATCTAACTTTGTGCTCTGGGTACAATCACCCAAAAGAAGTACATAGCACTTTACAGCACTAAGTCATACCCACCACCAAATATTTCACTTATTTTGGTGAAACTTAATATTTTATGAAAAATGTTTTCTGGTTCTTCCTCTGATGTCCTTCAACAGGTGTTTTGGACCAATGAGAAGAGTCTGCAGAGTGGGCAATGCAACTGGGCTTAGGATCTGTTATGGACATAGCTAATGGCGAGAAGACCAAAGAGGACGTTGACAGAGGAAGCCAAGGAGAGAAAAGGAGTGGGAAGATACTGTTGCTCCATTTCTCTTTTCCTGTCTTACACACACAGCCTGTAGGTTAATCCTGACCCTATGAGAAGGCATCTGTTGACTATTGGACTCTGCAACCTGCTCTGAAAGACCTCCAGAGTTGAAAGCTAAGAAACATAAAACAGGTGCATGAACACACACACACACACACACACACACACACACACACACACACACACAGAGAGAGAAAGAGAGAGGAAATGGCCCCCAGATTCTGACAGAGAATGTGCGAAGGGGGATTTTTCTTGGTCCTGCTAAATATCAATGCATCTTATTCTAAACACCAAAGCACATGTGCGAAGGTGTGTGGGCATCGTTTGAACCACTGTTTGCATGTGGCAAAGTCGGCCAATTCTGATCTAAAAGGGTGAGAAGTGTTCTTAGCCAGTGCTGCTTGTGGGATGAGTGCAACAGATTACAGTGAATGAAAAAAAACCTACAAAAGAGCTGTTTGTTTTATCCAATTGACCACTTTTCATATGTAACTTTTATGTCGTCCCATAGCAAATATGGGGATAAAAAGGAAGGAAACAGAATGCTATAGGAATAACTTATTCATATAAAATTTATTATATTAATCCAATAATCTTTTCTCAGCAGGGGGCCAAAAAGTTAAGTTCACATTTTTTCTCTTCTTTCATTTTATCATGAAATTTCCTTACGGGTGTATCTCAGACCACTTTACAACATGTAATACTTTATATATCAGGCTCAGATGAAATGTAGGATCAGTGAAAGTACTACATAGACTTTTATCTTCCTTTTTCTGCAGCTGGATGAACTTATAAACTGGTGTTTCATTAATCTTATCACACAAAGCCTACAGCATCAGAGAGTTGGCTCTACCCCCTGCTGAGTATGAATATATGTTTTTTCTATAGTAGGAAGACGCAGGCTAATGCACATATTAGGAATGCAGAGGGAGCCATTTGTCATGGTTTTAGAAACAGCAGGGGGTCCGACAGCAGTTGAGGCTTTTAATGATTTAGTTTGTCTAGTGTGAAAGACGGCTTCTTCAGCTTTCTTATCTATTAGAAAATATATATCAAAGAATGACAGGAAAGAGGGCTGTTAGCCATGATGTTGACTAGTGTAATACACACACTATAGTCATAAAGCAAATACCTGCATTCTGAATGTGTCTTGTGTTAATATTTCTTTAGATGTTCTAATCAAATTATAAATATAGTTAAATATGAATTATTCACAAATATGTGAATTAGCTGCATGTACAATGTTGTAGTGGAAATCCTTGATGCTAAAATGCTGTGAGAAATCTACTTTGCAGCCATCTCTGACAATAAAATGAGTGACAAAAGGAAACTAAACATCAATGCAGACAATTCTCTCAACTAATGGATGTTGGTCATGTCCTTGTGCTGTATGTGATGTTTCTACTATGTGCACATATCAGTGTTTGAATACTTATTTCAGTGTGAGTGTTCATGAGCCTGTACAGTAATACAGCCAGATAACTATGTTACATTTAGGCTGAAACATATTTTAAGCCTTGATTTACAAAATGATTTTTCCAGCAAGAACAATAATTCAGACTGGCCAGGCTTTGATAAATGAGTAAATGTAGATTTTTAAAACCGACATTTTGTGCTTTTCTGGTCCAGACATTATTAACTACTCATTTTGTTTAACTGATGGCTATAGCAAACATTTTTAAAAAGTGTCCTGATAAAATATAGAGTAAAATAGACATGTTCTGGTTAAATGCCTGAAATAAAAGTAGCAACTGTTGTGGCTGAAACCAAAATAAACAAAGCAGTCTGCCAACAATTAGACTGAATTTATCTTTTCAATCATGTTTGTAGTGATCTATGAATTGGATTTTGCATCTTGGTTCTGTATTGAGTATTTTATTTCATTTTGTGGTGAATTGGAAGGTGAAATTTGCTTTTAGAACTCTGTTCTCATTTGAAAACTATCTCTTCAACACAAAAGGGGATTTTTCTTTTTTAAGCTACTTCGCACTAGTGTTGCTTTCGTCAACTAAATATCGATGTCGACTAAATATTGTCGTCAACGAACCTTTATCACGTGATGAAAACAGGACGAGACGCAACGTAAATGCTGGTCATGTGACGATAACTATAATATATAATGCAATATTGTTGACGAATAAAAACGAGACTAAATGTGGTTTACGAAATAAAAACTCTGCTAAAATGTCTCTTCATTTTCGTTGACTAAAACGAGACGAGATGAGATGAAATGTTATAACGTTATTTCGTCTCATTTAGTCACGTTGTTATTATTATTTTGCAGTATTTCTGTTTCCTGTGTCTCACTTCGGGGGCTGCATCAGGTCGCATTGCGCATTTGTAGGCGACATCACTTCCTCAATCCCCACTCGTGGCATTATTTAGATGCAGCTGCAGTGGGCGTTAACGACAGTGACAGAGAAAGGGACCGACGGCCGGCCAGCCGGGGTTCGTCATTCATTCATTAAAATCTTATGTCAAAAATATAGCCACAGAGTAATGTGTACTGGATAGTTTTTTTTTTTTTGGTATGTGTGACAACCAGTCTTAAAATAACACATCCAGGAGGTTACAGTTTATGTAGTTGCTGTTGAGACTGCTGGTTATTTGGTTCAGTAGCTTGAGCATTCAAGCACCTTGTTTCTCTTGTTAAACTTGAATGTATTCAATTTTTTCTGGCACTGTCATGTGAAGCTATTTTATTTATTTATTTTATTTAAATTTATGTTTGGTTGGTAAAATAAATACGTTGTAAATTCAAATCAGAGCGTCATCCGTGTCTGGAATGGATGTATTCGTGAGTCTATAAGGTAACAATAATATAATAATAAGACAACCTTGTTTGAATTGTGAAATGGGTTTGGCTAAAAGAAAATTTTGGTTTCATCTACACTACTACGTACTTATACTATATTGACAGGGTTAAATAGAATTGCATTACTAAAAAGAGACTAAAATACAATTTTTTTATTGACTAAAACTAGACGAAAATAGTAACAGATAATTCTGACTAAAATAAGACTAAAATGCTCAGACTTTTAGTCGACTGAAACTTGACTAGACTAAAAAGAGTATGAACGTGACTAAAACTAATAAAAACTAAAATGACAGCTTGACACAAACACTAGACTAAGACTAAAATTAAAACAGGCCGCCAAAAACAATACTACTTCACACAAGATACGGTGACATGTATTGTATCTCTTCAAATTTGCTTTCAAGGCAAACAACTGTTGTATTTCTGCAACAAAAACAGCTTTACACACGCACTACTGAGGGACAAGAATTTAACAGTATATTATTTGTTGTATCTGTTTAGTTACAACGGACGGAGACGGACCCCACATTGGAAACGGACCACACATGGGAGATGGACTCCACCTGGGAGACGATGAAGCCCCTGCTGCTGATCCTCAAGCTGATGAAGATGTCATCCAGCTGGTGCAAAATCCTCTGCCTGAAGACCACAAACGGGATGAGAGTGGCAGCGATAGATTCCGGTGGTGGGATGAGTTCGCTGATACCGACCCACTGTCTCAAACATCGAGGCAAAGAGAGGAGGACAACAAAGATGATGAGAGGAGCAGGAAGCACCTCAGGTTGGACCTTCTGATGAAGACCATGAAGGGGAAGAGAGTGGCAGCGATAAATTCTGGTGGTGGGATGAGTTTGCTGACACCGACTCCGAAAGTGATACCGACAGGGACGCAGAAGAAGAAGAAGAGCCAATGTCGCCAACCTCCTCGAGCCCACTGTCGCAAACATCCAGGCGAAGGCAAAGAGAGGATGACGACGAAGATGACGAGACGAGCAGGAAGCGATTCAGGTGGAATGAATCGTCTGATGGCGTCTCAAACAGTGACACTGACAGCGCTGCAGAAGGAGATCGTCCTCTGCAAGCCCGGTGAGAAGATCCAAGTTTACAGGTAATTATAGTGACACCCCATCTGTAGTTTATTGCTATCACTTTTACTGATCGCTCTGAGATTATATTATTGTCTTTCAAAATCAAAGGAAAAAAATAAAAAAAAAAAAAGGTCAGAGATTTACATTGCTTAAGAAATAATCACCTGGTATAAACTTGAGGTTTCCCATACATTAATACTGAAAGTTATGCGAAGTTTAAAGTAAAAAAAAACTATGTTAAAAAAACTTAGAATTAAGATTAAATTATTATTAAATTATTAGTTACTACCATCTTCCGAGTGTATGTTCTTCTAAATATGCTTCTACATGTGTAAATATGCTACGCAGTTAATTAGTTTCACTTCTGTCTGTTTTGACGTCTGTGCGCCACATCAGCGCGAGCAATACCAGCCATTCTAGCCAATGTATCAATTCCCACCGGCTCCGCCCTGGTCCGTTTCAGAAGCCACTCTCCGCTCGGCTCCGCGTTGAATACGCGTCTGTTCTATTTCTGATGCTTGACGTGAGCAGCCCACATCAATTTACACAGACCACCTCGAGCGGGCGGAAGCCAGACACAGAAAAAGCAAAGAGAATCCAGTGGATTTTCAAAATAAAATACCCCGTGCAAACTGCCGGTCGTCAAAACAGACAAAAGCTAAACTAATTAACTACGTAGCATATTTACACATGTAGAAGCATATTTAGAAGAACATACACCGGGAAAATGGCCAAATCTGAGCAGTTTGAAGTCCGGTGGATTTTGGGGGTTAGGCTGCGTTCAGACAGGGACAGGCAAACCAGATGCCGGCGGCGTTTCATTTCAGTGGGGGTCGTGCGTTTCCGCACTGGCAGCCCGCAATGCAGGCGTTGCCGCAAAAAATGTCGCCGGCGTCTGGTAGAGAAGTTGAGCCAGATTCAACTTTTGGGAAACGGAGCCCCACGTCACGTTCCGCAAGCCAATCAGACACTCAGATCGGTCAAACCTCCACAGACAGCCTGAAATGTCTCTGAAGCAGAGACTATCCAGGTGGATTCATGGACTAAACTCTGATAATCTACCTGTGTGTGTGTTCTGACTTTGTTTATTTCATGTACCAGCTTCTAAATCTGAGTCCGACTCGCAATTTACGCCGCAAAATAGAGACACGAAGAAGTTTAATTTGATTCATAGAGAGAGAGCACTTTGGTAGAGGCATAGAGTTACAACAACAGAGAGCAAGCGCCAGCCTCAATAAAGCTTTTATTAATCAGCGAAATAAAAAGTTGTTTAAGATTGTTTCACAGCGGTTACATTCAGCAGGTATAGACACGCCCACGGCAACACACCTCAGCTCCCCTCACCCCCCCCACCACCGCGCTCCCCCACCACCGGTTGCCGGTTTGCCTGTCCCTGTCTGAACGCAGCCTTACTCTCTCTGTCTCAATATGTCATGTACCTTAGTGAAACAACGCACCGTGTGGGAAAAAAAAAAAAAACACACCAGCACCTGCAGCCCATGGAGGTGCCATTACCAACACACGTAAACTTAAGATCTTTTCCAAAAATAAATCCACTTCTTCTTCATCTCTTCGTGTTCAGGAAGTTTAAATAAAGCTGTTCATCCAGGGAAAATGCATTTGCAGTACTTCAAGGGCAGAGCTATCTAGCAACTGAGTGTAAACAAGAATAATAACTAGCATACGGAGAAGCACAGATGCCAACACGCTGAAGGGTTTTATACTGTTGTGGGTTAGGAAGGTGGGGGGATTATGCTCATGGTGGCCACAGCGCATCGTCGAGCCACCTTTTAGGACCGACCACAAAATCCTGGACTGAAAACTGGTGAAAAACTGTTTTTACCTCTAACTCCACATTTTAGTAATATATTGTTATATTATATATATTAATATTATATATAATATAACTATATATATTATACATAATATTATATATAACTATTTTACAACATATTTAACGTATTTTGAAAGAAATCTCAGAATTGCCTTTACATGGATTTTAATATCGGCAAACACGTGGATCGTTGGTGGACCTAAAGTGGGCCGAATGACACCTCGGTGCTCTAATAAGCCATTTGTAGGGGCACTTACCTGTCAATCAAAGTGGCCACACTGTTAATTATGCGTAAAGTTGTCATGACCGGGAAAATGAGCTATAGAGACCAACATCATTTTTTGAACCAGACTGTTTATTTCTGATGTGAAGTTTTAATACAGGTGCTTAAGGGGATGGACTAATTTCCAGAGCCTGTCTCAAGTGGCCGCCTGAGGAATTACAGTTTTTAGCACTTCTGCATTGACAGAGGTTGCCACTTGGTAAACACACAAGAAAACAGAGGAGGTAGGGGACAGTTGTTGTTAAGGTCCACAGAAGTTATGATAAGTTATTGCTTTTCTGTTTTAAAATTGTGATGATATATTCATAAAACCATGTGTATTTTGATATTTTGGTTCTTGTTTGCTTGATGGAATATTACGTTGTGTTGCTGTCACGTCATGTCACTGTTTTAATCACAAACTTTAGTACTGTGTCTTTCGGATACTTTTGTTAGCAGACTTTTGTGTAGTACGCTATATTTCCTAGTGTAGTGCACAAATTTTGGCAGGGTAGTGTTGTCTCGATATGAGTATGGCAGATGTGCATGTATCGGAAATGACGATAGCAACATTTTCCGCCTTTTATTCTTTTTCGCGTTGAAACATTAACGCCAACATTTGACCTCCAAAATATAAAACATATGTAGAACTTTTTTTGTCCATTTCATTTGTATATTACTGCATTCTCCACAAGCACTTGCTCCAGCAGCTTCTTCGGCCGCCATTTTCACAAAGGCAGTGGTCCCTCGCCTTTCTCTACAGTAAGTAACTGTTAGCTATCTAGCTAAAGTTGAAACAATCGCACTGCTATGTATTCTCTGTCTTCTAAGTTTATAAGGAGAGAGAGAGCTTAGTCAAAAGAAGAGGAGAGGAAATGTGAGTTAACTTTAGCCACTTTCCTGCGGAAAAGGGTCAGGTCCTGTAAGGCTAACATTAGCTGGTAATGATAAAGCTCAAGCAGCTTATTTTAGTGGGCAAGTTAAGTTATTTGAATGCACCAGAATGAATTTGAAATATCCTGGCTCGTTGTTAATGCTAATTGAGAAAAAAAAAACGGTTAAATCGTTCTTACTGAACACTGCCCAGCAAGTGATTTATCAAAGCTAGTATGAACATAAAGGCAGAATTTGGTTATGAATTTCTTCCAACAGAACCTCTTAAATCCTCACTATATTTAGGTTATTGAACACTTAACTAAATGTCAGTACAGTCGTGTCAGTTAAAACAACATTGTGTAACTTTTTTACAGATTTTGAAATAATTTGTAATGTTACATTGATGTGAATGGTGTCTCTGTCTTTCCGACAGAGACACCAGTTGTATTGCACAAGTGTGTGAATGCTTTTCCTTTTGTGAGTATTAATGGTTAACATATTTATCTGAATGATCTTGTTTTTCCAGGCTTTTGCCCATGTTGAGGCATATGCTTGATAACATTGCTGTTGTTAGTAATCAAGCTGAAGCCCGTGCCGCAGCTGAGCCTCAAGAAGTCGTCCAGCCTGTAGAAAATCCCCTGCCTGAAGACCATGAAGGGAACGAGAGCGGCAGCGATGAATTCTTGTGGTGGGATGAGTTTGCTGACACAGACTCATAAAGTGACAGCTATGCAGAGGAAGATGAGGCAGTGTCACTGCCCTCCTGCTTCAAACATCCAGGTGGAGGCACAGAGGAGGACGATGAAGAGGAAGAGACGAGCAGGAAGCGATTTAGGTGGGATGAATTGACGGACAGCGATACTGAAATAGAGCAAATGTCAGTGCTTTCTGCAAGCCCGATGCCAAGAGGATCCAAGAGGAGGTCCTGGGAGGAAGATGACCAAGAGGATGGAAGAGGCAGCAAACGATGGACATACTGAGTTTGCACCCCATCTTCAGTGGACATTGGTATCTCTTGTCCTACTGACTATGATATCATATTATTGTCTTCCAAAATCAAATAAAACTCAAAGCATTGAGTTGCTAAGAAGTTTTTGTTAGGTCTGATAGCTTTAAAATGGAGAACTTAAAGAAATGAGCTCCAAGGAAATGATGCTGAAAGAGAAAGAGAGAACTAGCAAAGGGAGTTTGTTTGCATTCCCACATTGTGTTTATATCATCGGTGTGCCACGCAGCACAGCCCTGCTCTCTAGGACTGTGTGTGTGTGAAAATCATGAATCTTTCTCTCTAAGATTTGTGGCCAGTCTCTGACAGTAAAGTGAAACCATTAGACCTGACAAGACGTGAACAAAGGATATTTCATTCACAAAATTCAGAACCTCTATTCCCCAATTATAGAAAACATGTTTACGTAAAAGTAATAACATAATCTACTTTATGCATTTTGCCTGATTTTTAAAAAAAGTTGATGTCTCGTAGTCTAGCTAGCTTAGCATAGCTTAGCGTAAAGACTGGAAACAAGGTGAAACAGCCAGCAAGGCTCCATCTGGTAACAAAATTCACCTACCAGCACCTCTGAAGGTCAGTGATTAACATGTCAGAGCTAAGCTAACTCCAGCTTATAGTAATATGAGAGTGACAATATTATTAACTCTCAACAGGAAACTGAATAGGCATATTTCACGAATTATTCTGTTAAGTAAAAGAAAACTAGAGTAATTGGAGAATAAAATAGGAATTCATTAGGTGAGACACACAAAAAAAATGTCCACCGTCCAAACTAAACTAACTGTTGCTAAAAGCAATGGCAATCGTTCCTTTTTCCTCAGGTGAATCGGGTCGGTAAAAGAATAAATCCCCCATTACTACCAGCCTACAACAACACAGCTGCAATAGCAAAATCCAGCCAGTCCATTCCTGTGGTGTCAGGATCTGGGGGTGTCAAGAGAGCTGACCCCCAACACACAGCAAATAAAACTGATTTACTGCTGCTTCGCTGGCTGCACCGCACTTTATAAAACTGTCCTGGGCAGAGTTACGACCCCAGGTAACGCATACATAGACACACGTTCATGGGCACATATAAACACATGCACATACACAGATGCATACGTACAGTTTGTGAGCACACACACCTACACACATGCTGAAAGATGGATGGGAAATTTGCTCAGAAGTAGACATGATTGTACGTGCAAGCAGATACTTTTACAGACACACAGAGACTTGCAAACAACCCTTTTAAGGGAAAGAATAGGATACTCATAAAATGATAACTATCATGGACGTTTTTAAGACCAAAATTATGACAAACACATGAGCCTATGTTGTTCTTAAGGTTTGTATTCAACTTTTCCATAAATCAGTTCTTAGTATCATATTTAAGTAAATTAGCTGTATTAATGAAAGATAAGAAAAAGAGATGCATGACAGAGGGATCAAATCCAACGAAATGAGATGTGGAGAAAGAAAATAAAGGAGAGAAAAAGCCTTGGTGCACTTATATGTTTTCATGTAAGTGTGTGAGTTTTGCTTGCTCGGCAGTGCCATGCTCCAGGGATGTTGTGCAAGGCAGAGGTCCTGCCTTTCGAAGGGGGAAGGGAGCAGAGAGAGCAACACGGGGGAAGATGTTTTGGAAAGCTTTTCCTAATTTCTATGTTTCATCACACTGTGAGAAATCTTACACTGCACCCAAGCTGACCTTGTCTTTGTCAGTTAATCTCACCTTGCTGATGGGGTAACAATATACAGTACATTTATGAAAAATGAAATTACAATATGAAATGTGGTTGAAAAATAAATAAACTCGGACCTCCAGTTGGTGATAACTTAAATAACTGCATTTAAGACTGAAACATGATTGGGTTTTCTGTAAAGTAACTTACGTGAGCTTGATAAATTGATAATTATATCCACAAAAACACCAGTTGATTCTTTGAAGGGACCATTTCAGATGAGCTCAGGTCCAGAGAAATCAACGGCATTTCTGGATGTTGGTCATAGCCTTCTACTTTATATACCATAGACTACATAGTTTATACCCATATAAACAAACACACACACACACACACACACACATAGACCAAACTGTTTTATGATTAATACAACTTAGCTCCTCCAAATTATCCTCCTGCTGATGTAAGATATGACTGATTAACTCATTTAATTCATTTTTTTTCACTCGTGTTCACAAGCAATTAGTGCCTCTATTGAGAAATAAATGGATAAAGCACCATGCTCATAGGCAACATTGTGGTTGTGGAGGTAAGAGGGAAAACACTCACTTTCCCCAAACAGTTCTGTGGTTCGAAACCAACAACGTTTGGTTCCACAGAGAGATTTAATTGAAGGCTGACTGTGTGAATCATCCAGCGGTGAGAAGTGCTAATGACACGGTGATAAACCTAAACCTATTAGTCAGAGGATGCAACCCCTCTTTGAGATGATTGTACTGTGCTGTGTCAACCTCCGACCGGTTCATGCAGGATTCTAAAAATGCATCTGGTTTTACTGTGATCTGTGTATGAGAGACTAAGGAGAACACACGGACAAAAGCTTTGAATCCCTAAACAGGTTGGGTCAAAATAAAATTCCTTCAGTCATTCATTTTTGCATAATTATAATCAGTAATCGAAGAATCTTATAAACAGAAACCCTTGAATAATGCACTCACTGTGCATTAAACCATCTGTTTTTAGCCATTCCCCTTTTTCCGAAAGAGGAAAAGCAGAGCCATCAGCTCATGGGTTTAAATCACCCATCGCTGCCACACACTCCCCTCGACTAGTTCATCCCTCCAACCCTCTGCCGTGGCGGATCACTGACACTAAGCAGATGTGCTGCGTTTTATCTTGTCATGACACAGAGCTACTGAAGGAAACCCTTAGGACTCAGAGGTTCAGCCTGAATTTGATTTTCAATACTACTTGATACCTCATTAACTGGAGGATTGTGTGTAATGGTAATATAATAATCTGATGACAAAATGACTGAGCTTTGACATTGAGCAGATGTGTATTGGAGGTACACTTAAATACTCAGTTTCCTCTGTGCCTGGGTTAAAGGAAATCAGATTCAGGCTTGGTGTTTTTGGTTAGAATCTCACCACTCATGCAGCCTGTTTGCCACATCATAGATAATATCTGTGACTGCTCTGTCATACTCAGTTAAACATGGTGAACTGGTTACCGATGTGTTGCATTTCCTTTAAACAAAATGCTTGGACTGTTCAAAATGTGTGTAAGGCTTGACTTTTCAATTATACCATTAGGGCCAGCATCTTAAAACAATGGTTGATCATGATAAAGTGTAAGTGCTGAGACTAAGCAGATGTGCTCTGTGTTATCTTGTCATGCTACAGTGCTACCAAAGTCAACCCCAAAGATTTCAGAGGGCCCTGCCTGCCTGCCTGACTGCCTGACTGCCTGCCTGCCTGCCTGCTGCCCTCCTTTGTGGCCCGTGACGGCTCTAACAGTTTCCTGATTAACAGCAGCTGTCAGTGCAATAGGGGGGATGACCGGACTCATTATTAACTATTAACTCTTTGTTGTAGGGCCATTTAGAGAGAACTGGGTTGTTTAATATTGGAAATCTAATAGCATGCGTCAAGTTTGCACCAGAGCTGCAGGGTGTTTGTGCTCTCATAGAGTCTACAAGGAACAAGCTGCACTGTTATTTTTGCATGTACATTACTACAAAACAATTAGAAAACACACCAAAATCAACTACAGGTTATCCACGATGGTCAGTGCTTGACCCATGTTAGCCTTTAAGCTGATGTATGCGTTTGATGTGATTCATCATGTTAAGCCTCAGTCTGTTGTTGCAGGCTGATCTGCAGTATTAAAATGCATGTGTGAACCACTACAGAGGAGAGGGCACAGACAGCATGTCAGCAATGAGGGAAATGTTGCCACAAGCCTTGTTCACCTTGTCCTCTGAAGTACCAGGCTGAAAATTGCACATACAATACACACAGGCTCAGTTGTGGCAATAAATAGCAGCCACTTCTTTAATTCTAATTACATAGACAATATATTATACATGTGTCAGTGTCATTCTAGCTGTACCCACACCCCCACCCTCTCACCTTCACCTCTTTGTGGTGTGGTCCAGCCGTGAGAGCTGGACTGGAGATTCCTGGAGGTGGGAGGAGGGCTGATCCCGCTCTCTGTCACCCAGCGACGAGAGGTGATCCTGGGATTAGAGCTCTGTTGGTTCAGGCTGGGTCACTGGAGACAGACTGGAGAACATTTACATGCGATCGCAGTTCCATTTGTATGTAGCATATTATTTGAATTCACTTTTTCCAACTTCACTTTGACAAAAGGTACAGCTAATGTTAATATGACCTGTGACCTGACATTGTATGTCCTGTATTTAAATGAAACCAAAGAGCAAAGGTGACTAGTTTTTGCCGTAGAGGCTTATAAAAAACATCATACAATGCTGCTCCCTTTGTTTGTTAACGAGGACCACCACCACCACCTTTATATATAAGATGCAATGGTGAGTGAGAAATGTGTCACTTGATGTAGTGCACCGCACTGTGATAACCTCGACGCATTAAGGTAGAGGGAGAAGTGTGCATATATACAATATTGCCATAATTAAGCGCAGACAGAATTGTAGATTGTAAAACAGTCTTTGGATATGCAGAGAAACATGATTTGTTTCTATACACAAATCCAAACAGTGAAGAGAGGTTGTCTTACAGAGAAATGAGTTGTGGTTAATTTGATTTGATTTTGTTCTCATGACTTTGACTCGAGCAGACATTACAGTCTTTCCAGGCAGTTTGTTCTTCCCTCTGTTTGTTTGACAGTAAATAGGAAGTGGTAGGCCGATACGTCTGTTACAGACTGTCTGTTCTTTGGATCTTACAGACTGTTAAAGAAAACAAAATCACCTTTCAATTCTGTTCAGTCAACTTTGCTTAATCCATTCCAAGAGTTATTTTATATTTATTAGTCTTTCTCAGGTTGGGAAACCTCTACAACATTGTCCTTTGTTTCATTTAGTTCTTTCCTACATTTCCCACAGTGCTTTTCTGCCCAGACTTGTTGAATGAAGATATTTGTAACAGACAGGAGTGAGTTGTTTGTGCAAAAATGTGACAGAAGCTGGTATCCATGGTTCTTTTATGAATGTCTGACTTGAGCAAGTTGTCAGTAATTGTCAGTGTAGCCACAGGAATGCAAAAAATAATAATAAAAATACAGCAATATATTAATAAAGACAAATGTGTCAAAGTATCACCCAGAGATGCTATAAATGTTATCAGATTTTAGGCTGGATTACTGTTTTAATGACCAGTCTCAAAATTGCTTTTGTCAAAAACACTTTACTTAAAAGTATCACAACCATTCTGCTGCAATGACCTCATTTTCTCACAGGTATTATTAACCTTTCTCTGAATTAAAACTTGACCCTTTTCAACCTGTTACCCAGTATTTGCACTCAGCATGGGACCACAGATCATGTGAAAAGATCAGAAAAGTGCTTCACTTATGCAAAATACCCAACACAGGAAGGTCTGTGATCTATTCTGTACGTGCAGCTTTATGACATTGATAATGAGGGTAAAAGAAGAAGTGAATCAAACCAGCCTGCACGGGGACCTCCTCTCTCCACAGGTGCAGCACCTATTCTGTTTCAGACAGAGGTCATTGTCACCCCCGCTAAGGGGTGGAGGGCTGAAGAGGGGAGAATGGTGGTGGTGGTGGTGGGGGGGTTGAAGTGACCAGAGGACAGGACCCTTCAGCGCCTCTTTGGTTTAACAATGGGTTGCTTCTGCCTGGCTAAACGGTGGGTTTGTGTGTGGAGGGATGGGTCAGGTGTGTGTGTGTGTGTGTGTGTGCGCAATAGAGTGAAGAACAGAGGGAGGAAGAGTTGTTACCTCATGGAAGCACTATCCTACACGTACACACATACACACAGATCCCTTCTGTCGCTCTGTGCTTTGACCTTGTACTGACCTGAGCCAGTATCTGGTTCACCTGTCCACGGGGGATCTCCTCATCTTGCTGTCAACTCATCACTCTCTGTCCAACCATTATACCTCTGTGGCTACAGACTGGACACAAAAACGGGACCATCAGCTATTGTTAAGCCCCGTGTAGACTAACTGTGAAGTAAGCGATATTAATCGGAAAAGATTAAGTGCAGGATTTAGATTAGAATTTATGCTCAGTAAATCCCTGTAGATAAACCTTTTTTTTTTTTTTTTTTTTTTTTTAAGATATTTTTTGGGCCTTTTTCAAGCTTTTATTGTATAGAGATAGCTGAAGAGCGACAGGAATGTGGGGAGAGAGAGATGGGGAATGACATGCAGCAAAGGGCCGCAGGTCAGATTCGATCCCTGGGCCGCTGCAGCAAGGCTTCGTACATGGGGCAGATGCTCTACCAACTGAGCTAATCGACACCCCGCCTTGTAGATAAACTTAATGATGCTAGGACGTGGCTAGAGATAGAACATGCCGGAAAACTTTTTTAAAATGTGTTCAACAATAAAACTCAAACTAGAATTGCAAAGTAACTTTGTAGGTGTGATTTTAAAACACACCTAACTGTAACTGGGGTGGGGGCTGATAATAAGAAATGGCCCTTTTGCTCCCTCCTGTGGGCAAAGCAGTCACATGTGACAGGCTGTCAATCTTGTCCCATTTACTTTGCAAATACAGAAATTGTGAGTGAATATGTTTGGTTCTAGGTTTGTGCCAGCAGCGTATAATAAAGTAGTAGTAGTGCACAGCTGTTCGAGTGAGAATGTTGTGCTTTTGGTCATAATTGCAATGAAAATGTTGTAGTTGATAAATTGATGATCAAGTAAGATGTAGTGGAAATAAAAGTCAAGTGTTTTGAGACTGTATCAAACCTTGTTTCTCAGTGAAACTGCGGCTAATATGTCTGACACCAGGCTGTAACCATCACTTCTCGAGCTAAGCTTGGAGTGAAAGGGAGCAGGAGGTGAAAAAGAGAAACCCTGTATATAAACAGAGAGGCATGAAGAGTACAGTAATGTAGAGTGATGTATGGCGAAAGAGTAGTGTGGTCTGGAAGTAATAGTGTTGTCCAGAGTTTTCAGTGGCTCCTACAGCAAGGGCTGAGTGATGAAGAGAGGAGAGCACGGCCTTCACCTCTGTTTGACACCCATCCATCCACTGTCGTAACAGGAGCGCATCAGAGCAACGGCCAACAAAGGCAGCTGGACTGGTTTGAGTTGTGCACTCACCACAATAAAAGGTCATGGAGAATATCCGTGGGTGTGTGCACGCATGAGTGTGTGTATTTCATGAGAGACATCCATGGTTTGGTCTACTTAGCCTCTGTCCTATCATCAAAGGACACAGGTGAGAGCAGCATTGTGGGTCCTGAGTTCTCATGTTACCCTTTCAACTCAGGGAGGGCACATCAAAGACGGGGGCTTAGAGAGTACAAAATACATGCACACACTCACAAAACCATAAAAAATGCAAGACTGTATGTGCGCACACACACAAACACACGAGTCAGGGAGATGTCGCTTTACCTGTATGTGTAGAGGAATGCATGCATGCACACACAAAAGGAATATAGCTGTGTGTGTGCGTGTTATAAGCATAAATTATGTAACTCATCCCCCTTTCTGTCCCCAGCAACACTTTGAACAAATTGGTCTTTCTCTATCACTCAGACCTCACCGTGTCACATAGTGATCCACTCATTCATTGTGATCACAGCCTCATAATCTTCCATACAAACTAGTGCAAACTTGTCCTATGGCGTTCTTAAAATTGATATTTCTGCAACACAAGTGACCAAAATGCTTAAGTTCTGCCCTTGCACATAGCTCATCTAGCTGATGTAGGGATCCTATGGAGATACTAGTAATAACCTGCCAACTCATCATAATTTAAGACCCATCTTAAAGTGTTTTCCTTTTCTGGACCTGCATGAAGCAGACCTGTCAGGCCCTGTTAGCAAGACAGTGAGGGTATGCCAGGTGCTTCATAGCAGCAGCCAATGCATGCTTGACACACCATTTGCAGACGACACACACGCAAATAGACATACCAAAGCTCACTCACAAGCACAAATGTCTGTGTGCCGAACCCTTTAATGTATAGCAAAGAGAATGCATTTTACTGATCTTGCAGCAAAAGTGTTCAACTTCATCAACTTGAAGGAAGTGTTCAATACAAAGAAGTAAATGTTGCAAGGAAAAAGAATGGTGCTGACTTTTATTTGAAAATGAGCCAAGTTGATGACATTTTCGAAATGTGAGTTTTTCATTTGGTGCTGTCTGGCCTATGGTTGAAGACAGTGAATCATAACAATTCTTACAGAGCTTGAAGAGGCAGAGAGCCTCTGCGCTTTTTAGAGATCAATATGTCAGAGAGATTGAGTGATACAGGTCAGATGTGTTTATGTGCTTGCGATACCTCAGAGTGTGCAAATGAAAACAAACCAAACCTCAGCCCACTTTCCCAAAAGCAACTCAGTGCTAACATTATGATTTGCTCCATTTTAGGTTTTCTCACATTGTATCATACAGATGAACCCAATGAACCTTCTGTAACTTGAGACCTGGTGTGAACATCCACACTAAAACTGAATTTACCAAGATCATTTTCCCCGGTTTCCAATTTGTGTATGTCTTATTTTTTTAACTAAAGGAATAGTTTACCCAAAAGTCTTTAATCTCAGAAATTAATGTTTTGTCATCATCTCCCTGCACTCATGTCAATAGAAACACCAGCTTGTAACACATAGCAGTTCATGTCGGTTTCACCATCTGGACCTCAAGTCATCATCAGATTTTACAAATCAGGATTTGTTAAAGATGAAAAATATAACGTCTTTGCCATCACTCTTTGTCGTTATATTGGCAATTATGTCATAAAAACAGAAATGCCAAGAAGATTCAGTCCTTAAGCAAACATAACTTTTCAACCCTCACAGCGAAGCCATTTTGAAGTGTCCAGAGGAACTAAACTCAGACCAGAACTCTGGAGTACTTTAGTTGTCAGTACTATGACAGCTGAAGGCTAGTGGAGTTTTCAACAAACATTGAAAGCCAGATATGTCACTTTTATCAGCACATTTTTTCATCTGAAGGCTGCTAAAAGTAAAAAATTGGCCGATCTGGTTTCCAAACCTATGACTAAGTTAATTTGTGCATGTGTGGTTTGCATAAAACGTGTTGAGAGGGCAAAGAAAACCTAAAACCTACCAGCATGTTTCTGCTGCATGCTTTCATCAGGGTGTTACAGAGCAGGAGGCAAACAGACTTTTTAAAGGCCACACCTATGGCAGCAAACACTTGCAATTAGAACAACAATTAACAGGTGTGCACTTCCTGCAAGAGGCCGGACATAAAAGAACCACATGGATAAGAAAATAATAAGTTTTGTCTCATTAAGATAATTCACATTTTCCCATAGGGAAGGAGGCTTGTAGGCACTCATATAGACAACATATATACACAACACAATATATAATTTCTGCCATAGTAGATCAGCACATCATTGTGTGAAAGTTTTCAACCAAATGTTTTGTCAAATATTTCCTTTAACAATTTTAACCTCTTTTGTGCATTCAATGACAAACCTGCATGCTACTGCACTTGCACTGAAAATTAGTTTAAAGGTGATTTAAAAAAAACACTGACTACTTTTCATAAAGTAGTCAGTGTTGGGTTTTTCTAGGTTCCTCTTTAGGCAGGAGAGGACACACCTGTGATCTCTTTACCTAATTGCACTTCTTTGCTTTTCTTGCTGTGGTCTATCTGAAGCTTGTTTTCTTCCTGATCTGAGGCCACTTCAAAGCTGAAACATGCCAAACATTTTGCCCTCTTTACTAAAGGCATTTTACATATAAGCCAAAATATATCAAGGTTCCCCAGAGGCATAGTCTTCCCATTTTTTTACTTTTTACTTTTTTTCTGTGTGAGCACCTGTGGAGCTCGTTGTGAGCTTGATGGGCTCTTTGTGGTTTGTCCTTCATTTTTTTTTTAGAAATATATCGCTGCTTGCTATGTTGTGAAACACTTAAAGTAACTGAGGTAATGTTTTCCACTTGGTTGTAGAGTGGAGTTGGTCATGACAGAGTTTGGCGCATTATATAACTTTGAAGTCAGATCCTCATCTGATCCAACGTCTGCTTTAGTTTCGGAGACATTATCTGTGGCATCGTCAGCTCTCAAATATGCATTTACAATGATACCATGTCCAACCATAGATTCATTCCTGTTGAAGAATTTTTATACAAATATATACAAGAAGCCATTCATCATTCAAATATATTAACAACCCTCCCATCTGAGAACTTATGGGACTGTTTTTATCCACTTCCAAGAGCAGTATCTGAGTATATCATGTTGATATGACAGGTGCTGTGCCGTGGGAACACAATACCCTATAGATTGATAGAAGCAGTGATACATCTAAAAAAATCCAAGTATTCTGACGTACATTATAAATGTTTCATGGGTCAACCCTACATGCATTGTACTTTTATAAATCTTAAAGTAAACATGTCTGAAGATACCATATGTAGCCTCTCTCCCTTCCAGATATATCAGATGTCACATTAGATGCAAACTGAATCCATATCTTTGCTGATCGTTATCATCTGTGTTTACTCTGTTGTCCTCAGTCTGGCTCAGATGTAAAGAGGCTCTAGTCTTTCACAAACCTCGGAGGTTTGTGCAGCAGAACAATACGTTCTCTTTTCTTTAATGCTCTAACCTTTTTCTTATAATGATATATATGCTCCAGCTTCTCGACGCTAGAATATTTTTTTCCCCCATGAGACCATTGCATCAACAGCACAGAGTAGCAAAGAGCAGAGAAAAGAAAATAATGCTATGCAAAAGAAGCCTACTTTTTTTTACAACTTCACCACAAGTTCTTCTGTGCCCAACAAGTGATGTCATCTCTGATTAGTTTTCCCTAATGAGGTCTGCTACACATGAAAGACCTAATATGATGTGTTTGTGTGCATGTCTACAAACACAAATATGTGATGTAGCCAATGCCAATGTTGGTGTCCTGCCATTGCTCTACGTCTGAATATCACTGATACAAAACTGCTGCCGCAGCTGAGTGTGACACTGGGATCAGCGAACTTCACCCCCACATGTACTGTACGCACAACCTTTAGGGACAACTGCTGAAATGATCCAGGACCTGCTGCTTGAAGGGAACCATAACCACAGTAGCACTCTCCTCTGTCTCATAACTTTTTCTTAACTCCCTGGTTATCCTTAGTGACAGCAGTAGCCAGTCCACAAGAAAGTAGACGGGGAAAAAAACATGGAAAAAAGCAGTAAAATATGGGGGGATAAAATGAGACACAGACTGGCTGGACAAAGTGATTGTAAGTAGAGAATAAAGTTACTATCATCGGCAAGTTGGAACATAAAATTAAACAAGGAAGGTTTAGGAGTTATGGATGGATTGTAAACAAAGTGAAGCCGGTGCATATGTCTACCATATACAGACATATGTTTTATGATAGACTCCATAAACCACTGTAACAAAAGCTCTTCCACTCTTCCAGAGGTAGTGTGTTGCCTCTTGGATCAGTTCACAGGAGCTGAATTTAAAAGAAAAACTATAAAAGATTGCTTAAAGTAACAGTTCTTTCCAAATTAATATGTCTTTGTCTTCTTCTTCTTCTTCTTCTTTTTCTCATTCTTGGTGCAGCTGAATTTACATGGTTGATAAATAACTGATCAATTACCAACCATTACGTCAGTTAACTGGACATTAAATCACAGAGCTTTCATTGCAGGCCTACGTGCTGGATCTGATTACCTGATAAAGAGGGTGTCAAGAAGAAATACAGCACAGTAGTCCATAAGCTCATGACTTCAAAGCTTCTGGCACAATGTGGATTTAGGAGGGTATTTTATGGCAATTACTGAAGGTATTTCATAAAGTCAACTTTGTTGCCAGGGTGGATGATTACAGGTGAAAATCTCACCTCACAATAGTGGCATTTAAATTAGCTGGTTGCGAGAGATTACCGTTTCATTGAACAGGGTTTATCAAACGGTTTCATCTTACAGGCAACTCCTACAATACCATTTTAAAACATACTGTAGTCTTTCATGGGGGTCCCTGCATAAACAGGACCATGATCCTCTGTAGCTGCTGCTCAAATTTTGCAATACAAGAAGAAACCACTGCTCACCTGTTGAGGATTTTCCAAGGTAATTAAGTGAAAAGTCCATGTAGGACAGAGACACTTCCGCACATCTGTTTGCACTGACCAAACCATGTGGAAGTCGCTTTATGGGAATGACCTGCCTTTCCACTCCTGTCTACTTCACATCCCTGACCAGCATTGCTCAGTTTTAACTCCAATTTCACACTTTTCCATCATGCAAGATGCAAGCATTAAAGGACCACTGAGTAGGATTTAGTGGAACCTAGTGGTGTAGTTGCTGATTGCAACCACTTTGCCTCACCCTCTCCTTCAGCATTAGGAAGAAACTACTGTGGCTGTCAAACATTCTACATGGTTGACTCATTTAAGGTCTGTATTAAAGGTACAGTGTGTAGAATTTAGTTGCATTTAGTGGTCCAATCACTGCATTGTAATCTCCTCACATCACCCTCACCTTCCTAATGTAAAGGAGAAACAACACTTTAAGGACCCTGTTTAGAGTCAGTATTTAGTTTGTCTGTTCTGGGCTACTGTATAAATAAGGTGTTTCAACATGGCGGCCTCCATGAAAGGGGACCCTCTCCCACTGTAGATATAAAAGGATATTTTTTAAGTAACAATCATAAAAAGATTCTTATTTTCAGGTGATTATACATGCATCAAAACATAGTTATGAATATTATATTCCATGTTTGCCTTATTCTGAAAATAGAGGCCCCAAATCTTACACACTGTACCTTTAAAGGTTAATTCTAAGGTAAGAAAAACATAACTATTCTCTCAGGTGATTATAGACGAATAAAAATAGGAATATTACAATCCATTTGTGCTATATTCTCTAAATAGAGCCCCCTCAATTTTCCATACTGGACCTTTTAACGATTATTATGCATATCTGCATTACGGAGGAATAAAGTTAAAAATGGACAATGTCACCTTTATGTTAGATTCCAGTGATGATTACATACTTAGACTATTCTCTCGAAGATATTAATGTAATTAGGAATATATTTAGCCAGCCTAGGAGAAACAACTACAAGACTGATTACCATAAATTTTTGTACAGATATTCATGGTCACCAGATGATGAAACCTACTAACTTTGACTTAGTAGGTAACCCTGACTTTTACTCTCTCCACCACCATAAAGAAATATATTTGAGAGTAATGACTTACATTAAGCTCATTACTGTAAATATTTTTTGTGCACTTGTACTTTTGGACTACAGTATTATTCAGAGCAAAAGAATAAAATTCATTATGAAAAAGTCATTCTTTTTGGATCACTTATGAACAGGTGCACATACTGCCATCTAGTGGGTGTACAATACAGGCTATTTATGATTGTTAAACAGAATGATGTGGGTTGGTTGAAATTACAAAAAATATATATATTGTTGTGTCTTAGCAACCATAAAATTAATATATGCACAAACAGTTACTGTCTTCGATTAGCCATCAAACAAATTTAGACAAAACAAAAATGCACTTTATGTAAGTGAGTTCATATTTCATTTAGTGAATGCACGTAAGTAAAAATGTACTAGAATATATCATGCAATAAAAATAAAACTGAACTGAACCTGTTTTATTCTGTCCTCATGCCAGTCAACAAATAACCCATCTATAAAGCAAAATACATTGATACTGAATGGCCTGCACATGATGACTATTGACTTATTGACTTAGTCAAGCGCAGGAGCTAAACTATGCAGCAGCTAACATTAGCTAATTGGCTAATTATCAACGGTAACGCTGTTACTCTACGCTAATTAACTTTTTGGGATGTACCAGTAATGTTAACGTAGCCACGTAGTCTGACACAAATGTCAGAATGCATCAGCAGCACATATTACAGATAGGTAGTTAGGGTTTGCTTGGCTACATTACCTAATAAACCAGTGGTTCTCAAACCAGTCACTAATTTTGTTTATACCTTACCTTTTTGGTGTAGTGTTGGTAATGCTGCCATGTGAGTCTGACGCTGAGCAGCACACCATACGTCCATTATAAAAGAGCACTCGATTATTTACATTTTGTTATGATTATAGATTTTTCCTCTTCCTAAAAGATTCAGGGCTAGTCAAAAAACATTCCTGGCTAAAGCCCTGGAAGCCTGATGTTGATGACGCAGAGGGCGGCATGTTAGCACTATTATTCTATTGAAACATATTAACTATTGCAATAAATAAATAGTGGCTTTTTACTTCAGCTTGTAATGAACCTCTAACATAATGCACTGATAGAAAAAAGGATTTAAAAGAATTATTTGTCTAAATCCGAGCACAAACACTGTTTTTCTTGCAGATGTTCACCAACCCTTTCTGCCTCTTTCTTTCCAAAGACATCTGCCTTCTGCTGGGCATACATTCTCAACATTTGTTTGGTGACATCTTAACAGTGGAAAAATGTACCTCAGTTCTGGGAACATGGCAGTCGGAGGTGATGCCATTGTGCAAGAGCATTCAGCTATTAAGAGCCAACCCAACAACGGTGCGTTCGGTTCTGCTTGCAGCCTCATAAAAGTGAAGAGCATCTAAAGCTCCTTCTTTGCATCCAAGCTTTAATTCATTCCTTATAATGTGATGCCCCAACCCCCCTACCTCCGAAGACGCACATACACACATACACACACTACCACAACCACCTAGGGGAGTGCTGGCAGCAAATGAGACGTCACCTCCTCGCCTCCTACATGGCATGTCTGTTTTTTATTACAGGTTAAAAGTTTTTTTTTCTTCATTTTTCCATTTTTTCTCCTCCGAGCTTTCATTACATAAATGGTTCTTTTTTGGAAATAAGTATATGATGATAAATGACTGTTGGAGGCACACACAGTGTTACACTGCGGGCACATGTAACTTTGATGAGGAATGGAGGGAGGGATGGGAGGTATGAAGCTGGTGAAGTGGAGGAGGGATGAAGTCCTATTTTTCTCTCCTAAAAAATAAAGGTTCCCTCAAGACTGTTTCAATTAGTCATCGGAAGGTAAATTGGGCAGTTTATTTGACTGAATGAGAGCAGATTTCAAGAAAAATGACTCCAATGCTTATGAAGTCAGAGAGGAATTTCTCACCCAACTCCCTCCCGTTAATGCAACTGTGTTCTTTGCATGTGGTGTTAGTCTCAATGTGTGGAGCAGAGCGTTGTAGACCTGGGCTGATTATCTTTGTGTTTAAAAGTTTTTCAGGCCAACTTCAAATATCTGATAACTTGAAAGACAAAAAAAGAGCATGGTTGCCATCATCATTAAAATCCGCTATGCCTCATGAAAGAACCAACCTTTGAGAAAGCCTTTGTGTTGACCGCTCGGATCATGCTATAGACGCTTTTAAAACAGATGCAGCCGGTTCCCAGTATGGTGTGGACTATACCGGGAAATGCCACCAGTGGAAACACCCACCAACACCTGCCAGTCATGCTCACCATAGCTGCAGGTTGGCAAACCTCCAATCATCCTTTTTTACAACAACTCTGTCTGGAAAGTTCTGATGAGGTGCTAAGTGTCTAATAAAGGGTGAGATAAAACTCCTTAAATCAGGATATGACTCCTTCCATACTCTTTCATACTTTAACATTCTCTTTATCATTTGCCAAGTTTTCTAACTGGTGGCACAGATGGTCACTGGACACACTTACATTTCTGCTTTTAAGCAACTAAACCATTACCTAACTAGTACTGCTAAGGCTTTCTGAAACATTATACTTTAGTTCTTTCCTTCTGAGCAGGGTCATCAAGAGGTTGGTGAGTTTAAAGTTTGTTATTTGCTCACTTAATGACTATGGTCAACTTGCCAGAATGGGCTACAAAGTACAACTGAGGAATTCACCTCCCATCGTTGTTTGCACTATTGGATGCTTGTGGTAGAGTATAAGAGAAAATGCAGAGCTCATTGGTGGTCCAATTTCAAGATATAATGGAGGAACTTCATTTGTTAAAATAGTTCAGGCTTTTCATTTGCTGACACACACACACATAACCACAAAACAGAAACATATTCAAGTTTACAGCAATATATATATATATATATATATATATATATATATATATATATATATATATATAGAGAGAGAGAGAGAGAGAGAGAGAGAGAGAGAGAGAGAGAGAGAGAGAGTCAAATGATTGTTCCAAGGACCAATCACAATGACGTGCTTTCATCTGAGCACCCGTTACCCGTCTTTGGACCGTCATGATGTCTCTCTCAACATCCTGCTGTGTTGCTGGAATCAGGAGCCATCTGGCTCAGTTCTCAGAGGAACCTTCCCCAACTTTGAAGTGTGGAGGTGGCTGGAGCCTGTCTACAGAACTATAAGAGAACTTGAAATAAATGTCAGTTTAAATCAGAGTAAAACAAAACTCAACTCTAAACTTTGGTCAAACAGAGTTTGCACAAAATGAACAGCTTGCAATGTTGGCAGGAGAAAAACAGATTTCTGAGGAGTATATAAAATGAATAATGATAAAAGACCACATACATTCCATTCCATGATCCATTGTGTAAAAGGATTTTTTTTATGAATCTGAAACATTTTTGCTTGACATGTGGAAAAACCGTGCACCACAAAGAATGACCATGTTACACCTTGATTCAAATCAAATCATAATAAGACAGAGTGGTGGTTTTTAGACTACCGGCACTGGTTGCTGTTTTATGGCAGATGCTGAATCATTGCATGAATCTGGCAGGTGGGAGGTAGAAGGCATCAGAGGGAGAAGAGAACAAGAAGGGTACAGATTTCAATGGGGGCAGCTGGAAGGAAAATTTGCAAGCAAAGAGGGAGAGATGTTCTGGAAAGCCCCCATGATACAAATTGTACAGATAGTCAAAATCACACACACACACACATACACAGGCATACGAACACAGTCATGGGTGTGCAGACACCTACACACACTAACATGCTCCTGCATGCACACGCAGAAGCTTACGCAAACACACATTTTATTTATTTAGATTCATAAAACCTCAAAATGTTCAACAAAAGCTATGCAAGAATGAACTAAAAAAAACAACAGCAACAAACTTTTCATCATGCAATATCCAAACACACAAAGTAAACAAATGAAACCGACTTCCCACCATCCTCGTATTACACACTATAGATTGTAACAAGCCACCTACATTCACATCAAGACTAATCTTTTTTGGATTTCCAGGTGAATGAGTAAGCTAGGCTCTGTGCATAAGGTTTTCCCTGTCTCGTCCACATTTGTGACCAACGTGTGGAGAACCAGAAACTCCAGAAAATAGAAGAAGAAAACATATGCATTTTATATGTACTGGATATCCCAGCAACCTGGCAGCCCAACAAGCAAGCCCCGAGCCACCAGCAGGGTCTATTGCGGTCTGCAAATTGTTTATAGTTTTACAGCAAGAAGAGGTAGCATAGCAACATGGTTAAAAAACAGTAAGAAAAGAAGAAAAATAAACATCATTTCATGTGGTTTGTTTGAGAATGTTGCGTTTTTATGTTAATCTGCCCATAACACTTAATTTTACATCAACCATTTAAAATGCCAGATCCTCTTCCTTTAGCACAGCGTCTGTTGTTGCTCAGAGGATAAACTAAAGAACTTAAACACATTTACAGAATAACTGAGTTGGATTTAAGTATCTCTCCCCTTAACATTTTGTAGATAAATGAAGCCTGAGATGTTTGGAAAGAGATGTTATACACAACCTTTACCTGCATTATACTGTAGTTTTCCTTGCAGCCTTGCAATATAAAACAAAATTGTTACAGCTCTGGGCAGCTCTGAATGCTACATGGATAAAAGTCAGTGTTGGTCCCGGCCTGCGCCAAGCCAAAAAGCTGTAACAACAAGAACAAGCACTAACTCAAATCTACAGGGTTTATTTGGTTTGAGTTCCACAGTGTCAGATACTGGCGAGGTTGGTTTTGGCCACACAGCACAGCGGAGAGGAAAATTAAGTTAGAAAAGTGCTTCATCCAAGCACTTTTATATAAGCTGATGATCAGATCCGAAAAGTTGAATGGAAAAAATATGATTAAGTTGTCAGGATACTTGTCAAGTTTTTTTTTTTTTTTTGGTATTTAGAGAGCATGAAATGTGATTGGCTTTGAATATTTTCCATTTTATTGTGCATGCATTGACCACTTTATGTACTCAGAATCTTGTTTAGTTCAACATGTTGTGACATTTGCTTTCTTTCCATTGGAGTAAACTTCTCACTGGTTATTAAATATGAAGCTAGCCAGCAGCTGGTTAGCTTAGCTTAGCATGAAGACTGTAAATTGGGCGAATAGAAAAAACTCCTCTGTACCAGCAGCTCTTAAGCTCACTAATTACCTGTTTTCCCCTTGTTTCTAGTCTTAATGCTAAGCTAAGCTAAGCCCAACTCCCCGCAAAACAGCAAAAGTTGAACTATCCATTTAAGGTCAAGCGAGACAATAGCTATGTTTGTGTAAGATTTCTGGACAGTTTGATGTAAATGTGCCTTGTGACTCACAGAGAACAATGTGAGACAAAAAGAAAAACATCAAAGTGACAGAGAAAGTGTGGTTAGACAAAGACGAGTATAATAGATACAATACAGACAGAGATGACAGAGAAACACAGCCAGGGACGCACACAGGTGAGCTGTGTGTCTGTGTGCCTGTTGTCAGTAGGCCCACCTCAGAAAGGACAGGTGTGAGTGGATCGGTAGCCAGGAGGCACCTCACAAATGAGCAGTGATAGGGGTGTGATAGAGTCCACGGGTCCCAGAGGAGAAAACATTTGAGCATCATGCGTGTATCCTGGCCCTGACTAACGTACACCCTCATGGATAACACATTCCACTCAGCTAAACAGCCGTGAGAGCAGTCGGTGTGATCAGCAAAGTACAGATCTACACAGCCAAGGATGCTTATGGACACACAACTGCTTGTAGTACACACACACACATACACAGTACCCCTACACCTCAATCAGACCCTCTCAAGAGGCACTGAGGTGCATCGCTGAAATTCAAACCCAGCACAGAACAGCACTCTTTACTGCTGAGAGGCAAAGCAGTTTGTCCTGAAAGACGTAATTTCTCAGGGAGAGGGAACATGTGGAGGATGCAGGGACCATGCAAAGAGGTTGAAGACATAACGAGGGGAATAAAAGAAATGGAAGAATGGGCATCTGCTAGTAAATCTGCATATCAGAGCGTGGACAATATAGTCTTATAATGCAAGAGAAAGAGGTACTTGCAATGACGTGCACGAGTCATTTTTAAAACGAGATATATCATGTAAAGCACAGAGGATATTGATATTTCCTTTCTGTGGTGTTCTTCCCATGTTCAGATATTTCCTTTGGCAGCTCCAGTTTCCTCCCACTTTGCAAATATGCGCAAGCCTACTGAGACTGGAGACTCAAATTTGCTCATTAGTGTGAATTTCAGCGTGAGGGGGTGTGTTTGTATTTGCTTTGTGACAGACTAGTAACCTGTCCAGGCTGTTTCCATGACTCCAGTCCAATGCATGCTGGGATAGGCTCCCAGTATCCCTGAATAGGAAGCTACGGGAAATGTATGAATGGATGAAAAATTCTCTCATAATGTCCACATCCTCACTGGTGTCTTATATTAGGCCCAGTTAGAGACATTAGTGCTTTACAGCCCTTGCAAGAGTAGAAGAGGAAATGTGTCACAACCACCATGTTTGCCATGTTGGCTGTGTGTGTGGGTGAATGTGTGTGTACCCACTTGGCAGTTAAGAGTCATTAAAAAAGGGCGTGAGGGAGCCATCCAAATGTTTCTTGCCATTAATGAAGAACAGCACTGACAACCGCAAGAACCCACACAAACACTATAAACACAAAATAAGGCACATATGC